>OY292406.1:9389461-9989996 GCA_958496205.1 Idaea biselata
TCCTGGTTCTAAGTCTGTTAAATTGATTCCAAATCTATACGATAAATTCCATTACGTTATTCATTATGTTTATTTAAAAACATGCTTGAAACATGGTTTAATATTGAAAAAAGTTCATAGAGTCATTAAATTCCGTCAAAATGATTATTTAAAACAGTATATTGAATTAAATACATGTTTGAGACAACAAGCTAAATCAACGTTTGAACAAGATTTTTTCAAATTACTTAATAACAGTATATTTGGTAAAACATTGGAAAACAACGCAAAGAAAGTTGATGTTAAATTAGTTAACCAATGGCAAGATAATCATAATTTTACTAAAAAGAAAAATAGTGCAGGTAAACTAATATCGTCCCCTTATTATCATAGCAGCATCATTTTTAGTGAAAACTTAGCAGCTATCCAACTGAAACCAACACAAATAGCATTAGATAAACCTATTTATATTGGTTTTTCGGTACTTGAATTGTCTAAAACTCACATGTATGATTTTCATTATTCAGTAATGAAACCACATTATGGTGATCGATTGCAAATGTGTTATACCGATACAGATAGTTTTATCTATCATATTAAAACAAAAGATTTCTATAAAGATTTAAAAGAACATTTTATTAATTATTTTGACACTAGTAATTTTTCAATAGACAACGAGTATGGTTTACCTTTGATCAATAAAAAAGTACCAGGGTTATTTAAGGATGAAATGGCCGGTAAAATTATATTAGAATTCATCGGATTACGTTCAAAACTTTATTGTTTAAAAACTATTGAAACTGAAATAAAAAAAGCTAAAGGTGTAAAATCATGTGTCGTTCGCGATTTAGAGGTGTCTGACTATAGAACAACTTTATTTTCTCAATCAATTTTAAGAAAAAAGAATAAATTGTTTAAATCGATAAAACATCAAGTTTTCACTCATTGCGTAAATAAAGTCGCTTTATCCAGTAAAGATGATAAACGTCTAATATCATCAGATAAGATATCTACAAAAGCACTGGGTCATGTTGCTTTCCTAGGAGTATAAAAATATTTTGTTACTTATTACTTAATTTTACATAATTATAACTCCAGTAATAATCTGTAGGTAAGTAGCATACAATCTGAACCCTTTTCAAACTAATATCGTAGCGCTCACAGTACTTTTAAATCGTAAATTAAGAATACTATTTTGTTACAATAAAAATACATGATAGACCTATACACCATATATTTTTGTTGCTTATTACTTATGTACCTATGGTAAACTAAACGGGATGTTATAGCTATAAGTTATAGTTTAAGTTTATCAATAAATATGTTATTATGTCATAATAATGATGCGTTTTATTTATCTCTTTAGAAATGAAATAATTACTTAGGTACCTACCAACTAATATTATAAACAAAGCAGTTTGATGATACCGACTAACATGTCGCAACACGTTTCTATTTGTTTGCTTTAAAAGAATGAAACTTGAGAACAAACACCTGCGCTGTTTCTTAGTAAAAATATCAATTACTATTGCATCAATGCATGATTTTGTCGAGTAAACAAAAACCTCATTAAATGTTGATGGATTATTACATCATTCTTTACTTGTACGTTACAGAGACAATACCTTTCGAGCTAACTAAATAAATAAATATTGCACGTTGGTAAGTTATTTTTTTACTTTTTTTTTCTATTTTCATTTGAATACTACTTACTTATGCTAAGCTTATGTGTTATTTTGATTGTTTCAGATAATGTCGAACATGGACCTAAAAAATGATGTGGAACAAGCTGATAGACTCTTCGGAATCAACACTCAAGATCTTTACTTTCAATGCGCACAAAATTTTCCTGATAATGATTATGAGGACAACTTGCCTGTAAGCAATTTAAAGAAAACTCCGAAGCCCCTAAAACAGAAATTAAAGAAGACGACTAAGAATTCCAGTAGCATCCAACGAAGATCTTCATTTGTATTGAACCGCGAGCCTTGCAAAGGGAGGCGGTTAATTCAGATCAGTATAACTGACATTAGTGGTGAAAACAGTGAAAATGACAGTGAAGTAATTGTATCGGCTCAATATGTGGTGAAAGATTGTATAGACAATATATTAGACCAAACGGAGAGAGTGATAAAAAGTATATCAGAAACAATAATCGATAATTAATTTGTATATTTTAGTTAATAAGTATTGTTTAAATGAATAAAGATAATCCGTTATAAGTTTAGTTTTTAGTCAATTATATTTTTAATGTATTAGTCATAGATTATCTTGAAATAAATCCTTGCTTATCTGATTTGTTCAAATAATGTATTTTATTTATGAATTAGGTACCTTATTTGTTTGGACGAAATGATAATACAAAAGTAATAAATTGATAAAAATATATTTCAGTAAAAATATCAAGTACAAGAAACAGAGTTAAAATATTTACATAAATTAAATTCATTCTTGCTTCCTTCACACCATTTCTTGATACAAATAACATTTTTAAGAGCACAAATTTTATTATGATCAATACAATTCAAACTTACATTAGAAACCTCATAATCGTTATATAATTTTAAAAAATTAGGACAGCCTTGGTTTTCTCCTATATCTATTACTTCGCAGTTCTCACATAAATCTTTAATCCACTTGATTTTCTCAGTGCCTTTAGTTAAAACATTTTGAAAATTCAAATATGGTTTAACAATACGCTTAAATTCACTGTAGTCAATAAAACCTTCACTCCAATAAATTCCTCGATTAGCTTCTATCCATCGCACGTGTTTTTTTTCTTCCACCGTTAAGTGTTTAAAATGGAAAGGGGGTTTCACAAGAAAAGTTTGCGTATATTCGTTCCGTATAACCGCAAATTCTTTTATGATAAATTTATTTTCTTTATCCTTAAATCCTTGTACGTCTACAATTACAAAATCACTGGGATTCATATTTATGATATTTTTTTCACTATGTTACTCAACGGTCTATACTCAATGATGGAATCGTTTAAAATGAGACAATATGCAGCGGTGTGATCAGGTATCTCTGAATTGCTTTCAAGTTCTATACGTACACTGACTACTGGACCGGACTTTAGATTTTCACATTGTCTAGAGCAATCGATTACAAACAGTGGTGTTTTTTCATTAAATTCATTTGGACTGAGCAGTGGTTCACTTCTACGTCCGTAATAAGATTCTTGGAATTTGACATATTGTTCATATAATAACGCAAATTTCTGATCTTTAAAACTTATATTCAAATTTTCATATGGATAATATACAGAATTAAGATACACTTTGACATCTCTCAAATTACAATGATCGAATCGTGATATATCTTTATCCGGCAAGTTCTTTCTATTCGTTTGTAACCCTAATACTACATATCTTGGTTTTTCAATCTGCGATGATGTTTTAATTGACCAAGTATGCTTAGTTGTTTTTGGTACTAACGGATACTCATATAAATCCCAATTCCTAAAAGCTAAATGGAGAGGACGATCCTTTTCTAATAGTTTTAATAAATGTACTTTTTCTTTGTCAGACACTTTGATGTGCGGGACGCGCCAAACTAATTTGTGAATTGTTATATCTTCGAGAGATTCACCAGTTGGAATTTTTAAAGAGTTTAAATCTGTATTGCTGCGTAATAATATTAGTTCATGTTTGCAGTTCAAAATAATTTTTTTATAATCTTCAGCAAAGCCTAAAACGTTTCTCAGGGGTATTGAACAAGAAAAGTGTCCTCCGTGGGTTTTCTTTGTTCCATTTACATCCCAACCCCAAGCTTTAGCCATTTTAGCCTCACTTTCATTAAAAGATAGCAAATTTTTTATTGTTGTTGTCATTCCAGCATTTTTTATTCTATCAATTTCTACTCCATTAAGTTCATAACGAACATCTTGGAACAGAAAAAGAACTGGATTATTCGTGAACTCTATAGCATCAACTTTTTCTTTTGCAGCACCTTTCACAATGTTTACCGTTCCTTCTATATAGAGGGTACTTGCTGATGGTAATATGTATAAATCTTGTTGGTTGATAGGGATTCGAATTTCATCATTCCTGTTGAAACTTGTTATGTAAGGCTTATACGAATGATATTCTATACCATCTATGGTATTATCGTATGCCGGTGAACTCGTGATATCTAAGATGTTCATTTTAGTAGTCCGATAAATTTTAAGAATTGTTTATTTTCTTTGGTAATTTTAATTTTTTTCTTAGTTGTTCCTTTCCGGATTGATCGATGAGTACTGATAGGTTTTATAACATTATTACCGTATTTATTGAAGTCTATCATTTTTTCCTGATATGCATGTACAATTGAACTTCTTCACCTCGTAGATTTATCAAATTATTATTTATGTCTAACAATCTGATATTTATAGAACTTATGTTATTTTGATTGATTGGAAAATAAATTATATTTTTTGGCACTTCTATTATTCGATACCCTGGTGGAACGTTTGGGGCAAATTCATAAATGATGTGACTTGATTTTCCATTAATATATGATCCGCTCACTATATCACATTCGATTCTTACCACTGTTGTCGATAAAATGTTAACTGGAAGTTGCGACTCGTGTATTATATTGGCTTTAAGAGTTTGTTTGTCAAACCCTAATAATTTTCCGAGAGAATCATTTTTGTCGAATTGTATGTTTTTAGAACAAAAAAGGAAAGTTTTTAACGTGTTGTTGTTACAAAACAAATTTATGTTTGTTCCATTTTTTACGTTTGATTTTAAATAGTCAGATATATCTTGGAGTTCGTAAGCACCTTCTGGTATTTCTAAGACTTCATTGTTGTCGTAATAAAATTTATTATTTCGTTTATCAATGTTAGGGATCGAATTGAATGTAGACAAATACAACAGGGCACACTCGTATTCACCTTCAAATTGCAATGGTGGATAAAAAGTGGACGATAAAATCGAGGTATTACCAGTTATAGACAACGTGAAAGACATTTTACAAATGAAGGTAATTAAAACAACTTTATAAATTTATAGTCAATATTATAATTTATTAAAAAATAACCTAAATTAATCATCTAAGTTAATGAACCACACACTTAATATATTAATAATAATAATTAATTCATTTATTGAATCCACTAACGATCATACAATTTTTTAGTAAGTTCTTGTTTGCTCGATTTATAATCGCATAGTTTTCACCTAGCTCTTCCTTCCAAAACGTTTCTAGAAACTTTAAACATAAGTGTCCACAATTGGATGTGTTAAAGTCTTGATATCTAGAATAATTATATTTGATGCGATATCTTAAATACTCAGCCAACTCTAACGGAGGCTTTAAATCGCCAAAGCTATCAAAATATTCACAATTTTTGAATAGTTTTACATAGGCTACCCAATGAGTTCCATCATTTTCTGAACTATCTAAATTGACAATCCCACACTCAATATCCTTGGATTTTGATGGTAGTTTATTTCTCATGAAAACACCCCTAAAGTATGGAATATGTTGATTAGCATAATCTAATATGTCTAAATCAGAAAGTGCGCGTCTGGGTAACCTTTTAATTAGTTTTTTGATTTATTTACAAAAAGACCATTTCCTGTCTTGTAGGGTTTTATATACAAGCCTTTTCCTAGAGCAATTGATTCTATCATTTTATTATGACGTTGAGCTTCTGCAAAGTTCTTTTTCGCTGATTTATGATCGTTTACAGCCTTTGTTATTCCTGCTGCACCTCCTGCCAGTGCGCCCAGTGCGGATAGTCCAGCGAATATTGGAATGAGTGGTAAAATACCACCTGTTTTCGGCAACGGTATAACACGAGGCACATGAACTTTTTTCTTATTTTTAATGTGCTTTTTAGCTGCAGAATAAGCTTCTTTTATTGCTGCAGCATCATTTTTTGGTTTTGACTTTTTCAGTTTTTTATGTATTTTTGATACCATCGACTTGAATGATCTCCCACCTGCACCATACTTGACCTTAGTTTTCATCGCCTTGTTCACAAGCCACGAAGCCAGTTTTTCACCTGTTCCAGCGTTTTTTGATTTCATTCTCTGTTTTGCCATATTTATGAGATCTAAATCAGCTTTGTGTCGATCTTCCAAACTGTTTGAATTATTATAAGCAATATCGTGTCTCATACAAGCGTTATCAAGCTCATTAACTCCTTTATCTCCTCTCAGTAATCGTTTCTTTAATCGTGTACCGGGTCCACAATAATTATATCCGGGTAAATGCAATTCAAATGGTAAGTTATTTATAATACTATTCACAAGACCTCCACCGCGCATAGCTGAATTATAAATGAAGTCATTTCTATTGTTATTCTCAATTTTATATTTTTATAAATCTAATAATACAGGATTATAAGATCGCTTGTTTATCAATCCAACTGTTTTCACTTTTTGAAAGACCCAACCACTTGACAAAGAGTTTATTACCCTTTTTTCTTAAAACTTTTTCAATAAGGTATACGTTTGGACAGTTAGTTTTTAGAAGTTCTTGTTCATAAAAACGTCCTAATATTGGTTGGTGGTACATATCTTCTATAGAATACGTAACTGGTACAGAAAGATAAACATTTTTAACTAAAAACAATTCTGTAGACCAGTTAGGAGTATATCCTTTTTCGAAGCTGCTTTTATATCTACTTATACGAACATGATCACCGACTTTTAGTTTGTTGGATTTTGCATGCTTTATATTAGAGTTCTGGAATTTTATAATATTTTTCATTACTGCATTTTGGTTTGAATGGTTGACATCTTTAGGTTTATAATTTATTGTTCGATGTATTGTGTCGTTATATGTTGATATGACACTTGTCAACAACTCTCCAATCCATTTATAGTGACCATTGAAACTAAAAAGTTTAAACAGCTTGTTTTTCAATGTCCTTATTAGTCTTTCAACTATAGAAGCCTTTTTAACAGAATATGTAGAGTAATGATTAATGTTATACTTTGTTGTTACTTTTTTAAATTCATCGTTGTAAAATTCAGTGCCCATATCAGTTTGTAAATTAATGGGTTTTCGGTGATTTTTATCTAATACACTTTGAAACGCATTTGCGATTTCTTTTTTTGTTTTAGTTTTAACGGGGATAGCCCAAGAAAACTTAGAAAAACAATCGATTATCACCAAAATATATCTATGGTCACGGTTATATCTTTTTAAACTTTGAAAATCAATGAGATCTGCTTGCCATAGGTCATCAATGCCCTTTAATAATACTGATCGTCGATTAAAATTCTTGCGAACAGCTTTATGAATTTCATTCACAATTTGAAGTTTACTCATTTTTTAGCTCTTATTAAATCAGCTTTTGTACAATAATCTACAATAATATTATCAACATATTCTTTTAAAACTGTTCTCAAATTATTAACTATTGTTGCGATCTCTTCCTTCTTTATATACAATTCATTTTGTCTATCTACGTACTCCTTGTTGACAGCATCAGAATTTTTCAATGGAATCGTAATACCGGTTAGTCTTGTATTATGTAAATCAAACTCTCCGCTTTCGGTTTTCATTAGGATTTTATCAAAGTTTTCTATGAAATCTGGTAAACGCAAGCGTTTATGAATGTGATGTCCAAACTTATCCATTATAGTGAACTGATAGGTGTTATCGATAAAGTTGAAATGAAATAATTTAAAAAAATCATGCTATATATTAAGGTATAATCCCGCTTTCACGCAATTCTTCTATAATAGAAATGATTTCATTCTCCAACCCAGTGTTACCAGCATCTTTTGAAGCAATCAAAAGCTTTAATCTTTCAACTAATTCATTAGGATCATCCCAGTATACGTAGTCAACATTTTTCTTCCATGTTTTCATAAGTGGTAAACCTTCTCCTTGATGTGTTATGTCCGGTTGGCTACTATCAGTGCTTACTGAAACTTTACGTAATTTGAATAGTGGTTTTATAATACTCAAGTATTTTCGGCCTTTATTACTCTTGATCGGTTGATTTGGACTAAAATTTCTTCTATGAGCATTTGTTTCTTGCAACATTAACTTATAATGACTCAAATCTTCATTATTTATTACATCTAAGTTAGGGACTTTTTTAAAAAGTAATTCTTTTATTCCATCCGTAAATTTATACTTCTTTGTACCAACTTGAATATAATCATCAGTCAACACAACACGCGAAGATCCCATCATGAGTTTTCCGCGATCATTTCTAATACCAAACAGAACATCATTGAAACTATCTGAAGCATCAGGAGTAAGAGACCACGAAGAAACGTCTAAAATTGCATCGGTTGCACCTGAAGACACTGTCTTAAATGATTCATCTCCTTCTACTGTATCCATTTTAATTGCATCACCATCGTAATCGTTATTATCACTATCCTGTGACTCACTAGATTCTTTTGGGCTTAATATATTGAATCCAACATTAGATTGTCTCTTTAGAGTTTTATCGCTGTCTAATGGACTTGAAGTATCAAATTTAACATCATTTTGTAAGGCTTTGGAATAATGAAATGATTTTCTTTTGTCAGGAGATTCTATTGATAAAGAATTGTCCACCATTTTATTGAGGGGTTCTGTAATTGGTTTAAAAACAGATTTTAAAATATTACTTCTGTCCGTTTCAATATTTCGCATTTTTCGAACCTTCTTTTTAACAGCTTCTGCAGCTTCAACAATTTGTTTTTTTAGATTTTTTTCCATTGCAGCAGAGTTGATTGAACCATTAACAGTATTCATGTGAAATGATAGTGTAGTTTATGTATTTAGCTATTTATAGTGATGAACTTTGTTGGTTGTAGTAGCCTCACAAAATAATAGTACGAATAATATTCTCAGCTATTTATAAGGGATAAAAAAAGACTTTTAAATACTTAACTTCTTTCTTTATTTATAAAAACAATCTAATAATTTTTTTGAATTCTTTTCTACAAATCGGACATTTAACTCCGACAGACAGAGAACACTTCGCACACGCCACAGCATGACCACAAGGTGTGAAACACGTATTTAATTCTTCTTCCATACAAATTTTACATATAATTGATGATGGTATTATGTTGACTTTTATTTCCGGTTCAATTTGACTGCACTCTTCTTCGAATTCTTCATATCCTCCATTTTGTACATTTTCCACATAGTCTTCTCCTTTCATTACCAATACATAGGGACATTGGCCAAACCAGCGTGCATGCTCTTCCCATGGTAGATCGTTGGGGCCCCAATCTTTCATTCTTCCACCGCAGTAAAAACAGACGACTCTATCACCTATTTCGGTATAAAAAAATCCTGCTTCAGCCATTTCTTTTGGTTTTTGATTTAAACCCAGCGGCCAGGTAGCAAAACTCCTTAAACGTTCCTCTTCATCAGCGAAACGGCGAAAGACGGGAATGTAAGACATAATTTTATTATTTAATATAAACAAAACGCTCACAGAACTTGTTTTCTAAGCCACGACTCAACAAGAAATGATTTACATAAGTCCACTAATGAAATAAAACAAACGTATCAAATTTCTTTCGATAACAACCTTTGTTTTTTTCACAGTCCTTGTTTATTACAACATAACTGTAAGGTTCTTTCCATATTTGGGCACACATTGCTCTGAATTCTTGCCATGTCATATCAGTATTGACGTGTTCATCATATATGTGTCTCAAGTTTATATCATCTTGCTTGAACAATACTAATAAATTTGCATTATCTCTTATTAACTGTTTTGGTATTTTGCTATATGTCTGGTTTAAATAAAAACAGTCTATGTATTTGTGTCTACCCATTGCAAAAAAATCACGCATACTGTTTTGATTCTCGCAAGATACATCATCGAAAACAATAACTGAGTTACATTTTGCTTCTTCTGGAGTGAACACTTCTTGATTTTCATGAAACTTTGAGAAAGTAACACCAGGAACCCTTTGCAATACCTGTTCTAAGTACTTATATTTCGGTTGATAAAGAGTTTTTGAATAGACATAAACGTTACGATATTCTAAACCATTTTCGTGCAAAAGTAGTCCAATAACCAAATTCGTTTTTCCACAGTTCGATGGACCACATATTATACAGCGAACTGTATTTGGTAATAGTTTTCCATGACGAATGTTTTGTTGCTCAGACGCAAAATTGATATTTTCTAATTGTAATGATACCGGTTGTTTAACGAACTTCATGTTAACAATGCACCTAACGAAATGACTAAAGATCTATAAAAACGGTAATTAATAAAGCCTATTAATGGAACAAAAAATGCAAGGTTGAGTTTGGTTTCATGTTTTAGATTTATAGTTCACTTTGGACCTTAAAACCCCGCGAAGCGAGAGGCCGCAGGCCTCGTGGGTTTTCTGGTCCAGAGTGAACTATAATTACCTACTGACGTGTCTGTCTGTCTGTGTATGTGTGTGTATCTGTCTGTGGCATCGTAGCTCATGAACGGATGAACCGATTTCAATGTAGTTTTTTTTCCTAAAATAGTTTTGTGTCGCTCAATAGATGGCGTCGGGAAGCTAGGTCCTAAATTATCTCTAAGCATCTTATGTATGCGACAGCTCTGTTCATTTTTATTTAAATGGTTCAACAATTATTGTTAATTTGCAAATTAAAGCTGAGTGTTAGTGATTTCCCGCAAAATAACCAACTATTCCTAAACTGTTATCGAAAAAAAACAAATTGAACAAATCTGGGGCAATACTACATAACATTTTTACTCACGACTACTCACGCTATTATAGAAATTCTAGTTATCGCACCTGAGTCCAGATGCTAAGTGTTGATATGGTCTAAAATGTAGCATGTCTAGTAGAAGGATGACTGCAGTGGAGCAAGATGTGACCCATTTTCCTTTGTGGCTGTACCGGTCTATGCATCGGAATATGGTGTATTTTGACAATATTAACAAAATTGTGCCTTAATCCAGGGTTCAAATTTAACTAACTCTCGCTGGCGCAAGTAGAGCTAAGTAAATATAAAACACCAATATTTTTATATAAAATATTTTATTGATACTTAAAACAATGTTATCTCTAACTTATACAAAAGTTATTAATTGCATCAAGCTCAAAATACACGGGCGACACTGACACTGCAACTTTACCTATAAAGCCTACATACAGCAAACATGCACGAATGTCTTTATAATGTGTGCTGTAGGTGTCGGCTCTATATGTAAAGTTGGAGTGTCAGGGTTGCCCGTGTATTTTGAGCTTAATACTAAGTAGGTATTGATTTTTCAATTTACAGATTAAATATATCTGTCGAATAAAATTTTAATTGTATTTTTAAAGATTGTGACCTTTTATTCTCTAGTGTTACATTTTACTAGAGAAATATCATTTAGCTAGAGATTGCAAAATTAGCCCTAAGGGCTGGTTTTCAGTCTACCAGACAAAGATATCTGTCTAACAAAATGCAACACCATCAAATAAAAAAGTCTCTATTTTAAAAAAACAATCAAACTCTAGAAGGCTTTTCAATTTGGTTGTGTTTGATTTATTAGATATTATTATTTTGTAGAATAAAATATCAGCTTAAGCTCAAAATACACAACAGACACTTACACTGCAACTTTACCTATAGAACCCACACTTGCATAAATTTCTTTATTTATGTGTGCTGTGAGTATGGGCTCTATAGGTAAAGTTGCAGTGTAAGTGTCTGATGTGTATTTTGAGCTTTATACGCGTAAAATACACGAAGACAATGACACAAACACTTACACTTATACAAATTGTATCATTCGATAGCGTCCACACGGCAGCACTATTTTTGTGTTACGACGACAGTTTGCTCTATTGCTTAAAAATACACGACGGACACTTACACTTTCCCTAAACTGACCACATCTATAGCACACATGCACGAATTTCTTTTTATGTGTGCTGTAAGGTGTAGTCTGTTCTAGGTAAAGTGTAAGTGTCATCGTGTATTTTGAGCTATTAACTATTAACTACAATAAAATTAATAATTATTCTATAGAATATGGCGAATTCCTTCTCGTCATCAAGTAATAAACACCGCGAGCCCTTGAAAAGGAAATACATAATTAAAATAGATTACTTAGAAAATTTATTTTCAAGGAAAAATAGCATTCAAAAATTTTCACTTGCGGCGAGGCTTGAACTCGCGTCTTTGGGTCAGTACCCCAACGTCATTACCAACTAGACTACGCAAGCTTGGGGTACTGACCCAAAGACGCGAGTTCAAGCCTCGCCGCAAGTGAAAAATTTTGAATGCTATTTTTCCTTGAAAATAAATTTTCTAAACAAAATAGCCTTGAGCTACATACAAAAATTAATAGAAATTTTATAGATTACTTAATTAAAAAAAGACTTTGTGATGTTAAATGAGAGAAGATACACATTATTTAAAGACATTATTTTAATAATTGTGCTGCTATCTATCGAGGTTTAATAAGCTTAGATTATTTACATGATCTTCTCTCATTTAGAAGCATTTTAAAGTAGGTACTCAATCTTTTCTTTTTCCGTAAAAGTGCAAGGCAAGTGTAGTGAAAATGAAACTACGTAGTATGCATGGCCTCTGACTTAACGAACTATGGCGAGTTTAAAAGGTCACGTGTTATCTTGTCGGGATATTTAATAATATACCTATTGATAAATACATATGTGTGTTTAACATGCATTGATCAACTTTTTAAACTAACACGATTGGAACTCGTAATATTATATATTCCGGGTTAAGACCCGGGAATTATACAATTATATTTCCCGAAAAGCCAACTTAACTTAAAATTGCAAACTCTGACAAAACAACAATACTTTAGGCATTATTTTGGTATTCCAATTATTTTAAAATACACGACAGACACCTAAGTACACTGTTACGTTATCTAAGCCGACCACATCTACAGCACACATGGACGAATTTCTTTAAATGTGTGCTGTAGGTGTAGGTAAAGTTGCAGTGTCAGTTTCTGTCGTGTATTTTGACTTTTAAATTCCATTTTCACTCGGAAGTGTTCAAAAATGTCGGAAGCCGCGGCCGCCGCGCCCGCCGCCTCGTTAAAATTCTTCAATCTAAAACCCTACCCGCTTCCTATTGTCAGCCTATCGCCTTTAGGACTTAAACCTAGAATTCTCTTAACAAAAGCCATGACTCTGCCTTCGTCATTACCTAACTCAAGTGTATACGCTATGGGCGTAATTACTGGCGGCGTCACACCAATATAATTATTTTGCTCTCTAGTATTGTGATTAAGTTCCCCGTTTGCTGATTTCACTATGGTATTAATTTCACGCATAACTGTTAGAACAGGCAGGACATTTTTTCGATTTTTCGCAAGAAAATCTAACATTTTTAATAGGAAGTTGCTGTTTGTGTCTTCTTCACGCTGCTGGAATAATGATAAAAATCTTTTTTGCCGTCGTTTCGGCAGATTGTTTTTATTAAAAATGTTTGTTACCGGGCTTGAGTTGAGGATTGTTTTTTTTAAAAAACTTCCTTTGTCGTTAGTTTTTGATTTTTTAAACAATTTAGGCATCATATTGTTGATTTTTTGTAGAAATGTTGGCGTTTTTTGGGTATTTATGCTTGATTTTTGTTGTTGATTTCTATTTCTGTTAATTAAAGTGCGTAAAATTATTCTTGGTATCGGATTTGGGTTGAAGAAGTTGAATTTTATTGGTGCTATCTGTTTTTTGGGTAAATTGTTATTAGATATAGCTCTCTCTTGATTTTGATTTTGTCTGTCTGTTTCTTCATTTCGATTATTTGGATAACGTTTAGTAATTGTTATAGTATTTGATTCTTTGACTATCTCCGTATTTTGATTCGTTGTGTCTAATTTTATTTCTTTTTTATCATCCTTTGTTACTAGTACACCTTTTTCACCAATTTCATTCAAATTGACTCTTGTTGTATCATTATTCGGTAATAATTCTCTTTTTTTATGAAAATTGTCAATTTTGAATCCTTCTATATCTAATTCTTTAGCAAGTTTGGAGATTAATTCACTGTTAAAATCATTTTTGTCAAGTTTGATGCCTTTTATATCAATGTACTTATTAATATTAGATATCAAATCACGTTTTGCATCATTATTAGAGTTTTCTTTTCCATTTTTCTCACTTTCAACGTTTTTACTATCATAGTTAACACCGCTTTCAGACCTTTTTAGTCTTATATTTAATTTTACACCTTTTTCTTTAACTGTTCGAATCTTTTTTTCGTTAATATTATCTTTAACGGCTTTTTCACGAATACCATTATGTTTTGTACGTGTGTTAATGGGGCGAACGATTTGATGTCTTATGCTTGTTGTATTAAGGTTAATTTTGTTGTCTGTCAAATAGTATGTATAGAATCCTTGTGTGTGTCTGTGTGCGTCACCTGAAATGATGGAAATGGATTATTTACATTGTTTTCATGGAGTGCTGGTTCGATTCTCGCTACAGAACCAAATGTAGTTACTAAAATCCGGAAGCAGATAAAGAATCCATCTGTTTTATGTATGCGGAATTTTGGTAAAGTTTTATACCCAACCACAAACAACATAGCATTTGCAGAATTGTAGAAATAGATAAATTCTTTATTATGCCACCATTCAGCCTCTAACTTCTAAAGCGGCGGATGCCCGTCGCCATACCGTCGTGCCTTTGTTACTATCGCCTATTCTTTGGTTATGTTAAGGAATTCGAGACGCTACAATGACGCGCATACGCCGCGACTTTAAAGGTTTCGTGTAGGTATACCTACTATAAGACCCACCACCGCCAACCTGCCAAGTCTGGTACTTTATTACCCAAGCACAAAAAACCATGCAAAAAATAAAAAAAAACGTCTGCAAAAACACAACGCACGATCGACGCTGAGCGGGATTCGAACCAGCAACAGCAACGCATCTTTACTCAATCCGGGAGCAATGACTTACAGCCGAATACAGAAACGCCACTTAAAATAAGAGGCGTACTTAAATAATTGGGCAGCTTCTAAACTTAAAATAGTATGGGAATTTTTGAATTTGTGAGGTGCTTACTTGTTTAAGTAAAACTCAAATTTTGAGTGGCGTTTATGTATTACTAGTCTACCTGCGTCCGCGTCGCGTCGGTGACTAATACGCTGAATCTGCCATAACCATGTTAAAATTATTTAAGCTCACGTTAAATCGACACCATGCCCCATATGAGTAGTTCTCTCCCGAGCGCAGGCTCCCGTGACGTAGTGGCGCATAGAGCTACACTCGGTCGCTACGAACCCGACGGGTCGCAGGATCGATTCCGCGTAGAATTGGTACGAACGCCAGTGGCTGCAGAAAACTGGGGGGAGTTAGTTAGATTAGTAAGTAAAGTTAGTTTTAATAAGGTTAGAACGCAATGTCGAAAGGTTAAGTTAGTTTTAAGAAGGTTAGAACGCAATGACAAAAGGTAAAGTAAGTTTTAAGAAGGTTAGAACGCAATGACAAAAGGTAAACTTAGTTTTTAGAAGGTTAGATTGCAATGTCAAAAGGTAAAGTCATTTTAAAGAAGATTAGAAAGCAACGTCATGCCTACCGAAAAATGAATCTAAAATACATGCTAGGTACTAGAGGTCCACCAGAATCACATGGAATGGCAGATAAAGGTTGTCTTATAATAAAGTATAAACATTATTTGCTCTAATGTATTTATCCAGGGAGGAAACAGTCGACTATATTTGTAAAGTTTGTATGTAGAAAAGAGTTTTCCCTTAACTTACATTTGTTGAGCAGCATCTGTTTGTGTAAGACCACTTCTAGCTCGCATCCCGGTTGCGGACTTATACCGCCGTTCGGGTAGAAGTCCGCATGGCCCATGGGGGCCTTGTAACCTGGTAACAAAGAGGTAGGTATTATGTTATTTTTTACCCGGCTCCAAGGCAAGGGTTATGTTTTTGGCGCCTATCTTGTATGTTTGTATCTAATATTCTTTATTCCCTCGTAGCTTCAAAACCACTCAACGGATTATGTTTAATTAGGGTACCTTAAAAGATAATTAAAACTGAAAAGTAAACAAAACAAGTCCAGTAGCCACGGAACATAGCTAGTTTATCAGTCGGGAGTAGGGTTGCCAACAGTTTTTTCGAAAAATATAGTATTTGTGGCTAAAAAATATAGTACGACCCAAAAAAATGTAGTACAAAAATTAGAGCCGTGTTTTGTAGAATATTTCGAAAAAATACGTATTTTTTGCACTTAACCTTTTTTCACACTTTCAAATACTCTTTCTTTCTTGAATATAAAAAAAAATGTTCCCGACATTCAATCTTTAAAATTATGAGCACCTTTTTTATGGCTTTTCTTTTTTTCCCTCTACATACTCGTAGAAAACAGTCCTCTGTAAATGCAGAGAGGAGGAATTTATAAAAGAAACAACTTTTTACAAATTATGCCAGAAATATAGTATTTTTGCGTACTATATGTGCTTTCAAAAATATATAGTACGCTGAGCTGAAATATAGTACAATACTATATATTATAGTACGGTTGGCAACCCTAGTCGGGAGTCGGTCGGGACCCATTAAATATCTAGAATCTAGACAAACTTTTTTAATAATGGGTCCCGACTAGCTATGTTCCGTGACTACTGGACTTGTTTTATTTACTTTTCAGTTTTAATTATCTTTTAAGTTTTTTTAAGCAGGCGGGTTTTTTTAAATTTAATCCTATAGTATAGGTACACAACTTGTGGAACCCTTGTGCAAAATCCTACATTTCAAACCAAAGTCTGCTGTGGCTGTGGGTCTGTGTTTAGTTATGTAAAGTACCAGGCGATCATAAAGAATGAAGAGTTAAGTTGTATTGTTGCAGCTAGACCTTCGGCCTATAAGTATTGTTAGAGTTTCGTGCCCAAAGGGTTAAAACGGGACCCTACTGAGACTCCGCTGTCTGTCTGTCACCAGGTTGTATTTCATGAACCGTGGCAGCTAGACAGTTTAAAATTTCACAGATGATGTATTTCTGTAGCCGCTATAACAAGAAATACCTACTTAAAACTAAATAAAAGTAATATTTAAGGGCTCTCCCATACAACAAAAAGTGATTTTTAAAAGTTAAACGCAACGTTAGCGCGATTTATTTTTACCACTAGCGCCATCTCGTGACAAAATGCTATGAATGTTGTTACCAAATATCCCAGCGTCAGTATGTATGATGTCCACAAAGTCTGCATCGGTCGGGTCCAGTCTCTGAGGCAACGGCAGACCCTCAAACAGCGGTGATGCAGGGTCTAATCCAGTTATTCTTGCCACGCGGCCTGCATGACAAGCAATGACAAGTAAATTAAATACCTAATCAATACACATCTATAAAGAAAAATAAATAATTCACATCTACAAAGAAGAAAAGAACACCAAAGACGCGGAAAAGAAAAAGTCTAAAATATTTTAAATGCGAGTTAAAAACTTAAGAGGATAGTCTCCATTCTCTTTCTCCATACAAACGTAGTTTAAATTTTCCTCCCTGGATAAAGACATTAGAGCAAATATGTTTATGCCATAAAACTTATATCTGTCATGCATGACTATGCATAGATCTACCTTTTTATTATTTTTTTCATTTTATTGTTTTTTTATTTTTTATTATTATTTTAATTAAAAAAAAAAAGGTAGATGCATTGTCATGACATGAGTCACATGACAGATATAGGTTTTATGGCATAAACATATTTGCTCTAATGTCTTTATCCAGGGAGGAAAATTTAAACTACGTTTGTATGGAGAAAGAGAATGGAGACTATCCTCTTAAAAGTAGGTAGGTAGGTGTTTTTCATGGTTTTTAGAATTCCATACCCAAAGGCTAATAACGAGACCCTTTTATTAATAAAGACTCCACTGTTCGTCTGTCTGTCTTGCACCAAGCTGTAGTATCTCATGAACCGTGATAGCTAGACAGTTGAAATTTCCACAGATGATGTTGCCACTATAACAACGAATACTAAAAACGAAATAAAATTAATATTTAAGTGGGGCTCCCATACAATAAACGTGTTTATTTTGTGATACTGATACGGAACCTTTCGTACGCGATTCCGACTCGCTTTGGCCGGTCTTTTTTCTATTTCTTACCTGACTTCAAGGCACTGCCGGCGACTCCAGCCGCTTGGGCTCCTAGGCTGTGTCCCACCAAATGTGTGTTGTTCAAATTCAGACCTCTGAAAAAATAATAATTCTTATTTCGTGTCAATGCACCAACCTTATTGCTTTGAATAATCGCACTGGCCAGCTGCAGGTGGCAGCACTGGACTGAATGATGAAATAAAAAAAAACATTTTAAAATTTTCATTTCTTCACCATAATTTGTTTTGAAAATCGTAATGTCAGACTCCAGCAGCGACAAAGATACCTATTAATTTAACAACTGCAGAGTTAAGAGGATAGTCTCCATTCTCTTTCTCCATACAAACGTAGTTTACATTTTCCTCCCTGGATAAATACATTAGAGCAAATATGTTTATGCCATAAAACCTATATCTGTCATGCATGACTCATGACTATGCATCTACATTTTTATTTTTTTCATTTTATTACTTTTTTTTTTTATTATTATTTTAATTAAAAAATAAATAAGTAGATGCATTGTCATCATGGCAGATATAGGTTTTATGGCATAAACATATTTGCTCTAATGTCTTTATCCAGGGAGGAAAATTTAAACTACGTTTGTATGGAGAAAGAGAATGGAGACTATCCTCCTAAATTGCAAGCGCAAGCGAGCGTAGTGCAAGCGGTACATAATGCCGAATTGAGTTTTCTACAGGAAAATGCACCTAGCTTTTTCCTCCCTGTGGTAAGGTGAAAAATTGTGTGTTTCACTCGGCAGCAAAGATATTTTGCACCTCGCTCGTACTACTATTATTTATTTACACTACTCGCATTTCTGTTATAATAAACTTATGAAGATAGGTTTTAGGCATTTTATGTACAACCTATTTTCAAGAAAAACATTTTCTTCAAACATTAGCTCGAGACTTATTGAGCTCGCAGCTTTTGGTAGAAGAGCGTCTATTCAGACAACCATCCGTCCTTCAATCCATCCGTCCACCTATCCATCCATCCGCCCATACATCCGTACATCCACCCATCCGTCCACCTATCCATCCATCCATTCATCCGCCCATACATCCGTCCTACCATCCATCCGCCCATCCGTCCATCCATCCGTCTATCCACCCATCAGTCCACCCGTCCATCCAACGTAACTGTATAACGTACCTGGCAACTAAATAGTCTATGAACTGCGCCGCGTACCGTCCGACGTACCACGTGTTCTGCGCCGCGGTGAAGTACCACGGACCGGCTTCCAAGTGACGCGCGTCCACCATTATCACGTTTGTGTCGCCGCGTTGCATGTAGGCTGGGGGGAAACACCATTATGATATCACATCCTTAAAACATACGTATATTATGACGATGACTAAGTTTATGTAACGTTTGTCCTTTACTGTGACATGAAGTTTCAAGGTTAACAGACACAGACAGTTTTCCTGTGGTTGCACTTACCTTCTCTCAGCATCAACCCGCTGCTATCTTCAGGTGTCTCCATCCACGCGTGGAAGTAAATGACCGTCTTATCGTGGTAGTCTATATTTGACGCGAACAGTTTTTCATCGTCTCCAAGTGATAGCTCTTGGAATACTGTTGGGTTGTGTCTGAAAGATAAAGTTTCGATTCGATTAATATTAGAACTATTGGACGTAGTTTCACCACGTTTCATGTTATACCTACTTGTCACCACATTCTACCTGTGATCATGATACACTGAAAAGTTCTCGAAACGTCAGTTATTGAAATGAAGAACCTGTATTACGCTAAAAACACTGTAAAATAAAATCACGATAGGTTACTGTGTTCGGTGACAAATATATCCATATCGGTACCTATATTAAAGGAACAAACATGCAGAAGGGGTATAATATTCAGTATCCACAGAGCTTCGCTCCATCTTCCTTCGGTTTGGTTTAGTTTTGCCTGCCGTTATTGAGTCGTGTTGAGCGAGGCGGAGTTATTCTTTCCGAAATCGATTTCGGACCAAATCTCTCTATAAGATACCTACCGCAGCGCTATTCAGAAAGCAGTCTAGCCAAATCAGTCCAAATCATCAGACAGACGAACAGACGCACTGCATCAAAAGTACAAGAGTTCCGAAATTTAAGAGTAGGTAGGTATCTCAAACAAACCTTTATTTACTTCCTTCTGTGTATTGGAGTGATGATGTGGTCTACGATATAGCACGTGTATCGTCCAGCCTTTTGTTCTAATTTCAAATGTTAATTTTCATTAAGTTAGGTACGTGTTCTTTCTTAATTTTTAAACGCATCCAAATGCTCTGCTGGTTGTGACGTCATGCATTTTATCCAATGACAAGCAAGAATTCAAATTGCATTGTGTGGACCATCAACCAATGAGAGACACTTCACTTCTGCATTCACTACTGCCACATTGATGTCGTGAAAAAACGTGGTCTTCAACTGTGAAGCGTTTGAATTTTGATAAACTGTTCAGTATTGTGTATTTTCATGATATTTCCTCATAATACGAGAAAGTGACTAGTCTCCAAAGCGTTTGTGTATAATTTGTACATCGAGCGAGCTGATCTCGCCCCGGACTGACCCTTGGATTAAACCCACCTCAACTAGCAGACCGAATTGCAGCCAACAAAAAGTACGTGAAGTCAGGTAAGTCCACACAAATATTGTCTTTTGATAATGTACTGGCTTTGCGATCAATAAGAGCATTTGGTCCCCCTTGAATGTGTAGGAAAAGAAAGATTACCACACAGCACGCTTACCTAGAATAAACGCAGCAGCAACGGCAGTGGTAAATTACTGCCGGTCCTTAGTGGCTGCACCGGCCTGCGTATCGGCACACGGACGAGTCACGTGGGTACTAGGCGTTCATAAATGACTAGAGTTACCTCGTGAATAGTTCGAAGACAATATCGCTCCCCGGCTTCACGAACGGGCATTTCGCTTTGTCCACCGGTGATATTTGGAGTAACGCATTCTCATATTGAACTCCTGGCGGTCCTGTAGGACAAATAATAAATAGCTTATCTATTTGGTTGGGATCGGACACAAAATAGCCCCGTCCGTCCGTCCGTCCGTCCGTCCGTCCGTCCGTCCGTCTGTCCGTCTGTCACCAGGCTGTATCTCATGAACCGTAATAGCTAGAAGGTTGAAATTTTCACAGAAGATGTATTTCGGTTGCCGCTACAACAACAAATAAAAACAAAATAAAACAAATATTTAAGAGGGGCTCCCATACAACAAACGTGTTTCAAAAATAACAAGGAGTTTAGTACAATGTGAGGTCGCTTCTGATTGGTCAGGACAAATCGAATTGTTCATGGAATTCAAAATGGCTGCCCTATCTGTCAAATATACTTACCAAAGAGTTTCTCTTATGTTTCAGATTTTCTTTGTGCCAAGGTTTTTTTTTTTTGAGTGATTCGGTCGTTTGATGGGAGTAAGAATCGAAGATAAATATTTCATATTTTCCTATAAAATTTAAAAATTGGTTGTTGTAAACCATTTTAGGGTTCCGTATCCAATT
This sequence comes from Idaea biselata, assembly GCA_958496205.1. Classification (NCBI taxonomy): domain Eukaryota; kingdom Metazoa; phylum Arthropoda; class Insecta; order Lepidoptera; family Geometridae; genus Idaea; species Idaea biselata. The sequence goes on from OY292406.1 coordinate 9,410,927, forward strand.
GTGATAGTGATACGGAACCCTTTGTGCGCGAGTGTCGCACTTGCCCGGTTTTTATTATGTAAATGTTTTTATTTAAAGTTTTTTTAAGCAGGCGGGTTTTTAATTTTTTTTTTTAATTTTTTTATTAGAGTTCCGTACTATTTTAGGGTAAATCCTATTCGGGATCCTAATTCTGAGACTACGCTGTACGTCTGTCACCAGGCTGTATCTCATGAAACGTAATAGCTAGACGGTTGAAATTTTCACAAAAGATTTTTAGTACAAATACTTAAAACAAAATAAAACAAATATTAAAAAGGGGCCTCCCATACAACAAACGTGATTTTTGACATAAAACGCAACGATACCGTAATGTATTTTTAGCATTAGCGCCATCTAGTGATGGAGTGACAGACTTAACGTTCGCGTTGCGTTCACGGATTGGTTGGTCTAGTGTAGTGGTCTAGTGTTCATTTAAGGGGTTCCGTAGCCAATTGTGATAGTTGAACGGAACCCTTCGTGCGCCAGTCCGACTCGCTCTTGGTCGGTTTCTCCTTTGATATTCCCTTGTTCTTTATTTACATTTTTGATCTAAGATGCTGAAAGAATTTATCATTTTATTTCGTTAGGTAGGCTTAAATATACTCAAATAAATATAAACGATTATTTCACTTAGGTAATACGATACCTACTTTCCATATTAGGCTAGTATTTTTCCTTGATTTACCTGTTTTTACTCGGCTAGGGAAATTGCGTAATAGTAAAACTAGGTTCAGTGGAGTACTAGGTACATTCTAAATACCTAGACCAACCAGTCAATTGCTGTGTGACAGTTTTAGATAGGTAATATAGGTATCTAGGAAAACCCAGAGAAATGTAACCAAAGAAACGCCTTGCTGTAACAAAATGGTAAACAAATTCGACATCTTCTTCGAGATGTACGTACATACGTACGTACATCTCTTACTTACTTTACTTTACTTTAAAAAAAAAAAAGTACGTACATCTCGCTCTTCTCTCAAACTAAAGGGTGCTCAAGGTTTGTTCTCACTTTTTGTAGTCATGAAAAATCAAAGACGGCGCGGGCGGCGCCATGCGCCATCACTTTCAAAAAACTACGGAACCCTAAAAAAGCGCGACAACAGCGCAACATGGCGCAGATCAAACAGGCACAAAATTCAGTGCGAGACCTCCTGTCCAGTGGTATAGATACTAGATACCTACAATAAAATTGTAGGTCCTAAGTATTTTATGTATTCTGCCAATGGTACAGATAGAAGATACCTACTTATATAGATGTAGCTATCTCTCAGATAAAGATGTTTCTCTTTCTAGATGAGAGGTCATACCCTTAGATGAAAACAAAACAGCAGATACGTTACTTAGTCTCGGAAAACAAGACGATAAAACTGCGTCTAACTGACGCACTAGCCTCAGTCGTATGTCGAACCGTTGCCGCGTGAGCACGTGCTGTCACACTGCGATTATCTTTTTGACATCCATAAGAATGCCTTTTCCTTATTTACAAATGCCTGAATCATTCTTAAAGACAAATGTTTTTAAATACAATAATTTTATGAAAATGCATGTAGGTGTTTCTAGCTCATTTTATGAAAACGCAATGTTAGAATATACCGTATCTACTATTTTTGTTTTCATCTAAGGTCTATACGTCTGCCTTGCACAGATGATAAAGGTTTCCTGGAAGAGATCGTTTTTAACGATAAGGCTGAATAAGGTAATTCTAGATACCATAATTATAATATTAAGTTTAGGTACCTAGGTACATTTTTATGAATGTCGTAATGGCATTAGTACCCGTACCTCAAATGGTAAAAGACAGACAGCTGAGCCTTAGTAATAGGGCCCCGTTTTTACCCTTTGGGTACGGAACTCTAAGGAACCTTTAAATTTTTAAAGGTTCCTTAGAGTTCCGTACCCACTTTGTTTTCCGTCCGTCCGTCCGTCTGTCAAGACTCCAGAAACTTAATTTTTTTTATGGCGCCATAATACGGTAGGCACGGAATAACGTTGCTAACACTTTTTTCCAAAAATACAGTATTTGTTGCTAAAAAATAAAGTACCTACGACCCAAAAATACCTATAGTATGTTTTTAAATACCTACTCTATAACAAAAATTGAGCTTTGTTTTTGTAGAATATTTCGAAGAAAACACTTTTTTTTTGCATTGAACTTAATTTTTTTCGCAAAAATTTAAAGTGCGTTTTTTTTTCTAGAATAAAAATTATAGGTATGCTTTCTGACAAGGAGCATCGATTTTTGTATTTTGGATTTTCTTTTTTTCCTTCACTTATTTACTCGTAATAGAAATTACTCCTCTGTAAATGCTGATGTAGATGGAATTTAGAAAAGAAACATTTTTTTACAAATTGAGCCAGAAATTTAGTATTTTTTGCGTACTTTATGTGCTTTCAAAAGTATAGAGTAGTATTCTAATATTATAAAGCTGAGGAGTTTGATTGTTTGTTTGTTTGAACGCGCTAATCTCAGGAACCGCTGCGCTGGTCCGATTTAAAAAATGATTTCGGTGTTGGTTAGTCCATTTATTGTGGAGGCTATATTATAATTAAAAAAAATAGGTGGACGAAGTCAACGCACTGCTATAAGTACTATATATTTTGGTACGGTTGGCAGCCCTAGTACGGAACCCTAGGCGCTTGAGGTCGACCCGCACTGGACCAGTTTTTTTTTGCTTAATGCACCGAATTAGACGCGACATCAAACCGTGGGTAGGTGTGAAGTAATGAAATGGTCTAAATACTTGTCTGCCGGTCCGTAACGTTACCCACTTCGATGAGAAACAGGGCGAGAAATCATCGATTAAATACTGAGGCTAGTTTGCGCCAGGCTGGGTTACAATTTAACTACCACGATTGGCTAACACGATCATCCTCTGTTAATTATTATTTATCTTTATCTAAATACTAAAATTTCTACATCTATATATCTACACTAATATTATAAAGATGAAAGATTTGTATTTTAGTGTGTATGTGTGTCTGTATGATTGTAATGTATAAACTCAAAAACTACTGAACAGATTTCAAAAATTCTTTCACCAAAAAAGCTATATTATCGAGGAGTAACATAGTCTTTTGATCCCAATATTCCCACGGGATCGGGGCTTACGCGGGTGAAACCGCGGGACGCAGCTAGTCCTATCCTATCCTACGTATCCTACTAATATTATAAACTCAAAAGTTTGTATGTATGTACGTATGTATGTGACTTTGTTACTCTTTCACGCAAAAACTACTGAACCACTTGCGATGAAACTTGGAATATAGATAGCTGGAGACTAGAATAACACATAGGCTACTTTTTGTCAAACAAATATTAAAGCGGGATTCCATATAACAAAAGTGATTTTTAAAAATTAAACGCACGTTACCGCGATTTATTTTTACCACTGGCGCCATCTAGTGATAAACTCGGACGTCAGTGTCAGTCAGTTGTTCCGTTCGTAGATTTCTCTTGGTCCAGTGTTTATTTTAGGGTTCCGTAACCAATTGTGATAATGGTACGGAACGGACCCTTCGTAACGGAACCCTTCGTGCGCGTGTCCGACTTGCACTTGGTCGGATTTTTTTAACATGATAGATGGACCTTTGACCACTATCTCACTAGATGGTAAGTGATGGTAATGGTATGGTCTAAGATGCAACACGCTCATCTAGAAGACGGAGAAACAAGATCCGACCTAGTTCAAGAGTTAAGATGTAAAAATACTCACGTATAACAGACAGAAAACAGGCTAAAGGCACTGCGGCTTGCATTTTTGAAAACTAAGTACAAAATATTTTAAATAAAAACTAATATGAAAATAATTCAAACTCAAAAATAAAATACTAATAAATTGAATATTACGCAAAACTTTTTTTTTTAAATAAGTCAAAAATTATATAGGTAGTAGATATGATGCGCGTGCGCTTAGAAGGTGCGCCTTTGCCGTATGTTTGCGTCTATTGGGGTTTGGTTACGGGGTGTTAGACAACAGTAGAGTGGCCAGCCGTGTATGGAAAATCGGGACAACCTAATGAAAAATATTTAAAAAATTGTGATGAACACCAAACCGACCGTTATCCCTATCTTCACTATAAAATGCAGCCAAAGACAACCCCCGGGTCGGATAGTAGAAACTATTGTGTAACCTACGGGTGAAAACTACTTAGGCTATGGAAACAGCTTGGTAGTGCATTTAATACTGGGGGGAACTATGGAACCTTAGGCGCCTGCCGCAACAATGTTCAACAAACACGTAATAATGGCAGACGAAGACTCGGCAACTCACAAACTGGGCCACTCTGATGAAGCCATGCAAATTACAGCCAGGGGGCAACAGGGACATGAGAGGCTGAAGGATAGAGCAAACTCACCAGATTTTAAACCATCCTAGGTAATCCTGTGGAGCGGGCTAACTCATCAGCATCACTGACGTGAGGTGCATCTTTCGAGCATTTCTGCTCTCGCGACTCCACTCTGACCGGCCGGTGAAGGCAAGCCGAGGCGGTAGTATATCCAGTCTATTACCGATAATACCAACCTAGTTGTTTAATTTTGGGCTAGATGGCGCCGTGTGATATCATAAAATCGCCCACCTATTTTTTGTGAAAATATAATAAAATATAAGTACCTAGCCTATAGCCTTCCTCAATAAATGGACTATCCAACACTAAAATAATTTTTCAAATCAGACCAGCAGCGGTTCCTGAGATTAGTGCGTTCAAACAAACAAACTCTTCAGCTTTCTAATATTGTAAGATTATGACTATGGGTGTATATAATTTTACATTTAAATTACTTTGACGTTTCGGCATTAATTACACCGGCCGTAGTTGCGGGCAGACTGATAATGGACACAAATCATGTAGGTAAGTTTGAAAAGTGTATCATGATATTGTGTCCTGCAATATATATTATTGCAGAAAGTCCACGTAAGCCCCACGATCGTAGTCACCGTACAATAAGTGCAGTAATTATGTGGTTTATGTTGCAACAAGCAGGTTTCTGCATCAGTTGACAATCGTATCATATCCACGTAGCATAATACTAACTTATATTGGATTTTCGTAATCTTAAATTAGGTAATACTCAGTAACTCTAATATTTAATTCGTTCAAGATGTTCACAAATACCATTGAGTTACAATACCTATAGTAACAAACTGAAATAAAAATGTCCGCGACAAAACTCAGCGCACGCTGTCACGTGCGCAGAGTTTTTGTTTACTTCGTTCGAGCGACTTTGAATGTTATGCAAGTAGGATAAAGTCTAAATTCGAGCAAATGTCATTTTAAAAGGTGTGTAGAACGGCGCTCGGACATTTTTTGAGTGTTGTCAGTTAGAGATTGTGGCTCTATAGGTATTATTATATAGGTATTATATTATATTATCAATGACAAATACTGAATATTTTGAGTGTGCATCAGCTTGGCCGGCCCAAGCAACAGATTTACACCAAACTACGTTCATTATTTAGTACATAAGTCTTTAAGGCCTTTGTATCTATTTGGCCTTTGTATTGCCATCTCAAAGTGGTAGCTCACAAAAGTTACATTGACTATTGAAAAGTCAACCATAACTCGAAAAGTTTTGGTCCGATAAAATAGAAATAAAAAGACAAAAAAAACGTATTAAAAAATTAAAATTAAATACAAGAACTTTAAAAGTTGACAGACAAAAACAAAAACCGGCCAATTGGGTAAGTAACCCTAAAATTAACACTGGACCAACCAATTTGTGAACGCAATCCGAAAGTTACAATTTATTTAACCATTGGCGCCATTGGTATCGTTGCGTCCATCTTAAATATTTGTTTTTTTTTTGTATTTGTTGTTGTAGCGGCTACCGAAATACCGCCTAGCTATTACGGTTCATGAGATACAGCTTGGTGACAGACGGACAGACGAAGTCTCAGTAATAGGGTCCCATTTTTACCCTTTGGGTACGGAACCCTTAAAAGTGGTAAAATTACTTCGATTTTGCTCCACGTTTATTCATCACAGGGCTGTTTATGTATGAAGATGTAGGTATTATTGTGTTTTAAAACGTTTTATAGGTAAGAAAGAAATAAAACATTATTTTTGTATAATATCTACTTTATATTAATTTAAAATTAACTTTTTATTACATAAACATAACTTAGGTAAATTTGAAAGTAAAACTTAAAATTAAACAAACATTTTTCAAACACAATTTCATTCTTCTTTCAGTCCTTCATTTCGTTTTCGTTCCGGGTTTCTTCGTTAATCCTAGAGAAAACAAAATAAATAATTAAGTTTATAGAAAACAATATTTACGCAACGAATTGAGAACCTCCTCCTTTCGAAGTCGGTAAAAACGTACCCATACACAGTCGCGTACGCCTGTGTATGGGTACGGAACTCTCGACAGTGGGTCTGTAATTAATGACCAGCAATCACTGACCTCCATTACAACTGGACAGGACATAGCGCACTGAATTTTGTTCCTATTTGATCTGCGTCATGTTGCGCTGTTGTCTCGCGCTTTCTATTGAAAGTGATGGTGACCGTCCATGGAACTAATAGTTCCGCTCACCATCACTTTCAATAGAAAACGCGCGACAATAACGCAACATGGCGCAGATCAAATCGGCACAAAGATCTAATGTCGTTTTGTATGGTTAAGCAATTCCAGCGTACTTGTATAGTTTCATTTCAGTGCCAGCAATCAGAGACCTTTCTATTGTATGGACTATGGACTACGCTCAATCGACACGGAGGCCTACTTACACTGGTTTACTAAGTTTTTAAGTTTCTTTTGTTTGATTAATTGTAGTTGTTATTTTTGGTGAGAATATTAAAGCGTTCTATCTATCTTTGTCGAACTTGGTGAAAATCAAGGTTCTTACAGCACAAATAAAGAGAATAATCGAAAAAAATATATATACTTCAAATATTGTGCGAAAATATCAGACAGACAGACGGACATGACAAAACTATATATAATAAATAAATTATTAATTTAGGTGTAAGCGTAAATGTGAAGATCTTTGTTGCTCCTTTACGCTAAAACTACTGAACCGATTGCAATGAAACTAGGCATGTAGATAGCTGGAGACTTGGAAATTACAAATAGGTTACTATTTATCCCGAAATTCCTAATGGATCGGGACTTACGAGGGTGAAATCACAAACTTTAAACTAACATCAGAAAGGACGCCATAACTTCCACGTGACGTCTTCGTAACTCAGTCGGTAGCTATGGTAAAGCGAAGGTTGTAGGTTCTCCCCCCCGATGTGTGTTCACTTTGTCGTAGTGGAGGGGCTTAGTAGCTGCTCGCCATAGCAATCCAGCTATGTCGGGCAGTGAAGCGAAGAAGCACACTAGATAGGTACACTTCACGCACATACACACACCCACACAGGACACACACATACATACACACATTACCCACACCTCATTAAACACTACACATTAATCGGTGGGTGCCCTTGCCTTAATTGGCCGGGGTACGTGTAATTAGCGTAGGGAACTCTTGCGAAAGCCAGAGTAATGGGGGTCTTGCCTTAACCGGCCGGGCCTGGCGGAGACAACCGTCGCAAAAACCCGAAGGTAAGTTGGTGGTGCGGGGCGAGACCTGAGTGGCTGACCGGAATGTCAGTCGCGACCGCACCCCCAGTTGGATACCGTCCGACCTCCGATTGGGTTACAAATTCAGGATTGCCTGCGGCAAGAGGCTCTGCCCAGGTTGACTGTTTTTCCTCATTACTCGTGGGACGTATATGGATAATTTAAAAGAAAAACTACAAGTTGATGAGGTGAGGAGAGAAGAAGAGGGCCGTGAAGGCCGAGTGACGAGAAGCATGGTGAATGAGGCTTTAGGGCCGGATATGGGAACGGGGGGCTCAGATAAGACGAGGAGTAGGGAGGTGAGCTCTGTAAGAAATAAGAGCGTAGATAGGAGCTCGGATAGAAGTAGAAGTAGAGAAAGGAATCTAAGTGAGTTTCAGAACAGAGATGAAAGTTTAGAATGGGATGATGGCGGTGGCCTCTGGGTTCGTCCGACATCTGTAAGCGGTGATTCACAAACCGTATCGGTGGATCCGGATTTGTCCTGCAATAGAGACATGTATCTTAAAGATACGAAGGTTGTACAGAGTAAAGTCAAAGGAAAGGGAAATGGTAAAGGGAAGGGAAAGTCAAAGCCACAGAGCATATCTTCCTCAGATAAAAACGAAGACCTTTTAACGAAATACTTCGCCGGCATTACTTCCTCTAAAGCAGTTATAGACCAGTACTTGGTTGAAGGAGATGCAAAAGCTTTAGACGATTCTGAATCAGAGAGGACCGTTCCACCGTCAGCTGACGGTAATAGGCGCCTTTCCATTAACAGCAATCAGTCGACGTCTGCTAATGGCGACAAACCTATACCTGTCGCCAGAGGACGAAAAACCACAAAAAGGCCATACCATCAGGATCCGTTCACCATACCGGAAGCTCCGGCTCCAAAGGTGACCACAGCGAGGCGGGGTAAGAGTCGTAGCCAGAGTGGTAGCAACCGTGGTCCTTACATATTTGGATTGCCTGAGGAAAACGGCAGCAGTATAGAAACCACAGGTAGCATGACAACTGCAAGTTTTATTAGGCCCAGTAAGAGCACACGCATGGCGGACTTCAAACGACTCGCTGATATAGCAGGAAGCGTATTTGCAGCCACTGAGGATGACCAGTTACTAGCTGAAGACAAACCTGCTGCTGCTCTAGACAGACAGGCTATGATCTGTCTTGCGGCTGTAAACGAGGTGGCGAATCGTTCGAAAAATCTCAATGGTAGCTGGCAGAGAGGACTCCAAGATGCGGTGCTTTATATGTCGGAGGTTGTAAACGTACTAGGTCGACGCTCCGTTACCGATGAGACACGTAAGCTTCAAGCCGAAAACGAAAGGCTCCAATCTCAGATAACGGGACTGAAAGGGGAGGTCGACCAACTTCGGTCGGAGCTCCGTTCCTCGACAAGACGTTCATCTATGGATGCAGATGAGCTTCCTGCCGTGAACATGAATGGTAAAAGTGGAGGACCCTCGCAAGAGGAGACCAATAGGTCAATTTTAAGCCAAATGGCAATGATGAACGCTCGCCTAGTGGCTTTAGAGCCTAAGACAAAACGGCCATCGCTGGCGTCAGACCAGGCAAGAAATGCTGAGTTAGCAGGACCATCATACCCTTCTGTTGGTACATCTCAGACTCCCACTGTCAATAGCAAAAGGAGGAAGAGAGGCAAAAAGAATACCCTTGCCGCACAGGAGGCATCCCAGAGAGGACCCTCTACCTCTTCTACGCAAGCTGCTGCTACTGTTCCTACAGTGCCTGTAACAGCGGGAGCTGCTTGGTCAACTGTGGTAGGGAGAATACCCCCGGTTACTCGGTCCCAAGCACGAATGCAGCGAGCAGCGGTACCAAGATCGGAGGTAACACCAAGGTCAACGTCGAAGTTAAAACCGGCAATTATACCGAAGCGTAAATTACAGGCGCCAAGGTCAGCAGCAGTTGTCCTAACACTGCGTCAAGGTGCCGAAGAGCGTGGTGTCACATATAGTAATGTGATTGCTAGTATCAAGGCGAAAATAAACCTCCACAGTCTGGACATTCCGGAAGTCAGATTCCGAAGAGCTCAGACGGGAGCGGCCATTATGGAGGTGTCTTGTGAGGACAATGTTTCAAAGGCAGATATACTAGCACAACAGATAAAAGAAAATCTTGTATCTTACGGGGAGGATGTGTTAGTCTCCAGACCTACAAAGTGTGTTGAACTTAGAGTATCTGGCTTGGATGACTCTGTATCCGCCTTAGAGGTAGCGGCTGCGCTAGCTAGAGTGGGAGGCGTGTCCTTAGAGTCCATCAAGACTGGTGAAGTTCGCCGGAGCCCCTCTGGCACAGGAGCTGTCTGGGCACGTTGCCCGATTTTGGCGGCCAAGAAAATAGCCCAAGCCGGAAAGGTTCTTGTTGGTTGGGTAGCGGCTCCAGTTAAGATCCTTGATCCTAGACCAATGCGCTGCTTCCGGTGTATGGAACAGGGTCATGTGGGACGCAGCTGCACCTCGCAAATAGATCGAAGCACACTGTGTTTTCGTTGCAGTCAACCTGGGCACAAATCTGTCGATTGTTCAGCGCAGCCTTACTGTGGGGGATGTGCGGCTGACGGAAAACCGGCTAGTCACACTGTAGGAGGCACTGCTTGCAAACTTGGGCATGAAAAGAGAGGTCGAAGTCGTGCCCAAAGTGGGCAAGCCGAGAGGACAACAACACTATCCAACAATAATGGACACACCAATTAAGGTACTCCAGGTCAATCTTAACCACTGCTCTGACGCTCAAGATCTTTTGATTGCGACTGCGGCGCAGTGGTTAATATCAGTAGTCGTTGTCTCCGAGCCCTACTCGATCCAGCGGCTCCCGGATTGGGTTTCAGACTCCACCGGTGTCGTTTCTATGACCTCCAGAAGTACTGTTGGTTCCGAACCTTTTGACAAGGTTGTAATAGGTCGGGGATGCGTCTCTGGACTTTTGAGAGGTGTGTTATTTGTGGGTGTCTACTTCTCTCCAAATCGGACACTCGGGGAGTTCGAGCACTTTCTGCGAGAAGTTGAAGCCATGATTGGACTGAACAGATCCTACCCTGTAATTATTATGGGGGACTTTAACTCTCAGTCCACGACTTGGGGGTGCCGCAGAACTAATGCATGGGGCCTTGAACTGGAATCATGGGCAGCGTCGATTGGTGTAGCGGTAATGAACCGTGGGTCGGTGCAGACATGCAAGCGTCAGTATGGTGGCTCGATTGTCGACCTAACTTTTGCAAGTCCTGGTGTCGCTTCACGTATTCGGGGTTGGAAAGTCATTGCAGACGTAGAAACGTTGTCGGACCACCGATACATCTGCTTTGACATTACGGCCCAATACTCGAACTCGGTAGCTCCTACATCATCGTCCCACAATATTGGCCCCAGATGGGCTCTCACTCGCCTCGACCGTAGCGCGGCGGAGGAGGCATCTCTAGTGGAGGCTTGGAATCCCGTCCCGGATGGGCCAGTGGACGTGGATAGAGAAGCCATATGGTTCCAACAGTCTCTGATGCGTGTATGTGACGTGTCAATGCCTCGCATTGGACTCCGACCACTGAGACGCCAAGTGTACTGGTGGGATGTTAACATAGCCGAGCTACGCTTCGAATGTGTGGTGGTAAGGCGTCGTTACACAAGGCATCGGAGACGACGTCGCCGACCTCTTTATGATGCTGAGCAAGAGACTGTACTCTACGAAGCCTATAGAAATGCAAGAAAGGCACTGAAGTTGGCTATTAAAGAGGCTAAAGCGCGAGCTAGAGAGGAGATGCTCAATTCTTTGAACAACGACCCCTGGGGGAGGCCCTTTCGCATGGCGCGGGGCAAACTTCGTAAGTACGCCCCTCCGTTGACAGAGAGTATGCAACCCGAATTTGCCGAAACAGTTGTGGAAGCTTTGTTTCCTGACAGCCAGAGTTTTGAGCCACCAGTGATGTCAGGACAGCCAGAATATGCTGGAGACACTGACACTGTGGTAACTGAGGTGGAGCTAAGACTGGCGGTGGCTAGGATGCTGGCAAAAAAGACGGCCCCAGGGCCTGATGGGATCCCGGGTAAAACCTTGGCGCTCGCGCTTAAAGCCTTAGGCATTCGCTTCCTTCGGCTCCTCAGTGCGTGTATGGAAAACGGCCAATTTCCCAGCGTTTGGAAAACGGGGAAGCTTGTCCTTCTAAGGAAAGAGGGTCGTCCAGCTGACTCGCCATCAGGCTATCGCCCAATTGTGTTGCTTAGTGAAATGTGCAAGATTTTTGAGCGTATCGTAGCTGCTCGCCTTGTCATACACCTAGAGAGGGAAGGTCCAGACCTGTCCAAAAATCAGTTTGGCTTTCGTAGAGATCGCTCCACGGTTCACGCCATCTTGAAGGTTAGGACGCTGGTGGAAGAGGCAGTTGAATGCGGTGACGTGGTCTTGGCGGTGTCCTTGGACATCGCTAATGCATTTAACTCCATTCCATGGAGTATCATTAGCGAGGCACTCAATCACCATCGACTACCTATTTATCTCCGCCGCATCATCGAAGCATACCTGAGTGATCGCTGCGTTGTGTATCCGAACCGTGGTGAGACTAAACGCCGAAGTATGTCATGCGGTGTTCCGCAAGGGTCAGTCCTTGGCCCACTGCTATGGAACGTTGGTTATGATTGGGCATTGAGGGGGTCAAACGCTCCAGGTGTGCGTGTCATTTGTTATGCAGACGACACCTTAGTCACTGCCCGTGGAAGATCCTTTCAGGAAGCTTCAACTCTTGCCTCAACCGGAGTAGCAGATATGGTGGCTCGCATCAGGAGACTCGGACTGCGTGTAGCTTTAAATAAGTCGGAGGCCCTGCTTTTTCGAGGCCCTCGTAAAACACTGCCACGTGAAGCTCATATCGTGGTGGATGGTGAGCGCATCAACATTGGAACAACCATGAAATATCTCGGACTTGTTCTTGATGGTCGATTAAAATTCGAAGCTCACTTTGAGAAACTGCTCCCAAAGCTGAAGCGCACTGCCTCAGCTCTAAGCGGTTTACTACCGAACGTGGGTGGTCCTTCGGCCTCATGTAGAAAACTCTACTTAGGGATCGTAAGATCTATGGCTCTTTATGGAGCACCTGTGTGGGCGGACACCTTAACAAGCCGTAGCAATGCCTTGTTGCGCCAAGCGCAGAGGATACTAGCTGTTAGGGTCATACGCGGTTACCGCACAGTGTCAGTGGAGGCTGCATGCGTTCTGGCAGGCAGTGTGCCATGGGACCTGGAGGCAAGAACCCTTGCGTCAATGTTTAGTTGGCGCGAGGAGGCGCTTCAAGGCGGCAATCGACCGGCGCTGCGGGAGATAGAAATGCGTCGGTTGGAGTTCAACCAAGTCTCAAGGGCAAGATGGGCTCAAAGGCTTCAGAGCCCTGAATACGGGCGCAATACGGTGGAGGCTGTGCGTTCCGTACTGAAAGAGTGGATGGAGAGGAACCACGGTTCCCTGACGTTCCGCTTGACACAGATACTTACAGGGCATGGGTGTTTCGGTAAGTATCTGTGTCAAATTGCAAGAAGAGAGCCAGACATGCGTTGTCACCATTGTGACTGCAGTGAAGACACAGCCAGTCATACTTTTAAAGAATGCCCTGCCTGGGATGCCCCACGTGAGGTTCTCATGGCAGTTATAGGGAGGGACCTTTCGCTGTCACAAGTAGTGAGCAAAATGGTGACAAACCAATGCGCCTGGGAAGCAGTCCTTCGCTTCTGTGAGGTCGTGATAGGTGCAAAAGAGGCAGCTGAGAGGGATCGAGAGGTCACCACCACTCTCCCAATCCGCTCTAGAAGGCCAGGTCGCAGAAGGCCGCGCCGTATAGGTGATGACCTAATGCCTCCGTAATAGGGCCAACAGGCGGCAGATACGGGGGTGTCTGTCGCTGTTTTACGTGCCCGAGCGGGGCGCTCGGTGGTTCCGAGACGTCAGTTCAGGAGGCTTGGAGTTCCCAACTCTACGTGAAGGAGGTCTTGCAGAGACCGGCACTGTTGGGAGGTACAGTAGAATATTCACGTGTACCTGTACCCTCAACAAAAGTGACAGTGAAACTCGAGGGGTTTTAGTGGGTAAACCACTGGCCGCCCACCATCCTAGGCCAGTAGGGAGCCCCACACACACCGCCGCTCCCCCCGGGGCGGCGGTACGGTGCATAAGGGTGCATTTCCCCTCGTAAAAAAAAAAAAAAAAAAAAAAAAAAAAAAAAAAAAAAAAAAAAAAAAAAAGGTTGTAGGTTCTAACCCCGCTGGGGAAAAAAATTGGAAAGTAATATAGGAAAACTGGCCAAGGGCGAGTCGCGCTCGTGCACGGAGGGTTCCGTACCATTATCACAAATCCCAAAAATCACGCTTGTTGTAATGTATGGGAACCCCATTTAAATATTTATTTTATTCTGTTTTAGTGTTTGTTGTTATAGCGGCTACAGAAATACATCATATTCTGTAAAAGTTTCAACTGTCTAGCTGTCACGGTTTATGAGATACAGCCTGGAGACAGACAGAAAAGTCTTACCCCTGTATTTATAGACAAGTCGAGATATTTAGATGAAATAAACTATTATAACTATTATATTACTTTGGCTAAGTAATGCATTTGTCTCGCTCTTGTCAGTGGATTTCAAAATAAAATTTGGGTTCCCAGGTGATATCACCTATATTATAGGTGATTAAAGTAGAATAAACCGATTTTACTTAGCCAGAGTAATTACTCGATTCGTCTATAAATACTGGTGTTAGTAATAGGGTCCCATTTTTACCTTTTGGGTACGGAACCCTAAAAATGGGAGTTGATAAAGCGGAGGTTCACTGGAAAATCATATTATCTTGGAAATATCTACTAAGTCTTTAGATACTTACGTGGTATATTCGTTTTAGGACTTTTTCCTAACAAATTGGTCCCAGATGTTGGTTTGTTTCCTAAAATTAAAAAAAAACAAGCATTTAATTTTTTTGCTCAAATTATGGCAATTTTGAATGCGAAGATTCACAAGTTTGGACTTGTAAATGGTTTTTATGTCAAAAATCACGTTTGTTATATACGAGCCCTATTTATTTTGTTGGTTTTATTTTGTTTTTAGTTTTGTTGTTATAGCAGCTACCGAAATACATCTTCTGTGAAAATTTCAACCGTCTAGCTATTATGGTTCATGAGATACAGCCTGGTGACAGACGGACAGACAGCGAAGTCTCAGTAATAGAGTCCCGTTTTTACCTTTTGGGTGCGGTGCGGTACACTAAAAATTACTAAGGTACCAAATAGTGCCAATTAGGTAGGTATTAACGAATAATGAATATGAAATTTTAATATTAGTCCCGCCATTTTGACGCAAAAAAAATGTTTTCACTTACTTGGACTAACCCACATAAAGTTTGTAGCAACAGGGCTTAGCGTCGCTAAAATCTTCCTCTGTGGTATTTTCGACATTTTGTCATTTTGAACTAACCCCTTAGGGTTCTTATCGCCAATGTTGCCAGCTTTCTTAATTTTTGAAGCATTAGAATGCGATTTGATAGTCAATTTTGTTTTCTCAACATTTTTTGTGAGCGACACATTTGACTTTCTATTCAAAATTGTTTTTTTGGCAACACTTTTCTGGATATTTTGATTATTTTTAGCAGTTAAATTGGTTTTTGGAATCATTGGAACTTTGTTTTGTTCGGGTTTTTTATTATTTTGTACGTTTTTTTCAACTATTGTTTGCTTGAATAGATTTTTTGGTACATTTTCAGCATCTTTAGCAACTTTAGTGCTTTTTGGGTCTGTTTTGGGTAAATTTGCAGTATTTTTCGCTGCATTTGTATTTTTAGTAGATTTTGCAGTTCCAGTGGCAGTTTTAGCTATTTTTTCAACATTTGTGTTGGATTTGAGAGTTTTCTCTGTGGCATTAGTGGTTTTCTCTGTCGCAATAGCAGGCTTAGAAGATTTTGCAGTTCCAGTACTTGTTTTAGCAGCTTTATCAATATTGGAATTAGGTTTTTCTATGCCAGTGCCAGTTTTACCAGGTTTTTCAGCGTTTTTATTAGATTTGGAAGGATTTACTGTGCTAGTGGTAGCAGTTTTCTCTATTGCAGTGGTAATTTTAGTAATTTTTTCAACATTGGATTTAGATTTGGTAGTTTTTTCTGTTCCAGTGGTAGTTTTTTCAACGTTGGATTTAGATTTGGTTGGTTTTTCTGTACCAGTGGTAGTTTTTTCTGTTCCAGTGGTAGTTTTTTCAACATTGGATTTAGATTTGGTGGGTTTTTCTGTACCAGTGGTAGTTTTTTCTGTACCCGTGGTAGTTTTTTCTGTTCCAGTTGTAGTTTTTTTAACATTGGAGTTAGATTTGGTAGGGTTTTCTGTACCAGTGGGAGTTTTATCATCATTTGTGTTAGATTTGGTAGGTTTTTTTTTCGCATTGGTAGTTTTACCTTGTTGTTTTGTTTTGTCGGCCACTTTCGCAACAATTTGTTTGTTATTTTCTTTATTTATGTCCGATTTTTGTTTAGTTGCTTCTGTTTCAGATTTTTTGGCAACTTTAGCTTTAACTACCTCATTTTGTGTTTTATTTTCATGATTTATATCAACGATATTAGTTTTTTGAGCTCGATTCTTGTTAACATTCTTCTCTGTTACTTGGTTTTTATCTATTTTAGCTTTTTTAGTTTTATTATCCTCAATTTGAACGTCAGATTTTCTTTTAATCTGTTTATTAGCATTTTGTTTACTATTTCCTGTAGTATTCAGATGTGTTTTATCATTTTCGGCTTCACCATTATGATTCTTATTTTTTGTAACATCAGTGTTATTTGTAGCTTGTTTAGAAATTTCATTAGTAACATTATTTTCAGTGATTTTAGTTTTTTTAGCAACAACAGCTGATTCATCGGCTGCTCTTTTGAGCGTTTTAGTATTATCTACTTTATTATCCTTAGATTTAGGTTTAGCTTTCTTTGGCAAAGACTTTGGAGGCGCCATTATCTCCTTTTCTTTTTCTCTCTCATCACTTCTAATATCTCTATCTCCCTTTGCATTCGTATTCATTTCATCATTTACTTCATTTTTACTTATATTATTTAGATAATCATGTTCTATGACCAAATTGTCATCTGGAGTATCTTCTATGATGGTTTTATCTGCTTTTTTAGTGGATTCTGCTTCAGACTCCATACTTTCCTCTTGTGCAGCCTTTACTTCTAGACAAGTAGATATGATTTTAGCTAATAACAGTGTCCGTTCGTCGGTATTGATTGTTGGGTCAGATATTTTCTTGTGTGCTTGTTTTATGATCTTTAATTGGTCTTCATCTGTAAGAAAAACAAAATGGTACTTTTTTATAAGTTATCGAAGACTTGTCGACGCATAAGGCTGTGGGTTACTTTTACTGTGTGTTTCTGCAACTAGCCCTATAACTGGGCCTTTTTGCTTGACTTCAAGTCGTAGGTTTCCTCACGACGTTTTCCTTCACCGTAAGAGCGATGTTAATAGCGCACTTAGCACAAAGTCGCGGTATCTACCACTAGACTAACACCGCTCTCAAGGCTGTGGGTTATATTTGTGCTGGGAACGAGAATTTAAGGTTGCAAGCACCTTGGTGCTCCTTGGTCCGCTTGGTGCTACGACTTAGACCGGACTAGGAATATGGTGACAAGCCGAGGCCGAACTAGATTAGTCATTTTGAAAGACTTATTCATATAACTAACCGTAAATCCCCAGCGTAGAATAGGGTTACCCCATCTCTTTTCGTAGGTGTCGTAAAAGGTGACTAAGGAGGGAGGGAGACTAGCAAAGTTTGTTCTCCCCACGCGGTGGCGGGTAAACTGCTTGGTCCCTAGGGGGTTGGTGTCAGGTAGGTGGCCGATCGTAAAAATATTGCTAATTATTTTTTTACACACAGCGCAATCTAGCCCCAAACTAAGCACTAGTCTTGTACTATGGGTACTAGACAACGAACATATTTTTCTTTTTTTTGAAAATATCCATATTTCACTCAGACCAGACACCACCCGGCAGCGGGACTCGAACCCGCAACCTTCTGCATTCCAATCGGGCCTTGCCCCGACGCGACACAGAGGCCTTCAAAGAAGATAGACTTACCCATATAATCTAGTTCGAACTTTATTTTATGATGAAAAGGGGTCAAAGGCGTCCATTTGTTCTCAAGGCGCCATGTTATAGACAACACTGATCCGCATTTCAGTAGGAAACCACCTTCACTCTGGAACAAGGGATGGAAAATACCGGTCAAGTGCGAGTTGCGCGCACGTAGGGTTCCGTACCACTATCGAAATTGGGTACGGAACCCTAAAATGAACGAATTTATTTGGAAAATCACGTTTGTTGTATGGGAGCCCTCTTAAATATTTGTTTTATTTTGTTTTTAATATTTGTTGTTATTGCGGCTACAGAAATAAATCTTTTGTGAAAATTTCAACTGTTTAGTTATCAGTATCACGGTTCATGAGATACAGCCTGGTGACAGACGGACAGACAGCAAAGTCTCAGTCATAGGGTCCCGTTTTTACCCTTTGGGTACGGAACCCTAGAACGGTTTCAGTTACATCTCGTCCCATTCGCAACTCCTCTCCTGTCTTCAATATTCTACTAATATTTCAGACCGAGCCTTAGTCGGTAAATCTAACAGAAAGGAAACATAATCGTTAATTCACCATGTCACGTGGGTTTCCGTGTGGCGCAGTGGTATAATTCGTATAGTAGCGCACTCGCCCGGCACGCGAGGAACACAGGTTCGAATCCTGTCATGGTAGAATTTTTGATGATGCATTTGTCCTTGTAAAATATAACCGCGGGATGCTGCTACTAAAGTATACGTAAATTGGATACCTACATATTAAATTAGGGTGGGTTTTTTAGTTTTTTTTTAGGGCGAGTTGCAAATGGGACAAGATGCGAAAGGGACAAGCTCCCAATTTATCGAGTTGCAAATGGGATGCAACCGAATAAACCCTTCACTTCATGTCAAAGATACCAGGCGCACATAAATTATAAAGAAGTTGGTCGTAGATCTTTTAAATTCTTCTACTTTTGAATTTTGACCACTGAAATTAAATTACGAAAGTTCGAGTCGGCATGCTTCCTCTCGCTCTTTGTGTACGTGTGTGAGCGAGACCGCGCATCCATTCATTAGGCTTTCACAGATGAATGAGAATTCAACTGTTTGAAAAATACCACTCCAAAGGGGGTTTTCAGAGAGCTTCAGTCTGACACCGAAAATCGGAAACGTATCTCCGTCTCGCTTAACGCGATTCAATATGACAGAGACAGACATCTTCGGTGTCGTATCGTGGGCTGGGAATCTCACAGGTTAGAAAGCTGATTTTAAGCGTGCAACCATACAGAAAAGAAGGTAGTAATTTCCATCGGAGCAAGTTATTGCTGCCTAAAGACTAGATCAAAATTGCTACTTCGTCTTTTTAGGGTTCCGTACCTAAGGGTAAACGGGACCTATTACTGAGACTTCGCTGTCTGTCCGTCTGTCACCAGGCTGTATCTCATGAACCGTGATAGCTAGATGGTTGAAATTTTCACAAAAGATGTATTTCAGTAGCCGCTCTAAAAACAAAATAAAACAAATACCCTCAAGTTAGAGAACTTGACCTAACGACTGCTATCAGAGATAACAACCGGGATCTACTTCTAAAACATGCCTTCCGAAGCACGGGGGAGCTCAATAATCGCTCACCCATCCAAGTAATGACCACGCCAACCGTTGCTTAACCCGCACGACCATTCAGCATCGGCAAGTCCAGCTAGGCCAATAAGGTCCTCATGTACGCTTTGAGAGGAGGTTTATAGCCCAGTAGTGAGACCACAGAGTGGGATTTCTGATCGAGTTTACGTCGCAAGTACCAGGCGCTCATGAATAACAAGGAGTAGTTCTATTCATATACAGTTCGGTTCAAGCAGTTCGAGTTCTACAATGGAGTGTGTGGGGGAAGTTAACCTTCTTCGGTGACTTCTTTTGATACTTCCGTATCCGCCCCGCGAAATTAATTTTTTTTTTCTAGTTTTTTGAAGAAGGAAAATTGAAAAACGAAATGTTAATGATGATTTGAAATACACCGCTTTAGAACATTGGTGTTATACCGAAATAGGTACTAGAAATTAATCAAATTTTACAATGTCAACTTTGGTTACTAGTTTTTAGGGTTCCGTACCTAAAGGTAAAAACGGGACCCTATTACTGAGACTTCGCTGTCTGTCTGTCTGTCTGTCTGTCTGTCTGTCTGTCTGTCTGTCTGTCCGTCCGTCCGTCCGTCCGTCCGTCCGTCCGTCCGTCCGTCCGTCCGTCCGTCCGTCTGTCCGTCTGTCACCAGGCTGTATCTCATGAACCGTAATAGCTAGAAGGTTGAAATTTTCACAGAAGATGTATTTCGGTTGCCGCTACAACAACAAATACTAAAAACGAAATAAAACAATTATTTAAAAGGGGCTCCCATACAACAAACGTGTTTCAAAAATAACAAGGAGTCGAGTCAGGACAGGAAGAAGGACAGGAGGACAAATCGAGTTGGTCATGGAATTCAAAATGGCTGCCCTATCTGTCAAATATACCAGTGTGCCTTCACTTACCAGAGAGTTTCTTATAAGTTACAGATTTTATTTGTGCCAAGGTTTTTTTTTTTTATTGAGTGATTCGGTCGTTTGATGGGAGTAGAATCGAAGATAAATATTTCATATTTTCCTATAAAATTTAAAAATTGGTTGTTGTAAACCATTTTAGGGTTCCATATCCAATTGTGATAGTGGTCGGAACCCTTTATGCGCGAGTGTCGCACTTGCCCCGTTTTTGGGATTCCGTACCCAAAGTTCCGTACCCTTTTACTAAGACTCCACTGTCTGTCCGTCTGTCACCAGGCTATATCTCATAAACCGTGATAGCTAGACAGTTGATTTTTTTACAGAAGATGTCTAAATACTAAAAAGATAATTAAATATTTAGGTGGGGCTCACATACAATAAACGTGACTTTTTGGAATGGTACGAAACCCTTCGTGGCTTGCGCGAGTCCGACTCGCGCCTGTCCGTTTTTTACTGTTCTTGTTACATTTAGCATTACCAATTACTTCAGAATTAAAGTCACAAGTACCAGGCACTCATGAATAACAAAGAGTGGTTCACTTCATACTTAGATTACCTCTATAGATGGTGGGTATTCAATGACGGTCATATTTTGATCCATCTTTTGTTGGTGAAAGGTGTGTGAATAATGTTCCCGAACAGTTAGACCTTGGAACTGGCTCGTCTCGTCCGTCCGAGACGAGTTTGAAATGGATCACTATCAGGCGACCTTTCTCCTTCTAGACTCTACTAATAGACCAGTCCACTTCTATGAGTTCATACTTAATTTTGAATTACTGTTGAATTTGTCATCCATTTTAGTATTTTTGTTAAGAGGATTGTCTCCATTCTCTTTCTCCATACAAACGTAGTTACGTTTTCCTCCCTGGATAAAGACATTAGAGCAAATATGTTTATGCCATACAACCTATATCTGTCATGTCATGTGAATGTATCAACCTTTTTTTTTTCTAATTAAAATAATAATAAAAAAAAATGAAAAAAATAAATGAGAAGATCAATAGTAAACGTAAACTACGTTTGTATGGAGAAAGAGAATGGAGACAATCCACTTAAACTAAGCATTAATTATTAGTTCCGTATTAAAGTCACAGGTACCAGGCACTTATGAATAATAATAACATAGAGTATTTAGTTCACTTGATACTTAATTTTGAATTCCTGTTTTATTTTGAACTAGCTGTGTCCCGCGGTTTTACCCGCTTAAGTCCAGATCCCGTAGGAATTTTCAAAAATCCTTTCTTATCGGATGCCTACGTCGCATAAAGCTAAGCGTCCACCTTTCGGCATCGTACGCACCGGACGCATCGCATCAAACTGATCGTAATATGCTTTGTATAGACTGTCACAGAAGTGCGTCCACCAATCCGCATCGTACGGATCGCTCAAATCTGCTACTTTCTATACAAAAATAATACGATCTGTTTGATGCGATCCGTTCGATGCGTACGATGCCGAAAGGTGGACGCTTAGCTTTAAGAAACACACTCTCCAAATTATAGCCCTCTTCTATCAGCGGCTTAGGCTGTGGGTTGATCGGTCATTCAATCAGTTAGTCAGAACATTTATGTTTACGTTTTATTTTGTTTCATTTTAGTCTGTTTTGTTGTTAGAAAGCATTAAAAACCTCTAAATTAAAGTACACAAGCACTAGGCGCTCATGAGCAACAAAGAGAGTGCGTGTTTCACGTCATACTTACAGCGGGTTCCAGTTCCAAGTGAGAGTATTTGTTCGCCAAACGCGCGAGGGAACTCCGCCGGGAACGGAACGCGTTCGCGTAACTTTTCAACATCTGAAAATGAACTTTATTTATTTCTCATTTGCATACAGTTCAGCTAAGCTATTTAGACTTCTACTTCACCGAGACGCCATGGCGACGTCGCTGGCAACGTAGCCATGGTTACTTCTGACTACATTAACTGGCGACGTCGCGTCGCCCGCTCAGTCCAGTCTCCAGTCGCCGCGCTTGTAAATTGGCGACGTTGCCAAACCGTCACCAAGTAAGTTATCTGTCTTAAATTTTAATAAAGGGAACGAATATCTAATCTAACAGAACAACAGATATTCGGTGAGTTAGGGCTCTTACTCTACTAAGATTGACATTTGTGCCTTAGATTTTTCTTCTGTTTCACCTAACACCCCCAATAATACCATGTAGCTCGGCCGAGCTTTTTTTTTCATTTTTATTTTCTTTACGCTCACACGTTTTTTTTCGGTTTTAATCGCGTGGTGTTTATTACTTTTAACATTGTTATTTGTGCCTTGTTCGGCACAAAGTGAGGGGAGGTGGCGGAGGAAGGAGGGGGTGAGAGTGGGAGGTGAGGGGGCAAGTGAGGGAGAGGGGAATAAAGAACACATATTACATTATTATTACATATACATATTTGTAAATTTACCAATATTTTATTGCTTTTTGTAAAAATGCTTTCAAAAACTTTAAGACCCGGCGGGATTCGAGCCCGCAACTACTGGTATTCCGTTCCTGCGCGATAGCCGCTACGCCAGAGGTGAGCCTTCCACCAAGCCAAAATGAAGAAAGCATCTCCTCGTGTTCTTGCGAGTAAGGCCTCAATACCTACCTCAATAGCGTCGCTCGGCCGTGTCACATCTGGCAACACTGATTCCCCTAACTCCAGTTCGTGCACTTTCTTAACTAGCAACACTGACAGGTTACGGTATGACGTTGACCCGAATATGTCCTTCTGGAAGAAAAGTTATTAGACAGGAGTCTTAGTAAGAGGGTCGTTTTTTTAGGGTTCCGTCAAAAACGGAACCTTTATAGATTCGTCATATCTGTCTGTCACAGCCATTTTTGTTTTCCGAAACTATACGCACTATATTGTTGAAACTTGGTAAGTAGATGTATCTGTGAACCGCTTTAAAATATTCACAGTATAGAAAAATACTTAGAACATAAGTGTATGTAAAAAAAATGTATGTCCCCCCCCCCCCTGTAACTTCTACAATAAGAGAATGATAAAACTAAAAAAAATATATGATATAATATAAGGTGGGCCAAAAGAAGTCATCCGATTTGTTTGGAGACTCCAAACAAATCGGATATTGGCCCACCTTGTACATTACCATGCAAACTTCCAACGAAAATTGGTTTGAACGAGATCTAGCTAGTAGTTTTTTTTAAAAGGTCATAAACCGTAAACCACAATTTACCTTTCATCCAATTCAAAAATGTACGGAACCCTTCGTGCGCGAGTCCCACTCGCACTTGCCCGGGTTTTTTATTACCCTTTGGGTGGTAAGAACCCCTGTGCAAAATTCAAAGTTTCTAGAGCCAGCGGTTTTTAGGGTTCCATTCCCAAAGGCATAAACTGTTACTGAGACTTCGCTGTCTGTCTGTCATCAGGCTGTATCTCATGAACCATGATAGCTAGACGGTTGACATTTTCACAGATGATGTATTTCTATTGCCACTATAACAACAAATACTAAAAACAAATATTTAAGGGGGGCTCGCATACAACAAACGTGATTTTTCAAAGTTAAACGTTAGCGAGATTTATTTTTCCCACTGTCGCCATCTAGTGATAAACTGGCGTAAGTGGTTTCGCTCAGTCCAGTATTTATTTTAGGGTTCCGTACCCAATTGCAATAATGATACGGAACCCTTCTTGCACGTGTCCGACTCGCACTTGGCCGGATTTACTCTACATCAGTCTTTAGATATGTAAAAGTACCAGGCGATCATAAAGTACATAGAGTTTAAAATTGTACTTACTCCCTTATAAGTGTAGAAAGTAATTGAAAATGGAATGACATCTATTTTACATTCCGCTGTCACCTCGCGCCATATTCCCGGCTCTGTGATTGGTGGACCGCTGAAACAGAGATACAACATAACGTGTTGGTGGGAAAGAGAAGAAAACATTTTATTTGCTTCTCCCTTTTTACTGCCATTGTCTAATAGGTGGGAAAGAGAAAACTTTTCTTTTTACTTCTCACTTTTAAAACTGCCATTGGCTAATTGGTGGGAAAGAGAAAACCATTTTTTACTTCTCCCTTTAAACTGCCTTTGGCTTATTGGTGGGAAAGAGACAACTTTTTTAAACTTGTTATTTACTTCTCTCTTTTATCTGCCATTGGCTCGTTCTCTAGTAATTATCCATTTAGCATCTGATAAATCTACATTAAAGAAAGCATCTGAAAAGTATATTTTTTATTAACAAAAGTACCAGGAGATAATGTTAATACAAGAGTCAGAAACTCCCGCATCAGGGGCAGCCTTCATGTCCGAGACATTGCAGACAAATTGCAAGAATGCCCCTTACGGTGGTACGGCCACGTTCTACGAAAACCGGCTAGTTACGTGGGAAACAAATGTCTTGCTATGGCGCCTCCGCCCGGCCGCGGCAGATTGGGAAGACCCAAGAAGTGCTGGCTTGACGTTGTAACTAGGGCATGCAATATCGGAAGGTTTTCAATCCCGGGACGATATCGATATTAAGAGCTCAATCCCGGGATCCCGGGATTGATACTGGGATTTTAGATATCGTTAAAAAAGCGAATTTAATACAATAAAAATCTGTTAAATATAAAATATTTTATATATTTAAGACTCTAGTGCAGTTTTTCCCAACGTGGGCGATAACGCCCCCTTGTGGGCGCTGCAGGCCTAAATGGGGGCGGTAAGAGACCCAGAAAAAAAGGGGGTGTTGTGTAGGGCTTTGGGGTCGATTTATAATTTCATCTACCTAGCTAGGAAGACTCTTAGACACCGACTGAGCTCTCGACTCTCGACTACATCTTGTGAACATCAACTAATATTAATTAAGATATAGCTCAAACTCGGTTCGATATAATAGACCGCGGGCAATCATGTTTTAACAAGTTTTTGTTAAATAATCCGATTTGTACATTCCTGTATCAATCGGCTGGTTCTATAATACTTGTTCTTGCTTGGCGAGTACGATTGGGCGTCGAATGAGATAAACGAGTTAATGCACGTTTGTCTTATTCCTGTTGGTGCGTGTTGCTTATGCAATCCTATATAAACGACGTAAATTTATTTTATTTTCATTTGCGGTTTCGCGCATAATAGATAAGCAGTACTTGATTTCAACACTTACGTATTTCTCAAAACAAAACAATGTCGGAAGTAAAAAAGAAGAGACGGCAATACTCTGCGGAATATATTAAATTCGGATTTATTGAAAATCCCACAAACCCGTCGTCGCCTTTGTGTCTTCTATGTCTAAAAACATTTTCGAACGAAGCAATGAAGCCTTCAAGACTGCAAGATCATTTGAATAAAATGCATCCAGATAAGAAAGACAAGAATGTAGCATATTTTCACGACCTAGAGAAGAAGCATAATATTCAGCCAAGTGTATCAAAACTATTTTCGGCGGCTGCTAAGCAAGATGACGACGGACTTCGAGCTTCGTACAATATCTCTTTGTTAATTGCTCAAAAAGGCAAACCACACAACATCGGAGAAGAGTTAATTTTGCCAGCAATAAAGGAAGTAATAACTACTGTGCTTCATAAACCGGCCGCAGATATTATCCGAAAAATTCCTTTGAGTAATAATTCTGTGCAAAGACGAATTGATAAAATGGCTGAAAACATTGAAGAATCATTGTGCAATCATCTGAGGACTAGTCAATTCTCAATTCAGCTCGATGAGTCCACTTTACCAACTAATGAAGCGTTGTTGCTATCTTACGTGAGGTTTATTAAAGATGAGAAAATACGTGAAGAACTATTGTTTGCCAGAAATTTGGAGACAGATACAAAAGGCGAAACCATATTCAATACATTGGAAAAGTTTTGTGAAGAGAAAGAGATTCCTTTGAAAAATATTATATCAGTTGCTACGGATGGCGCTCCGGCTATGACAGGGCGCCATAAAGGCTTCATAGCGTACTTAAAGAATAAAATTCCAGATGTCCTTGCTATACATTGCGTTATTCATAGACAACATTTGGTTGCTAGAAACTTAAGTGAACGACTATTTCAATCACTGCAATATGTCATCAAAGCAGTCAATAAAATCCGTAGCAGCTCTTTGAATGATAGATTATTTCATCAGCTTTGTGTTACTAATGACGAAGATTTCAACCGTTTGTTGCTTCATACTGAAGTTCGTTGGCTGTCAAGAGGCAATTGTCTGATTCGATTTTACAACCTGTTTGACTCTGTGATAGAGTTCTTGGAAACTAAAGATACAGAACTGCGCAACAAGCTCATAACATCAAAGAATGATATAGCTTACATGACAGACCTGTATAAATTGTTCAACGACATGAACCTCCAACTGCAAGGCGATGAACTAAATTTAATTAAAACAAAAAATGTCGTTGCTGCTTTCGCAGCCAAACTGCTTCTGCACAAAAAGACGTGAGTTTCACAATTTTCCGAATTTATCAGTATCCTGCAGTAACGACGACTTGTTTGCCTACTGCCAACATTTGGAAAACCTCCACATTGACTTCACCGAACGATACCAGGACATTTTAAACTTGGAAATACCAGACTGGGTGTTGGATCCGTTTTCAAATGTCAACACAGCAATGTCACCTCAGCTGGAAGAAGAACTTATAGAATTGACAACAAACGAAGAAATAAAAATCAAGTTCAAAAATGGATATCAAGAATTTTGGCTACAAAAACCGATCCCGCAATTGTACCCTGGATTGTGGTCAATTGTTCAACGATTCTTGATAGCATTCCCATCGTCATATTTGTGTGAACGTGGATTTAGTGCTGTGGCAACGCTGCTTACTAAAAAGAGAAATCGTTTGCGTGTTACCGAACGTGGCGACTTGCGGCTGTTTTTGAGTAAATTGGAACCTGATATCAACAAACTTATTGAAAAGCATCAGATTCAATCTTCACATTAGTTTTTATATAAGAATTGATTATGTTTGTTTTATTTTCAATAAAAGATACTCTGTCCGAATACTATAAAGTTGCGTTTCAATAATCAGTTATAAGTACTTAGCGGTTTTTAAGTATGTTTAAAAAGGGGGGCGTTAAAAAATAATTTATTCTTAAAGTGGGCAGTAGACAAAAAAAGGTTGGGAACCCCTGCTCTAGTGGTTTCATTACGTAAATAAGTTACCCCGAGGGCCGTCCACCCCATCATTTTGGAAATATGGCGGACAAATAGCCTAAACCCGAAAGTATCTAAACTTTCGCGCCAAATTCTAGGCGCACCACTAAAATGATGTTAGCAGAAAAATTTTGCATGCGAGCTTGTATAAAAAATACTTGTCTTAAAAATTGCAAGGAATCACGTTACTTTTATTGTTTTAAACATTTTACCAATTCTCTACGCTTCTAAGTCTTTACAGATCTCTTCCTCAGGGGTAGACTAATTTGGGTTTAATTTTAATAGTTCTATTCAATCATTCCATGAGGAAAAATATAGCTAAAAACCTTAATTTATACCCAAATAGTAAATTGCTCAAATCTCGATATCGGATCGCTCAATCCCGGGATTATAATATTGAACTTTTGCGTCCGAGATCCCGGGATTACGATATCCCGGGATCCCGGGATTCATGCCCTAGTTGTAACATCGGATATGCGTGCAAATGGCCTCACTACGCGGGATGCCGAAGATCGTGCGAAGTGGAGACGTAAAAGTAGGAAAGCGGACCCCGGGCTCTCGAGAGGGATGCAACCGGGAACATCGCTCAGATGATGATGAAGAGTAAGCAGGGTAAAGACTGTTGGCATTCCACTTAAATTTATTGCCATCTATATACATAGTACATAGCATTTATATATAAGTTGTGGTCATATAATTAAGAACGATTTGAAGTTCTAGAAGTTTTTTATTTAAATCGTATCATACACAGAGATGTGTACCTTCTGAGAAGCAACTAGTTATGTTATATAATAGTCACATTAATAGAGCAACCTGACTTAAGAATAAAGTATGAAATCGCTAACTATTTTTTGCACATTTTATTGATTTTATCAAAGTAACACATTCAAATAGTACTGAAACTGGACAAATAATTAAGAACAATTTATTTAACTGCTCGGGAATTGTTTTGTATGACACTTAGATTTAAAAAATCACAATATTATGTAGCACAGGATACATAAAAAGAAATTTAATAAATATTTAACTAAAATTAATAGTTAATAGCATATCCACGGCTTTTAATTACAGCTTTACACCGGCGAGGCATTGACTCTATTAATTTTTGACATTTCGCAAGAGAAAATAGAGTTCCATTCTTCTAAAAAAACGTCATACAGCTCTCTTAAATTTCCACACTTTGTATTTGAAACCTTTTTCTTTACTTCAAACCACAGATTCTCTATTGGGTTTAGATCTGGACTGTTAGCAGGCCAGTCTAAGATAGAAACTAATTGCGCTGTAAGAAATTCCTTTACGGTGCGTGCAGTGTGCTTTGGATCAGTGTCATGCTGGAATGTCCAAATGACCGGTAGAACGTCTTCAGCGTATGGTAACATTGTTTCTTCCAGTATATTTTTGTATTGGAACTGATCCATGTTACCTTCTATCAACTTTACAGGTCCTACACCAAGTCCAGAAAAGCAACCCCAAATTTTCATATTTCCACCACCGTGCTTTAATGTAACTTTCGTGCACTTTGGGTCGAATGCTGTATTCGGGGGACGTTGTACATATCGTTTTCCATCAGAACATACTCGGTTTATTTTCGTCTCGTCAGAAAAAAGTACATTTTTCCACTGTTGCACAGTCAAGTTTTCATACTTTCTCGCAAATGCAAGCCGGGCTTGCCTGTGGCAAAGTTTTAACATGGGTACCTTTCTTGCTATCCTACCGTGCAATTTTTCTTCTACCAAACGTCTTCGAATAGTGCGTGCTGAGATTGCTGAAGGGTTGTTTTCACCAAAATATTCTTTTCTAAGCTCATTGGACCCTTTAAAAGGATTTTGTTTTGCCATACGAACGATGTTTCGGCCATCTCGAGGAGTTGTTTTTCTCTGTTCAGGTACACGTGGAACATTCGAAGTAGTGTGATACGTAGCCAAATGCTGCACAGCGTGGAAAACCATCGTTTTTGAACATTGCAGATGGTCGGCTATCTTTTTATAAGACCAATTCTTCCGGCGAAGTTTTATTATTACTTCCCTTGTAGATTTATCACAACTTTTATTTTTTCCCATTGTTTTTTCTAAAGAAGCAATCACCTTTAATCTTTTACCGCCAAAATTATACAAACAGTAACAAATCGACTGAGTGTTCTCTATTTAAATTTGAATAAAGGTATAAACTACTTAGCGTTCTTAATTACGTGACCAGCCAGTAATAAGGAATACTTTGTTTAAAAGTAGTGTAAAAAGTTTGCCTATTGATTTTTAGCCAATCATGTGTATCAATGAATACAGTGGTAATATTGAAATGTTTTACTATACCGAGAGAAATAAAAAAAAATACATACAATTAGTTTTGCATCTTAGTTGGAAGAAATCTTCCCTTTATATCAGCGTTCTTAATTATATGACCACCACTGTATAAAAAGGCTTTGTCTTGACAGATTGACTGACTGATCATCGCACAGCCTAAACCACTGATAGCAGAGGGCTGAAAATTGGAGAGTTTTAGGGTTCATACAACAAACGTGATTTTTCAACGTGAGCGCGATTTATTTTTATCCCTGACGCCATCTAGGGATAAACTGGCATCAGTGGTAAAGATGAATGCAAACGTGCGTACACGGATTTTGCTTGGTCCAGTGTTATTTTAAGGGGTCCGTATTAGTATTTGTTATTATAGCGCCGACAAAAATACATTATCTGTGAAAATTTCAACTTTAACGGTTCATGACTTCATGAGATTTTTAATTTTTCTACATTTTTCCTACAAAGGTACTAGGAGATTATAACAACACAAGAGTATACCTTTTGATATAGTGGCACATTATTCTATTCAATTTAGTTCGGGAAAAGTGTACAAGAGAAGTGATATTCAGTGCTAAACATACATACATGTTACCAACATTACCTCTTTATATGATTAGTATAGAAGAATAGATATGAAAGCAGTCAAGTTGTCGTAGTTAGTCAAGCTAATGCAGTCATAGTAAATGCCAAAAATTTTACAACTCTTTACGAGGACTTGGAAGAAATGCAAATACTCCAGTTTTGTCCGTTTTTATTTTCACTACACTTGTATTTTTTTATTTGATCATAGCCTGGAAAAGCACCTGGCTATGATCAAATAGACTCCACTTTACTCAAAAACCTTCCAAAGAAAGGAGTAATAGCTTAGCCACTTAGCTCACATCTTTAACGCCTGCCTGCGATCCTCGCACTTTCCCTGCCAATGGAAACTCGCGCAAGTTGTGATGATCCTAAAACCAGGCAAGCCACCTCAAGAAGTGTCGTCTTACAGACCAATCAGTCTGCTTCCGGTCATTGGCAAGCTCTTCGAAAAAGTCATCTTGAGTCGATTACAGTACCATCTGATAGACGTACTTCCCGAACACCAATTCGGCTTTAGACATGGTCATGGAACGATCGAGCAGGTACACAGACTAACTAACATAATAGGACAAACGATGGAACACAAAAAGTACTGCTCTGCGGTATTCCTAGATATTGGACAAGCTTTTGACAAAGTCTGGCAGGATGGCCTCCTTTTTAAAATCAAGCAATCACTACCACACTCATTCTATCCCATTCTGGCGAGCTACCTAAAGAAAAGATGCTTCGAGGTGAAATACAACGGAGAACTATCAGAACTTCACGAAATACAATCAGGAGTGCCGCAGGGCAGTATATTGGGACCTGTCTTGTACCTTATATTTACTGCAGATATACCCACAAACACCAACACCACCATCGCGACATATGCAGATGACACGGCGATATTGGCAGTTGACGAGAGTCGTTCTATTGCCTCACAGCATCTACAAGACCATCTCACTGACCTTGGAACATGGTTAAGTCAGTGGAGAATAAAGGCGAATCAAAGCAAATCTGCTCACGTCACCTTCACCCTTAAACAAGGAGATTGTCCGCCTGTTCTCTTACATGGAGAACTAATACCACAGGATGAGAGCGCGATCTGAGCGCTGATACCTCAGTATGCATCTAGACCGACGAATGACTTGGAGAAAACATATCTGGAGCAAACGAATGCAGCTAGACGCTAAACTCAGAAATATGCAATGGCTCATTGGAAAAACATCTCATATGTCAAACGAAAGTAAAATGGCTGTTTACAAAGCAATACTGAAGCCAGTCTGGACATATGGCATCGAGCTATGGGGAACCGCAAGTAACAGCAACATAGAAATCCTAGAAAGATTTCAGACTAAAGCAATGCGATGCATGTTCAACATTCCTAACTGTATCAGCAACAAATATATACTGCGCGATCTAAGGTTGAAGACCGTTAAAGAGGAAATCTCTCAGAAGGGCTCTCACTACCAGTCCAAGCTAACAAGACATATTAACGCCTTAGCAAATAAGCTATCGGGATCTGGTAGCATTAGTTTCACAAGACTGAGGAGAAACAGTGTTCCATGCCTCATCAACCGATTTGTCAGCTAATACAGGGGGAATCAGTGGATGACTCCTGTACGCACAGACGCCAAGTGCAGGACAAAGACCAGACACAGAATCAGCTAAATGTGATAACAGATTGCTGAGCGTCGCAAAAAGATAGAAAAAAAAAAAAAAAAAAAACTACACTTGTATAGTTTCACAACACAAAATTGATTAAAATGTCACTGAAATTAACCAAAAAAAAAACCCCAAAATTAATTAGTAGCAGCACCTTTCCTCGACCTTATGGCCGATTCCCAGATAACTATTATCGGGCAAGGACCAAGAAAAAAAATAATTTGAGTCTGTAGTACCATAGGCCTGATAAAGCTCTTGCAATGAAGCCCAGGGCAGCTGCACTTCAAGCTCCAATTATACTGATTCTGTAGTCCTAAGCAATGACAAATATGTGCATAGTGCCAACTCTGCGAACCCATGTTTTCTCCATCTTTTTGTATGGGGCAGAGTCCTAGAAGTCATTGATAGGTAAAGGGTGAATGTGGAAGACCATGAAGTTGGAGCCCTAAGGGATGGTCGGACCAAGTATCCGAACTACTGGAAATGACTCTTAGCATGGCTCTTTATCAGGCCACTGACAGAGATCACTGGAAGAAGATGCTTGCCAGATTGCATACCAGCGATCTCAATACTCATCAATGAGTCCAGGGTCACAAGGTCTAAAATGTAGCATGCCTTATCTTAAACGTAGAAGAAGGACTGAATCGGAATAATCATCATCCTATTATCATCATAAATGGCTGCACTTCCTATTAAAGTACCAGGAGATCATAATAATACAAGAGCATGACATACCGTTTAAACTTAGGATTGTCAACCAAAACATTTGTCTCAAACTGCAGAACCGTAAGTCTGGTCAACTCTTGTGTAGCTTGCAGAGAGGTCTTCAGGGCTGATTCTGTAGTTCTAAGCTCCGATATTGTAGGTCCTGGGGCACGGAAGGTTGGAAGATCATCTTCAGAGTCTGAACTGGAAAAATAAGAGGAATTTGATGTAAAGA
Source organism: Idaea biselata (assembly GCA_958496205.1). NCBI lineage: Eukaryota > Metazoa > Arthropoda > Insecta > Lepidoptera > Geometridae > Idaea > Idaea biselata. Next base: position 9,443,639 of record OY292406.1, read on the forward strand.
TTGACATTGACGCTATTTGCTGTGTTTGTTATGGGGATCAATGCAGTTTATTTTTGAATGAAAATTAATTAATTCAGCTCAGAAATCTAGACTATAGGATGGGTAACAAGCCCGTTTATTTCTATTAAATAATTTAGTTTTCATTGCTATGGGTAATATCTGATTTATTGACTAAAATCTCGAAATTAAACTTACCTTTCAATATAAAGTTTTGGTTTGGTTTCTTTGTGAAAATTCTTAATTCTATTCGTGTAATACTCTATTTCTTTGAGCAACCTCTCTTTCTCGGCATTTTTACCCATTTTTCAATTCGTTTATCACACAAAATCGACAAAATTATTTAATTTTCAACAACACAAAAAACAAAACAAAACAGTCGATTTTCAAATCAAACTGACATACTGACGTTTTTGTTCTCTATGGTTCAGTAATACCATGCCCATGAATTTTTATCAATAAATAAAAACCGGTAAAAAAAAATCATTACGCTCTCTACTCTATGGTAGAAGGTAGAACATTATTTTTTTTGTTTTTTGCACTTTTTGGATAAACATGACGACTTAACACTGATTGATTTACTTTTTTTTAAGGTTGGTAATTGTCTTGTTCTATAGTGCTGACACCTAGCGGTGAGTAGCATAATCACAACTCTTTTGAACTAGTCGAAGCTTCGTAGACTGTTTTCTTTTTATAATGTTGGTAAGGTTACGTTCCATAGTACTGCCACCTTGCGTTGAGTAGAGTAAGTAATTATAATTTTTGAACCTTTGTGGATGTGAAAATGTTTACTTCAATCAAACTTCAACTAACGTCACTGTCACAGCGTTCCCGAACCTCCCGATTAAACGGGAGATCTACTGATTTCCAAACCAATCTCCCGATCTACCGTAAAGCGATAACATTCTCCCATCTTTTTATTATTACTACAAAAATCATCTAAAAACCGGAGCTACATCGTCTATTATCCCACATATCAGAGCTTTTCCAAATTTAATTAACAAGTAACGGTCGATCTGCAAAAACTTGACACTAGGAATACTTATAAATAGTACCTATAGATTCAAATGACCCAATAAAATTTTGGGAGCTCTATGGCAATTAAAGACTGGTGATGATGAATTCCCCATTTTGGCAAAATTTGTTTTTGATATATTCACTCCACCTCACTCTTTGGCTAATATAAAAAGATTTTTTTTCTAGCCTAAATTTATTGAAAACGAGACAAATTTTAATCTTCTTGAGGGTTGAAGTTGAAGGTCTTATTCCAAGCGTCACATGGATGGTTGACCAAAGATGTTTGGTACTGTGTTGTGTCAAAAGAGCATTGGTTGCAAAAAAAGCGACTGATTTTTTATACTTAAAAAAAAATTGAAAAAAAAAAGGTTTAAAACTGCCTAATTTTATTTAGTCACAAAATCTCCCGTTTTCTACCGATATTTTACCCACATTTCTACCGACTTATTTTTCTTTGGTTTGGTAACACTGCTGTCCAGCGTTCCCGAACCTCCCGATAAAACGGGAGATCTACTGATTTCCAAACCAATCTCCCGATCTACCGTATAGCGATAACATTCTCCCATCTTTTTATCATGACTACAAAAATCATCTAAAAACGGAAGCTACATCGTCTATTTTCCACATAAATGCAGAGCTTTTCCAAATTTAATTAACAACTAACGGTCGATCTGCAAAAACTTTACACTGAATTGAATGGAGAGAACTTCGAAATATTATAGATTCAAATGACCCAATAGAATTTTGGGGAGCTGCAAGGCAATTAAAGACTGGTGATGATGAATTCCCCATTTTGGCAAAATTTGTTTTTGATATATTCACTTCACCTCACTCTTTGGCTAATTTAAAAAGATTTTTTTTCTAGCATAAATTTATTGAAAACGAGACATATTTTGATCTTCTTGAAGGTTGAAGGTCTTTTAAATTCCAAGCGTCACATGGATGGTTGACAAAAGATGTTTGGTACTGTATTGTGTCAAAATAGCATTGGTATTACAACAAAAGCGACTGATTTTTTATACTTAAAAAAAATTTAAAAAAAAAAGGTTTAAAACTGCCTAATTTTATTTAGTTACAAAATTTTCTACCGATATTTTGCCCACGTTTCTACCGACTTATTTTTTTTTGGTTTGGTAACACTGGCTGTCACTGTCAAAGTACTTCGAACAAGCACGGTGCAAAATAATTTCGCTAACGCATTTTGTGATATAATTTATTGAAAAATAAAACAATCAAGCCTGTGATAATGACGATTTAATTAGTAAAATCACGACCACGATGTTAACGCAACAAAGGAAAACAAACACAACGGATCTAATAAGATTCTAAGTGGAAAAAATAATTGAAAATTTGTATCGTACGATTTATTCATACTGCTAAAATTGATATTACTTAAGTTTGTGCAGTCCATAGTTCAAGTTAACCTTTGTGATGGAGTGCTAAAGACAGTGTGTGATAGAAACTACGATGTGAAGACGCTAAATACTCGAATAAACTTAGAATTTATACGCGCGAGGTGTGATCTTTACTGGTGAAAATGGGGCAGTCCGGCTCTGCTATGCCCGGTGAGTGTTTATAATAGTGCGATGCTGATAATGCGTTGCGGAAATAATGATTGTAATATAATTTGTAGTGAACAAAACAAATCTTAGGAAAATATACGATTTTTTTTACGGGTTGGTACTTCGATATGGACGTCCATAACTGTCATACCTAGCCGCAATCTCGAGTCTCGTGAACAAGCCAGTAGAAATTACTGGCGAAATATCGAGCTCCGTTAAAAAACAAATTTAAACATGGTATACACCCAGTTATTAAATAATATTTGTAGTGAAACCTAAAAAAAAAAAATCAAAGCTAATAAGATTTCCAAAATTATCTTGTTGCGGTGTGGTTTGAAGCTACATACCGCTACTGCCATGCTCTAGAAAGAGCCACCTGTGGTGGCTTCAGCATTGTTTGTTTTTTTTTCTCAAATCTGGTTTAATAATTTATGGAAATTTTGTACACTTTCACTAAAGCTTTTGAAGTGTTAGTACTTTGCAAAATTACCGATATTGTTGAGCCATACTCCAGAAAAATCTAACCAAGGTAAAACAAATCTAAGATGATCTAGTTATATAATGTGTGTCCTGGAAGGCTATACTGCAACGAAACCGTGTAGATAGATGCCATTTATCCTCAACATGGTTCACCCATCAGCTATCCTTCCTAGTGGTGGATGCCTCCAACTTTACAAAGATTTGTTAAATGGAGATGATTTCACTTTCATAGGATATAGTTTTAAGACTTTTTGATAGATGGCGCTGTGAAATTCTACTGTTTTAACTGTTTAAATGTAACAATCTATATGAAACATGCTGCATCCCCCGGTTTTACCCGCATAAGTCCCGATCCCATGGGAATATTGGGATCAAAAGTAGCCTTTGTTACTCCTTGATAGTGTATCTTTCTATTGGTGGAAGAATTTTCTAAATTGGTCCAGTAGTTTTTGAGTTTATTCAAACAGTTTAAACACAAAAATACAACTCTTTCCTCTTTATAATATGAGTGTGGATTTACAGTACCATCTACCAAAAAGTCCTGGAACTATTTTATAAGAAACCATCTATTGATTATTAATTATCTTTGAGAAACCTATGAGATAGATAAATAGATAGATTAATGCTTAATTAATGCCACAGGAGGTTGGTGTCAGGCAAACAGGCAACTGTAAAAACAATGCCAATTTTTTTTGCAGTAGGTATGGTCAATGTAGACTTATCTACTGTGTGAAAATCTTAATGCGGTTCACAGAATTCATCTCCTTACGAAGTTTCAACAGTAGGTATAGTTCTTATAGTTTCGGAAAAAAGTGGCTGAGACATACGGACGGACAGACAGACAGACATGACGAAATCTTTAAGGGTTCCGTTTTTTGCCATTTGGCTACGAAACCCTAAAAAGGTGATATAGAGACAGGAAGAAAAATATGTTTTGTTTCCTAACAACGATTTAGCTTCCCCGGAATGCATTATCAAAATCATACACTAGCAGCAAGACTTTAATTAGAGATAATTCAGTATAATTGATTGCAGAATGTTGTTTCCTTGTTACTGGACGGACATTCGTACACACTTTGTTTGGTGTTATGTGTTAGTTCACACATTTGTAAACAAACAGCGAGGTAGGGTGGACATTGATGGAAATATATTATATTGCAGGTTGTTGCACGCGATCTAAGCAACTAGGCTTGTGCTATGGGTACTTGATAATATATGTCCCTACTAATATTATTTTTTGTCTCCTTTAATCTGCTATCAGTCAATCAGATGTTGTGTAGGGAAATGAGGGGCAGAGAGTTCTCCCTTCACTAAATAATAATAAATAATTCTGTGAACAACACACAGCGCCATCTAGCCCCGTGGTAAGCCACTAAGCTTGTGTTACGGTAACTAGACAACGGATATAATACTTATATTTATTTTTCTTTGGTAAATTCATACCTATTATACATAGAGGAACACCCAGGCCAGACATAAATATTTATTTTTTAAGCATCAATACCTGCAACCGGCGGGAATCGAACCCGCAACCTTAGATTAAACCAAAAAACTAAAGATACGGTACGTAGTCACGGAAAATGAGACAGTAAAACTGCGTCTAGCTGACGCACTAGCCTCAGTCGTATGTCGAACCGTTGCCGCGTGAGCACGTGCTGTCACACTGCGATTATCTTTTTGACATCCATAAGAATGCCATTTTGCTTATTTGCAAAGCCTGAATCATTCTTAAAGACAAATGTTTTTAAATTACAATAATTTTATGAAAATGCATGTAGGTGTTTCTAGCTCATGTTTCGAATACGCAATGTTAGTACATACCGTATCTACCTTTGTTTGGTTTTATCTAAGCCCGCAACCCTCTGCATTGCAGTCTGGCTTTTGCACGACGCGCCACAGAGCTCGTCAAAGAAAGAAACTAAAGAAGCCCCTTTTCATTAAATGTCAGAAAAAGAGCGGTGTTGGTCTAGTGGTAGATACCGCGACTTTCATTCCGAAGGTCGTGGTTTCGAATCCAGGCCGACCGCGCACCAATGTCTTTTTCTTTAAGAAAAATTGAAGTGCGCTATTAACATCGCTCTTACGGTGAAGGAAAACATCGTGAGGAAACCGACATGTCCTAGGATAAACCACGGTCCGAAGGCATGGGATATTCGCCAATACGGGGTAGGCTCCCGTGGCGTCTTAAGTCCTCTAAGAAATCACGTACAATGGCCCAATTGTGAGGCTAAGTGCGGAAAAGGCTTAGCGAAACTAAACTAAACATTAAATGTCAGCCAGCTGCATGATGTGCTATCTTCTAAGCATTTTTAGGGTTCCGTAGCCAAATGGCAAAAACGGAACCGTTATAGATTCGTCATGTCTGTCTGTCCGTCTGTCCGTCTGTGTGTCCTTGTGTGGCTGTGACATAGTCATAGCCACTTTTTTCCGAAACTATAAGAGCTATACTTTTGAAACTTGGGAAGTAGATGTATTCGGTGAACCGCATTAAGATTTTCACACAAAAATTAAAAAAAAAACCAATGAATTTTTGGGGTTCCCCATTAAACTAAACCACAAAAAATTTTTTTTCATCAAACCTATACGTGTGGTTTATCTATAGATAGGTCTTTAAAAATGATCTTTAGGTTTCTAATATCATTTTTTTCTAATCTGAATAGTTTGCCCGAGAGACACTTCCAAAGTGGTAAAATGTGTGTCCCCCCCCTGTAACTTCTAAAATAAGAGAATGATAAAACTAAAAAAAATATATGATGTACATTACCATGCAAACTTCCAATTGGTTTGAACGAGATCTAGCTAGTAGTTTTTTTTTAATACGTCATAAACCATAAATCGCAATTTTCCTTTTGTTCAATTCAAAAATGTACAGAACCCTTCGTGCGCGAGTCCCACTCGCACTTGCCCGGGTTTTTTAATCTTAGGATCGACGAGTTGGCTCGCCAGTAAGTTTGAGTGACTATTTAGTCTCTTTCTATAAAGTTTAGCATACTTTTTAGGGCTCCGTAGCCAAATGGCAAAAAACGGAACCCTTATAGATTCGTCATGTCTGTCTGTCTGTCTGTCCGTCCGTCCGTATGTCACAGCCACTTTTTTCCGAAACTATAAGAACTATACTGTTGAAACTTGGTGAGTAGATGTATTATGTGAATCGCATTAAGATTTTCAAACAAATTTTTTTTCTACAAACCCATACGTGTAACCATAGATGGGGTACCCATACGTAGATACCCCATCTATGGTTAGGTCTTTAAAAATGATATAAAGATTTCAATTTTTTTTTTCTTGATAATTTTGCCCGAAAGACACTTCCAAATTGGAAAAGTGTTTGTCCCCCCCCCCCCCCCCCTGTAACTTCTAAAATAAGAGAGTGATAAAATTTAATGTACACATCCAACGAAAGTTGGTTTGAACGAGATCTAGCTAGTATAGTTTTTTTTAATACGTCATAAGCCGTAAACCGCAATTTACCTTTCATTCAATTTAAAAATGTACGAAACCCTTCGTGCGCGAGTCCAACTCGCACTTGGCCGGTTTTTTTATTTCTTCTTGTACAGTATGGATTTGGAGAATACTGTACAGTTCTGACTAATATTATAAATGCGAAAGTAACTCTGCGTGTCTGGCACGTCTAAACCCTTGAACCGATTTGGATAAATTTTGGTATTGAGATAGATGGGACCCTAGGGAAGGATATAGGCTACTTTTGATCCCGATATTCCCGCAGGATTGGGGCGAAATCGCGCCCATATAATACCTTATTTTTCATACATACTTAATAACTTATATATAAAATTTCCATGTCACAATGTTAGTTACCGTACTCCTCCGAACGGCGCGGCCGATTTTTACCAATTGCGTATTCAGTAGGTCTGGGAATCGGCTACTATCTATAATTTATAAGGCAAAACAACGTTTGCCGGGTCAGCTATTAATAGATATATATTATATAGGTTATGAATAGAGAAATGCTTCATGGTACCAAATTATAACAAAAAAAAAATGAAAAATAAAACACTTATTAGCGGCTTTAGCGATTAGGCCGCCCAGGCGATCTCTACCAGGCAACCTTTGAATGGAAAGAATCGAAGGAAGGGATTTTGATTAAAAAAGTAATATAAAACTGATTTCAATCAGACTTCTAAGCCACTAAGGAAGTCGGATCGGGTTTTGATCCCCTGCCGTCTTCCCTCTTCTAGATGAGTGTGCTACACCTTAGACCAGGGGCTCCTAAAGTGGGCGATAACGCCCCCTTGTGGGGGCTCCAGGCCTAAAGGGGGGCGGTAAAAGACCCAGAAAAATAATGGGGGCGTTGTGTAGAGTCTAAGGGGGCGATTTGTAATTTCATCTAGCTAGGACTCTTAGATACCGACTGAGCTCCCCACTCTTGACTACAACATGTGAACATTAACTAAATAATACTAAAGTACAATATGTAGTATATCCGTTGTCTAGTACCCATAGTATGCACCTAGTGCTTCGTTTGGGGCTAGATTGCGTTGTGTGTAACGTCGTGCTATATTTATATATTTAATTTGCCGACCAACCGGCAGGTGACCGCTATCTTTTGTCTCGTTAAATTAACTCTATTTTTCAATGGCTGTATACAAAATTATTATCCTCAATGCCCTTTAAAAGAAAAATAAACGGTCAATGAAACTCAGCCTCTATTCCTTGCTTCATAAAATTCCATTCCAATTTCGAAATAATTTTATTATTAACAGCTGACTATCAGCTGACGCAACTCTACCTGTTCTTTTTTCAAAAATTTGAATTGAGAATGCACACGTGCATTGCGAATTGTACAATGGGCAGTACGAAAATGGACCACAGCTTAAAAATCGAATTTGAACTTTATTTCAACTGGCTAAAACTCAAAATATATTAATAATAGAGTCTTAAGTTCTTAGACTTTTTTGCATAATAATTGCTTACTGAAATAGTATCCTTTGTTTCCGTGGCAATCGATTTTCGGTTCTAACTTGTTGCTTATAAAGTTTATTTTAAATTGGGACTTTCATGTAGTAGTTACGCCAAAGAGGTTGCTACCTGATTTTTTTTAAATCAGCTGAGATGATTTTTGGGATCAGCTGATTTCGTTATGTAGCCGCTGTCGTGAGAACGGATGTCAAAATAAATAACATATCGACTTGCCCCGGCTTCACACGTGTAGATATAAATATAATTAAACGCACACATAAAGAAAACCGCTTAATAACCACGCTTTATCCGACTGCGCAACGTAAAAAAAATAAAAAGCTTTCTTTCTTCCAATATTTAGGCCGCCCATTGTGTCACTTACATATCAGTTGTTTTTAAGCTATTGCACAATGCACAGCTTTTATCGCGGGCTTTGAGCGCGGCCTCCGAATTTAGAAATTCCGTAACGAAAATAAAACCTAACACCCCCCACTACGCCTACAATAAATAAATAATTATAATTGCATAAGTTGATAAAAAATGCTAGGCAAAAGCTTCACCGCGCCGCGGCTGCAGCTGTATTGGCCTAGTGTTAGATCCCCCATTTCATTCCGAGGATCGTGGATTCGAATCCCGGGAGACCGCCCTCTGATGTCTTTTTCTTTAAGAAAAAGTAATGTGCGCTAATAACATCGCTCTTAGTGAAGCTCGGGGAATAATAATAACGAAACCGAATTTAATAATGAAACGACAATCGCTGCGGGTGCTAAGGTAAGTCAATGAATGATGGATGACGCTTCAAGCATCAAAACCATCGTTGCTGCTAGCAAGAATTACTGAACCGATTGCGATTAAATAATAAATAAATAAATAATAAATAAATAAATTCTCTGAACAACACACAGCGCCATCTAGCCCCGTGGTAAGCGACTAAGCTTGTGTTACGGTGACTAGACAACGGATATAATACTTATATTTATTTTTCTTTTGTAAATACATACATATTATACATAGAGGGACACCCAGACCAGACACAAATATTTATTTTTTAAGCATAAATACTTGCACCCGGCGGGAATCGAACCCGCAACCTCCTGCATTGCAGTCGCGCTTTCGCACGACGCGCCACCGAGGTCGTCTATTAAACTCGGTATGCAGATAGCTGGAAATCGGGCTTAACACATAGGCTACTTTTTATCACGATATTCCCCAGGGATCGGGACTTAGGCTTAGAACGCACTGCGATTAAACGCAAGCGGTTTCCGAATAGCTGAAAACGCAGAACCGTATCAACACGCAAAATCAGTCAGAAAAAAACGCTAATGCGTGGGCTTGTATAGAAAGCTACGTGTTGCATTTTTTGCGGTTTCAGACCTACGGGAAAACGCGGGCGTTTAATCGCAATGCGTACACGCTTATACGCGCAATGAGTACATAGATAGATATAAATCTAATATATAAAATTTCCATGTCACAGTGTTAGTTACCGTACTCCTCCGAAACGGCTTCACCGATCTCCACCAAACTCCACATACGCATTCAGTAGGTCTGAGAATCGGCTACTATCTATAATTTATAAGGCAAAACAACGTTTGCCGGGTCAGCTAGTCTAATATATAAAGTGTCCATGTCACAATGTTAGTTACCGTACTCCTCCGAAACGGCGCGACCGATTTTTACTAAATTTTATATGCGTATTCAGTAGGTCTGAGAATCGGATACTATCTATAATTTATAAGTCAAAACAACGTTTGCCGGGTCAGCTAGTAATCCAATAAAAATGATCGCTTGTCCCATATATTTGCTAACATAATTAGCTAGTCAGTCATGTTATGATTTTCCATGGCTTCTGTGATGCGATCTAATTTCATATCGTGTGCCTTAAAACCTCAGCCTAAAACACAGATGACGCCGCGGGGATTATGTCTTCCTAGTATACAACTTTTTATAGATATGACTTTTTTAGGGTTCCGTACCCAAAGGGTAAAAACGGGACCCTATTACTGAGACATCGCTGTCTGTCCGTCTGTCCGTCTGTCCGTCTGTCCGTCTGTCCGTCTGTCCGTCTGTCCGTCTGTCCGTCTGTCACCAGGCTGTATCTCATGAACCGTAATAGCTAGAAGGTTGAAATTTTCACAGATGTATTTCGGTTGGCGCTACAACAACAAATACTAAAAACAAAATAAAAAAATTATTTAAAAGGGGCTCCCATACAACAAACGTGTTTAAAAAACTACAAGGGAATTCTAGTACGATGTGAGTAGGGTTGCCAACCGTACTATAATATATAGTATTGTACTATATTTCAGCTTAGCGTACTATATATAGTACGCAAAAATACTATATTTCTGGCATAATTTGTAAAAAGTTGTTTCTTTTATAAATTCCTCCTCTCTGCATTTACAGAGGACTGTTTTCTACGAGTATGTAGAGGGAAATAAAGAAAAGCCATAAAAAAAGTGCTCATAATTTAAAGATTGAATGTCGGGAACATTTTTTTTTATATTCAAGAAAGAAAGAGTATTTGAAAGTGTGAAAAAAAGGTTAAGTCCAAAAAATACGTATTTTTTTCGAAATATTCTACAAAACACCGCTCTAATTTTTGTACTTACTATATTTTTTTGGGTCGTACTATATTTTTTAGCCACAAATACTATATTTTTCGAAAAAACTGTTGGCAACCCTAAATGTGAGATCGCTTCTGATTGGTCGAGTCAAATCGAGTTGGTCATGGAATTCAAAATGGCTTGCCCTATCTGTCAAATATACTAGTCTGCCTTCACTGACCAAAGAGTTTCTTATAAGTTTCAGATTTTCTTTGAATCAAAGTTGTTGTAAACCATTTTAGGGTTCCGTACCCAATTGTGATAGTGGTACGGAACCCTTCGTGCGCGAGTTTCGCACTTGGCCGGGTTTTTTCTTTTTACGTTTTTTATTGCTGACTTTTCATAAGTATTCTTGTTACTTACAGCCGAATACACAATGGCCGATTTTAAGCGGAGGTTTAAGCAAAGACTAGAAATATTTTACATATCGAAATGCATATGTCGTAGAATAAGTCCGAGTCTGACTCGCACTTGGCCGTTATTTAATTCGATCGTCTTTTGGTGGCCATTTGGGGGAGTTAGTTAGTGAGCTATAGCATAGGCTATAGTTAGATCCCACACCTGTTTGCGTAGACGGTCACATGGTCGAGCGGACAGACCAGTTTAAGTACTTGGGATCTGTGCTTCGCTAGTCTGGCGACATCGATTGTGACGTCAAGTCCCGCATTTCGGCAGCTTGGGCCAAGTGGCGAGAGGTAACTGGTGTCATCTGTGACCCGAAAATGCCGGTTAAACTGAAGGGACAGGTCTATAAAACGATCATTAGACCTGTCCTTTTGTATGTTAGTGAGGCGTGGCCATTGCTTGAGCGACATAAGCAGGAGCTGCGTGTCACGGCGATGAAGATGCTGCGCTGGATGTGTGGAGTGACGCGAAAAGACCGCGTCAGAAACTCCCGCATCAGGGGCAGCCTTCATGTCCGAGACATTGCAGACAAACTGCAAGAATGCCGCTTACGGTGGTACGGCCACGTTCTACGGAAACCGGCTAGTTACGTGGGAAACAAATGTCTTGCTATGGCGCCTCCGCCCGGCCGCGGCAGATTGGGAAGACCCAAGAAGTGCTGACTTGACGTTGTAAGATCGGATATGCGTGCAAATGGCCTCACTACGCGGTATGTCGAAGATCGTGCGAAGTGGAGACGTAAAAGTAGGAAAGCGGACCCCGGGCTCTCGAGAGGGATGCAACCGGGAACATCGCTCAGATGATGATGATATAGTTAGTTAGTTAGGAAGCTAGTTAACTCTAAAAATAGGTCCAAATTAAGATGAACTTTCAATAATTTCTCAAGCTGCACCCCGTCAGCTGTTATTTACCGTAAGTTAAACGAGTACAATAGAAAATACGTCGCAAAATGGACTCTATTATCTAGGTACTGAAATTCAATTTAAAACGCCGCCTTGAAAAGGGCTGTCGTCTCGTAGAGGTATCGACAAAAATAACTACGAAGTCGGTTTAGACTTTATTCTGTGAAGCATAGATGGTATTTTTCTTTGGCAGGTATATTTTAATTTTGTCGATGGGATACTGCGTTCCAGGGGTTGCCAAACTGCGCCGACATCAAATGGCGCCCTCTGGTGCAAAGTTATACAGAAATTAGTCTTAGGTTACGCTATACAAAAAAACTAGTATTCCATTCCAAAGTTAATCAATTTATTTAAAACATAACTTTTTTTAAATATTGATATTATGGTCTTTATAAGATGTTGTTAGATTAGCTAATTACGTAATAATTAGAGATGGCCCGACTAGGGGTTCTGCCGACTAGCAGACCAGCCGACTAGTCGGCAATGCAGATCATTATAATTCAGAGATATTTGGGTTAATCATGAACACTCTGCGATTGTTGGTATTTTTTGGAAAAAAATCCAAAAAATGGTTCAAATAATATAATTAAAGTTGGAAAAACAAATGGAGCTGAGGCATAGTCCATGACATTTTATATGTTTAGATGATGTATGTAAGCTTTGACTTGTTTTGTTTACGTTTTTCTGATTAAATCCTATCCTATCCTATTAATAACTATAATAATAACTAATATTATAAATGTGAAAGTTTGTATGGATGTTTGTTACTCTTTCACGCAAAAACTTCTGAACCGATTGCGATGAAACTTGGAATATAGATAGCTGGACACCTAGAATAACACATAGGCTACTTTTTATCCCGTAATTCCCGCGGGATCGGGACTTATGCGGGTGAAACCGCGGGGCGCAGCTAGTATTTATAATAGTTATCCTACTAATGTTATAAAGGTGTGTGTTTGTTACTTTTTACGCAGAAACTTCTAAACCGATTGCGATGAAACTTGGTATGCAGATAGTTAGAGATCTGGGTTAACATATACACTACTTTTTATCGCGATATTCCGCGGGATCGGACCTTACGCTTATTTTTGATCTTATAGTCTCGATTCAATACAAAATTAAATTAAAAATTTAAAAAACCCCCGACTTAAAAAATCTTCAAAGTTAAAACAAAACTAAACTTTAAAAAGGCAAAAATAATAACCCGAAAACAAATTTCATGTCTCTGAGTAGGTATGTGGTACCTTACGTTCCCGCGTCGGGGGACGCGGTACTATAAGCACGGGTCGGTTACCATCAACTTCTGTGACACATTCCCGCGACCCCCGACGCGGGAACGTAAGGTACCACATACCTACTCAGAGACATGAAATTTGTTTTCGGGTTTTTATTTTTGCCTTTTTAAAGTTTAGTTTTGTTTTAACTTTGAAGATTTTTTAAGTCGGGGGTTTTTTAAATTTTTAATTTAATTTTTTTATTTCACCCTTTTTGTAAAAGCGATTTTGATGAAACATGCTTATTGTTGTCACAAAAGTCACGTCCTTTTATTTGATACCCTACTCGGGTATATTTGAAAACATTCGGTTTTTATTTCCGAGTTTGACCCTACATATACTTTGAACGGCTGAACCGATTTTGATGAAACTTGCATATTGTTGTCACAACAGTCATGCTCTTTTATTTGATACCCCACTCGGGCATATTTGAAAACATTCGGTTTTTATTTCCGAGCTTCAACCAACATATATTATGAACGGCTGAACCGATTTTGATCAAACATAGCTAAGAACACTCGCGCAAAAGACACCTATTAAACAAAAAAAACTACATTCAAATCGGTTCATCCGTTCGTGAGCTACGATGCCACAGACAGATACACAGACAGACACACAGACACGTCAAACTTATAACACCCCTCTTTTTCCGTCGGGGGTTAAAAATAGCTGTAATTGCACCAGTTTGAGAACCCCTGTCCATATTTCTACAGAAAATTGATAGTACACTCTAAATTAGACTCTAGCTCATTGAAATAGGGTTGAATTGTGTCTATTAAAGACTCTCAAAGACACATGTTAGAAAGGTGCGTTTTTTTTCTAATGATAGGGCACAGAAAGTTCAATAAAAGGGCACGTGGCGCAAAAGGTGGCCCGTGCCATATTTTGCGAAAAAAAGAATCATACGCATAGAGGAGCATTTGACCACTATCTCATCAGATAGGTAAAGTGAGATGGTCTAAAATGTATGTACCACGGTCTAGATTCTAGAAGAAATTCGTTCGAGACTTTTTGTTGGTCAAGGTAAAACTAGTGTACTTTGGGCCCATCTCACTTAATAGCTGCGCCGGCCTACGAATCGGAACCGGGGCCAGTCCGACTAGTGATACGATTTAAGCCGGGGCAGCCACATGGCTTTTACAAATCGTATTAGTACTACCTATTATAAAGGTGAACGTTTGTGAATGTCTTGTGAGTGTTTGTTCGTTGGTCCTTCACGCAAAAACTACGGAACCGATTGCTATGAAATTCGGTATGCAGATAGCGGAAGACTTGGAATAACACAGAGGCTACTTTTTATCCTGATATTAAAGCGGGATCGGGACTTACGCGGATGAAACTGCAGGGCGCTGCTAGTCGGTTAGATATAGAATTATTAAATTACTAGCTGTTTCACCCGCGTAAGTCCCGATCCAGTGGGAATATCGGGATCAAAAGTACCCTATGTTACTTAGGGTAAATGTAGCTTTCTAATGGTGAAAGTATTTTTGAAATCGGTCCAGTAGTTTTTGAGTTTATTTCTAAACAAAAATACAGACGCACACACACAAAAATACAAATCCTTCCTCTTTATAATATTAGTATAGATATAAGTTACCAGCTGCGCCCCGAATTTGATTTGAGGATGTCCCGATCCTGCGGGAATATCGGGATAAAAAATAAATAATAAATATTGCACGACGTTACACACAGCGCAATCTAGCCCCAAACTAAGCACTAGGCTTGTACTATGGGTACTAGACAACGGATATACTACATATTATACTTTTTTTTTTTTGTAAATACATACATAGGATACATAGAAAACACTGAATATCCCATGTCTTCGGACCGTGGTGAGTCCTAGGACATGTTGGTTTCCTCACGATGTTTTCCTTCACCGTAAGAGCGATGTTATGTGATTATGAAATTATGTGTTAATGCAGATCTTCAGCTAAGTCTTCATACCAAGTTTCATCGCAATCGGTTTAGTAGTTTTTGCGTAAAGGAGTAATGTAACAAAAATACTAACACAACAAGTAGAAAAACATGAAAATAAGTTCTATTGCTTCAATAGGTGCCCATAAAATTTATTTATTTTAATATATTCTACAACAGACATCGCTCAGTCACAATTTTATTACATGTATAGATTGTCAAGTTTTCCGAAACCAAACAGGCCACAGCTCGAAAACCATCAAGCCTATCAAAACAAGACAAAGGACATAATTATTCAGGATTTAATGAGGATCATTTTATCTTTTGACACTTCTTTCATATCTATTATAGTTTTCCCAAAAAAGTGAAAAAACTGTTACCTTGGACAAACTTGACGGTGAGGGGGGGTGTAGCGGCGGGTGGAGAGGGGGGAGAGTGGTGGATCTTGAAGACCACTTCCAAAGGTATATGTCACCAAAGTTCCAAAACTTTATAAATTTGTTTGTCTCAAAACATAGAATGCCGTACTAACTAATAGTACAATACAAGCTTACACACAAGTTAATAGCTGGTTCCGCGGTTTTACCTGCATAAGTCTCGAACCCGTGAGAATTTTCAAAAATCCTTTGTTATTGGATACTTGCATCACAAAACGAACACACTCTTAAAATTTCAGCTCTCTACTATCTGCGGTTTAGGCTGTGCGTTGATCTGGTCAGTCAGTCAGGATAAAGCATTTTATAGATATATATTAGGAAAACTAATCCATGAGTTATTTTAATCATTTTAACGATAATTACGCACATAGTCATACATTATTATATTAAAGGCTTAATTAATTAAATAAATGAATAATGCAATATAGTAATGAACGTGCAGCTTTCTTAGGAAGCCCCACTTAGCCCAATTTGTGTTAATGAACCGAATAGGTACTTACATCTTTAATTCTACTAATTGATGGCGGTTAGCGCCCAGGATGCGTGACTCATGCCGTTTGAACCTCTGTCTGTCTGTCTGCGGCTTAGAAGGTTGTGGGTTCGACTCTATTCTCAATTATTTTTGTTTCGATCGTCTATTGTTGCTGTTACTATCGTCTTTTGTTTCTGTTTCGATAGTCTTTTGTTTGTGTTTTGATCGTCTTTCGTTTCTGTTTCGATCGTCTTTTGTTTCTGTTTCGATAGTCTTTTGTTTCTGTTTCGATAGTCTTTTGTTTGTGTTTTGATCGTCTTTTGTTTGTGTTTTGATCGTCTTTTGTTGCTGTTTCGATCGTCTTTTGTTTCTGTTTCGATCGTCTTTTGTTTCTGTTTCGATAGTCTTTTGTTTGTGTTTTGATCGTCTTTTGTTGCTGTTTCGATCGTATTTCGGTTGCGTCAGGGCTACTGCGTTTCTTTCGACCAATAATTTCGAAATTCAAATTTGTTTGAAAATTATCGACTGACAATTCCTACATGACGAAATAAAGTAGGGCCTCTAGTTGCGGGTTCGATTCCCGCTGGGTGCAGATATTTATGCTTAAAAATAAATATTTGTTTCAAGTCTAGGTGTTTTCTATGCATCATGTGTATTTATTTACAAAAAATAAGTATAATATGTAGTATATCCGTTGTCTAGTAACCATAGCACGCACCTAGTGCTTAGTTTGGGGCTAGATTGCGCTGAGTGTAATGTCGTGCAATATTTTATTATTAATTATTTATTATAGTTTCGTCATGACCGTTGTCTCGTTGTATTGTCTACTGGAACAGTTAAGAGGATAGTCTCCATTCCCTTTCTCCATACAAACGTAGTTTACATTTTCCTCCCTGGATAAAGACATTAGAGCAAATATGTTTATGCCATAAAACCTATATCTGTATGACAATGCATCTACCTTTTTTTTTTTTTTGATTTTCTAATTAAAAAAATAATAAAATGAAAAAAAATAAAAAGGTAGATGCATAGTCATGACATGACAGATATAAGTTTTATGGCATAAACATATCCAGGGAGGAAAATGACGTTTGTATGGAGAAAGATAATGGAGACTATCCTCTTAATTTATATTAGTAAGTTTAGTGGGATGTAGGTATTCCTCTCTCCCCACAAATAGAAAGTTGAAATAAATATGTATTCCTTTGTCTAGAAGCCTATAATAAAGTAAATATCAAGTACCACATTGCTCGGTGTGCGCCAGATGCGCGCGCACCTTGCGTGGCGTCTGCGCGCGCGCATGCCGCGCATTTTTTCACATATTTCGCGACATCTGTGAGCGATTATAAGTGGTTTTTTTGGGGGTTTTTTTTTCTTAAGTTCGTAGACCTCTGGTTTTTGGGTAGGACACCGTTGGTGGTTTAAATTTCTTTTGAAATTTATTAAAGGAAAAAAGAATAGAATTAGTGGGGTTTTTTGGTATAAATTAAATGAAAAATGATTAAAGAAACCTAATAATCATTTGAAATACCTTTTCAACGATACTCCTCTTGACATAGTTAGTCGCTTTTTATTAGGGTTCCGTATCCAAAGGGTAAAAACGGGACCCTATTACTGAGACTTCGCTGTCGGTCTGTCCATCTGTCACCAGGCGTATCTCATGAACCGTAATAGCTAGACGGTTCAGATTTTTAAAGAAGATGTGTTTTGGTAGCCGCTACAACAAAAAAATAAAAACAAAATAAAAAATATTTCAGAGGGGCTTCCATACATCAAACGTGATTCTAGGACAGAAAAAACGCAACGATACCGCGATGTATTTTTACTTCTAGCGCCATCTAGTAATAGACTTGCGCTAGTAGTAAAATAAATTTTAAACCTTTGCGTTGCGTTCACGGATTGGTTCGTCCAGGGTTCATTTTAAGGTTCCGTACCGTATTGTGATAGTGGTACGGAACCCTTCGTGGCCGGTTTTATAATTTTGCTATCCTGTGCCTGTGATATCTTTAGTGTCAGACGCAAAACTATAACTCTATTTCAGAAACTTAGATCAAAAATGTAAATGTAATATAGCATGGGGGAATCCCAGCAGGGTTATTCCTGTAATAGAATTGTCCAAAGTTTTATTTCAACATCGTTGCAATTGCAAACAATACACTCAAAATGAAACTATCACTTGCAACTGAACTGCAATCGAATCTTTATTGACTTAAAAATGTAAAGAAACGGTATTCTCCAAAGAATTTAAAAAACAATTACTTACTTATAAATATTATTCGACAAACGTCAAATTTAATGATAAAGATTGACCGATATGATGGTGAAGTAATATTTTGGATAATTTTATTACGCGAATAGGTCATCAGAATGCAGTACTCATCTTAGACGTCTATAAATAGAAATTGGCTTCTAAAGCACTAGGTACAAATTGATGGAGCACCTGGAACCACCTTCTCATCAGAAAACTCCTCAAAAATAATGTTATGGTAAAAACCTGTTGCCTATTTTTGAAGATTTTTAGTTGTCGTCGAAAATGCACTAATAATAAAGATAGATACCTACATAGAGAGATAATAACTTTATTTAGACAACATAAGACAAGAAACAAAACAAAAATACATAGACAAAGCTTAAAATGGGCGGCCTCATCGCTGAAAGCGATTTCTTACAGGCAACCCTTTTATGGAATAGATCTGTTTTAGCAATCTTACCTACCTTGAGGTTACCTTACATTTTATCCTGAAACTCCTACGGGATCTAGAATTTATGTTAGCAAAACCACAGGACCAAACTAGTATTAGATCCCCTTAGAAAGCACACCCTTCTTCTATCTCACTCGCACACGTACACCAAACGGAAAAATACTATGACAGGGATCTTAGTGAGCACCGGGGTATTTTTTTATTGGTTTTGCAAATAACTTTTAATTATAAGCTTCGTCAGATGTATAAGTAAGTGAAAAGTAAAATGAAAATGAAAGTTACCTAGATATACTTATTAATTTTTGTGATACGATTAGTTAAGGAATTGAGAACCTCCTCCTTTTTTAGAAGTCGGTTAAAAATAGCGTGAAATATGCATAATATAAAAACCGAAGAAAGAGTTAATTTTTTTCATTATACTTACCTATAGTTTAAAAAAAGAACCCTTCTAGAAGCAGCGCTCGCTGCAGTCGCAGTCCTAAAATTGTTTTTATTAATTTTATTTATCTGGCAGTATTTCCTACTTTTATAATCGCTAAACTAAATAGGAATGAGGAGGAACACTAACTTTTTATCCCGGCAGAGGGCGTTGGTCGACTAATCTTAGGTTTGAATTAAGAACTGTCAAACAGGTGATTTTTACAACTCTCGGCGCCAAGTTGGCCATATCGGTCTCAGACCGAACGAAAAAAAAAACTCGGCGTTTTCATTGGTGGGGACCATCATCAAAAAAAAAAAGATCATCCGACCCCAGCGCCATCTGCTCACAGCTTTGCGTGTGCCACCCCATTTGCGTTTTTCTACTACCCACTGAACATATTTTTACCACACGTTAGTCTTTTCGTGAAAAGATGCAGAAACCACAGTTCTAGTAAGGTAGAATTTTGCACGAGGGTGGATGATCACTGAGACAGATTCTACATCTTAGACCGCATCGTCTGTTAACAACTCAAATGCTCACTAATCCCTTTAAATAATAAAAAAATGCTGTTTCCGTTTGTCTGTTTGTAATTGTAGCTTTAAAGCTTCAAATACCCGACGACACTGACACTGACACTGACACTAAAACAGCCCACACCACACCTACAGCACACATATTATACTTAAAGAAATTCGTACATGTGTGCTGTAGATGTGGTCTGTTTTAGGACTTTTAGGTGAAGTGTAAGTGTCATCGTGTGTTTGAACCTTAAAATGAAATTGGTAAAAAAACTCAACTCAAAACTCAAAAACGTGCCTTCCGAAGCACGGAGGAGCTCGAGAAAATGATTTTTTGGCACACAAATTATCGGTCACCCATCCAAGTAATGGAACACGCCAAGCGTTGCTTAACTCGCCCGGCCGTTCAAGATCGGCAGGTACAGCTAGGCTAATTAGCTCCTCGATAACACTTACACTTTGTTCATCGTGTATATTAAGCTTGAACCTTAAAGAATATCTCACGAGCTTTTCAATGGGTAAACTTCGTAAGCATCCTCGCCACGTGAAGGGTGAAAGGGCTTGCGCGCGCACTCCCTTACCTCACGACGTAACCAACGTCACTCCGCGTCGAGACCGCGCCGCGAGCGGTCGTCTCCCGCGTCCCGCGTCTTCAATAATCCGTTAAAATTCCTTCCCGTGTGCTGTGTTATGAAATTTTAAGTTGTTAGTTACAAGCAATGATGGGTGTTAATAATTGTATGAATGTGAGGCAGAGGGTGCCGTGCCACTGCCCCGCTTGCCCGCGTGCTACGGCTCAGCCCCCGCCTACGTTGGTCTTGCCGCCCATGGCTTTGGATCATGAAACTACCCCTGTGAAGGATAAAAAGGGATCCAAAATGAAGGTTTTAAAGAAAATTAAGAAGAAGATCGGTTTAGGTGAGTCTGGTGGTTTTAAACAAAGTTTGATCATTTTATAGGGTTCCTTTTGTATCATTTGAGGAACGGAACCCTAAAGTTGCTTTTGGAGGCGCTCTGGAGCCTAGAGCTTGAGTTAGACATTTAAAATTGATAAGTGATTTATAAATTTCATTGATTTGAGCTGATGGGCAATTCGCGTTTTATTTTAAATTTTATTTCAGTATCATTGCGGACAATTCTTTTTCAGTCCAAATTAAATTTCAAGTATGACGTTTATCTAAAAATACATTCAAACTCCTTATTTTTGATTAAGTTTCTTTAAATACCTACTCTTTTTCACACATTTTTGAGTCAATAAAGCTTTGACTGCAGTTCAGTTGCAATTTGCAATGCAAGTTACGAAAGTTAAGAAATTAGGAAAAAAAGAAGCGTTCTTTCTTTGAGCGTATTGTTCGCAATTTGCAATGATGGTGAAATACAATTTTGGATAATTCTGATACAGGAATTACGTGCGTTAGTCATGTTTCGCTTGTTATTTTTATTGATCATGTCAGATATTTTATAATTAGTAATTACATTAAATAATGTATACATTGAGTCTAATTAAGAAATAACTACATAAGTGTATACATTATGTATTTTATAAGACAAATGCATTCCATAAAGAACGTGACAGCTATAAAAAACACGTTTTTTTTTCTAGTTCAGTTAAATTGTTTAGCTGTTTTATGTTGGCTATAATAAAAATGTATTGATTTTTAACCGACTTCCAAAAGAAAGAGGAGGTTATCAATTTGGAGTAGGTTTTTTAGGGATGTTCACAGATTCACAGATTACTTGAAGACTGTTTGACCGATTGAGATGACTCTTTTTGAGATTGAAATTTGGTGAGGATCTAATGAGGAACTTCGCAGTATAGAAATGCCAATATTGAAAAATGTAAACATTTTATTTTGGCAAGATTATGATCCAAAAAGTCTAAGTATAAAAATGTCAACAAGATCTTGAATCTATCTAGGTATGACGTAGTGTTGATTCAATTTAATAATTTAATTAGTCGATTAGATTAAGTAATCAAATGCCATACTTATTGTAGGTGAAGATAAGAAATACATGTGCCGATTCGATAACATCTATTTTACACACTGTGACGTTAAAAAGGGAATTAATTGTCCAAAATTCATTGCAATTGTAAAACATACGTTCCTACCTACACTTTAAATGGTAGGTACATTACTTGCCGACTGCAATCGAAACTTCATTGACTCAAATTCATTACAAATGTAATGAAAACGGATTTTCCTAAGAAAATTAAATCGAAAAAATATACGGTCGAATTCAGAACCTGTTTTTGAAGTCGAAGTCGGTAAAAATGTAAATTATTATTTGACAAACGGCAAATTTCAAGTTAAAGATTGACTGCAATGATATTGAAATGATATTAATTAAAAATTTAATACGAGAATAGGCCATCAGATTATTAATCGAAGTCACTTAAGAACTTTTTGTGAAACTATTTATTTAATTCATTTTTAGGGTTCCGTACCTTAAGGTAAAAACGGGACCCTATTACTGAGACTTCGCTGTCTGTCTGTCTGTCTGTCCGTCCGTCCGTCCGTCCGTCCGTCCGTCCGTCCGTCCGTCCGTCCGTCCGTCCGTCCGTCCGTCCGTCTGTCCGTCTGTCCGTCTGTCACCAGGCTGTATCTCATGAACCGTAATAGCTAGAAGGTTGAAATTTTCACAGAATATGTATTTCGGTTGCCGCTACAACAAATACTAAAAACAAAATAAAACAATTATTTAAAAGGGGCTCCCATACAACAAACGTGTTTCAAAAACTACAAGGCAATGTGAGGTCGCTTCTGATTGGTCGCGTCAAATCGAGTTGGTCATGGAATTCAAAATGGCTGCCCTATCTTTTTTTTTTTTTTTTTTTTTTTTTTTTTTTTTTTTTTTTTTTACGAGGGGAATCTCCTTAAGACCGTCAGGCCGCTCTCGGGGGAGAGCGGCCCGGTGTGTGGGGGTCCCCCCGGCCAAGATGGTGTGCGGCCAGGGTATACCCACTAAACCCCTCGGTGTCCTTCGCGCCGCAGTTGCCAGAGCTTGCCGGAACCTTTCGGATAACTTCGGCAAGCTCTAGCGGCGGGTGGTCCGGGTGGACCCCATCTCCAAGCGCCCAAATGGGCGAAGCCCTCTCGAAAGGCGGCGCGGACACGCCGCCACCATCTCGGGGCTCTGTGTTTGGCGACGAACTCCCCCGAGTCCGCCGCCAAGAGCCGTTTAGGGGAACCAGCGATGTCTGGACACCCCTGGTTCCCCTGCGACGGGTGAGGTCTGTGGCCCCGTCGCCGACCACTTTTCGGCTGCAGGGGATAGGGCGAGCGGCAACGACACACCGACACTCCTCTTCCCCTGCAGCCCCACCGCGTCCGCCATCAACGGTGGCGGCCCCGCCGAGGCCGCGGCAGATAGGGAGAGCGGCAACGCAACACCGACACTCCTCTCCTGCCGCGGCTCCGAAACCCTCAGCCGCAATGTTGCACACTGCGGCCCACCTCAGTTACGGACGTAACCTACCGGCCGCGAGCCGAAGCTCGAGCGGCCCCTCGGGTGGGTTCCTCTTGGTTCACCGTGGGTGTCCAGGCCACGGCTACTAAGCCCCCCCGCCACGACAAGGCGGGAACCCTTCGGGGGGGATGGCTGCCCTATCTGTCAAATATACTAGTCTGCCTTCACTGACCAAAGAGTTTCTTATAAGTTTCAGATTTTCTTTGAATCAAAGATGTTGTAAACCATTTTAGGGTTCCGTACCCAATTGTGATAGTGGTACGGAACCCTTCGTGCGCGAGTTTCGCACTTGGCCGGGTTTTAATTATACCTACTGGCTTTTACTAGCCTGTTAGATTACCGTTTTGAATTAGCTTACTAGCTTGGAAATCAGCACTGTGTGAATAGACCAGGGATCCCTTCGCTAAGTAATTGCTTTGTCTCATTTTCTCTAATGTTGAATACAACTTACAAGAGAGAGACAAAGCGTTCCTTAACTAAGGGCTTCCTTAGGATCGTCTGTGAATACGCCTCGAAGAGTAGGTATAAATGTCGCAGACGCGTGCCATCTGCCTCCAATTAAAAATATACCGGACCAGACAGACACCTTGTGTCCTTTACACCTGTTTGTATTAATAATACGAAATTATACCTTTTATTAAATTGCGAGTGATCTTTTAAGAAACATGTGTGTGTGTGTGTCCACTATATGGTACCTAATGATGAATGACTCTTGGGTCTAACATAAACACGAAATCAAACTTAAAAGCTTCGAAATCTCTTCCGTAGTGGCTGCACCGGCCCAAGTATCGTAACACGGGCTTGATTCTTGCAATACATTTCGAATGTACCAGGACATCATATCAATAAAGGACATTGTAAAAACCTTCCTTGATCGAAAACGCAGACGAGCTAGTTTAAAATTTAGTTTTCGAACCGGAAATCTTTCCCCTAACTTCCCTTCGACAGGAAGTGACGAGACGATTTAGAGAAAAAAAAGCTAAACGTTTAATTGTCTATGGTCCCCTTCGTTTAAAGTACCTAGGAGGCAAATGTTCGGCAGACGATGAAACAGCGAATTGTCCGTGTTCCGATGCGTAGGCCGGTGCAGTCACTAATGAAGACTGGTGGAGATAGGATATAAGCCTGCTACATCTTAGACCACATCAGTCGGTTTTTGCGGTCAGGCTCGCGTATAATATGAGGTTACCAACATTTATTTCTAACTATTCGGGGTCAGCTTTATGGACCATACCTACTGCAAATAAATTAGGCAATATGTTTTACGGGACCCTAACATTTACGGAAGCAAGCAGTTTACTCGCCACCGCGCAGGGAGAACTCCAAGTTCATTAGTCTCGCCCAGATCCCTTAATGTAGTCTCCTTTTACGACACCCACGGGAAGAGATGGGGTATCCATATTGTATGCCGGAACTACATACAGATGTATGTAGGTTACTAACTAATATTTTTATTTTATTCAGTCATTCATTATGTATTTGTTATCATCAATTCTTGGTATTTTCCCACATTTACATTTCCGTTTTCAATCTACCTATTTTATAATCAACTAAACAATAAGTTCCTCTTTTTTTTCAATTACTAACTTACGAATTGGCTTACAGCTACAAGGCTACAGCCATTCTCAAATATCCATATTCTATTGTAAAGTACAAGGATTTTGCTAAATTTCGAAGGCAATTTTGGGAAATAAATGGCCAGATGTCGATCGGAACTACTTTTGAACAATAGAACCACATCTGGAAGGTCCGAGGCATATGCTTGACAGATGTAGGCTTTAAAACCTTCGAAGGCATTGTTTCAAGTTTTTAGAAATGTTTTCTTTGTTTTTGAAGGCATTTTTGGAAATTGTTCTTTTGTTTCGCGGGAACTCTCATGCAAAATTTGACATCCCTAGAGTTTTGGTTTCGGCTGCAATTCGGTTTCCAGATTTCTGAAGTACCAGGCGATCATAAAAATTTAGATCTTAGTTGATGTCCGCAGCCTTTCAGTTTCTTAAATTATGGCCTTTCTGCCAGCAATAAAGGGCAATTTGGGCCAAAGCATCACGTGTAGGTGTTTTATGTATGTCAAATGATTTCAGAGAATTTTAACAAGGCAGATATATATCCAGCCTCTATGTGGAAGGATGCTTTTTGTCTGAAATTGGTGACACTTAGCAACAAGCCTATTTAAAAAAAAACTTGGTACGGTAAAGTAAGATGGGCTTAGCTGCTTTCTTAAGTATCTACTTAATTAGTACTTAGGAACATGACTGTATAAAAAAAAATTGGAAACTAATTTCTAAGCACCAGGCGCTCATAAATATTCAAGGAGTCTATTAATTTCATTCATCCTACCTAACTCAAGTAGGTAATAAAGTAAATCTATTTCAGCATCATGAAACCATCTGACCCAACTAAGTTATCAAATACAAACAGATGGCGTATAGCTGTCCTTGTCTGATCCAGGTAGGAAGACGCCTTCTCGCTCGCACGTATTTTCAAACTTGGAACAGCTGTTTCGCAACGGGATCTTGCTCCTGCAACTAACCTTTGCTATAGGGCTGCGGCTGAAGACAACATGGTCTCTATTTTTTAAACTGATAAACTTTATTGGAAAAAGTTAAAGTGAGATTTGAGTTAAAATATAATCTCTATTTAATACTCTTTTGGGGGTTAGATAAATAATAACTAAACCTTTATAGCCTTATTAAAAAACGTAGAGTAAGGTTGGAGTAGTGAGAACATGCTTTGTCTTTTTCCGTGACAAAACTTTTTAAGTTGACAGATAGAAACAAAAAGTTGTAAAATCACTCCGACTTTTCTCCACGTTTATTAATAAGGCTAGTAATGACCATACAATATTCATTCGTTATGTTTTCCTAGTAATTTTAAGTATATTATTTTTTATTTTTCTACAATTTTAACTAGATTTTCAAAATAATTTGTGAACTATGATGATTGTGTACTCCGATTGTCTTAGTTGACAAAGAGTCTAAGCTGAAGCACGCTTACTTCGAAGATTGAACCTATAACTATTTACCTGCCTTGCGCAACCCTAACTTATTATTTACCTGTATCAGCTGCTCACATTTCAAATTCGAACATCTGTGCCATTGTCATTTTTTCTACACCATCCTTGGCCATATCGGAATACCGTCCTAAGACATTGTCACCGAAAAAAAAAAGATCTTGTAACGTATTTTTAACAATGAGGTTTTGAAATCAGCTGATCTTACAGTTTTGTGCAATCAGCTGATTGATGGTACATTTTTGTATGGATTTTTGAAAGTTAAGGTTCTATGGCGTTATGCATGAGCCGTGCTGTGCCAAATTTGAAGAAGAAAAAATCTGTTAAATGCTATTGGTCCTTTTGAATAAGTACTTTTTACAAAATTAGAAAATCAATTGTCAATTGTTTTAAAAAAAAATGACACATCTTCCTGAAGAAAAAATGTCAAATACAAAAATCCAAATCTTCAGATCCATAGTCTGGAATTAAAAAAAACGTATTGTAGATTGTAAATGACGTATGGTCTAATATGCAGCACGCTTTGTACACATGTAACTTGATCACGAGTGTTTCGTTTTTGGCCTTTGTTGCATTCGGTTTTCGTGTTATTATTCTAACTAAAATGAATTCATAATTTTACTAGAATTATATTAAAAAAAACCTACAAAATTGTATATTTTTGGCCCTTTGCGACGTTTTCCGGTAATGTAGACACACCGCAAAATAACTTTTCGAGCCCTCACTTCATTATTTTCCACCAACATTTTTTTTTCCTACCCGCATTGTACTTTGGCAACGAATCATTTCGAATATATCCAAGAATTTCTTAGATGCCACACCTCACGCATTCAGCTATAGGTATTTCAAATAAAGAACGCTTTCTTAAGAAATCTCAGATTTAACGATCGAATTTTGAAAACGCCCGTATCTAAGGAAACATTTGGCTTAGAAAAAAAAGATCAGCTGCGCGTGCGTTGCACCTTTATGCCATTTGGCGTTATCTCTTTCTAACCTTATCTTATGGTTATTTCTGTCTCCTTTCGACGTGATTACAGGCAGATGGTGTTTTTTCTTACTAGGTAGATATAATATAACCGAGGAGAAAAATTATGTGAAATTGGATTTATTTCATGCTTTTTTTTTTCTTAAATTGTTCCGAATCGCTCCTTAGACGGCCCTGGGACCTCAGCCTGAACGACAATATTTTAGATGAAATAAACTATTATTTATTTATTTATTTAGTCTCAAAATTTCCAAATTACCAGGAGTCCAGGAACATTGTAGAAGTATTCTTAGTTATAGGGGGTTATGGGGGGTTTTAAAATGTTGCTCTTGTCTCTTGTTTCAAACCCGAAAATATAACTGAAATGGTACAAACAAAACATGCAACATTTTTTGCTTAAGATACCTACTCGTTCTCCATACAAACGTATCCAGGGAGGAAACAGTCGACTACGTTTGTATGGAGAACGATTAGGTAGACTGTCCTCTTAAATATCCAAATTAGAAAAGCAACATTTTAGTACTTGTATCTACTAAATTCTGTCCCTAATGAATGTATATCTATGAATCTGGCAACGCATCTGCGGCGCGATTCGTTCCCACGGCCATTAGAGCGACTCGAGCGCCGACGAGTCTCAGTAGGTAACCGATGGCGTAATAGGTATTTGATACCTATTGGAATTTTCGATCCGAACGCACGGCCGGTACTAGGAGTCTAGAAACGTTGAAGAGTTGTTGAATTGCGTCTTCGTAAATGGAAGCACCAGAAGGGAGTCTTAGCGCTTCGGTCCGAAACCGATGTCGGAAGGATATCTCCGTCTTTCTCAGCGTGGCTCAATAAGACAGTGTCAGGCAAAGTTGACCTTTGGTTTCGGAAGCTTTCTGAATACCCATACAAAAGAAACGGATCAGATTTTTAACCTTAGGTTCTTTATGATTGCCTGGTGTTTTAAAAATCTGGATACCAGAAAATCTCTGATTCGTTTAGGCCCGGTTCTTGATTGCCTCTGGTATTTTATCAATCTGGGAACTAGAGTAATACACATGCCTGTTATTTTTAGTCTGAAAGTTCGTAAAGAAATATCTTAAAGTTATTAAAAAGATGACAGATAATCATACAAACAAAGAATCTAAAAGGACCACATTGTTTTCAAGGATTTCAGAGACTTTTTGCACAAGAGTTTCATAAGTCTCCTATAAAAATCAAAAGGGGAAAAGAGATAGTTTGTGCTGGTAATCTAAAATCTACTTTTACCAACATAATAAAGAGGTAGTTAAGTTAGTTCTGAAGCGTGATTGCCGGCGCGCATCTTTCTCACGACCTTCTGACCTTAGAGTCTCACACCTTTGTGCCTATAAAGGTCTCTTATATAATTCAGAACTTACGACCATTAATACCATAATTTATGAATTTATTATGGTTTTATCATAAGATCCCGTGGGAATTTTGAAAAAGTCCCAGTAAACGGCGCTTAGGGAACCACTGTGCATTTTTTTTATGTCTTTGAGCTAAATTAGCTTATTTCGAAATCAACAATTACCAGGCTATCATAAAGTACCTAGAGTTAATTTCGTATTGTTCCAATTGATTTTGTTTGCTTATCCAGTATCTTCACACGTTTCGTAATTTCTTTGTATTACAATACAATACTGAGGGAAGCGATTGTTCGTGAATAACATACAATTATTTTTCAATTTTTACAATCTTTGTTGTTTGACCAGATGATGATGGTAACTCTTTGAAAGGGCATTTCGCGTGGGAATAAACTCTGGTACAAATGACTGTCACGATTGTTATTCGATATTGTACTTATTTGCTAAGTGTTAAGGTTGAATTTAGCTTGGAGTTAGAAAAGTGGGAATTGACTTCCCATGTCATTCCTTGTAAAAGAAATATCATGCAGTTTTTAATAAATAATACTAGCCCTATGTATAATATGTATGTACATAATATACAAAAGTAAAAACTAACCCCCTTACTTATAAAAGTTAATTTATATTATAAACGATGGATAATCGAATACTAAGTTATGTCATGTTTGTCTCCGTCTATCAACTTAGAAACGTCATGTGACAGTAAAAAGACAAACGAAACATAGTTTATGAAGCTGTTATTTAAGGAAAAGAAAGCAAATTGAATCTTGAAATACCAGGACCACATAAAACGCAAGTATATAGAATAATAAATAACTGAAATAATTCAATAAAAACCGTGAAAATTCCTAATTCAAATTTCGAACGCTTAGATTAGAAAGTCACACCTCTCGACGTTAAAGTACCAAGCATTAAAAAAAAAACAAAAAGATGATTCTTTCATCTGAAGGACTGCATCAACTTTGTATGGAACCGTCCTATTCATCCTGCCATTGAAAAATATGTAATAACTCTTTCTAATAAAGTCCAATTTTCATTTTTACAATTAACTTTACTCGAAGACAGCTTGCGTGTTTTTCCTAGCCTGGGTTATTGGAAATTGTATTCTTTTCCATCGGCATAGAGTTGGTTTTTAATTACAAATAATGATTGTGATCAGTTCTAAGTTCGCACAAGGTGTTGTGAATACAGATGATATAATTTGCAATATGTTTAGCTTCCGGGATACATAAATGAGCTGGTACTTCACCTGTCGTCACTATTTGTAACTAGCGGTCCGTTTCCGTTTCGTAGCATTTGAAAATCGAACGCACCTTGTGGAGTTTTGACTGCGCTTTTATGAAATGTCTCATTTGAATTTGGAACACCTTGTTTACTTCGAATTTTGATTTTGATTTGGTTCTTTTCGTTTTCACCTGGCCGCATGCTGTGAAAATGACAATCAAGTCTTTCAGATCTCTTTGTGGTTTATGAACGCCTGGTCTGGTATTTTATAATATGTTATTTGTTTTTTTTAATTAGTTACAAAACTCAGTGAAACCCAATTTGCCTAATTAGAATTTAATTAAAATTACAAATTCATTACATACAATTTTAATCCGAAATCGATTACCAAATACTTAAAAAACAAATGAGTCACATACCTAACCTCTTTCCTGTCCGAACTTCTTTGGCCTTCAAAGGCAGCCCATTAAAAAACGAAACTGTATCTATCTTCGTCCCACCACAGCCTTATTGCATACAGCCGTCCTTGTCAGATCATCTCGCGCCTTTCTCACGGCACCGTGGGAACTCTACCTTTGCTATCAATTTGTCATACGATATAGTTTGGTATCGATTTTAGATGTAAACATTGGTATAAGAAAGTTCTAAATCGATATCTCGACGTTGTAGGATAACCTCGATTATTGTATCGATAGCTTGTTAAGTGTCCAGCTCTGTAATTTGCCATAAGTAGCCAATACATATTGTATACGACTGGCTATTTCAAACGGGTCGTGTCGTGCCGTATTGGATAAAAAATAAAGATTCCATTTTAATTAGGATTGACTAGGTACCTACATTAATGCACGAATTTGAAAACTGAGCTGTGTTCTTAAATCGACTACTAAAAAGGAGGAGGTTCTCAATTCGCATGTTTCCTTTTTTTTACTCTTATATAGTTTGTGATGATAATTTTTTTGTTGGTAAGACGATAGCTCCAGGGTTTTTTTCAAATTTGGTGAGGATCTTCGGAGTGATGATCAAAATAGTTCTTTATAAAGCAGTAAATTGCTCACTTTTTAACTAACTTCCAAAAAAAGTAGGTTCTTAATTCGTCGCGTATGTATTTTTTTACCGACTTCAAGAAAAAAGTTCTCAATAAAAAGGGGAAACGTAATCACTTCTTTTTCAGTCATTCTCAAGAATACACGAGACACTAATCTGTTAAAGAAAAAAAAAAGATACGGTCGAATTGAGAACCTCCTCCTTTATTTGAAGTCTGTTAAAAGTGTTCGAAATTTGAAATTCCCAAATCGTTCCCAAATACCTGGTACTTAATTGAAAGATGGCGGCTGTTTTCTCACGAGACTGACCAATGATCACGAGACGGGGCTCATAAATCTCATTTCAAATTATAATTGCATCATGTTCTTGTAGGTTAATGTCTAGTACACGAGTCTATAACGATGTTACCTTGTTTTTGAGACCTTTATGACCTTTTTATTTGGCTAGGTAATGACTGGAATTAAGTCATTTTCGCGTCGAGTTTTTAATGGGTTTTGGGTCGGTTAGGTTTTGTTAGATAGATTAACGCTTTACCCCCTTGCTTATTTTGTTATAAACGATGATTAAACACATGACTAATTTTATGTAACGTTTGTCTCTGTCTTTCAACTTTGAAACTTCATGTCACAGTAAAAGACAAACGATACATTGTTTATGCAGCTGTTAATCAAACCAGAAACATAAATTGAATTTATACAAAGAAAAATCTTAAGACTAACGTTGGATGGGCGGCTTTATGGGCGATTTCTTCCAGGCAACGCTATTATGACTTTTGCGGAATTAGTTGTTTTTTTTGTTGAATTTGGATTTTGAATTGACATTTAGTGAGTTTACCAAGTATACATAAATAGTACCTACCTACGTAGGTTTATGAACTTTCCTGAGGAAGTAGTGAGTATTTCCTTTGTTCTAATTTCAAACGATAGCGTTTACTTTCCAAAACAGATCTTGGAACCCGAAGAAGCCTCACAACTTCTACTGTTTCTGATAGCCTGGTACATCCGACGCACCCATCCTGTGGCTGTGGTTGGACGAGTTTCTACAATACATAAGTACCTACATTATGTATATTATGTACAGTACATAACATAAGTATGTACATAAAACATTTTCTCCAAAACTAGTTTTTTTTTCTTCAAAAAACTGAGATTTTTCGACTATAGATTTATTACCAACGAACACAGTACACACAAACTGGTATGCGTATTTTACAAGTTGGTTAAAACATAAAATTTAATAAACTGGTCTCATAGACCAATAATTATTGATTCTTACCCACGGGAAACAGTTAATGAAAAAAAAAAGAAAAACAATATGGGCGCTAGCAAAAAGGCGCGCAAAATGACAATGACAGTAACTTAACGTGGGAAACGGGATGTCGATACCGTTAGGTTACCTAGCTAGTATTAAATAGTAATTTTGTCCTGTTTGTTTACTATTTTTAGGGTTCCACAAAGGGATAAGTGACTACTGACTACGTACATTTTGTAATACCTACTTAGTTGTTTATCATAAAAACCACAAGGACGTGTACGTGCTACGTCTTTGGCCACAGTCCGTATATCACTTGCCATTTGGTCGAGATAATGGTCAAACGCTAACTTATCAATTTTAATTGATTAGGTACTAACAAAAAAAATACATTCCTTTACATACCTAATCAATAATCATAATGAAATCAATCATACACCTATTCTATTATTATAAAGCTAAAGAGTTTGTTTGTTTGAACGCGCTAATCTCAGGAACCGCTCGCGCTGGTCTGATTTGAAAAATTAGTGTTGGATAGTCCATTTATTGAGGAAGGCTTGCTATAATATATATTCAAAAAAAAATCGCCGGAAGTAGTCGCGGGCACTGCTAGTCAAAAAAAAAACAAAAATAATAAAATACACAAAACAAAAAGTGTTTTAATTTTTTTCCCCTTTTAGATAAGTGTACATTCTTCTCCCAAGCCTTTTGGGATTTACAACGACTAAATCATAACTACATAATCTTATTGCAAAAAAATTATCAATAATCTACAGAACCCCGACTGAATGAAATAAATTGCAATTACAAAATATTCATTAAAGCTGCACCGTGAGAAACTAGTGTTTCAACAGTAACAGTTTTTCGAAGAAAAATGTGTTCTACCGCTACTCCGTTAAGGTTAATTTTAGAGTTACCAGTTTTACTATTTTTTTATTTTAGTTTGTAACTATCAATGAATACTGTTGTGACTTATTTTTTTTATTGCAACAAGAAGTAGGTAAGTAGTAGGTACCTAACTGGTTTGGTTAAATGCACTTACGCACTTGCATTTATTGTATGAGTGTGTAACGTTAGAACAAATAAACTTTTTTCTATTCTATTCTAAAATTTTGCTTACGAATTCCATGGACTCCATTTTGGCCGTAAAAATAAAAGTCATAGTTTACTGCTAGTACTCTTTGAAAAAAATAAACCACAATTTTACTCGAAATAGCTTTTTTCTAAACAAGTTTATTTTCTGTATGAAGATTCCCCGCTAATGCCATCGCGTGGGCATTATAAATAAACTCTATGTAGGGGTCTATGGACTATATTTATTTTTCTTTTTAAATGTCACACATGGCTTGCGCCCACGGGGATATACAGCCGAAAGCCCCTTGTCTTATTTATTACTCTGTTTATATTTGGAACTAGTTTACTATGTGCTATGCGGTTATTTTGAAATAATCCCACCAGATGGTACCTAAGTGATGAGGTTTGAGATATAGCACGATCGCCATTTTTGACGGGATTATGCAAACTACCAGGCGATCATGAGGAACCTATATTACTTTAGTTCCTCCTTGAGGCTGTTTAGTAAGTTTGTTAGGATTGCAGGAAGGGTGTGTAGTGTAATAAGTAATAAGACAAGTTTCTCTCTCAATGCAACTTTTCTTCGCATTTACTACAAATCTTTTATTACATACGTGTTGCCACATTTTAAATTGCATCTTCTGTCTCTCTCGCTCTCATTATTATCCTCTAATGTCTATCTCTTACACATTGCATGGGTCACGCTCTGTCTGTCATGCGTTTTTAATTTCACTCTTGTTTTCTGTAGTCCTTATTAAAATTAAAATAAAGGTGATTTTTCAATGACAATTTCTAGAATCTAGAATGAACTGACTGGATTTCATGGTTCGTGGTTCTAACGTTTGTACCAACTTGGAAAAAGATAAGTGTTGTGTTAGGCCGTTATTTAATACGGACAACTTTTCAATCATGTAGGATAGAACCCCAACTGTGGGACTGTGGGAAAATGGATTTTGGGATAAAGGGTACCAGGAAAACATAAAATAGCAGAGCGTTCAAAAGTGACAAATAACGGATCAATCCAATTTAACTTTTCAAAAAAGAAATAGCAGAATTATTTAAACAATTTTAAAGCCACCATAAAAAACGTTTACAATCTGATCCGAATAGCTTTAAAATCGTGTCAAATTGTACCGAAACGAAATTTTTAATTGAAAAAGTATCGTAGCTAAATAGATTTTATAGTCACGTAGTTCGGTCACGGCCCGTGAACTACGGGTCCATGACCGGCTGTTGCGGATTACTTGTACGCTGTTATACTTGCCTGGTAGATTTTTGTAAGCTAAGTAAGAAATAAAAGTAATTGCGGGTAAGTATTTTTCGAACTAACACGCCTTGTTTTGTTCTACCTATTTGTATGAAATTAAATAACTTGGCAACTTATACTAATTTAAGTAAGTAAAGTACCTTATTTAATTTCACATTAAAATACCATTTTATATGTGCCTGGTACTTTACAAACATATTTCGTAACGTTTTGTATGTAAACGAGAATAAAACAAAGATTAACGAAGATAAAATTAAGCTTACGCTTTCGTACAGACAAAGGCGTGAAACAAAGACAAGACCATCTTTGTTTTGAACATCTTTTGAACCAAAGTGCTTTGTCCGAAATCATTGCTTTGTAAGGGTCTTTAAATCCACTGTATGTATATGTAATGTAATTTATTTGATCTAATTTTCGTTCCTGTATTTTCTGGTAACTTTTGAATTATTATTCACGAAACCAAGGCACCATAAACATCGAAGATGTCTTATTATCATTAAAACTAACGACCAATGACAGTCCAAATATGTACTTGAAATCACCCTTTATTTGTCTTACAATCGAAACCACCTACACTTTGAACGGTCAAATATTATTCTAACCGAAATCAGTCGTAAAATTTTAATATTTTCGATGGAAAATGTATAGGCGCTTAATTTGAAATCGTGAATGTATATCAAATAGAAAGAGGGTTCCGGCACCCTCCCCTGAGGCATGTCCGATTTAACTAAGGCCGAGAACCGCGCAGATGTTCCTCATTTCGCTTATACCTCGCTCATTTCTTGCCCCATCGGCTATTGAGGTTAATCAAATTTGGCTCAGCCCACCCCCGAGTACCTATTTAATTTTGTGCTGATGGAATTTTAACCTACTACGAAAAATAAGTGTAATGTTATGAACTAATGAAGTTTTAGCGAAGGCTTTCTTCTAAAGTTTGTTTTGTTTGATCTAAAGATTCATTTGGCGTTTTTATGATATCCTGTAGTATGATATTCAACGTAGCGAAGACCGAATACTTGGTTAGCAATACCACAGATCCCACACCTGTCTGCGTAGATGGTCACATGGTCGAGCGGACAGACCAGTTTAAGTACTTGGGATCTGTGCTTCACGAGTCCGGCGACATCGATTGCGACGTCAAGTCCCGCATTTCGGCAGCTTGGGCCAAGTGGCGAGAGGTAACTGGTGTCATCTGTGACCCGAAAATGCCGGTTAAACTGAAGGGGCAGGTCTATAAAACGATCATTAGACCTGTCCTTTTGTATGGAAGTGAGGCGTGGCCATTGCTTGAGCGACATAAGCAGGAGCTGCGTGTCACGGAGATGAAGATGCTGCGCTGGATGTGTGGAGTGACGCGAAAAGACCGCGTCAGAAACTCCCGCATCAGGGGCAGCCTTCATGTCCGAGACATTGCAGACAAACTGCAAGAATGCCGCTTACGGTGGTACGGCCACGTTCTACGGAAACCGGCTAGTTACGTGGGAAACAAGTGTCTTGCTATGGCGCCTCCGCCCGGCCGCGGCAGATTGGGAAGACCCAAGAAGTGCTGGCTTGACGTTGTAAGATCAGATATGCGTGCAAATGGCCTCACTACACGGGATGCCGAAGATCGTGCGAAGTGGAGACGTAAAAGTAGGAAAGCGGACCCCGGGCTCTCGAGAGAGATGCAACCGGGAACAACGCTCGGATGATGATGAACTAACCCTCTTACTTATAAACGATGACTCAGTTTATGTAACGTTTGTCTCTATCTGTCAACTTTGAAACTTCACGTCACAGTGAAAGACAAACGTTACATAAAGTTAGTCATCGTTTATAAGTAAGGTTGTAAATGTACCAAGAGGCGTTCCTAAGGGAATCTTTAAATAAGAAACGCTTACAAACAACTAAAGATTGATTTTCTATGTATGTATTTACAACAAAAAAGTATTATATGTAGTACATCCGTTGTCCCATAGTACAAGCCTAAGGCTTAGTATGGGGCTAGATTGCGCTGTGTGTAACGTTGTGCTATACTTATTTCTAATTAAGGTACGGGCCAAAGTCGTTTCCGACACGTAGGCCAGTGCAGCCACAAATAAGGACTGCGTAGTCGTTGCTAAGAAATGTTTCTAAGTATATTACGCAACGTCAAGTAAGTTTTGACGTCAAGAACACAGTTAGCCATGAAACAAACATGATGTTTGAGTAAACATAGACACGACGCGCTTGCGTCAAAGTCAACGTTTGTTTCGTTATTGCAACATTGTCTGACGTCATTCTTGAGTTTCCTTCCAGAATTTTATGACGTCACACTTTATTTTAACTAAGGGTGGGTGCCCAAAGGGTAACAACGGGACCCTATTACTGAGACTGTCTGTCACTAGGCTGTATCTCATGAACCGTAATAGCTGGACAGTTGAAATTTTTACAGATGATGTATTTCCGTTGCCGCTATAACAACAATTAAAAACAAATATTCCCATACAACAAACGTGATATTTGACATAAAAACGCAACGATACCGCGATGTTTTTCTACCACTAGCGCCATCTAGACTTAAAGTTCGCGTTGCGTTCACGGATTGGTTCGTTTTAGGGTTCCGTACCCAATTGTGAAACTGGTACGGAACTCTTCGTACGTCAGTCCGACTCGGTCTTGGCCGGTTTTTTTTAAATCCCACATTATTGGTAAGTGCTTGAAATTGCCACTATATCCACAGATAAATAGTATTGGTAAGCGATTATTATACAACAGTCTAAGATATAGCACGCCTAGGTAGAGAGACTAGTGGAAATAATTCTGCCCCGTTTCGTCGTCATACGTAGTGGTTGCCCCGGCCTATGTAACGCAATTAATTTAATTTCCGAACCCTAACTACCAGGGCGACATAAACACTCAAGAGGTTTACTTACATAGTCGAACAATAGGAGTTTCATTACGTTGATCCCCTTGAGAGAGTTGGCGCATTAACGCAGATGTAGGGACGGGGGTGGATCAAAGAAAGTAGGGTAAGGTCAATACTGTACTAGGGAAACTTTGGTTCACTTAGAATTTCCGAATAAAGGGTAGGTGTAAATAAATAATACCGCTTCCTAATTTAACGCTAAAACACTGTAAAGGGGTAATTAGAATTTAAATATCAGATTTCCTTGAAAAAACAGGATGACGCAGCGAAGCGCATCTCCCTTCGTACGAGGCTATTGAACTATGTAATGTATTATTGTTATAGTTTTTCAGTTTACTCACTGTTGTTGATAATTTTACTGTGGCGTTTAACGTCTTTTGTCTTGAAACTGTGGTATTAATAACATTGAATCATAACTTCTTCAGGTCTTATGTTGTCCTAGTAATTAAAACTAAGGTGGAATTGTGTTTTCGGGAGTTCTTGGTTTTGTAGTAACTAGACAAATTCTACGTGGATTTTTGTGGCCCTAGTACTTCCACCTAATTAATTTTAAAGCTAAATAATAAACGTGGAGAAAGGACGGAGTCATTTTACCACTTTTTGTTTCTGTCTGTCAACTTTGAAAGTTCTTGTAACGGAAAAAGACAAAGCATGTCCCCACTACTCCTTAGTTCATTAATATGGCTAAAAGTGATTATGATTATCTTCAAATCTGCTGACAAGAGCCAGGTGGTCCAAGAGGGTTGCCATTTTGATTTCTAGGGGATCTCACTTCCGCCGCGCCGGAAGTGGATCGATTGATCTCGTTTTCAAATATAGAACTGTTGGGGGAAGTGGCGGATATAGATTGTTTTTTTTTTCGGAACTACAGAAAAACGTGTAATTGGAGATTTTATCCGAACTAGCTAGTTCTCGTGGTTGTACTCGTGAATAGTACAAAAAAAAAGTGGTTTTAAAACTCCCCCCTTTCAGTGTCAGTCGGCTAACAAGATTGTTCGTCAAATCAATTTAGAGTCCACTATGATTACACAATTTAGATCTATTCCTAGATAATCTAGATCAGGATTGACGTCATAGCCTAAACTTAGACTAGGCATAGGCAGTGCACCAGGAAGCGTGACGTCAGCGGTGACATTTGCGGGTAGTTTTGTTTTTATTGCCACCTAATCGAGTCGTTTACGGAGCTACTGTACTAGGAGCATAGGAATCTAAAAGAGATTCGATTTGTGTCATCCTCACTGGCTGGCTAGTCAATACTGGAAGTCAAATCCGAATTCTAAATTTAAACTCAATTTTTTTTTCGGTGTAGGAGCAATGTATGAAAATACAATGATCATTTGTGAAATGTCGACTCCTGATTGTAGTGTGGTTTCGGAACGCACCCTCCGATGAGAAGAAACCAATGTGTTAAATTACAATGGTCATAACATTTAATACATCTATCTTCTATATCTTCTATCTTCTATCTATCTATCTATATACTATTATAAAGCGGAAGAGTTTGTTTGTTTTTTTGTTTGTTTGAACGCGCTAATCTCAGGAACCACTGGTCCGATTTGAAAAATTCTGTCGGTGTTGGATAGTCCATTTATTGAGGAAGGCTATAGGCTACTTTTGATCCCTATTTTCCCACGGGATCGGGACTTATGCGGGTGAAACCGCGGGGAGCTGCTAGTATATCTATAATTTGAACAGGAGCTGTTAACAATCATGTCCATGGATTCTTTTCATTAAAATATGACGACGCCTTATTTATTTATTACAAAAAAAAATATCGCTCGTAAAGTGAACTTGTGCAAGATTAATAGCTAGTGAACTGGACACTTGTCTCGAGTCGTCCGAAGCCATAATTTATCAACAAAATAAAAAAATCCTACAGTAGAGCGATGTCGATCACCGATCACGTATCATTCGATACGGGCCCCGCATGCCACCCTCCGTGACACGACACCGCGGTCCGTGACACCCTCCCGTGTCGTGTCTACTTGCTAATGCTTATTGTTTGAACACGTGCTGACACTTCCTGAGGAAATAGGTACCTTATTGTTATGTTCGCCTGGTACTTAGTTTTTTATTGTTTTATTAATAAACGTGTGTTTATCTCTGTACTAGCTTTACTTTTGTAAAAGGCAAATAGGAGTTTATTTATAACCTTGTTTTTGGCGAAACGAGCGAAGAGATGCAAAAAACAATAATGATTTAGTTTAAGAGACATATGCCACGTTTTATCCCTATTGTTAATAATGACCTAGGGACGTTATCATTTTGCTCCTTACCGTGATGTTTCTTGAGTTGGTTTGGTTGCGCGGGGGCAAGCTGCGCGCGCATCTGCTGGGCAGGTGACGGACGCCATGTTGGATTTGAAACGAGGGGGCCGTATCTTAGTTGGGGTGTGTTAATAATACGGAATATAATGAAGTTATGTATGGAAGAGTAGATGTCGATGCATTTTGAAGTGTTTCTCACTTTAAGTTTACTTTTTTTTCTGTAGAAAAATACATGAAAATTACAGATATTGTGATTTTTTCAGTCATTTTATTAGGAGAAATAAGGACCGGTTTAATAATTGTTTTTTTTTTAGTTTATTTTTACATTTGCGTTTTTTTTTTCTTCATCATGGCGTCGATCCACGAAGTGTTGTAACTTCGCACATCTGCCGGCGTCGAGTTTATTATCGTATCCTTCTTCTTCTTTTAGCTTTGGCGTCGTACATCTTGTACATCTTGCCATTATCAAGTATTGGCCCGATCGGCCTCAAAGTTTCAAGTCGGGAGCTATGGCAAAGCGGTGGCAACTTTACCATAACCTTCACGGAGCTTTGACAGGAGAGACGAAGAAAGTCCATGTTTAACACTCAATTTTGTTTTCACTACACTTGTGCACATTCACGGCACTAAATTGAATAAGATCCCACCCAAAATTACACAATTTAACCCGGTTTACTTACTAGGACACAATGATATATGAAGAGATTGCACACACATTTTGTCTTTTTGTCGAAATTGTGCACCCGGTGAAAACAATGACAAAGTCAAGCAGACAAAATTGACTCTTCGTCACTGAAAGTGTAAAATCGAATTACCAGGCATCCATATAACTAAAAGAGTTCTAAACCAGTATCTCCGTTGTTACAGCTCCCCGCACTTCCTGCACCGGCGGAACCCCCAACAACCTCCCTCCGCTGGGCTTCCACAGCGTCCACGGGGAAAACATCAGGATATCCCGCGACGGATCCACTGCCAGACGAGTGGAGTCTTTCTGCAAGGGCGTCGCCTTCAGTGCGAGGCCAGTACGAGTCAATGAAAAGGTTGGTTGAGCTGTTTGAGGTTTATGATAGCCTGGTAGTTGTAAGTTTACAGGACAAGTGGAATTTGCTTTTTAGGGTTCCGTGGCCAATGGGTAAAAACAGGAGTCTATTACTGAAACTCCGCTGTGTCTGTCTGTCTCTCACAAGGCAGAAGATGATGTACCTCTGTAGCCACTATAACAAAATACTAAAAAACAAAATAAAACAAATATTAAAGGGGGCTCCCATACAACAAACGTGATTTTTGACATATAAACGCAACGATACCGCGATCAATTTTTACCACTGGCGCCTAGTGATGGAGTGATAGACTGGCGCGTTGCGTTCACTGATTGGTTGTGATAGTGACACCCAATAGTGATAGTGGTACGGAATCCTTCGTGCGCGAGTCTCGCTTGCACTTGGCCGGTTTTTGAATTTAATTTGTTCAAATAATACTAGAGCGCAGAGACAAAAAGTTTTAACCTGATAGTATCATCTTCAAAGACGTAGGGTCTTGAAAAGTTCGAAAATAATTAAATAGAAACCTGTCTCATTTCCAGGTGTGCCTTCGTTTCGTCGAGATATCGAACAGCTGGAGCGGCGTGATTCGCTTCGGTTTCACCACCCACGATCCCGCCACCATAGCCCATTCGTTGCCCAAATACGCCTGCCCAGACCTAACGAACAAACCCGGGAACTGGGCCAAGGCTTTAGGGGAAAGGTTCTGCGAAAAAGACAATATTTTGTACTACTATGTCAATTCTGCTGGAGATGTCCATTTCGGGATTAATGGCGAAGAAAAAGGACTGTTTTTGTCCGGAGTCGATACCCGTAGCCCTTTATGGGCATTGGTCGATGTCTACGGCAACTGCACTGCTGTCCAATTTGCTGACCCGCGCGTTCCGAATCAAGTGAGACGCGCGAACCATAGCCCGGTCGAAGAAGATCGCCTTATAAGCGGAATGAGATCTTTATCAGTTGAAGAACCTTTACCAGCTCCTAGATACCAAAACCCTCTTGTGCCTCTAAGCCTGCACAGGACTAAGGGGAGAAATGTCCAGTTTATCAACGATAGAGGGGTCGCGGCGCGGTTAGAAGGCGAATTCTGCCAAGGCTACGTCTTTACAGCGCGCCCAATGCGCCCCGGACAGACCATAGTCGTCCAGATCCTGTCGACTGAGCTTACCTACTCCGGAAGTCTGGCCATCGGTCTGACTTCATGCGATCCTGGTACTCTAAGACCTTGCGATTTGCCTGATGATGCAGAACTGCTGTTAGACCGCCCCGAGTATTGGGTGGTACGCCGTGATGCTGCCAACGGTCTTCGAAGAGGAGACGAGTTAGCTGTCACTCTGACATTAGATGGAGAAGTGAGGGTTAGCAGAAATGGCTCGAACCCTGTCACAGTAATGCATGTGGATCATACGTTGAGGCTTTGGGCGTTCGTCGACATCTATGGGGCTACGCAGAAGGTCAGGATGTTGAGTTCCCAAGTGGCCCAGACTCCTCCGCAGCAGTTGAGGGTTATATCCGGGTCAGCTGCCCCTATCCAGACCGGGGCAGGTGGGACGGTGCTGGTCGTGAGTCTTCCGCCGCAGAACGGCAACCAGAACGCCGTCAATCAACAGGCTCTGACCTTGGCCAGCGCTCATTACATTGAGGTTAGTAAATATTGTTAAAATAATTAAATAAAAAAGAAAGTCGTGTTAGTTACACTATTTATAACTCAAGAACTGCTCAACTGATTTGACTGAAAATTAAAGCTTAGAAGCAGGAGAAGGACATAGGATACTTTTTTTTTGCCTCTAAGGCGGAACAAAGTTCACCAGGTTAGCTAGTAATTAATAAATTTAATTCTGTCAACAACACACAGCGCCATCTAGCCCCATTGTAAGTCACTAAGCTTGTGTTACGGTGACTAGACAACGGATATTTTATTTTTCTTTTGTAAATACATACATTCATCATAATATGTATAATATGTATGTATTTACAAAAGAAAAATAAAT
The DNA here is from genome assembly GCA_958496205.1 of Idaea biselata. Lineage (NCBI taxonomy): Eukaryota > Metazoa > Arthropoda > Insecta > Lepidoptera > Geometridae > Idaea > Idaea biselata. The sequence continues at coordinate 9,486,153 of OY292406.1, forward strand.
ATAAGTATTATATTCGTTGTCTAGTCACCGTAACACAAGCTTAGTCGCTTACCACGGGGCTAGATGGCGCTGTGTGTTGTTCGCAGAATTTATTTATTTATTTATTTATTCATCAATTTAGTTTCGTGAGAGTTGTGAACAGGATCAAAAATGGACTTTCTTGTTTCTTTCAACTCTAAGTACCTAGCCGCCATCTTATAACAACTTTCGACTTGAAGAATTGCCACTGCAAATATCCTAAATACTGTCTAATCCCTAATAGCCATGAAAAACTTATAACAACCTGATGTTTTTCCTCCCACAGCCAATCCAGTCATCTCAAATCTGCCTCGCCAACATTCCAATAGCGACTTGCTCCAGCCAGCAGACTTGTTCCACTGCCCCCGCACCAAGCTACAGCAGACCACGTCCAGACCTCTGCATGTCAACCAACCAGAACGCTTGCAACGAGCAAGCCACCTGCCTTCCCAACGGCGATAGAGAACGGAACACCAACATAGAAAGAACTATGCCAGAACGGCTCCTGGAGAGAAATCTGCCAAGTTCCAGCCGGATCACCCAGCCCATTTACTCCGTTATAGGCGAGGGGAACCATCTGACTGGCACAGAATGCACGATCTGCTATGAGAATCCTATAGATAGCGTGCTCTATATGTGCGGTCATATGTGCATGTGCTATAGATGTGCGGTGCAACAATGGCGAGGCAAGGGCGGTGGTCAATGCCCGCTGTGCCGCGCGCAGATTAAAGACGTCATCCGGACCTATAAGTCTTAACCTTTATATGCCAAATAGTATCTGTAAAAGACCCAAATATCCTGTAAATATTGTTTATTTGAGTAATATATTTGTTTTCGTCTAAGCTCGGTGGTTGAGAGAAAATCGGACATTGACCTCGTAGTAGATTTTACGTATATTTGACTTGTGTACTACAAAATACAAAATGAACGCATTTATTTGCCATTCATTTAAAAGATCTACCCCCTTACTTATAAACGATGACTAACAGATGACTAAGTTATGTAAAGTTTGTTTTTGTCTGATAACTTATTGTTAACACTTTTCCGTCACAACGTCTTTTCTGTCAACTGTTAACAACAAACAAACAAACTTCATGTCTAAGTAAAAGACAGACGATACATAGTTTATGCATCTGTTAAATTTCAAAATTCATTTATTCATGTAGAACGCATATTATACACACATACGTACGTTTTGAAACGTCGTTTAATCATCGTTTATAAGTAAGGGGTTAATACGGACTATTTCAATGTATGTCAAATTTAAAAGGTCAATGACCGTTTTTTCTGCTCCTCTCGGGACAGACTATAGTTTGTAATTATAGATTTAGAATTATTTATTCCGATTGACATTTGATTTTGACAGACAATTTCATGTCGGAGCGCTGAGCGCTTTTGACAAGTTTGACGGATTAAAGCTTCGATTCGTCGACTTTTTGACAGAAATGACGTTGAGATTTGAATTTTTGACACGAGTCTGACAAAAGCGTTTTTGACCGAATAACTTCTGTACTTAGTCTGTATACCTTTGTTTTTGAAAATTCGTTTTTATTTTATAGGCTAGACTTTTACTGTTTTTTTAAGACATATCATTGAGTCGACTAAATAATGTAATCCGCGTTGTACATAATATACAGTAGATATTGCTAGGTATATCTTAAGTTGTTATGTATAAGGTTAGGTTATCTATGTATTAATTATTCCTATTATGTAACTTATTTTTGTTGTAACAAAGACTTGAAAAAAGAATACAGCTGTCTCTTTCGCATGACTCGAATTTAAGTCAAAATTCAACCTTATTGTACGATAGAGTTGAAAGTCGCCTACATTTAATTGTGAAAATAGTTTCGGGGATATCCTGTTATCCACCCCTAAATCATTTCGAAATCAGACAATTTTGGTGTCATGAGGTTCAGTACATTTCAATTTTGCAACACACTTGCTGGGAAATTATGTTATTTTGGCAGTTTGGTACCAGGAAATCATGAAAATGTAGTAGGTAATTAATAACCAATAACCATGTTCCTGTTTCCATTGTATCGAGAACATGTTATTCTTCTTGTGAGTTATGATCGCCTGGTACATATAATAGAATTGAAATATGATTTCAATAAAAGTCTTTGTTTACAATAAAAAATATAATAATGCACAAATTCCGAAGAAAAAAAAACGACTCAACTTCGTCCATAAAAATTATAATATCGTGATAGTTCTAATGCATTTATACAATCATATCATTTTTAATCAAAACGAGGCGGTTCTTGAATGAAAATGTATTATTTTTTACCGTTCAATAGTAAATTGTTAGCCGAGGGTTGAAAGTGACCTATTTCACTCGAGATATTTCTAGACGTGAGAGTGCCAATAGTTCGAAGGTGAATAGGTTACTTTCACCCGAGCTAAATACATACTCTACTTTTCATTTCGACATTGAGGAAATTAAGATAATACACACTGCACACATTTCATAAAACATGTATATTGAAATAAGTAAATTAGAATTATTTGAAAAAGACAAATTCAATGTTTTACCGAGCAAATAAACATTTATTGATTTTGACGCTATTTTTGTTAAGTAACATTTTGACAGTATTGTCAATTTCAGTTTTCATCTTCATCAAAATTGATTTTTGACTCTTATGTTTTGACAATATTGACTACAGAAAGTACAATAGATAAAAAAAATACAATTTTTGTACAAGAACCGTTGTATAAGGTAACATTGACAAGTTCCTAAAAATGTCCTTTAACTATTTTCTTGTGTGAATCATTTTCGGTTTTCATCCCGATGCTTTTATTAAAAAAAAACAACAAAGTGATCATTTTAGTGGTTCCTTTTTTTAACTTCTGAGGTCGGAACCGTAATAAATACGAAAAATGAGTGCTTTTCTTATCAGTATCGCGAAAATCGGAGAAAAATCTATATTTTCTTGGGTCAAATATCAATTTACCTTTTGAAAATGTAAATAAATAGACCAATGATCGATTATTTAGAAACGACTTTCGGTAGATGAAAAAAGCTACCAAACAGTGTTGCCAACGCTAAATTCTCCAGATCTTTGGTAGAAAATAGTATAACGACATTTTGACATTGTTTTTTCACGTGACAATAGATAATTTCGAAGCTTTAAATTCGTAATAAACCTAATTTTAAAGGGAGATTTTAGTTTTATGTAATCCTGGCTTCTTAGCCAATGGACAAAAACATGTTTTTGTATAAGTCTGAAAACATGTTTTTGTATAAGACATGTTTAAATTTAAGAGGAAAGTTTAGCTACTCCATACAAACGTAGTCGACTGTTTCCTCCCTGGATAAAGAAATTGGAACAAATATGTTTATGCCATAAAACCTATATCTGCCATGACCATGCCCCTGCATTTTGTTTTATTGTTTATTTCATTTTCTAATTAGAATGGAAGTAAAATTTAGAAAAATCAGAATATGAAAAAAATTTAAATGTTGTATTGCAGAAACGTAAATGGGTTGTATTGCAGAAACGTATTTGCACTAATATCTTTATCCAGGGAAGAAACAGTCGACTACGTTTGTAAAGTTTGTATGGAGAAAAGAGTATCCTCATAATGAAATACATGTTTTTGTAGTGACCTTTGTTATTTCTGACCAGGGTAGAAAAGTAAATGCATTTTTAATTCATTCCCTAGTTTGCTCAACTATTTTTTTTTCAACTTTTCTTAACTTACTTTTTTAAACCTAACTTAGTTTTTTTTAATTATTTTTTTCCCGTTAATTACCAATTTATAACCGAACCAAACTTTGACAGCCAGTTTTTTTGTTTTTAATTTAATTTATAAATAATATAACTTAATTTATTATGTAAATGTATAATTTTTAGTTAGTTTTGAAAGCGAGAGGCGCCATTTTGCATTGCGAACTAATTTAAAAATGGCGGGTTTCGTTTTTTTTTAATTATAGATACGTTTTTTACGTTTATTTCTACCAAAATTGTTTTGCTGTTAGAATTTCCATCCACTGACTGTATTTTAACTTTATGGTCCTCTCACACGACGCCGTTTGACAGACCACACAGACATAGTCAATTTAGCTCCAAAAAAATAGCAAAAATCAAATTAAAAATTAACTGGCTATTCATACTAAATACGTAATAAATATATGAAAATCTAGATCTAAATATATGGCTTCATATCCTTAACCTGAAAACATGATTATTAAAAAAATCACAAAAAAAACGCGTTAGAAAAAATATATAGGTATGAAAAACTAGTGTTTTTAAGATGTTTTACTGAACATCTTTACAACCATCTTGTGTTTAAAAGTAATTATTATTAATATATTTATATAATGATGATAATGATATGCTTAACACATTTTTTGATAAACTGTCTAGTTAACTTGTAATTAGCAAATATTTGTTTTTTTTAACGTACATCCTTTTTTTACACATCTGAAATTCGATAGCGCTATCCCTGTCACACTTTTACAGGCTATTACTGGTAGTACGAGCTTTGTGTGAACAAAGAGTGTTTTTTTGGCCTTCTGCCAAATTTGCAGCCTTTTAATTGATTGCCTAAGAAATCTTGTGCGGCGGCGTGTGAATGCTCCATAATTTGGCGCTGAATTTTTGTAAAAAAAATTGTCCCAATGTCTTGTGTTATGATGGTACATACGCGCATTAGTTTCAAAACATTTTTTAACAATACCTACAACAAATTCTATAGAAAATTGTGTCTCTAAAAATGTTAGAAAATGTTTCGAAACACCTACTGAACATTCTTCTGTCTTCTAGTTTTTAACTGTATTGACTATTCAAAAATCTCTGCTCATCCGATTTCGATGTAGTTCTCTATTCTCTGTACAGCATTGTCTCTAGTCGTTAATTTATTATTTTGTCTTTTATTTTCAAATGAGGCATTCATATTATGATAGTTATTTAGTTTAAGTTTTTTCGAATAAAAAAACGTTATTATTATAATCTGAATTTTGGTATTTTTATTGTAAAAACGTAAATATCCTTTACTATTTGCCGACGACTACTTTACAGCCGAATACAGAAACGCCACTTAAAATTTGAGGCGTACTTAAATATTTGAGCACCTTCCAAATTTAAAAATAGATGGGATTTTTTTAATTTGAGAGGTGCTTTGTTGTTTAAGTAGAACTCAAATTTTGAGTTGCGTTTCTGTATTCGGCCGATAGCGGCCGAATACAGAAACGCAGTCGTCGCAGTTTTATCGTCTCATTTTCAGAGACTATTATCGGAAAATGAGACGATAAAACTGCGCCCAGCTGACGCACTAGAGCACGTGCTGTCACACCGCGATTATCATTTTGACATCCTTAAAAATGCCTTTTTGCTTAGGTATTTACAAAGCCTGAATCATTCAAATGTTTTTAAATACAAAAAAAATTATGAAAATGCATGTAGGTGTTTCTAGCTCATTTTTCGAATACGCAATGTTAGAATATACCGTATCTACCTATTTTTGTTTTCATCTAAGTAATGAACCCTGGACCAACCAATCCGTGAACGCAACGCAAACGTTAAAAATTATTTTACTACTAACGCAAGTCTATCACTCCAATTCATCACAAATCAAATCTTTTCTCTTTAAAATATTAGTGTAGACTAGCTGCGCCACAGGGTTTCACTCGCGTAAGAGAAACTCGATCCCGCGGGATTTAAGGGATCAAACGTATCCTATGTCCTCCCGGTTCTAAGCTACCTCCCCACCAATTTTCAACCAAATCGGTTAAGTTGGTTGTTGTTATTATTTCTACTCTCACAGCACCATCTTTTGAGACGAATGATCAACACAAAACATTGCAGTCTACGAAGCTTCGACCAGCTATAAAATGAATGTTTGAATATTCTACTTCCCGCTAAGTGTCAGCACTAACAGATGTTGAATCTTTGACCAACATGGTAAAAATAAAATAGACTACGAAGCTTCGAAGTTTCAAAATGTTGTGATTATTCTACTCCCAGCTAGGTGTCAGCACTAACGTATGTTGAATCTTTGACCAACTGATAAAAATAAAATAGACTACGAAGCTTCGACTAGTTTCAAAAAGTTTTGATTATTCTACTCCTCGCTAGGTGTCAGCACTACCGGATGTTGAATCTTTGACCAACATGATAAAAATAAAATAGACTACGAAGCAGGGCTCTATTTACCGTTAAAAATCTGGTATCGCTACCTTCATTTTACAGAGGTAACGGTAAAACGAAAGTATCGGTAAGCCAGGTATCGCTACTTGGGTGGCCTTTTACCGGTAAATAAAAATACCGATACCTGTATTATTTCGTTAAAAATATTGATACTTATCGATATTTACCGTTACTTTTCTTTCATCTCTTTCTTTTGTTTTCGGAAGTATGATGCAAATGGATACCGGAAATTTCAATTGTCGTAAAGGACATTTAGGCCAAAATGAGTTAATTATATATTTGGAATATTCAAATTTATCATATCTTTAAAAATGAACTTTTTGGAAGCCCTTTACGACCTGAATTTTGAACAGGTATTGCTCAATTTTTTCACGATTTGGGATGTATTGTAAAAATAATCTTTATAAGTGAGCGTAAAGTCACTTTTGCTTTGAAATGTCTTTCAAATGATGTTCACAGAATTTATTAATTTAATTTATTATTAATAATGAACAACCGAATGTCTTCAAATATGTCCCAGTGTGGTATTAAATCAAAGAGTATAATTTTTGTGACAACAATATGACAATCATCATTATAAAAATCATTGTTTAAATAAGATAACTTGCCGAGTTTGGGTATATTAAACTATTTTACAAGGAGAAATACATCATCAAAAATCCTCCCATGACAGGATTCGAACCTGTGCCCCTCGCTTGCCGGGCGAGTGCGCTACCACTGAGCGCAACTGCGCTAGTCGGTAAACAAAACAAGTGAGAGATCATAATCATAAATTCGCCATGACACGTGGGTTCCCGTGTGGCGCAGTGGTAGCGCACTCGCCCGCCCTAGTAATGATTACTATTTTCTCGTTGAAACCAATTTCTTCATTTTGAGTACCTATACCTAACTGTAATATTCCGAGGGCAATAAATAAATATTCAAAAGTAAGTACATATATAAATTGTTTAATTTTTCTTTTAGTATTTGATTATAATAATATTTTAGCCCAACACATTTTTTGATTAAATATAATTTTAATATTTTTACAGGAAAGTGATGAGGATTGCACAGTCCATTTTATAATAATAATAATAATAAGCGGTCCCCCGCCTCTGGCTTGCCTTCACCGGCTGGTCAGAGTGGAGTCGCGAGAGCAGAAATGCTCGGAGGATGGACACCTCACGTCAGTGATGAGTTGGCCCGCTCCACAGGATTACCTAGGATGGTTTAAAATCCGGTGAGGTTGCTCCATCTTTCAGCCACTCACGCCTCTGTTGCCCCCTAGCTGTAATTTGCTCGGCTTAATTAGGGTGGCCCAGTTTGTGAGATGGCGAGTCTCCGCCTGCCATTTTTACATGTTTGTTGAACATTGTTACGGCAGGCGCCATAGTTCCCCCCAGTATCCAATCCACTACCAACCCATTTTCATAGCCCAAGTAGTTTTCATCCATAGTTTACACAATAGTACTATCCAAACCGGGGGTTGTCCTTGGCTGCATTTTATAGTGTAGACAGGGATAACCGCCGGTTTGGTGTCCATTTCACACTTTGCGATTAACATTGTGACTGAAACGGGCCTCTACGTGTTGGCTTCGGCCCCACGCACGCCTTCCAAAGGTCCGGGGCTCCATAGCCCCGTGAAACGAAGACGTTACAAACAATAATAATAATAAAAAAAAAATATCCCAAAAAAAATTTTAAGCAAATTAAAAACGAAACAATGAAACGGAACGCCGATGGTACAAGTAAGTACGGAAAATCCTACCTATACTTCGTTTTTTAATTATAGACTACGTTTTGACACATCTTCCAAAAGGAAAAATGACAAACTTTTTTTTAAGGAAAAAATAAGCATTCAAAAATTTTCAAAAAAATGTCCTTTACGACAATTGAAATTTCCGGTATCGAGCTAGTTACGTCACACCTACACTCGCTGAGGCCGCGGAGCCAGGGTTCCCAACTTAGTACTTTCGGTGCTAGATTTGGCACTATTTTCGCAAACCTAGCACTTAATTTAGCACTAAACAGCCAGCATTCTGATTTTTTTCTGGTCACTTTAGAAGCGAACTGCGAATGTTTTTAGTTGTGAATTTGCCAATTTAGTGTTTCGTGAACTATAAAACCTACAAAAATGGATGTTCCTTTAAATAAAAAAGTGAGTTAAGTTCAAAATAACAGAAAAGAGTGGGAGAACGATCCAAAATACAAAAAGATAGTTTAAAAGCAATGTGTGTATTTTGCAAAACAGAATTTAATGCGAGAATATTTGAAATTAAGCGGCATTCCGAATAAAAAAAACACAAAGAAAAAGTTGATGTCTAAATAATAGCACTTTTTTTAATTTTTTTATCAATCTAGCACTATTTGAGATGTCATTTAGCACCAACCTAAGATATTGAGTTGGCAACCCTGCGCGGAGCGGAGCAATTTACCCACAGATACCTATTATACTAGTCAGAGAACTTACCGCTCCGCGGCGTTGACAAGCCGTGCGGCCGCGGAGGTTTGGCAACAACGCCAGGTAACGAAAAAAGTATCGGTAATTATAACGTTAATTGGTTCAATTCGATACCAAGTATCACTACCTGAAAATATCGTTAATTACCGATACTTATAGTAGTAATTTGGTATCGGTAACAAGCCCTGCTGCTAGTTTCAAAAAGTTGTGATTATTCTACTCCCCGCTAGGTGTCAGCACTAACGGATGTTGAATCTTTGACCAACATGACAAAAATAAAACAGACTACGAAACTTCGACTAGTTTCAAAAAGTTGTTAATATTCCACTCACCGCAACGTGTCAGCACTATCGCATGAGACGAATGACCAACATTATAAAAATAAAAACGGGGCAAGTGCGACACTCGCGCACAAAGGGTTCCGTATCACAATTGGATACGGAACCCTAAAATGGTTTACAACAACCAATTTTTAAATTTTATAGGAAAATATGAAATATTTATCTTCGATTCTTACTCCCATCAAACGACCGAATCACTAAACAAAAAAAAAAGACCTTGGCACAAAGAAATTCTGAAACTTATAAGAAACTCTTTGGTAAGTAAGGCAGACTGGTATATTTGACAGATAGGGCACACCCATTTTGAATTCCATGACCAACTCGATTTGTCATGACCAATCAGAAACGACCTCACATTTTACTAAACTCCTTGTTATTTTTGAAACACGTTTGTTGTATGGGAGCCCCTTTTAAATAATTGTTTTATTTTGTTTTTAGTATTTGTTGTTGTAGCGGCAACCGAAATACATCTTCTGTGAAAATTTCAACCTTCTAGCTATTACGGTTCATGAGATACAGCCTGGTGACAGACGGACAGACGGACAGACGGACGGACGGACGGACGGACGGACAGACAGACAGACAGACAGCGAAGTCTCAGTAATAGGGTCCCGTTTTTACCTTTAGGTACGGAACCCTAAAAAGCAGTCTACGAAGCTTCGACTATTTTTATTAAATTTTGATAATTCTACTCAACGCAAGGTGCAGCACTAGACGTTTGTTTGTTCATTGTAGTGATGTGCCGAGTCGCTGTTTTTGTGACTCGAGTCCGGGCTCGAATCCCAGACTCGAGTCCAGACGCGAGTCCCAGACTCGAGTCCAGACTCCAGTCCGGGCTTGAATCCCAGACTCGAGTCCGGACTCGAATCCCGGACACGAATCCCAGACTCGAATTCCGGACTCGAATCACCAATGTGTGTCAAGCGACTGTTATTCCTTAATCCCCAAGATTTATTATTGTTTTACAACATTTATGGTTTTATTCAAAGTTTAACTGAATTGAACTGCCACAAACAATAATATTGATTGATTGGACTACCACAGACAATTTTATTCTTGAATAAAAATTCCCCCGTCATTCGAAGTTTGACGGTTCGGCGGGAGCCATTTTTTCCAAGTAAATTTATGTACCTATGGAAAACGAAACTTTGCGTGGAGTGAGTGAAACAGAGATCGAGAACGAGCGAGTCAACTTACTCAAGTCAGTTGGAATCGCATAATAGAATCGAGTAAGCAGTACGGACTCGAGTCCCGGACTCGAGTCTGCGGACTCGAATCAAAATAAATTTGGACTCGAGTAAGCGAGTCCACCGAAAGAATCGAGTCTGACTCGAGTCAAGCCATACTCGGCACATCACTAGTTCGTTGTTGATTGACTTGACTTATTAGTGATATGAAATGAAAAGTATTGCAGTTTGCAAAATAAACGTTAAAAAGAATACTGTATTTTGATAAAAAATACCAATAAATAGAGATATTCACTTCGTAATATTTAATGGGATATGTATCTCATGATAAATTAATCGATTTGAAGGTATTTTTCAGGTAAGTTAGGTACTGATTTGTAAACAAAAACATAACCATAAATTAACTTTTGGTAAACATTGCAATGAAAAATGATTGATAAACACAATTAATAAGGAATATATAACCATTGTAAAGCTAGTAAACTGTGCTTATATCAACACAAATACGGCTGTAAGCAATTGGAAATACCTAGTCCAAATTCTTACTTGCACAAAGCCACAACAAAATTGAATTCCTAATGGATCTAAACGATTTAGAAATAAATAAATATAAGTACCCATTGATATCCATTATTTTGAAAAAAAAAAAAAAAAAAATCTAAAACGGTAATGTAAAATGTACATAATATTAAATTATGTTAGTAGGTAGGTAAATATAACGAATTGTTAACTTTTACCAGAACTTTAAAGTCTGATGAATTGAATTTTAAAATCCTCCAACTTTACCAGTGGTGTGTCCTAAAGAATGAATAGTCTTAAATACTTACATTTTCTTTGATTTATCATGTCTACAAAAAGCTCAGGTTATTTCCATTCAATTTATCCAATAGCAAGATGTACATACTTACTACATTGTTATATTAGGTGAGAGCGAAAGAGACAGCTGTTGAAAGAATGTCGGTTTTGTTAGAACAAGCTGCTTACATTTCTTAAGTACCTACATTTCTCAGAATCGATATTATAGTCCATTCTTCATTGAAAACAATAAGTGAGTTAAAAACTTAATACCGGGTCTCAACATTTGAACCACAAGTTGTAACTTGGGAGTCTTCAGGTCACAAGAAATGTTGTCTTGTGAGGGTAAGCATGCTACATGTTAGACCACTTCGTCACTTATTTATTATCTGTGCTATGTTTATCAGTACAAGTTTATTTGGTTCAAGGGGTGCCAAATTATTAACTTAATCAGGAAAAAAAATATTCTTACACTAGCTGTTTCCCACGGTTTTACCTGCATAAGCCCCCTAATTTGAAAGCCGTTTCTTATTGGATGCCTATGTCACATAAAGAGAATAAACTCTAATTTCCAGCTCTCTACTATCAGCGGTTTAGTTTGCGTAATGATCAGTCAGTCACTCGGGACAAAGCCTTTTATAGATGTAAATTTTATGATTTACAATTTTTGCCTCCCGCCACATGGTTGACGACGGTCAAAAAGACCAAAGATACTCAACATTGACTACAACTTAGCACTAACCCCTGATTTTAAATTTGTCTTTCAGATATACAATGATAAGGACACTTTCTAGAAAAAGGCTGGACCGGTTTTGATGGAGCTCGTTCAGAATGTCATCACCCCAATTGAGAATGATATCATTAAAGGAACCACCATTTTCCTTCAAAGAATACATTTCGAAAGTTGGTAAGTATTTGGTATTGGTTACCTGGAAAAGATCGCTCTTGGGCGATAAGGCCGCCCAATGAAGCGTTTATCTATCTATAATAAAAATAAAATAATTAAACATTATTTTCAAAAGGTTAGTGTTAGACCACTACGAGTACCTATAGTCTATTTCATAATCTCAGAACAAATTTGACGTTTTCGGTGTTGCCGGTTTTTAATGAAACAAAAATAGTGATGTAGTAAAACTGTTCATTCAATCAGAATAGAATCGGAATCAGAATTCTTTATTGCAAAAATGATGAAATACCCTAAAGTTATAGTTTCAAGGCTCTCCACAACTTCTTTATTTCAAATAAGTTAGCTACAATACTCTCCGAATTAATATTACCTACAATTAAAAGTTTCATCAAAGACTAACTGCTTGATCTATTTGAATAAAAAAATCGTAGATAAAGGCATAAAGTGATCTCGAAATTCCCATAGAATTAGGATTCGGACCTCGGCCACAACTGCACGAACGTAGTGTCGTCGCCGTCGCCGCGAAAAAGTTCGGCGTTCCGGCGCCCCGGCTACTCATCAGTAGATGTAGATGATGAAGTTGTTGCGTTCGCAGCGCACTGGGCACGCGCTGTATCACGGCACAAGCGACGTCGTACCGTATTACGGCGTTCTCACCGCGCTGCGTGGTGGTTCAAAGTTAAATCAATTCTTATTCTTTTACATGGTAAAAATAATGCAACGTAGATTAGGTATGTAGTTAATGAAGATTTTATTTTGTCTCTGATGATGATGAATCACTTTGAAGATCAATTACAAATCTATCCGGAGCGCTATCCAAAGGGTGTTCGAGATGACACATTTTATGATCTTCCGTTATTATTTGTGTGACACAGTTTTTCACAATAATTAAGTATATTAATGTTTAATATTAATAAAGAAAATTTAAGTAGGAGGTAGGTTGATTTTAATCAGGAAAATTCGGATAGATTAAAAACAAACTTACCTTACGTTACGTCCTAAATACGTTGTAGTCACGAGTCGCGATGGATAAAGTTTTGGAAAAATATTTTTTCGTAAAAAGGACATTTTCTACTGTATTTCAAAAAGTTCAAGTGATACTAATATTACTTTGCTTAGTTGCGTTTCGTTTTACGCAGAATACAAAGCAAATCGACCACAAAAGTATCGCAAAGGAAAGGTGAAAACCTTTTTTTTCGTCCCTTTAGACTTGCCACACACGTACGATTTCCGTAAACGTATTCCGAATACGCAATATCGACTCGGTATTCAATGACCCTAGCGCAGACGTTCGTTTTTTTTCATTTGGAATGTTTACAGTTAGTATGTTTTCCGTTTGGAATATTTTCTGTTGGGAAATAAAACGAACGTGTGCGGTAATCAAGACATTTTTATATGGATTTGAAGCATTCAGGAATCCGATTACGGAAAACGTACGTATGCGGCCAGGCTTACGAAAATTCGTGCACGCAACACTGCAGAACTGGTGTGTGTTTGAACTTAAAATTAAAAAAATGTGTTTTGTACATTAATAGATGACATTTAACATATTCCTAACACAAGAACTTGCTTTTTCGGCAATCCCATCATTTAGAATTAGATTCCGATATATTATTGACAATTTTAATCTTTAGAATTGTTCACTTTTCAACCGCATTTTCAGAATATACCCATCACTACCATCTTGAGGGTGACAACATTATCTCAAGTTTTGACATTTCGAAATGTCAGATTTGTTCTGAGATTAAGAAATAGACTATATCTGATTCGATGGTTAGTGATAAGGGGGAAATATTGCATGTTGTTAAACACTTTTTAACTTTTTTATTATGAAGTACTGTACTTCATAATAAAAAAGTTAAAAAAAGTAAAAAGTTTATTGATATAAGCGGATTCCCACGGTTTCACTCGCGTAAGTCCCGATTCCCTGAGTATTTCATAAGTAGCCTATGTTACTCAGGGTGAAAGTACGTTTCTAATGGTGAAAGAATTTTCGAAATCGGTTCAGTCGTTTTTGAGTTTAGTCATTACAAACATACAGACAAACACAAAAAATACAATTTTTTATAATTTCTCTAATTAATTTCTCTTTATAATATTAGTGTAGATGTAGATTAGTTTATGTAACGTTTGTCTCTGTCTGTTAACTTTGAAACTTCATGTCACAGTAAAAGACAAACGTCACATAAAGTTAGTCATTGTTTATAAGTAAGGGGGTCAAAATTATATGAACACGGTTCCCAAGGAAAAATCTTTAATTTTAGATGGTTTTGAAGAAAATTTGGGAACTACCCTCGTGAAATACTGCCCAGTAAATGGAGAAGATACGAAAGACGTACCACGGACATCAGACACGTCAGGCGTATCAGGCACAGGAATATCTAATAGATCCGGGGTTATTAATATCAAATATAACTGCATTACACTTATAAAGGTAAGTGAGAAAATTTTGTAAGTAATCTAAGTTGATATAATATAACTAATTATTTTATTTTTATTTTTTTCAGTTCTAAGTATGGGGAACCCCAAAAATGTATTGTTTTTTTTCTATTTTTGTGGGAAAATCTTAATGCAGTTCACAGAATACATCTACTTACCAAGTTTCAACAGTATAGCTCTTATAGTTTCGGAAAAAAGTGTCTGTGATATACGGACGGACGGACGGACAAACAGACAGACATGACGAATCTATAAGGGTTTCGTTTTTTGCCATTTGGCTACGGCACCCTAAAAACAACTAAAATGTTTTGATAAACGTTTTTCAAAATCCTCTTCAAGCAAAAATCCTATTTGGTTTGAGAACTTGTCATGTTTCCTTCTAGGAATATTTAGACAAGTCTCTGGAGGAACTCCGTCTGGAGGACTATAGGGGGGGGCGTGGGAGGAAGGGGGCCTCTTTGGGGAGCTTCTTGGGTCATCTCAACAATCATGGTGAGATTTTGAGTTTAAGCGTAATCGTATCCAATCTTACTTTATTAGAGACTAGCAGCACCCCGCGTTTCACCCGCATAAGTCCCGATCCCGTGGGAATATCGGGATCAAAAGTAGCCTATATCCTTCCTCAATAAATGGACTATCCAACACCGAAAGAATTTTTCAAATCGGACCACTGGTTCCTGAGATTAGCGCGTTCAAACAAACAAACAAAAAAACAAACAAACTCTTCCGCTTTATAATAGTAATAATAGATTTGAAATCGGTCCAGTAGTTTCGGAGATTACCCCCAATATACATACATACATACATACATACATGTTACCAACGTTACCTCTTTATAATATTAGTATAGATAGCAGATTCCCCCGGTTTCACCCGCGTAAGTCATTCACCCGCGTAAGTCATTATGTTATTCAGGGTGAATTTAGCTTTCTAATGGTGAAAGAATTTTTGAAATCGGTCCAGTAGTTTTGGAGATTACCCCCAATATACATACATACATACATGTTACCAACGTTACCTCTTTATAATATTAGTATAGATTGGCTATGATATTTCCCAATCTTACTGAAATAAGTTAGGATTTTTCCAATAAAACTTATTGCTCTGGTAATATTTAGAAAATAGTCGTTGGCTGTCATGAACTAAGCGCACTGATTGGTCGATGGAAACGAAGGAGAATCAATGTTACTAGAGCAATGAGTTTTTTCGCAAAAAACCTGACTTGTTTCAGTAAGATTGAGAAATATTATGACCAACGTCTAATTATTCGGTAAAGGGTAAGCCTCCCACCAAGCCGAAATTCAGAAAGAATGAATGAATGAATGAATAAATTCTTTATTGTACACACCAAATAAATTACATTACAAAGAAAACATACACTACTTAAAACTAGGTGGCACAATGGGCGGCCTTATCGCTTATAGCGATCTCTTCCAGGCAACCTTTGGATGAACAAGAAGTTAAGACAGGTGAAAGGTAGGGTGTTTACAAAGGAAAAAGGTGAATAAAATATAAATACATACAAACATAGCTAAATACAATAAGTCATACATATACACACATCAACACCGTCTAGGGATATTCAGAATTTCTCAATTTACTCAAAAATTGTGTTTACTAACAAACAACATGTATATATTTTTGTAAAGCCTACTTATCAGACTATGATTTAGAATACAACAAAATATTGTTTTATGCTTAAATATTTTTTTATTTAAAAAACGCAAAAAGTGAAATAATGTTAAATTTAAGATAAAATGTCTATCTAAGGAAAAAATAAAGTAAAACGAAATTATTAGGTTTTTTTATTTGAAGTTAAAATTAGTAGTCAGTGAAACCACCCATGACGTTAATCACGGCCCTGCAACGGTTTTTCATGCTTTGAATCAGGTTGTCAATATCTTGCTGCGGAATATTGTCCCAGGTCCTGCTAAGATGCAAAAAAAGTTGCTCTTCAGTCGCAACATTTGGAGGCAAATTCCTCAAAGCCCTTCTTTGAAGCATATCCCACGCTTGCTCTATGGGGTTTAGGTCTGGTGACTGCGCGGGCCAGTCTAAGACCGACACGTCGTGCTCCTCCAGCCAGCTGGTCACCACTCGCGCAGTGTGCGGACGGGCGTTGTCGTGCATGAGCGTGAAAACTTGGCCCATTTGCAGTCGATGGGGATAGATTATTGGTGCTAGCACCTGATTACGGTATGTTTCTGATCCAAACGAGGTCTGTTCTTCCACCAATACGAATTCCCGCCCAAACCATAATTGTTCCGCCATGGTATGGATGGACCTCCTGAGGGTGTTGCAGATGGTTGTCACGACCAGAAGCTCGCCATACGCGTACTCTACGTGAATCAGGATGAAATCCGAATCGGGACTCATCGGTAAACAACACTACCGACCACTCGATATCTTCCCAAGGCAAATGTTCTCTAGCCCACTGTAATCTTCGTCCACGATTTCCTCTGCGTAGTGCTAGAGTACGAAGCGGCCTGCGAGAATGAAGGTTTGCACGATGCAGTCTTCTCCTCACAGTTTGGTTACTGACAAGCACCTGGTGGTCTGACTGGAGCGTTTGAACCAACTGCATGGCCGTAACATTTGGTTGTCTTCTCGCGGCCACTTGCAAAAATCGGTCTTGTCTTTGGGTAGTTATCCGCTTTCCGCCTGGATGCCTTTCAGCCACTTCACCAGTAGCACGATAACGTGACCACAATCTTGATATCACGTTTTGTCTTGTTCCAATCTCCTCGGCAATACTCCGTTGAGTAGCCCCAGCTTGGAGCATTCCTACTGCCCTTAACATTTCGTTTCTTGTTAAATGACGCTGCATGATGCATACAGTTGTATTAAATTGTAATTAATCAAAAAAAAATATTAAAACTTCAATTTGTTTAAACAAAATGCTTAAAACTGCGTTAAGTAAATTTAAACCTTCGAACTCGCTACAATAATTGCCGCGCTAATCTTATGTTTTTAATTAATTTTTTTAAATTCAAATTTGAAATCATACAATAAGGCCTACACAATAAGGTTCCATTAAAATATTTTTAAATCGGCCAGTATTTTTTAAGTTTAAGAACTTTATATAAAATATCCCTAGACGATGTTGATGTGTGTATGATATACCTATACCTAAACTATATATACCAAAAATAAAAAATATATATAAATATATACCTATTCATACATATATTATCTTAATATGTATACTACATGATACTAAAGAACCAACCACAACACGAAAAGTGACACAATCATAGGACTTGACGTTTCTCAGCCATAAGTAGATGGTGTTTGAAAACGCAATTCTTGAAAACTTCTAATGATTCTTCTAATGAAAGCGTTTTCTCGTGTTTTTTGCGAGTAAGGCCTCGTATTGACATCTACCGGCGAACTCTCAGTTCAGTTCAGTTCGGGTTCGAGTCCCGCCGGGTACAAAACGCCGCCGGGTCGGGTGTTTTTAAAGCATTTTTCAAAAAACATTATTACTATGGTAATAAGGATATTTATTAGAAATATTTTCAATGAATAATACATATTTTTCTATGAATCTGTGAGTGAATTTCAGTAGATGATTTTTTTCTTCAAAATATTCCTAGTAGATATGCCTATATTGATAAGAAAATCAACTTACGATAAAAATATATGTATTTATAATAAATTGTAGAGACGTTTTCGAGCGGCCGACCTCCAAGGAAGAAAACAGGCGCAAAATTCGTTTACGATGTTCTGTCCAAGAGATTCGAGACTAAAATATACAAACCAAAGAAACGATGTGAGTAATGAGGAGTAACACTAACTTTTTATCCCGGCAGAGGGCGTTTCTCGACTGATCTTAGGTTTGAATTAAGAACTGTCAAACGGGTGTTTTTTACAGACCAAAAGAAAAAGAAAAAAAACTCGGTGTTTTCATTTTTGGGGGACCATCATAAAAAAAAAGATCATCCGACGCCAGCGCCATCTGCTTACAGCTTTGCGTGTGGCACCCCATTGAGTAGCGATATTCCCATAAGATCAGATGGACTATTTTCCGGCGAACTTTGTTCCGCTTTAAAAAAAAAAAAAAAAAAAAAATTGCACGACGTTCCACACAGCGCAATCTAGCCCCAAACTAAGCACTAGGCTTGTAATATGGGTACTAGACAACGGATATACTACATATTATACTTTTTAACTTTAGAGGCAAAAAAATCCTATATCCTCTCCACCAATTTCGGTTCGGCCGTTCTTGAGTTATAAATAGTGTAATAAATAAATAAAATAAACTAACACGATTTTCTTTTATATATGTAGATATGCTAAGATATTTTATGTAAGTATTTACAAAAAAAAACAGGTTAAAAAAATGTGTGGCATAAAAAAGCTTATAGCTTTATCGCGGCAGTCCCCGAGTACCATACGTTTTTTTTTTTTTGAGTTTTAGGTTTTATTTTCGTTACGGAATTTCTTGATTCGGTCGCCGCGCTCAAAGCCCGCGATAAAAGCTATGCAATAGCTTAATATTATATCCGTTGACTGCTTGGTAGCTTACCACAGGGCTAGATGGCGTGTGGTTTTCACAGGGTTTATTTATGTATTTACCCCACAGGTGGAATTGGGCAGCACAGCCCCGGGACCACCCTCGTCCAATACACCCCCGCAGTGACGGCAGATGTGGATATATGGAGCGGACAGTCGGTCACAGGGACTGTTCATTGCATTACTGCTATGGAGGTAAGAATGCGTGTGAAAAGTATATATATTTATTAGAGATGGGCCGACTGGGGGTTCTGCCGACTAACAGACTAGCCGACTAGTCGGTTCCAAAATTGCCGACTAGTCTAATAAATTTGTAAATTAGCACTTCAAACCTGTAGCGAAACTTCCGAAAATGGTTGAAATAAAAACGAAAAGTTGGAAAAAAAAATTGAATGGAGCTGAGGTATAGTTATGACATTTTAAATGTATGATGTTTAGATGATGTATGTAGGCTATGACGTGTTTTGTTTACGTTTTCCTGACTACCCACCAGGTGGGTGGCAGTTAGAAAACTGTACCACTAATTCAATAAATATTGGTTTTATTGAATTCCCGCGGTTTCACCCGCGTAAGTCCCGATCCCGAGGGAATATCGGTATCAAAAGTAGCCTATGTTACTCAGGGTGAATGTAGCTTTCTAATAATGAAAGAATTTTTGAAATCGGTCCAGTAGTTTCGGAGATTACCCCCAATATACATACATACATACATGTTACCAACGTTACCTCTTTATAATATTAGTATAGATTGTTAGTTGCCGACTAGTCGGCACCTACTGACTAGTCTGTGAAACTGCCGACTAGTCGGCCCATCTCATCATGAACCAGGGCTAGAGTGAACCAGAGCTAGAGTGAACCAGAGCTAGAGTGAACCAGGGCTAGAGTGAACCAGAGCTAGAGTGAACCAGAGCTAGAGTGAACCAGAGCTAGAGTGAACCAGGGCTAGAGTGAATCAGAGCTAGAGTGAACCAGAGCTAGAGTGAACCAGGGCTAGAGTGAACCAGGGCAGAGTGAACCAGGGCTAGCGTGAACCAGAGCCCAGGTCAACCAGGGCTCGAGTCTTCTTCTTTTCGTGTAGTGATGTGGCTAACAGTGTTAGAGTTTTCAGATCGCCCTAAGGCGTCTAACTTGACCTAACGACTGCTATCAGAGATAACAATCGGGATCAACTGCTTAATGTGCCGCGTCGAAACACGGAGGAGCTCGAGAAAATGTTTTTTTGCCACACAAATTATCGGTCACCCATCCTGTAAAGACCGCGCCAAGCGTTGCTTAACCCGGTCGACAGTTCAAGATCGGCAGGTGCAGGTAGGCCAACGGCTCGAGTGAACCACGGGCTCTATAGCTTGTTTTTTTTTTAAATAATATTTTTTGGTTATTTTTACCTGCAGGAATATAAAAACGTTTCCGTGGAGGAACTCCGCTTTGAGGATTACAGTGCGGGAAGACATCTTCTAACTAAATATAACAGTTAGTATCTCAGATTTGATGTGGGAACACAATAGGGGTCATCTGGGGTAAGTGCGGCTTTGGGGTAAGTGCGGGAAAGGTCCATTTTAGATGGAATATGGGGCCAGGAAATGGGCGTGGGTGTTTAAGTTTTTCTTTATAATACTTGTATATTTTATATTTTGGTACAATAAAGCGTCAATCTATCTAATGTTTCTTGGGTGTTTCCTATGAAAGTAGAGAATAGTCAGGTAACATCGTATACGCGGGAAAACCGTATGACGAAAATATTTCCCAAAATAGGTGATACTTTTTATCTATGTATTTTATACACGGTGTTCACAAGAGCAATTCACCCCGCACCGATCTGTGGCACCCGGCAGTTGCAATATCACCTATTTTGGGAGATATTTGAGTCATACGGTTTTCCCCCGTATCCGATCTCACCTGACTATATTCTATATAAGTACATTTGTTTGTCGATTTTATCAATATGTTAATTTTGGGTAAATTGATGCTTGCCGCTCTTCCCCCAGCCTGAGCCACACTTATCCCAGGTGACCATTTTTGCCTTAAAAACCTTTTTTTTCTTTTTCTGTTTTATCGCGTTGCTTTTTATACCAGCTACACTTTGCGGTTTCACCCGTGTAAGTCCCGATCCCGCGGCTATATCGAAATCAAAAGCAAACTTTGTTTTTTTAATTGTAGACTATGATTTGAGACGTATTTCTGAAGAAAAAATGTCAAATACAAAGAGCCAAAACGTCAGATTATAGTCTGAAAAAAACGAACTATATGTCCTTCTCCAAAGTCAAACATGGAATATTCCCCCGGGATCAGTACTTACGCGAGTGAAACCGCAGGCGCAGCTAGAAAATTTAAGATTTAGTTATATTATTTTTTGTTGTAGAAAACTGCGATGAAGAGGACACAATAAATCAGTCAGAAATATTCGTTTTCGGATTCAATAAAAATTGTAAGTTATTTCCCGTAATAAAACCAGTGATGTGTCATAAAACAAGTTGTTTGAGATGCGCCTTCTTTGATTTTTCATAGTTACAATAAGTGAGGGTAAATTACCTTGAGTTAGAAGTAAGACTTTGGTCACTACGGAAAAGTGCGGCGACCCTCGAATTTACCGAACTTACAAATTGTTATATAATGGATAAAATCGCCATCTAGTCACTCACCATTAGTCACCATACAGGTAGATATTTCTCCTTTCATGATCTGTGATTTTATCAATTTAACAAATTGTAGATCCGGTAAATATGATGTTCGCCCCGCTTACCTCAAAGCCGCACATCCCCCTACTGACCTTACTTAAGTCATTTTAAGGGCCCATACAACCCCAATTGCGTGACAAGGATAGTGCTAGCGAATTTCAGGTGTGTTAATGAAGGACGTAAGATGCTAGTATGCAAAATTTTAGAGCGTAAAATCAAACAATTGGTAATTACACGATAATAAAACATTAAGAGGATAGTCTCCATTCTCTTTCTCCATACAAACGTAGTTTACATTTTCCTCCCTGGATAAAGACATTAGAGCAAATATGTTTATGCCATAAAACTTATATCTGTCATGACTATGCACAGGGGCGTCTCTAGCCCATGTAGCGCCCGTGTGCAAATATCTCCTTGGTGCCCTCTAGTAAGAGTTAAGAGTGATTCCAATATGGAATAATAAAGGTACAAACAACAGTACTAACTTGACGTAGGTACCCCTAATATTATTTTATAGTGAAGTTGAAAAAATATGTCGGGAAACAATAGGTACCTACATACACCGATATCTTTTGAATGAAATGTCCGAATTGAATAATTCAAAAGGTCCTAGAAAGGTATTGAATTCGTCTTGAATATCAACCATTAATTATTATTTTAGCATTAATTAATACCAAGGTACAAAATAAAAGGTTATTAAAGCGACGGCATGTTCACGAGTTCCACGTCGGCAGTGGCACTGTGGCACATGTAGGATTTTTTCCCCTTCCCCATTCCGACTGCCATATCCGTAGCCTCCATGAACACGTTCAAATTCCACCCCCATTTCACCCACATGACCGTTCAGATCACCACCCAAAACGATTCCCTGTGGCAACGAGATAGCCCCAAGGACCTCGCCGAGTTTAACCAAAACCACCTCTTATCAGCGTCGCTACAACCGACCTGTGGCGTGTAAGTACTTACGACGTAAGTGGGAACCCCCCCAATAAGCACCTTCACGCACATAAGTCGATCGCTAAAGCGATTCACCTCCAAGATATCGCCATGCAATCCCTCAGCGAGCACCACAGCCACCCCGTTCTCTCCACCAGGTGCACCCGTGTAGATCAGTTTGTTGCCTTCCGCCTGAAGAGTACGTCGGCCAGCTCCCTCGCGCGTCCGGTTAGCGTGAGAATGTTCCACGTTGCGAAGCCGAGTTTCAACTTGTATTTCGGGGCTCGCGTCTTTGGCCGTGCCCGCCCGGTAGCCCTCGTCCACTTACCACCGGAGTCGGGCGAAGCTCCTGTTCGCCGTTATGCGGCGGCGCCCTATCCGTGTGGCAATCATTTTTTGAACTCCCATAAAAGATTTGGCGAATTTCGACTTTTACGGAAGCGACTGCCGTCTGATCTCCCAACCCCGAAGGGAAAGTCTGCGCCAGAGGCTCGTCCGTTTATCAGCAGGAGCACCAAGCTAGCAGGTGAGGTTGGCTTGGGCCCAACGATCTTAGTGGGCCCCATACACACCCAGTGGGCCCCATACACACCCGTTTCTGTTTATAAATCTAAATATTATTTAATTCTTTATGTAATTGTATTTTGATATAAAGAAATGATTCTTAAGAGGATAGTCTCCATTCTCTTTCTCCATACAAACGTAGTTTAAATTTTCCTCCCTGGATAAAGACATTAGAGCAAATATGTTTATGCCATAAAACTTATATCTGTCATGCATGACTATGCATCTACCTTTTTTTTTCTTTTTTTTTTAAATTTTTATTAGGTATTTTTTTAATTAGAAAATAAAAATTATAAAAAGGTAGATGCATTGTCATGACAGATATAGGTTTTATGGCATAAACATATTTGCTCCAATGTCTTTATCCAGGGAGGAAAATTTAAACTAAGTTTGTATGGAAAAAGAGAATGGAGACTATCCTCTTAATTCACTTGTTTTATTTAATTCATATAAAATATGCTATTTTCATACCTTGATATATACGCAAAATCATTAATCGTATCAGGCGTCATTTTTCCTCGCCACTCAATCATTAACATCGACACATTGTCATTATCTTCAAGAGTCATCTTTTAAAAATTTGATATTTCTCCTAAAATATTAGCTTTATAGTGGTGCCTCTTTTACCATTTTCTATTATATTAATCAAGTAATTAATAAAGTACAAAAGATTTGCTCTGGCACAGGGTTTAATATTTTTTCATAAAAATAAGCAAAAAAATATTCCGGTCGAAGAATCACCCTCCCAACACGCGCCTTTGAGTAAATAGCGATGCGACATCTAGCCCTAATATTCTATTTCGGCTTACCATCTCATACCTACCTACCTACCGTAGACCATAACAGAATCTTCAAAAATAAATATGAAATAAAATAAACCCCAGTTTCCGAAATGCGATTCTGATACGAGGACTGAGTGTGGGCGCCGCGGTCCCAGGGGCGCCGCGGCGCCCCTGGGACCGCTGCGCCCGTGTGCTGTGCACACCCTGCACACCCGCTGGAGACGCCCCTGACTATGCATCTACCTTTTTATTTTTTTCATTTTATTATTATTTTAATTAGAAAAAAAAAGGTAGATGCATTGTCATGACAGATATAGGTTTTATGGCATAAAGATATTTGCTCTAATGTCTTTATCCAGGGAGGAAAATTAAACTACGTTTGTATGGAGAAAGAGAATGGAGACTATCCTCTTAATTTTGAAATTTAAATCATAGATGCCCTGCATTGAATTAGGATGAGTTCAGTTGCATGTACAAGGTAATGAGTTATGAAATATGTTTTTTTTGTTTTAGATGCATTTACCTTCAGAGACAACGATCAGACAGACACAGGTAATAATATAATAATAAATATTCCCCCCGACGGCCTCTGCAATGCAGGTTGGGGGTTCGATTCCCGCGGGGAGCAAGTATTTATGCTCTAAAATAAATATTTGTTTCTTGTCTGGGTGTTTTCTATGATCATTTTGATCACACATAATGCGTGTATTTAGGTACAACAACAAAAAAAAACCTTGGCACAAATAAAATCTGTAACTTATAAGAAACTCTCTGGTAAGTGAAGGCAGACTGGTATATTTGACAGATAGGGCAGCCATTTTGAATTCCATGACCTACTCGATTTGACTCTGACCAATCAGAAGCGACCTCACATTGTACTAAAATTCTCTTGTAGTTTTTGAAATACGTTTGTTGCATGGGAGCCCCTCTTAAATATTTGTTTTATTTTGTTTTTAGTATTTGTTGTTATAGCGGCTACCGAAATACATCTACTGTAAAAATGTCAACCGTCTAGCTATTACGGTTCATGAGATATAGCCTGGTGACAGACGGACAGACAGACAGACGGACAGACAGCGAAGTCTCAGTAATAGGGTCCCGTTTTTACCCTTTGAGTACGGAATCCTAAAAAAATAGAACACCTGTTGTCTAGTACCCATAGTACAAGCCCAGTGCTTAGTTTGGGGGTAAATTGCGCTGTTCGTATTGTCGTGGTATATTTATTTAATTAATTTCAGAAACTCCGAAGTTCCACAGTGTCCACGGGGCAAATATCTGCATATACGACAACCGAAGCGCTGCTAAACGTGTCGACTCACACTACGACTCAGTAGCCTTCAGTTCGCGCCCGATTTGTGTCAACGAAAAGGTAACCTTCTGTAGTTTTATGATCGCCTGGTACTTTCGGGCCCTGTAGCCTGGCTCTGTTTAGGGTTCCGTACCCAAAGGGTAAAACGGGACGCTATTACTGAGACTCTGCTGTCTGTCTGTCACCAGGCTGTATCTCATGAACCGTGATAGCTGGACAGTGGAAATTTACACAGAAGATGTATTTCTGTAGCCGCTATAACAATAAATACTAAAACCCGGCCAAGTGCGAGACTCGCGCACGAAGGGTTTCGTACCACGACCTACTCGATTAGACTCTGACCAATCAGAAGCGACCTTACGTTGTAATCGATTCCCTTGTTGTTTTTGAAACACTTTGTTGTATGGGAGCCCCTCTTAAATATATATTTTATTTTGTTTTTAGTATTTGTTGTTGTAGCGGATACTGAAATACATATTCTGTGAAAATTTCAACCGTCTAGCTATTACGGTTCATGAGATACAGCCTGGTGACAGACAGACAGACGGACAGACAGACAAACAGCGAAGTCTCAGTAATAGGGTCCCATTTTTACCCTTTGGGTACGGTACTCTAAAAACAAAATAAAACAAATAAATGGCTTATTCCCATTCGTGCCATTGTTTCACTGTTTTGCGTCCATACATATACAACAAACTTGATTTTGACATATAAACGCAATGATACGATATTGCGATGTATTTTTACCACTAGCGCCATCTAGTAATGGAGTCAAAGAAAATTAAATATAAGTATATAACCGTTGTCTAGTCACCATAACACAAGCTTAGTAGTTTACAATGGGGCTAAATGGCGATGTGTGTTGTTCACAGAATATATTTATTTACTAGCGGCGCCCGCGGTTTCACTCGCGTAAGTCCCGATCCTGCGATTTACGAGATCAAAAGTAGCCTATGCTCTTTTCCAAGGTCCTATCTATGTCTATATCAAAATTCATTAAAATCGGTTCAGCGGTTTAGGCGTGAAAGCAACAGACCGACAGACAGAGCTACTTTCGCATTTAAAATATTAGTAAGATAGTGTATATGAAACTGAGTTATCCATTAAAAAATAACACTGCCAGTTCTAATTTAAAATATTTTTTCCATTTCAGGTATACCTTCGCTTAATCGAAATTTCGATGAATTGGACCTCGTCAATTGGTCCTGGCATAAGCTTCGGGTTCACAACCGAAAACCCAAGTGGCATAGCCCATTCGGTACCAAAACTGGGTAGTAATCCTACAAAAAACTACTGGATAATTAAAACCAAAAAACATTTAAACTTAAAAAACAATATACTCCACTTTTACGTAAGTTCTAATAGAGAAATGCAATTCGGAATCAACGGCCAAATTCAAAGTGAAATTTTGACAGGCGTTGATATAAGTAAGCCTTTATGGGCAGTTATAGACATCTATGGGATATGTAATAAGGTACAATTTGTTGGACATGAGGCCTTATTTAGTGACGATTTTGGAACACCTGATCTAAGTCACGTCGTGGATGGTAGACCATCTAATGAAGTAGTAGATAGGGTTAGACCATCTAATGAAGTTGTAGATAGGGTTAGACCATCTAATGAAGTTGTAGATAGGGTTAGACCATCTAATGAAGTTATAGATAGTCTTTATGAAGATGTAGATATAGGTAGACCATCTAATGAAGTTGTAGATAGGGTTAGACCACCTAGTGAAGTCGTAGATAGGGTTAGTCCATCTAATGAGGTTGTAGATAGGGGTAGACCGTCTAATGAAGTTGTAGATAGGGTTAGACCGTCTAATGAGATCGTAGGTAGAGTTAGAAACCCCAATCAAAATCGATTCGCAATGGGACATAATCAAGTTAGGACCTTCGACGGAACAAGACGCATCGCGTCTGCCCGTCGTCGGATTGCGACGCGACGCAATCAAAATCAGATTGAAACCGAGACAAATGAAGCTAATGGACCTGGTCAAAGTAATATCGGAGATGGAACAACACGGCCTAGTCAAAGCCAAAGTCACATCGAAGATAGAACTACGCAACCAAACCAAAGTCTGATTGACGACGGAACAACAAGATCAGAACAAAGTCAAGTCGAAGTCGCACCAAGACGAACCATTCAAAGTCAAGTTGAAGTCGCACCAAGACAACCCGGTCAAAGTCAAGTTGAAGTCCCACCAGAGCGACCCAATCAAAGTCAAGTCGAAGTCGCACCAAGACGACCCGATCAAAGTCAAGTTGAAGCCGAAACATCACGACCTAATTCAAGTCCAACAACAAAATCTAGGCAAAACGAAGAAGACCCACTCGTAAACGAACTAAGATCGCTTTCAGTCGCCGAAACTTTACCAGCTCCTAAGGATCCTAAACCTCTATTCTTCCATAGAATTAAAGGAAGAAATGTTCGTTTTACTGGTAAAGGCGTAGCTACACGAAACGATGGAGAATACTGCCAAGGCTACGTGTTTACTTCAAGACCGATACGCCCTGAAGGAAAGACGATCACGGTCCAGATCTCAGCTATAGATCCAACTAACCAAGGAAGTCTGGCTATAGGCCTTACTGCCTGCAACCCAGCCACTTTAAAACCTCACGAATTACCTGATGATGCAGGGTTTCTTCCGGACCGCCCTGAATACTGGGTGGTTCAGACTGACGTTGCGAATGGTTGCCAAATTGGTGATGAAATCGATCTTACTTTGGGAAGAGATGGGAAGGTAGAAGTCACTAAAAATGGCGTGGATAACATAGCAGTTTTGTATGTGGATATTACGCAGAAACTTTGGGCATTTTGCGATGTGTACGGGGCTACTAAAGAGATCAAATTGCTTATTTATGATGGAGTAAGACAACGGGATAGGGGAAGGGAAAGTCTGCCGTCGACGAGCAAAAAGGCGGATTCCGAAAATTCCCCAAAAACGGAGTGTATTGTATGCTTCGACAGTAAAATCGATAGTGTCCTATATAAGTGTGGGCACATGTGCATGTGTTATAGCTGTGCTATCCAACAGTGGAAGAATGACGGTAAATCGTATGGAAAATGTCCGCTTTGTCGTGCTAAAATTCAGGACGTCATACGTTTTTATAACCCTTGATAGTTCTTCTGTAAAATTACATTCTCCATACAAACGTAGTCGACTGTTTCTTCCCTGGATAAAAACATAAGAGCAAATATGTTTATGCCATAAAGCATATATCCGCCGTAACTATGCCCCTACGCTTTGGTCTTTTTCATTTTCTAAATAGAATAGAAATAAAATTCAGAAAAATTCGAAAAAGAAAAACAAAACGTAGGGGCATAGCATCATGGCATGGCAGATATAAGTTTTATGTCATGAACAATTGAACATATATCTTATATCTTTATCCAGGGAGGAAACAATCGACTACGTTTGTATGGAGAAACCTCTAAGAGTTTCTTATTATAAGTGTTGCGTTTCTTTGATAATGCCATATGTTGATTTTATAACTTTAATGAATACAATGTTATTACTATTATTTATATTTTAATCACAAGCGTTCCGCGGTTTCGTTCACGCTACTTAACTATATCTAAGAAGTTTTAATTAAATATATCTTTAAACGTTATTTCTTAGTGTTTACCACACTAGGTAATAATGCTTTTTGAGCTGGAAAGGAATACCAGTAGTCGCGGGTTCGAGTCCCGCCGGGTACTAAAGTTTTTGAAAGGTTTTCAAAAAGAAATATATCTTTTTCAAAAACAGTATTTCCTAAGTGTGGTAAAGACATTAAGAAAGTTTAGATATTTGGGATGCGTCATCTTAACGTTGTAATTTTTAAGCTATTGCATAGCTTTTATCGCGGGCTTTGAGTGCGGCCACTGAATCAAGAAATTCCGTAACGAAAATAAAACCTAACACCCCACACTCCGCCTACCATGGCAACATGGTACAAAATAAAAAAAACAATTATAATTGCATAAGTTGATAAAAAATGCTATGCAATAGCTTTACTAGTTTTTTATTTCTATGTAAATTGAAAATTACGAGCCGAGTCTATTACCTGTTGTGGAATTAAACCTATTTTTCTGTTTTAATCGCGTGGTGTTTATTACTTTTAGCATTGTTTCAACGCTCAACGTTTTGAGACCTTTACAAGACAGTCTACCTACTCTTTCTCCATACAAACGTAGTCGACTGTTTCCTCCCTGGATAAAGACATTAGAGTAAATATGTTTATGCCATTAAATCTATATCTGCTATGACTATGCCTCTACGTTTGTTCTTTTTTTCTGTTTCTAATTAAAATAGAAATAAAATTTAGGAAAATTAGAAAATGAAAAAAAAAAACAAAACGTAGAGACATAGTCATCTATATCTATACTAATATTATAAAGAGGTAACGTTGGTAACAGTATGTATGTATATTGGGGGTAATCTCCGAAACTACTAGACCGATTTCTTTCACCATTAGAAAGCTACATTCACCCTGAGTAACATAGGCTACTTTTGATCCCGATATTCCCACTGGATCGGGACGTACGCGAGAATCTGCTAGTGGCTAATATAGGACTTATGGCATAAATATATTTTTTCTAATATCTTTATCCAGGGAGGAAACAGTCGACTACGTTTGTAAAGTTTGTACGGAGAAAAGAGTAGGTAGACTGTCGTCTTAAGAAGGTAGAAAAGTAATAAACACCACGCAATTAAAAACGAAAAATCTTTTTGTTTTTTTTTAAGTCTTTTATTTCAATACAACATCGCGTAAACAGAAGAAAAATCTATTACTGTTGTACCAAATACTAAGCGTAGTTACTTAAAATTGGTTAGAAAAATACATACAAGGACGAATAAAACAAAATACATTTATTTTATACAAAAATTGTTTCATTTATTTACAAAATTGTTACAAAAATACATCTAAAACTATGGAGTATTGATTTCTAGTCTTTTGTGGGTAGTTATAAAATACTAAACCATATTACAAGCCTTTCGTGGTTGTCTCCAGCACACGTAGCGAGAGTTTTACGCAAACTATCACGTTTGCGTTTACGCGAAACTAGAGTACCTATAGAAAGTTGAACCTAAACATTCAATTTAGCTGTTTACGCAAACCTGATAGTAATGTTTGCTATACGAAAAAACTCTAACTAGTCCCTCAGACGTATTGATTGACCAGCAAGGGTAGGTAATTCCTGTATCAGAATTTACCTAAATTTCATTTCAACATCATTACATTACGCATTTGCAATAAAACTCTCACTAGACCCTCAGAGGTATCGATTGGCCAGTAGGGTAGGGAATTCCCGTATCAGAATTTACCTGAATTTCATTTCAACATCACTACATTACACATTTGCAATAAAATACGCTCAAATTTAAGTTGTTAGAGCGTCAAATTTAAAATCGAAGATAGAAATTAAACTCAGCTTTGGTTTTATTTTTAGCATTTTTCAACGCTTGATGTTTCGAAGACGACAAAGCGGCTAAAACCGAAAAATGATTTTAATTCCATATCGGCATCGCGAACGTTGAACGAATTATATTGCAATGAAATTTTGGTCAATTTTAATTTGCGAATTGCCCATCATTCTTTCCTCTGGACCTAGTCAACTAAGCGAGAGGATGAAACAGGTGCCGACAAACATCTTGAAAAATACTGACGTGGAAGAGGTAAGTTCGTAACGTGCGACTTCTATGAAAAATCGAAATCTGCGCATCTGCCATTTTTTTTTCAAGATATTTGCCGGCACCTGTACCACAGTTTAACTGATAGTTGGCGCTCTGTGGTAGGTACAGTGTTGGGCGAGACTATATCAAACCATCAAATCGTATTGGGCATATGTCCTAGGCACTACACCAGCTATAAATAGCTGGGCTTAAAGTTATGTAGGTAAAGGCCAAACATATATACTTATTATACGACATTTCTACACTAACATGAGGCACAAAACGGTTCTTTACGAATAAGGACTTGTCTTTTTAATATTTAGAAATATTTTAAAGGAAAAATACTTCTGCAAAAACACAACGTATGACAGCGGGATTCGAACCAACGCATCTTTACTCAATCCGGGAGCAAAGACTTAACCAATTAGTCTACCTGCGTCGGCAGTTTTAAATATTTCTTATTTTTATTGCTCAAGGCATTGTATTAGAAATATAGTACAAAGGACAAAAGCATTAGCAAAAAATACTACTGGCACAGGATTCGAACCCGCGCCCTTCGCTTGCCGGGCGAGTGCGCTTAACCATTACTGGTGAATTAATGATTATGCACTGCATTTTTGTTGAGGCGTTTCTCCTGAGTAACATATTTCTAATTATCTTTTATAACTAGTAGAACTGTAGACACATTTATACATTGTGCATCCACGAGTGAAAGTGCCTGTCTTCCTTAATGGCTGCACTGGCCTATTGTTATAAAAATGTCATAATTCGTGAAGCGACCTCTTAAAGTTAACAGCTGCTATATACAGTCTTAGATCTACCCGCATTTTGTTTCTTACAAATGATTGAAATAAAAAATCATTATTTTTTCATATCTGATGAGTAAATTAGCTGTTTGGACGGTTCGAATATTTTAGGAATTCAATATTTTGAGAATTCAACATTTTGAGAATTCAATATTTTGGGAAAATCAAATATTTGTGATATTTCATATTTTGGGAAACCCAACAATTTGGGAATTCAATATTTTGACAATAAAGAACAATTTCATGGCAGACCGATTGTCTGCCATGAAATTTTTAAAACCAATAATTTTAAATTTTACCTTTATCAAATGAAACAGGGCATCATTCATGATCATATCATTTCGCGATAAAAATAGTTTCTTAGTCTATCATTATTATAAGACACGGGTCGAGATCGCGTTATAGATAATTATTGTTATTAATTATCCCGACGTTTCGGCAAACGGGTTATACCGGCCGTGGTAATAATAATGATGGACGGAAATCGTGTAAACATAGTTACATTTTCCCGGGTCTTTATCGCGTATTATTTATTTTCTTACCTCGACGTTCCCTCCCCTCGCGACCAAGACCATTGTAACATGGTTGAAACGTCGAGGTAAGAAAATTAATAATACGTGATAAAGACCCGGGAAAATGTAACTATGTTTACAAATCGTGTGAATTTAAAAAGTTTATTGGAAATCGTGTAAGTTTAAAAAGTAGTTTCTTAGTATTTACAATCAGAAAAAAATAAAAACTTTAGTGTACCTACTATGTAAAATGGGGGGTGATTTTTTGATAGTGTAGCGTTAGAGAGCTCTTTAAAAATCTGGGTTTAAAAAAACTACAATTTTCATTTTAGGGTTCCGTTTTCGAGCGCAAATTTAAAGTTTTGTATACAGCAAAAGCAAAGAATTTTATTTATTTTTTTAGAAATATTACAGGTAGAAATACATCATCAAAAAGTTTCCCAGACAGAATTCGAACCTGTGCCCCTCGCTTGCCGGGCGAGTGCGCTACCACTGTGAGGTTTTTTTATAATGTATTTTTTCCTGATATATTATTTTTTTTTCAATCATATGTAAGATTATATTGTAAATACTGTATTTTATTATGTTTTTTAAAGATAATACTGGCTTTTTGGTCAGTTATTTTAATTAAAGGGTGCCCTCACACAGCTTTTTACAGTCTATCTTTGAATAGAATATAATGCAATAGTGTGTAGACACCTTTACATACTTAACCTAAAAAAAAATACCGTTTACAAAATTTTCAAAAAAATCTCAAAGTCAAGTTTTATAAAGTTTTTTTACAATAAATACAGCATGTTTCTGCGACTGCAATAGAAGATAGGGGGTTGTTCTAGAGGTCTAGGCGAACAACTTTTGTTCTACGACTTTTGGAAATTTAAACCTTTTTCGAACATTTTGAGGTTAAAGATGCCATTTTAGAAAACCTTTTTGAAAGAAAATTACAAATACTTGAGGTAATAACTACTTTGTCTTTTAAGGGTTCCGTACCCAAAGGGTAAAAACGGGACTCTATTTAGTAATATAGCCCCCTTTTTACCCTCCACTGTCTGTCTGTCCGTCTGTCAGCGGAGTCTCAGTAATAGGGTCCCATTTTTAAATTAGTTTAATTTTTACTTTATTTTTGTTAGAACATTTTGTAAACGGGTATTCTAAAACATAGCTTAAGTCTATTGGTATACCGTATGTTTTGTACATGTCCTTATATCTAAGCAGAATACGATACCAAAAGAAGGTTATAAATAAAAAATACTGATTTCAATAAATAAGAGGACAGTCTCCATACTCTTTCTCCATACAAACGTAGTCGACTGTTTCCTCCCTGGATAAAGACATTAGAGCAAATATGTTTATGCCATAAAACCTATATCTGTCATGACCATGCCTCCACGTTTTGATTTTTTTCATTTTCTAATTAGAATAGTTAAAAAAATTAAAAATCAAAACGTAGGGGTACCTACCTATGGTCATGGCAGATATCGGTTTCATGGCATAAACATATTTGCTCTAAATGTCTTTATCCAGGGAGGAAACAGTCGACTACGTTTGTATGGAGAAAGAGTAGGTAGACTTTCCCCATAATGGCGACCTATCACACGGCGCCGATTTCCAACCTCTTTCTTGTATGATTTTTTAGGGTTCCGTAGCTAAATGGCAAAAAACAGAACCCTTATGGATTCGTCATGTCTGTCTGTCTGTCCGTCCGTCACAGTAAAAGACAAACGTTACATAAAGTTAGTCATCGTTTATAATTTATAAGTAAGGGGGCTTGTGTTTAGTTTGCGCTGTGTGTAACGTCGTGCAATATTAAGCTATGGCATAGCTTATCGCGGGCTTTGAGCGCGGCGACCAAATCAAGAAATTCCGTAACGAAAATAAAACCTAACATCCCCCACTCCGCCTACCATGTAGGTGAATGGCTATGCAATAGCTTTACCGCGACAGTCCCCGAGTGCCACACGGTTTCTTTTTTATTTATTCGGTTTTACTACCATTTTAAACCCCCCAGTAAATCAATGAAATCAAAAGACAGTCAAAAAGATCATAAGCTGTTCACTGGATGTCTTTTTGACCGGCTTATTGGTTTGTATCGGAGATCGGCATCGTCTGAATGGACCATCATTGAACTAGTTACAAAAAATACATTTTCACGAATAAAAAAAATATTAGATGAAAAAAAAAATGAAAAATAAATAGTGAGATGTAAAATGAATGAGTAAAAAAAAGTTGCCAGTAAAAAAAAAACTTAAAATCTACTAAAATGGAATAATACGTTAATATTTACATTAAAAATCACAATTATTACGGAATCGATTTCTTTAAAAACTAATTATTTAATAATACTAATAAGCTAAAAATGCTAATATTCATTGGTGTTGCCATTATAAAAAATCACATTTTTTACCTTTTTCAATATTTATTGGTGCTGCCAGCTTACATGGAAATTCATTATAGAAAAAGCTTTTTTAAATATATTTTTTTCTACTACATACATATTTCTACCATTACAAATCATCAAATCATTCACTGGTGTTGCCAGTTTCGTACAAAAATACTATTTTGGAAGTTTCTTTTTTATTAAGGCCCCATTTTAAATATATATTAATAAGACCAATTATATCCATTTTTTAAATTCTACTTGTTAACCGACTTCCAAAAATGAATGAAAATATGAATAGATAACCCATTCATATTTTTTTAATCATTAAAATCGATATATTTGATTTGTTTTAAAATAGTCAAAAAAATGTTTAAAATGCATACATTTTTAAAATAAATATAGTTTATCCTACCAATATTATAGAATTTGTTAGTTTTTGTGTATGTTCGGAAAAACTACTGAATCTATTGCAATGAAACTTGGTATGTAGATAGCTAGAGAATGAGAATGCCATTTGCAGTTTGACCCCCCGATATCCTCCAAAAAATGTAACCTATGCAGGCGAAACCGCGGGCAATTCTAATATTCACGTCAAAAAAATATTATTATGCAATTTATTACTTTTTTTGTTATTTTATTTAAGAACTTTTGATCTGAAATTGTAACTTGGACTTCATAATTAGCTGACATTACAAATTTACGTTTTCTTGCCAAATCTATATCCAGGCATGAACCATTTAAACGGGCCTTCAGGGGGATATCCTAAACTATAAGAGTAAGCGAAAAATGCTGAAAAGAATTGCGTCCCCGATTTTGGCAAAAACTTAAATGGCATATTTAGATTTTTGAAAAACTAATTAGTCTTTTTGCAAAAAATAAACATCCTATATTAATGTATCGATCAAATAGTGTTGCTGATAGAGATCAAATCTTGAAAAACGTCAAATCTGACATTGTAACTTGCACAGTAACTTTAGTGTAGCTGACATTATAATCTGACTAAACTTTAGCCATGTTGTAACTTGAATAGTAATTTAACTTCAGCTGACATTATAACTCAATCCTAACTTTAGCTGACGTCTTAAGTTTGACAGTAATTTTACTTTAGCTGACATAACTTAAACGTCAAAACTGACGTTGCAACTTGGCCAGTAACTTTACAATAGCTGACATTGTAACTTGGTCAGTAACTTTACTAGCTGACATTATGAGTTTAGCTGACGTCGTAACTTGAGCAGTAATTTTACTTTAGTTGACATTGGACAGTAACTTTATTGTATCTGACATTATAAGTATTAAGCTGACGTCTTATCTTAGACAGTAATTTTACTTTAGCTGCTATTGTAACTTAGTCAGTAACTTTACTAGCTGACATTATGAGTTTAGCTGACGTCGTAACTTGGGCAGTAATTTTACTTTAGTTGACATTGGACAGTAACTTTATTGTATCTGACATTATAAGTATTAAGCTGACGTCTTATCTTAGACAGTAATTTTACTTTAGCTGCTATTGTAACTTAGTCAGTAACTTTACTAGCTGACATTATGAGTTTAGCTGACGTCGTAACTTGGGCAGTAATTTTACTTTAATTGACATTGGACAGTAACTTTATTGTAGCTGACATTATAAGTATTAAGCTGACGTCTTATCGTAGACAGTAATTTTACTTTAGCTGCCATTGTAACTTAGTCAGTAACTTTACTAGCTGACATTATAACTCTAACTTTAGCTGATGTCTTAACTTAACTTAGACAGTAATTTTACTTTAGCTGACATAGTAACTTTACAATAGCTGCCATTGTAACTTGGACAGTAACTTTAGTGTGGCTGCCATTAAAACGCAAACTAACTTTACCTGACGTCATAACTTTACGTGCTGTTTTGACAAGGCCCATGCTCCAGCCAAGTTGAATGCCAATTATTATTAAACATGCCGGAGTAGGGATGTTTTCTCTTCTTGTGTAGTCTTAAAGATTCCTCCGAAGCGTACCAGTATTGTGGGAATTTGTCGAATGGGTACTTTTCTGATTCTTTTACATGTGGTTCTTTAGGGTCCGCTGTAGGGAAATTATGAGTTTTAGTAGAGGTACTAAAGATGATGTCTTAAATATATTTCATGTTTCTTTTAGGAGAAATTCTATACAGCGTGTTTTGAGGACGGTGATTTAAGCCGAAAGGGGGTTGTTCTAGACTCTAGCTAGAACAACCCCCTTAAACAAAAGTTGTTTACCTACCTCTAGTATCTAGAGGTAAACAACTTTTGTTTTACGACTTTTGGAAATCCTCGGAACACCCGTTATAAAAAAAACCCGTTGTAGCGCTGATATAATCCCCCACGACGACGACTTATCTATCTTGTCTACCATGTTTCATTAGTAAAATAATACCAACATACGGACAGAAAGAAGTGCTTCTTGTGGCCCGGCTTGGACAACAATATGTATACTCACCAATAGGTATGCAGTAGAGACAGAATATCCTGTGCTTCCGGCCCTGGTGTGTCAACAAGTGCTTCTTGTGGCCCGGCTTGGACACGGACACGTGAGGGCAGCACGGACACGGGAACGAGAGCGAGCGCGGGACGGACCCGTGGCGGAGAGACGAGTGGGCTAGTAGCGTGGTGGGGACTCGGTAGCCCTGGGTAGGGAAGAGACTGGTCAGATGCAGTTGAGCAATGGAATTATGTGTACTACTCAGTCTCAGAATCCGTATTTATAGACGAATCTAAGTAGTTACTTTTGTTAACCAATGCCCTGTCTCGCTCTTATTAGTTAGTTTTCACGTCAACTAGAATGTGACAGACACATTACTTAGACAATCACTTAGAATTGTCTATAAATACGAGTGTTAGATGATATAAAAAAAATAAAAAAAACTTCACTAAAAAAATCTAGCAAGTTAAAACAAAACTAAACTTAAAAAACTGGTCAAGTGCGAGTCGGACTCGCGCACGAAGGGTTCCGTACCACCGTACCGTAATCACAATTGGGAACTGAACACTAGACTAACCAATCTATGAAATATCTTTGTTTATTTATTTCTTTTGTAATTAAAATAGTCAAAAAATTAGAAAATGACATAAATCAAAACGGAGAGGCATGGCCATGGCTGATAAAGAACTTATGGCATAAACATATTTGCTCTTATATCTTCATCCAGAGAGGGACAGTCGACTACGTTTGTATTGAGAATGACTGTCCTCCTAAGATAAGTGCAAAACGTGCGTTGTCGTTGCGTTTATGGATTTCGCTTGGTACAGTTACCCAATTGTGACAATGGTACGGAACCCTTCGTTCGCAGTCTGTCTCGCACTTGCGACGGTTTTTTTTTATCTGTAGTGATGTTATTATTTTTATAAAAACATCGAATTAGATGTTATTATGATTTTCGAATTGGTGACATGTACCAGGGAAACATGACGCTGCAAGAGATTGCAGCGAGTCGCAATAAAATCTATCTATTATTATTATCTATACTAATACTAGCTGACCCGGCAAACGTTGTTTTGCCTTATAATTTATAGATAGTAGCCGATTCTCAGACCTACTGAATATGTATACAAAATTTCATAAAAATCGGTCAAGCCGTTTCGGAGGAGTACGGTAACTAACACTGTGACATGGAAATTTTATATATCTATCTATTACTATTATAAAGCGGAAGAGTTTGTTTGTTTTTTTGTTTGTTTGTTGGTTTGAACGCGCTAATCTCAGGAACCACTGGTCCGATTTGAAAAATTCTTTCGGCGTTGGATAGTCCATTTATTGAGGAAGGCTATAGGCTATTTTTGATCCCGATATTCTCACGGGATCAGGACTTATGCGGGT
Organism: Idaea biselata; assembly: GCA_958496205.1. Classification (NCBI taxonomy): domain Eukaryota; kingdom Metazoa; phylum Arthropoda; class Insecta; order Lepidoptera; family Geometridae; genus Idaea; species Idaea biselata. The sequence continues at coordinate 9,524,391 of OY292406.1, forward strand.
GAAACCGCGGAGAACTGCTAGTCTTCAATCTTCTTCTTCTATTATTATAAAGCTGAAGAGTTTGTCTGTTTCTTTGAACGCGCTAATCTCAGGAACCACTGGTGCGATTTGAAAAGTTCTTTCAGTGTTGGATAGTCCATTTATTGAGGAAGGCTATAGGCTATATTATATTTTCAAAAAAATTAGGAGTACAAAGTCCCGGGCACTGCTAGTAACAGTTATAGATATATCCTCTTACTTATAAACGACTGGCTTCCTACTTTTGATCCCGATATTCCCACGGGATGGGGACTTACGCGGGTGAAACCACGGGACGCAGCTAGTAAGAATATAAGATGACACTTTCAAAACATTTAAACATGTTTGGACTGTTAAAACAAACAAAATGCTTACCTTAAAACAATGTTCACATCTGTAGGGAAACTCTTTCCATTTCGGATTCTTTTTCCTACTGAACACCATTTTGTACGGGTCTTCGGGGAACCAGTCCGCTGGATCCAGTTCCATTTCCACTAGTTCCACCCCTGGAAGTCAATATACAACGTTAGATCTACGTACTTTATGATCGCCTGGTACTTTACAAAACTGACGCCTTGTAAATTATGGAATTTACTTGACTAATTTTGAGAAAATCTACGTTTTCAGATAGTTTTTAGGGTTTGTTCGTGCGCTAACGTACGAACGAACCCTAAGAACTATCGTACGCACTATCCCATACTTCCAAGTACTATGGAAGCGCGCAGTCTGCATACGACTCAGTATACGTACGACTAATTCATATGCAATCCCGCGCTTCTATAGTACCTACATGGAAGGATGGGATTGTTCGCACGTCTCCGTACGTACTACTACTAATGACTAATGACATTTGGACGAAAACGTATCTAAAGTGTGGCCGGCTTAACTTCACGTACTTTATGAACGCCTGGTACTTTTACAAAACTAACGCCTTGTAAATCACGGAATTTACTTGACTAATTTTGAAAATTTTCACGTTTTCAGATAGTTTTTTTGGGGGTTCCGTACCCAAGGAACAAAGAAAACTTGCGAGGTGTCAAGGGATGGAACGGATGGAACGAAGATAAAAAAAAAAGTGTATCCGTTACAACTTTGGACTTAGTTTTTTCCGTCTAGCCCCCTTTCGCAACGCGCGATAATGAACTTCGTTCCAAAAACGGGACCATTTTACTAAGACTCCACTGTCTATCTGTTTGTCACCAGGGAGGCTACCGCGCTAGTTCCGTCGGCATCGGCAGCGAATTCATTTGACAGTTGACAGCCGAATTTCGCACCGCGAAAATTCCAAATCGATGCGTCGATTACTCATGCCGATGCAGACGCCAAGTTGAAAGAATGAAAATGAGATTTTTGAAAGAAAATCTTCAAATCGACGGCTGACGGCCATGGATGCGCGGTGTCAAAATTGAAAACCCCGCTGTCAAAGATGTCAAACTACGTCGACATCGAGTTGATGTCAACGGAAATAGCGCGGTAGCCTTGCAGGCTGTATCTCATAATCATGAACCGTTATAGCTAACCTGGCTGACATCAGATCAGCCAACGTACAACTATTAGGGCTGGAGAGGCATACAAGGCGGTGCTGCATAGTTTGCTCGGGAGCTCCACAGTCGCACTTGACGGGGGGGACGGCACTGTACATAGGGTGCCTGAGATCAGTTTCCTGTTTGGCTTTCTCTACTGCACAGGCTACCACTCTGCGTAGTAGTAGTAGTAGGACTATCCCTGTTAGAGGGTACAGCTGATTCAAACCAGTTATGGCTCGACAAGTGTTATCGCTACATCCACGACACGACCCTTGAGTGTGCAAGTGACTGCTGGGTGGAAAACTTGTGGGGTGATCCAAAGTGCGCTCAGCCTACCAAACTCTACGTACTTTATGATCGCCTGGTACTTTCACGTAGGAAACGCCTTGTAAATTATGGAATTTACTTGACTAATTTTGAGAAATTTTACATTTTTGGATAGTTTTTTAGGGTTCCCTACCCAAAGAGTAACGGTGCACTTTTACTAAGATTTCACTGTCTACCTGTCTGTAACTAGGCTGTATCTCATACTTATAAACCGTGATAGCCAGCCAGTTAAATTTTCACAGATAATGTATTTCTGTTGCCGCTATAACAAATACTAAAAAAACGTAAGAATACAAATATTTAAGAGGGCCTCCCATATAACAAACGTGATTAAGGTACATAAAAACGCAACGATACCGCGATGTATTTTGCCACTAACGCCATCTAGTGAGACTGGAGAAAGACTGGCGCCAATGGTTAAATAAATTGTAACGTCCAGTGTTAATTTTAGGGTTCCGTACGTAATTGTGATAGTGGTACGGAACCCTTCGTGCGCGAGTCTCGCAATTGGCCGGGTTTTTAAAGACATATTATACTTACCATCGGGTACTTTGATCTGTGGTACTACAGGCTCCGGTTTCGGTAGTAAGACGGGCTCGGCCGGCTGTATGGTGAGGCCGGACGGGGCCGCGTGCGCTAGTAGACTTGTTAATATCGTGTTTTGGGTCTGAAAGTTGAAGAAGAATAATTTGTTAGCAGATTTCTTAAGCCTCTGCAGTAGTTAGAACTATTTTTTTTCGGACGGTTAACTATAAAATTTATTTGAAACATCAGTTTTAAAAACAATGCTTATTAAAGTTGAGGATATTTAAGAGGATAGTCTCCATTCTCTTTCTCCATACAAACGTAGTTTAAATTTTCCTCCCTGGATAAAGACATTAGAGCAAATATGTTTATGCCATAAAACTTATATCTGTCATGACAATGCATCTACCTTTTTATTTTTTTTCTAATAACAATAATAAAGCAAGTCTATGGTCTCAAACACTTTTTCCTAGAAAAACAAGTAGTCCTTTACATCAAGCAATAGTTAAAATAGACAAACAGTTTACACCGTTAAATTTAAGCGATAATAATTTGGAAACCATAGATTCTAATAAACACTATCAAGATAAATACAATAGTTGGAAAAGGAAAGAACTGCATGGAAGACATATACATGATTTAGAACAGACTCATATTGATAAAGCAGCATCTAATAAATGGCTTGACTATGCTGGACTTTTCCCAGAAACAGAAGGCTTTATTTAGGCCATCCAGGATCAAGTTATTAACACAAAAAAATATAGGAAATACATCATTAAAGATAGAAACTTACCAAATGATTTATGCAGAAAATGTCACAATAAACCGGAAACAATACAACATATAACTGGAGCATGCATCACACTCACACAAAATGATTACACTCATAGACATAATCAACTTGCTAACATCGTTCATCAAAAACTTGCATACAAACATTCACTCACCAAAGAACCTCCCATACCTTACTACAAATACACCGCACAAAATGTACTTGAAAATCCCTCTTTCAAACTATATTATGACCGTAACATACTCACCGACCACACTATTTATAACAATCGTCCAGACATCACACTAGTAGATAAAATCAACAAGCATACATATATTATCGATATAGCAGTCCCAAATACAAATAACATACAGACTACTATAACAGAAAAGATTAGGAAATATACAGAATTACAAGAGGAAATAAAAAGAGTGGAAAATGGATAGAGTCACAATTGTCCATAGGGACACACATAGAACTATAGAGTTCTGTCTACAACCGGCATAATCCCAAAGTATTTATTCAATAGCCTTCAATTACTTGATTTGCCCAAAAACACCTTTTTAACGTTACAGAAAGCAGCCATTTTAAATACTTGCCGTAGTCAGAAAATTTCTACAACTTGAGTCAGACAATAGTACAATTCAAATCTAAGGCACTTGGCACATGCCCGTGTCAGTTTAATTTTACCAGGTATTAAAGCCTGAGCTGAAAATATTTTTCAAAACAACATAAAAAATAATAAAATGAAAAAAATAAAAAGGTTGATGCATAGTCATGCATGACAGATATAAGTTTTATGGCATAAACATACCTATTTGCTCTAATGTCTTTATCCAGGAGGAAAATTTAAACTACGGTTGTATGGAAAAATAGAATGGAGACTATCCTCTTAACTAAGTCATGTATTATGTGAAAACACGATTACAGTAAATTATCTCGACAGAATGAAATCACAAAAAAAATCCTCTAAAATTTTGCGTAAACTAGCATCTTACGTCTTTCATTAACACATCTGAAATTCGCTAGCGCTATCCCTGTTACGCAATGGGGGCTGTATGGGGCCTAAAAAATCTAGGGTTAAAAACTTAGGTCCCTTTCTTTTATGATCGTCTGGTACTTTCGATTTTCGTACGCTCTAGGGTAATACTATTTCTTTGACGAATTTCATTAAAATCGGTTTAGTAGTTTTAGCGTGAAACCCGCGTCAGACCAAACGCGTGGCTTACATGCATTGTAATGTCATCTCTATTACATTGTCTTACTCAGATTGTATGGAAATGAAAGAGATGCAACATACACACGTACATATATTATGTATCTATCTCACTTTTAGTTTCATATACAATGACAGAGAGAGGGAGACATGCACACTACAGGTATCCTAAATCCTTTTTCAAACAAACAAACTCTTCAGCTTTATAATCACTAGCTGACCCGGCAAACGTTGTTTTGCCAAACAAAATTTCCATGTCACAATGTTAGTTACCGTACCCCTCCGAAACGACTTTACCGATTTTTACCAAATTTTATATGCGTATTCAGTAGGTCTGAGAATCGGCTACTATCTATAATTTATAAGGCAAAACAACGTTTGCCGAGTCAGCTAGTAATAGTATAGATTTACCTGCAAAGCGGACGCTATGTTCAGACTATGTGATAGGTCTGCCTTTGGTTTCCGCTTGTATCCTTTGGGAGGGCCTCTCTTTTTTGCTACTTCACCATTTTTCTTATATCTGTGTATAGAAAAATATTATTAATGTTAAAAAAATACAAATTAGTTTCTGTAATGCACCATTTACTTACATGGTTCCGATATGCATCATCCACATGGTGAAAAAAAACTATAGTGTGAATAAATATTTAAATCATTTACTGATGATAAATAACGCAGTTTTACCCGCTTAAGTCCCGATCCCGCGGGATTTGCGGAATCAAATGTAGCCTATGTCTTTCTTCAAAGTCCTATCTATCTCTATACCAAAATTCATCTACATTGGTTCAGCAATTGAGACATGAAAACGTAACAGACAGACAGTGTTACTTTCGCAATTACAATATTTTAGTAGTAATCTGGCAAAATTAGTTTTTCTCTGTCAGTATGTATGTAGATACTCCTTTACAGGTCGTAGTTTTCCACCGATTTTGATGAAACTTGGTATACAGATTCTATGAGCATATAGGTTTTTAGGGTTCCGTACCTAAAGGTAAAAACGGGACCCTATTACTGAGACTTCGCTGTCTGTCTGTCTGTCTGTCCGTCCGTCCGTCCGTCCGTCTGTCCGTCTGTCCGTCTGTCCGTCTGTCACCAGGCTGTATCTCATGAACCGTAATAGCTAGAAGGTTGAAATTTTCACAGAAGATGTATTTCGGTTGCCGCTACAACAACAAATACTAAAAACGAAATAAAACAATTCTTTAAAAGGGGCTCCCATACAACAAACGTGTTTCAAAAATAACAAGGAGTTTAGTACTACAATGTGAGGTCGCTTCTGATTGGTCAGGACAAATCGAGTTGGTCATGGAATTCAAAATGGCTGCCCTATCTGTCAAATATACCAGTCTGCCTTACTTACCAAAGAGTTTCTTTTATGTTTCAGATTTTCTTTGTGCCAAGGTTTTTTTTTTTTTTTTTGAGTGATTCGGTCGTTTGATGGGAGTAAGAATCGAAGATAAATATTTTATATTTTCCTATAAAATTTAAAAATTGGTTGTTGTAAACCATTTTAGGGTTCCGTATCCAATTGTGATAGTGGTACGGAACCCTTTGTGCGCGAGTGTCGCACTTGCCCAGTTTTTTATATTTGGTTGATGGGGCATTTCCCCTGAAGAAATAATAAGACTGATCCGGGGATACAAAGTTGTATAAAGTTAAGCAAATGTAAGAGCGCTGCGTGACGCCAACTTCTAGGTAAATTATGGTAGTAGTATCTTACCTGATAACTTCCCCGCTATCACTGACAATAGGGCTTCGGTTCTGTACGGGTGTGATTGTCAGTTTGGCTGGCAAAGAGAATCTAGTCTGCAAATTCTTCACTATATTATTGGCTTCACTGGCCAAAGCTAGCGGGTTGGCCAAGTTGAGAGGGTTATTCACAAACTTAGGTAAAACAGGGGTCGAAGGATAAATAGATAGGGATTTTGGTATGTTGGGAGCGTAGGCTGGTATTTGTATGACTTGTAGGTTTAGGGAGGGGGTGTATTTAAGGCGTTTGGAGGGTGGTTCGTCGGAGCCCGAGCCGGAGCTGTCCGAGTGACAGTCCAGAGGGTCTGTGGTGTTGAACTCATGGTCGTTGTGATCTTTTTCTTGAAGGCAGAACATCTGAAAGAATTAATACAAATATTATTTATAAGTAAATATTGTATGATGTTACACACAGCGCAATCTAGCCCCAAACTAAGCACTAGGTGTGTACTATGGGCACTAGATATAGTTGGATTATATGAAATTTTGCAGTGGGTTCTTTATAATTGTATGGCATTTCCCAAACCTAAATAAACATTTTTTTGGGAACTTTCCCCACATGTAAAATGGGGGATGGTTTCTACATGTAAAATGGGGGATGTTTACCCTATCATGTGGGGTATTGTTAGATAGCTCTTTTAAAATAATTGTTGGTTTTGAAAAACAAATTTTCATTAAAGGTTCCAGTTTCAAAATATTGTATTTAATTCTAGCGTCTTTATCATTTCATGATACTTTTCATAATGGATAACTAAATACCTAGCACAAACTGTAGGGCTTATGGACAATTTTGCACTGGGGACTGGGGTTGTTTATGTGTGCCTGGTATTTTTATTTTGATGGCCAATGCACAGCTGTGATTGCTAAAGCTACAAACGTGTATTTTGCACAAGAGTTCTTTACATGTCATACGGCAGTTCCGGCAGTGGAGTTGGTATTTACGTAAATTCACAAGCATGTAAAACCTAAGTTATTCATTAGTTACGACGAAATTTCAATAAAGAAAAAGTCTATGGTAAAGTGCCGTTTAGTGGTTTTGAGTTTTCAGTGTCATTGCCCTAGGAAATACTTAAATAATTTGTATGAGTCACTATCGATTTAGCGAGAATTTATTTACGCATTTTTTGATGAAATTACTCATTTAAATATAATTCATTAGGACGTTACATTTACCACTAATAGGGGATGAGAGTTATTGAACCGTTTCAAGTATTATCGTTAATTCAATTATAGATATATGAGTTGAAAATAATCGTTTACTTCTATCGAAAAATTACCTCAAGATATAAATGTTCGTAAGACAGCGTCTAACACAGTATTAAGTAAATTAACACGTAAAACTTTATTACTATCACAAAATGGCGTTTTAAACACATAATAGGGCCTATCTAAACAATAGCAAAGTCCCACAAATATAACTGCACATGCCTGTACTTACGCGTAAGTGGAAGCCAATAATTAACATACAAAAATACACTAATTTTGTATGAATAACCCACCTTTTTCACGATAAAACCGCAGACACTATAAATTTAAAGTTTTTACAGTAACATTGGAGTTTGTTCAATTGATTTTATTTGGTTTTTCAGGTAAAAATAATTAAGAGAAATTAGGTTAGGTACAAGAATAAAATAATAACAAGTATTGAAAATGCCACAGATGAGAAATTGCGTTGCTATGTTTGGTAGTGATGGGGTAAAAATGGGTAGAAAGATTTACCGGTTTTTTTTCTACTACGATTTGTTTTGATAGTTGTTACTATTCTACTCAACGCAAGGTGTCGGTACTGTTGCATGAAACCGTTGCCAACATTATAAAAGAAAAGTCATCTACGAAGCTTCGACTAGTTCCGGAAGTTGAGATTATTCTACTCCACGCTAGGTGTCAGCACTATCGCATGAAACCATTGACCAATATAATAAAAAAAAACATTTTACGAAGCTTTGACTTGTTCCGGTAGTTGGGATTATTCAGTCTTCAAGGGAACGTGGTTCTTTTTATATGAAAATAATGAGGACAACTTAGAAGTTAAAATAAATTATCATGAGTATCCTCTTTGCTTCGTCAAAGCATGCTCTCGGACCTATATCGGTATTTGTTCCAGAGTTACCTCACCTCGTTGTAGAATTATTTTGAATATGAGGTATTTACTTACTCTAATGAGGAAGAACACTAACTTTATATCCCGGCAGAGGTCGGTAGTCGGATGATCTTTACTGTCAAACGTTTGTCAAAGGTCTGGAAAGCTACCACGGTTCTTCCGTCGGAATCGGGATCGGATTCATTTGACAGTTGACAGCCGAATTTCGAACCGCGAAAATTTCAAATCGGCGCGTCGATTACTCATATCGATGCCGAAGCCACATTGAATGAATGCAACACAGACAAAATTGAATTGATTTGAAGATTTTGAAAGAAAATCTTCAAATCGACGGCTGACGGCCATGGATGCGCGGTTTTAAAATTGAAAACTCCGCTGTCAGAGATGTCAAACTACTGCGTCGGGATCGAGTTGCTGTCAACGGAAGAACCGCGGTAGCTTTCCAGATGTTTTTTACAACTCTCGGCGCCAAATTGGCCATATCGGTCTGAGACCGAAAGAATAAAAAAAAAACTCGGCGTTGCCATTGTTGGAGGACCATCATCGAAAAAAAAAAGATCATCCGATGCCAGCGCCTCTGCAAACAGCTTTGCGCGTGGCACCCCATTCCCAACGAACGACCATTATTATATGGTCTGGAGGTAGGTATTCAGAGTGTGAAGTATTACAGTATTTGCGGATACAGAATGGTGGCTAGAGGTAGGTAATTACTTTATTTCTATTATTCTTCCTGCGTCCCGCGGTTTACCGAGTAAGCCCCGATCCCGTGGGAATATCGGGATCAAAAGTAGTCGAGTACTCTTCGATAATTAATGTAGCTTTCTATTGGTGAAAGAATTTTTGAATACACACACACACACACACCTAAACAAAAATAAAAATCTTTTTTCTTTATTACAGAAGTGTAGATGTAGAATAAAATAGGTATCTATAACATGGCCATTTCATTTTAACTTCGCCGCGAAGTTTGATTCTGACCTGAATTTTTTTTTTATTGGAACGCATTTCTTTTGTAAATACATACATATTATACATAGAGGGACACCCAGACCAGACACAAACATTTATTTTTAAGCATAAATACATGCACCCGGCGGGAATCGAACCCGCGACCTTCTACATTGCAGTCGCGCTTTCGGACGACGGACGCGCCACAGAGGTCGTCTAAGTTTTGCATACCTATTAAAATATTCATTTGAAACATTTGAAAGTACTAAATCTGAATTTTGGTGCAGTTTTATGTGTCCGTGTATATGTTCTAAACAGCGTGTTTCAAGGATGGTAATTTAAGGCGAAAAGGGATTGTTCTAGACGTCTAGGCGAACAACTGTAGTTCTAAGACTTTTGGAAATAATGCTGGGTTTACATTACACTAGTGAACATTGTTGAACGGAAAGAATAAAAAGATTTTTATTGAAAACTAGCTGACCCGGCAAACGTTGTTTTGCCTTATAAATTATAGATAATTAAATTTTTCCTGAATTTTCTTTGCTATAAACCTCACGGAGCCCGAGACCTTTCCAACGAATGCAAAACCGTGGAAATCGGTTCGTGCGTTCTGGAGTTATAGCGTCAGGAAGGAAAACCCGACTTATTTTTATATAGTAGATAAATCAAACAACTTTAATTATTATATAAATATGTATTTGTTAATTTAATAATTATTTACAACAATAATTAACAACACTTACGAATTATTTAATTATAAAATTATTTTTTATTAATTATTATAATAATATGCTCGGAGTCGATATCGATCCCAAAGTTTTATTCTATTCAAACGACCCGACTTAAAAAACACAAATCTTAAGGGAAAAGAATACCTTTTCTCCATACAAACTTTACAAACGTAGTCGACGGTTTCCTTTGGATAAAACCGAGAACAAGTGGGTTGAGTATCCTTTCCTTTTAAATCCAAAATTTAATATTATGTAGACAAAAACAAATATGTGCAATATACCTATGGGTCAAACAAATTACATAAAAAATACGATCACAATGAAGGACGAACCATCGATTTTAGCGATTCTAAAACAAAAATGGATTGTACGACATCTAGGTATGCGTATACAGTGAGCCAACAATCGACAACGAAGCACTTGTTTTAATTCTGTGCCGTCGCGTCAAAAAGGTCGCAAAAAGGAACCCATGACTTTCGGAATGAAAGTCTGGGTATCTACCACTAGACCAACGCTGCTCTAGACTTGTTGGTTCAATGTATATGCAGAATAAGTTAAATGCAAGTTTATTAGTAATTTAATTACAGCAAAATATACGATTTCAAACTAACATTTACCGTTATTTAATAATACATTCATTAATTACTACGTACATAACCGTTATTTAGTAATAACCTTAATGACCTTATTATTAAATTTTAATAACTGGGTTTTTTTTTTATTCATTCATATTCAGCTTTGTAAGTTTTTTTATTAATGTCTTATATTTTTAATTATTCATTTAGGTACATTTATTGGCTAACTAGGTACTTATTACTACTTAATTTTAATATAACTATATTAAACATTTGTGTGCGGTTAAAATTATTATTTTACTAGTGGTATTTTTTTTCACTGCACTGCATGTATTTATTTAATTATTTCGGTCGTAATAGACTTAATAGAATTTTACTATATTAAGTATGTTTACTTTTAAAAGATTTAATTTAGTTTATGTGAGTATACTTACTTAGGTACGTTTCATTTTTAATTATTTTATTATAATTCAGTAGGTTATTTATTATTTATTACACATGAAAAATACAATACAAAGCGCGCTTCCATAGTATATACCTACCTACTCGGAAGGATGGGATTGTTCTTATATACGGTTTCGTACGTTAGCGCACGAATGATTTCGTAAAACGTACCTATTCAAAGTGCGCCCGGCTATGCTTTTTTATTTTTAACTTTTTTATTTTTGTCCTTAGGGACACGAAATCTTGGAGCTATGACTTTTCAAAATATCGTATCGTAAATGGGTTCAATGATGAATTCATCGCTCGGGTTGGGAACTCGCGTGTTAGTTATCTAAGATATGGTATATACTAACATTGCGTATTCAAAAAATTAGCTAGACACCTACATGCATATTCATAAAATTATTGTATTTATTAAGAATGATTCAGGCATTTGTAAATAAGCAAAAAGGCATTCTTATGGATGTCAAATAGATAATCGCAGTGTGACAGCACGTGCTCACGCGGCAACGGTTCGACATACGACTGAAGCTAGTGCGTCAGCTAGACGCAGTTTTATCGTCTCATTTTCCGAGACTAGGTAACGTATGTTTACTTTAAGGTTAGTTGAGAGTTCTAGTTCGTTAAGACGCTGGGGTACTGATCCAGAGATTAGATTTAGAGCCTCGCCGCGAGTCAATTTTTGAAGATGTATTTTAGTAGTTTTGGAGCCTAGTCAAATTTTATTTGTTTGTAAAAACAAACAAATATTTTTTTTCTCTTTTTAATAATAGTCGTATACGCGCGTACCTGTACGCGTGTAAAAATCATGTCCAAGATCGAAATTAAACTCATTTTTCTGTTTTAATGTTTATTACTTTAGCATTACTTCAATGCTCAACGCTTCGAGATATTTATAGGTCTCTTCTTCAGAATTGACTGCGAGTACTGCGACCTGTAAATTTCTCGAAACGTTGAGCGTTGAAACAATGCTAAAAGTAATAAACACCGCACGATTAAAACCGAAATATGTCTTTAATTTATATCCAACATCGGGAAAACAGAAGAAAAATCTTAATCTAAGATCTTCATTTCCCATCATTCGCTCCCCCCCCCCCCCCCCTTAAGACGCCATATGTTTAGCCGCCGCGGCGGCTGCGAGGGCGGCTGCCTTCTTCTTGACGGCTAGAGCGGTGCGCTGCTTCGCTTGTATCTTCGCCTTCTGACTCTTTGAAAGCTTCCGTTTCTTGGCGTCTGTCGCTGCTGCGCTAGCGGCTAGAATGGGGGAATAATAGTTATAAAAACAACTTGAGAGGTGTCAAGGGACACCCGAGTGGAACAAAGCAAAAAATAAAAAAAATGTGTCGTTACAACTTTTGGTCTTAATTTTTTCCGTCTAGCCCCCTTTCGCAACGCTTTACTGTGGCACTCGGGGACTGCCGCAGTAAAACTATTGCATAACAATAGCTTTACTTCGAGAGGTATTGAATTGACCGCGAGGGAATTGAAGTGGGGGGTGTTAGGTTTTATTTTCGTTACGGAATTTCTTGATTCGACCGCCGCGCTCAAAGCCCGGGATAAAAGCTATGCAATAGCTTAAAAAACTGACCAAGTGCGTGCCTTGTCGGGCCACGAGCAGAGTAGGGTTTCGTAGTTTCCATAAAATAATAGGGCCTCTACTTTGATTCTACGAACGAAAAACGAAACGAAAGTAAATCTGTAATCCGTCCTTCAAAACCGTCAGAAAATTAAATTTTCGGACTGATGGATAACAAATTTTCTTCTGGAAATTTCGTTTCGTTTTTCGTTCGTAGAATTAAAGTAGAGCCCCAGGGATTGCAATTTGGAAATAGTCGATAGGTACGAATTACCAACTAAACTAACAATTTTCAACGGAATTTGTTCAAAATGATACTTCTATTTCTTTAATTACTCGTAAAGAAAAGATTGCTTAGCAGTAATAATTTTCATTTAAACTTCATTATATTATGTATACTAAACTATCGTATTAAACTAACTAAATATTAAGTATGAATTTTCCAAGTAGGTTACCTAAATCCATTTGGCTGTTAGAGAGGGGGTCCACAAAATTCTAAAAACTTTAAAGGTCAATATTTCGAAAACGGGACACTAAAATGAAAAAAAATGTGTGACTTTGGTGACTGCAAAAAGACGAGCATAAATTTTTACCGACTTCCAAAAATTTAGGAGGTTCTCAATTCGTCAGGATATTTTTAAGCTATTGCATAGGTTTTATCGCACGGCAACCGAATCAAGAAATTCCGGAACGAAAATAAAACCTACCACCCCCCACTCCGCCTACCATGTTGCCATGGTAACCATGTCGCTCGGCCGAGGTACATGGTAATTTTAATATGTTTTTTTTTTAGTATGTTCACCGATTACTCGAAGATGCCTAGACCGATTTTGATAATTCTTTTTTTTAATATCAAACAATATCGCTTTTGAACGAGTTCTTTCGCAAACACTTACCGTTCATTTGGTGTCTATTCGCTGCAGTCCGCGCAAGTTCGCCGAGCGTGTTCGCGAGCGCGACGCCGAGCCGCGCGCAGTCCACACGCGACGCCGAGTGCGCGCGCAGCGCTAGTGTTGCCAGTCTGGGGAAATATAAATTTATAAAATAAACCTTTCTCCCGCACCGTACGCGCCGCATTTCGTAAAGTGCGGTGCGGGTGAAACGTGCGAGGTTTCACATCATTACATAAGTACAATGAATTCTAAAATGCGTGCGAGTGCGGTGCGTGCGTTGTTGATTAATGTGCGATCACCTTGCGTTTAAATTATTTTTTGTCATAGGTATGTGAAATCCGATTAATATTGTAATTTAATGTAATGCGGTACCTTCCAGGCAACTCCTGTTGTTCCACGTCCAGCTCGCAGCTTGCGGTGGAGTTCTTCCTGTTAGCTCTAGCGTCCACCATCTGGAACCAACGAGACTGACCCGTACATTAACTACCAACGAGACTACTGCATACTTGTGTTTTCATAAAAAAACAGTAGATACGTTACGTAGTCTCGGAAAATGAGACGACAAAACTGCGTCTAGCTGACGCACTAGCCTCAGTTGTACCTATGTCGAACCGTTGCTGCGTGAGCACGTGCTGTCACACTGCGATTATCTTTTTGAAATCCATAAGAATGCCTTTTTGCTTATTTACAAATGCTTTAATCATTATTAAAGACAAATGTTTTTAAATACAATGATTTTATGAAAATGCATGTAGTGTTTCTAGCTCATTTTTCGAATACGCAATGTTAGAATATACCTTATCTACTATTTTTGTATTCATCTAAGACTGCAAACTAATACTACTCTCTTCCTCTTACTAAAGCTGGAATTCAATTAGGCAACAGTTGTATACATGTGTCTTAGGATGTGTGTGTGTGTCTGTGTCATGTGCCTAGGTACCTACATCATAATAAAGAACACACTCTCCAAATGTTAGCTAGGTATCTACTACTAGTCAGTCAGTCAGCATTTTCGATAAATCTATACTTCTATACTAATATTATAAAGAGGTAACGTTGGTAACATGTATGCATGTATGTATGTATATTGGGGGTAATCTCCGAAACTACTCGGCCGATTTCAAAAATTCTTTCACCATTAGAAAGCTACATTCACCCTGAGTAACATAGGCTACTATTGATCCCGATATTCCCACGGGATCGGGACTTACGCGGGTGAAACCGCGGGAATCTGCTAGTCATTATTATCATAGATAGGTATAGATAATAATATAGATTTTGCGTTAAAGGAACATGGAATATGTTTGCTCTTGCATAACTATACCTGCTCTATTTCAGAAACTTATATCAAAAACCAAAAACTGTCACTGTCAAAGAAAAAGTAAATAAAGAGCTGTCACTTTCTAATAAATATAACGGGATTTGTTTACATTTTTGATCTGAGATTATAGAATAGAGTATATTACACCAAAATGAATCATACGAGTATTTCATAGGATGGTATAGGTACAGAAATAAATTTCACATTTCGATTTAACAGCATTTTAAATTGATGGTAGTAACGTTAGAATCTATTTTATTTGCAGTTTTATGATCTGTTTTTTTTAATTGTCCATTTATCTTTTTCTATTTTCGATTATTTATGAACGTAATAAAGTTACGCCCTCTGTGGCGCGGTGGGCGAACCAAAGGTTGTGGGTTTGCAGTATCATTCTTCAATTTCGGAATCGGGTTTCGATATTATGCAATTCAGTTCTGGAATTCCGGAATTATGAGGTAAGTAACCTTTAAAATTGATAAATGTAAAATGCATATTTTTTTTATTTATTCTATCTATCAATATGAAGGGTTAGTATTGTAAGTAGGAAAAATAAAACCGTTGATACTAATAAATAAAACGGGTTGCACTCCGGGAATTTATTTATTTATTTTATTTATTTATTTCGGTTAAAAAATCCGAAATTCAGACTTATTTCAGTTTCGATAATAATCCGGAATGAGTGTGAGTGAGCAAAACCGGCTGCTAAAACTGAAAGTTATTGATGAATGTGTTCGCGCGTGACTCTACTTGATACTTGATAGATGATAAATACCAACTGATTTGAACTACGAACGAAATGAACTATATAATGAGGTTGTTAAATATAAAGGACTGGCCGTGGCCAACATTGGCTTTAGTATATTCACGCAACATTCATGTCACATGACTAGCTGTCAATCAGTGTGACAGCGGCTATTGTGTAGAACATTAGTTATAGATCTTTTGTCTCTGTCTAACTCTCTTCCATTTTTACCTGTTGACAACGTAGGACGTATCATTACTACTTTAATTGAAATCGACATTAATCTTATGTTAAATACTCAATCAAGGACATTTATTGTGATCAATAAACTCTCTTTCATTGATAGCAACGTTTCGGCTTCTTATTTTTCCACTGAAGAACCTGTAGCTCTGCTAAGATATTCTAAAAGGTTATGTGTCCCAGCTACGATATCGGTGTGGTTGAAGAATGCCAGAGTTGGTGAGTTTATGAGATCGTACAATCTGAAGAGGCTACGAATTTTTCGTGCAGTGTCGTTATACACCCATTCTACTGACTGAGGGACTGAAATATGCTTGCCGGAGGAGAAAACACTTCGATGTCACCGCGTGATCGCGACTCGAATGGCAGTGGTGTTGTTCCCGCTAGTAATGGATCGGGAGGCCAGCATTTGCACAGCTACGAGAAGCTTGAGGGCGTGGCGAATTATCACACATGGAAATTCGCGACACGCATGCTGCTAATCCTAGAAGGATACTGGGATTGTGTGATTGGTGACCAGGTAGATCCCTCGCGTGATGCTAAGGCGCTGGCGCGCATCGCGCTTAGTGTGAAAACGCCTATATACCAGTACATACGAAACGCCAAGACGGCTAAAGAGGCGTGGAGCAAGCTGAAGGATTCTTTTGAAGATAAGGGGCTATATCGTCGTGTGCTGCTACTACGACAGCTACACAGGAGTAATTATGCTGACTACAATAACATGAATAAGTACATAGAGAGTACAGTTAATCTAGTCGAGCAGCTTGCAGACATTGGAAAAGTAATTGAAGATACTGAAGTAGCCGAGATCCTGCTGAGCGGACTGCCACAGGAATATGATTCTGTAGTTTCTAACTTGTCGACTGCCAACTTAACAAACCAAATAACAAGTGATGTTGTGAGATCACGACTAATCCAAGAGGAGCAGAGAAAGGTGTCGCAACATCCCGTGGATACTGCTCTCATTATTAAGAAGAAAATCTCATGTCACTATTGCAAGAAGGAAGGTCATGTTAAGTCAAAATGCTTTAAATTGAAGCGTGATAAGAAAAAACCCAATGAGTGGAACGACAAGTGTATGGCGGCTGCTTTCATAGCTAGGGCAGATGAGTTTGTGATTGATTCGGGGTGCACAGCACACATGGTGAAAAACTCAAGCTATTTTTCGAAGCTGACCCAACGGTCAATATCTTCAGTGGCAGTTGCAAACGATGAGATCCTGAAATGCGAAGGAGCTGGCGAAGTAAAGCTTAGTCTTAGCAATAGAAAGGAAGGTGAAGAGATTAAGGATTGTGTGCCATGCCTGCAGGGGAAGTTGGCCATGAAACCCTTTCTTCGCAGTGAGAAGCGTGCGACTGCAATACTCGACCTCATACATTCCGATGTCTGTGGTCCCATGTCTGTGAGCAGCTAGGGTGGTGCAAGATACTTGGTTACGTTTACTGATGACTACTCGAGAAAAAGCTTTGGATACCTACTTAAACAAAAGTCAGAGATTCTGATGTGAGTAGGAGCAACGGCAGTTCTGGCGAGTATGACTCCCCACTTGAGTGTCCGGCATCTGGTGCACCTTGCTCGGCGTCAGCTGGAGGGGAAGTACAAGCAGAGACTCGTGTTAGCTCACGCCCATTGAGGGCCACTAGATCTGTACCGCCTAAAAGGTATGACGATTATGATTTGTCCATGTTTGCCGATGTAATGGTCAACGAACCGCAGACGTATGAGGAGGCGATGTCTTGTCCTAACAGAGACGACTGGTTGCATGCCATGCATTCCGAGTATGATTCTCTGGTTGAAAATAAGGTATGGAAGCTAGTAGATAGACCTAAAAATAAAAATGTCATTAAATGTAAGTGGGTTTATAAAAGTAAGTGTGATGCTTCAGGTAATTTTCAACGTTTTAAGGCTAGACTTGTTGCTAGGGGTTTTACTCAAAAAGAAGGGATAGATTATACAGAAACCTTCTCCCCAGTTGTGCGCCATTCTACAATGCGTTTGTTATTTGCGTTAGCTAATGAATATAACCTAGAAATAGACCATTTAGATGTAAATACCGCATTTTTAAATGGAGACCTAGATGAGGTCATTTTTATGGAACAACCACAAGGTTTTATTGATAAAAATGATAATGATAAAGTATGTTTATTGCATAAAAGTATTTATGGTTTAAAACAAGCCAGTAGAATGTGGTTTTGTAAAGTAAATATTTTGTTATGTAAAAATAATTTCAAACAAAGTAAATGTGAACCTTGTGTATATTATAATAATGACGATAAAAATGATATTGTGTTTGTTGCACTTTATGTAGATGACTTTTATATAATGTATAGTAAAACTAGCTCAAAAGTTAAGTTTTTGTTGACATTGTTGGAATCTACATTTAGTATCAAGAATTTGGGTCCTATACAGAGTTACCTAGGTATTCGAGTAACTAGAAATAGAGATAAATGTACTTTAATGCTGGACCAATCTGTTTACATTAAAAATGTGCTTAAAAGGTTTGGTATGTCCGACTGTAAACCAGTTTCGACTCCCATGCAATCGGGTTTAAAACTTTGTAAGTCTAATGAAGTTTTGAACGACGAGTGTAGTGTACCTCGCCGTGTGTAGTCGCCCTGATATTGCTTATACCTGTAGTCAGTTAAGTCAATATAACAACTGTTTTGGCACTAGTCATTGGTCTGCTGCAAAAAGAGTGTTACGGTATTTAGCAGGTACAATTGATTGTGGTTTACTGTTTGTAAAAAGTGATCAATTGAGTTTAAGTGCATATGCCGACGCCGATTGGGCTAATGACTCTTACGATCGTAAATCGTATACGGGTTTTGCAATTAAACTTGGTAAAAATCTTGTTAATTGGGAGAGTAGAAAACAAAAGTGTGTAGCACTCTCTAGCACAGAGGCCGAATATTTAGCAATATCTGATGTGTGTAAAGATTTAAGTTTTATTTGTAATTTCTTATCTGAAATTGTATGTAGTTTGAACTTAAATTCTATTATGTTATATAATGATAATCAGAGTGCGCATAAATTGTTACAATGTAAAGAGTATAGTCATAAGCGCACTAAACACATAGATATTAGATACCATTATGTTAAGGACCTAGTACAAAATAATTTTGTTAATGTCAAATATTTGTGTACTGAGGAAATGATTGCAGATGTTTTAACAAAACCCTTGTGTAAGAAAAAACATTGTATCTTTTGTCATGAACTTTGTATAAGGCAGATCACGTGACAGGATACTTGTAATTTCAGTTTGTCGCTAGAGCTAGGGTATGTAGAGCTGTAGAGTCATTTCTTATGTGTACCTAGACTGAGTAGAGACATATTGTTACTGTTTTGTGTAAGATATGTCTGTTGTGTGAATAAGGGGAAGTGTTTAATATAAAGGACTGGCCGTGGCCAACATTGGCTTTAGTATATTCACGCAACATTCATGTCACATGACTAGCTGTCAATCAGTGTGACAGCGGCTATTGTGTAGAACATTAGTTATAGATCTTTTGTCTCTGTCTAACTCTCTTCCATTTTTACCTGTTGACAACGTAGGACGTATCATTACTACTTTAATTGAAATCGACATTAATCTTATGTTAAATACTCAATCAAGGACATTTATTGTGATCAATAAACTCTCTTTCATTGATAGCAACGTTTCGGCTTCTTATTTTTCCACTGAAGAACCTGTAGCTCTGCTAAGATATTCTAAAAGAGGTGAATGCTGACGATGACTTTTCGCGGCACGCGGGGACATTTGCGAAAGAGTACAATTAGAAGTAGAGTTGGCTCATACACGATTGAAAGGAAAAAAAAACGAATATTTACGTAGGTAGATATCACATCAAAATTGCTTTTCACCATTATGTAAGCGCTAATTGTCTAGCTAGACTAAATTGTTTACCTAATTACCTGTCTGTTTAGTCTGAACAAAATCTTGCTCGATTTTTACCTAATGGTGGTAGGTACCTACTTTAAATATTATGAAATTTAAGATAACACGTGCTGTACAGGGTGAACCATTTAGCCTGGCCTTCAGGGAATATCCTAAACCAACGGTTCTCAAACTTTTTCGGTGACTAAACTCCTTTGCGGAAAGTCGAATACTTACTTGACGGAGCCCTTAAAATGTTATCCCTATTTCAGAAACTTAGATCAAAAAAGGTAAACAAAAATCCCATTCATTTGACATAAAGTGACAGCTCTTTATTTACGTTTCCCTTACCTTTTTGATCTAAGTTTTTGAAATAGGGTAAGTATAGTAGGTATCAGAAACTTCGCAAATCGCAAAAAAAATAAGTATCCTTATATTTTTTTTACCCGAATGCGCGACACAAAGGAGGGTAATTTGTTGTTTTTTTTTTTCATTGATTCAGTTTTCTCGTACTCTGGCGGAGCCTCAATCTAGGCTTTGTCCCAGAGCCCGAGGGTTCAGCGGAGCACACTTTGAGTATGGCTGTCCTAAACTATGAAAGAAAGTAAAAAATGCTTGACTATTTCAAATTAGCTGCGCCCTGCGGTTTTACCCGCGTGGGTCGCGATCCCGCAGGAATATCGAAAATTTACCTTGAAAGTTGGTGGACATATCCCGAAGAGATACCTCTCCAAAGTCTGCTTGAATTCGTCTGCGAACATCATGGCAGCGCCATCTATGTTGTTTTGCTGGAACAATTAAGAAATTATGAGGATTCGGTGAGTGAGTGGACGTATCTACGAGAGAAATAAAAAGAAAAAACTGTTTGCCACCTCTTAACAATAGTTCATTTCATGGTGAGGTGGTGGTGACGACACTGGCTTATTCCCAAATAGCCATAACCGGTTCAAGAGCCCGAAGAAAAACAAGTGCGAAACTCGCGCACGAAGGGTTCCGTACCACTATCACATTTGGGTACCGAACCCTAAAATCGTTTACCACTTTTAAAATTTGATAGGAAAATGTGACTTAGATAACTTCGATTCTTACTTCCATCATACGACCACACCACTAAAAAAAATGAAAAATAAAACTTTGGCACAAAGACAATCTGAAACTCTTTGGTAAGTGAAGGCAGACTGGTATTTGACAGATAGGGCAGCCATTTTGAATTTCATGACCTACTCGATTCGATATTTTTGAAACACGTTTGTTGTATGGGAGCCCTTCTTAAATATTTGTTTTAATTTGTTTTTAGTATTTGTTGTTGTAGCGGCAACCGAAATACATCTTCTGTGAAAATTTCAACCGTCTAGCCATTATGGTTCATGAGATACAGCCTGGAAGGACGGACAGACAGACAGACAGACAGACAGCGAAGTCTCAGTAATAGGGTCCCGTTTTTACCTTTAGGTACGGAACCCTAAAAAACCAGGTTCAGTTATAAAACTGAGATTGGCGGCAAACTGTATAAAAGTAGCTGCAGTACAATGAATGACCATGACAGCTGCAAAATTATAATATTATTTTAAATCATTACTTATTCATATAGTATTTAGGTATTAAAAATAGAACTAAGAAAACACAGTATAAATTAAGAAACACGTGTCCATGCACGTTTCAAAACAAAAAATAGTCCAAAATAATTTAAAATGCATTATGAATGGGAGGAAATATTTTTAACAGTTGGCCACACTTGTCAAAGAAAAAAAAACAAATAGCCTGTCCTCAGAAAGGGACGGCTATATCTCTTACAAGGTGTTCCGAGGAGAGGGTAATTAAGACAAAAGGGGGTGGTTCTAGAGATCTAGGCGAACATCTTTTGTTCTACAACTTTTAGAAAATAAAGTAAATCGCCTAGACGTCTAGAACCACCCCCTTTCGGCTTAACTCCGAGAAGAGGGTTCTCGGAGCATATTGTTTACAGGATGTTGGAGTTTAGGAACATTACACGTTGTTCTAATCTACTTATAGGTCTAGGCGAGCAGTTTTTTACATATTTTTCTTATTCGAACTTTTTTTTCAAAAACGCTGATGGTATATTTTACTGTAAAACAGCTGTTTTTTTAAAACAAAGACAATAAATATTATGCTTTTAGTAGTCCGAACTAAAAAAAAGGACAATTTAAGGCCAATGACCTCCAACTCTCAGAAACAGCTGATTTTCGAGGCCTCAAATTTTCGGAAACTACTTCGAATTTCCAAAAGCTTTTAGTACAAACAGTTATTCGGCTAGCCGTGTAGAATAATATAAATAAGCAGCAGCTCATAGACTCCAACACCCTGTTACTTATTCATACTAACTACGTCTTTTCTTTCTTGGCTTATTGTACCTATTTTTGTCTTCTAATGTATCGATCTAAAAAAGTTTTTCTATTCTATTCTATTTTTTCGGTTTCTAAAAAGAAAAGGTACCTAATGGGCTAGTATTGAGAGGGCAGTCTCCATTCTCTTTCTCCATACAAACGTAGTTTAAATTTTCCTCCCTGGATAAAGACATTAGAGCAAAATATATGTTTATGCCATAAAACTTATATCGGTCATGACAATGCTTCTACCTTTTTTTTCTAATTAAAATAATAATAAAAAATAATAAAATGAAAAAAATAAATAGGTAGATGTTTAGTCATGACAGATATAAGTTTTATGGCATAAACATATTTGCTCTAATGCCTTTATCCAGGGAGGAAAATTTAAACTACGTTTGTATGGAGAAAGAGAATGGAGACTATCCTCTTAAAGAAAAAGAGATTGGTGTGCGGTATCTACCACTAGACCAACACTGCTCTTTTCGCTTTCTATTTATCATAATATAATATATGTATTTACAAAAAAAAAAAACTAAAATACATATGCAGTAGGTATATCCGTTGTCGAGTACCCATAGGACAAGCCTAGTGCTTAGTGTGGGGCTAGATTGAGCTGTGTGTAACGAATTATTTATTTATTTTAATTAGGTTTTAACCCTTTGTCTGCGTTGTCTCAAGCGATGCGGGCAAAAGGTTAATTAATGGACATTCATCAACCTCACCTTAGCACCCGCATGAGCCGCAGCGATACTCATTTCGTTTTTGCGATAGACGTAACAATATTGTCAGCGCTGCAGCGGCTTTTTATATTTATGCAGCGTAAATGGGCCATATTCCATGTTTGAGACCTGAGTCTATATAGTAAATACCTAACCTACCTATACTAAGTAGGTAGTACTTATCTTCTTCTTCTAATATATAAAATTTCCATGTCACAATGTTAGTTACCGTACTCCTCCGAAACGGCGCGACCGATTTTTACCAAATTTTATATGCGTATTCAGTAGGTATGAGAATCGGCTACTATCTATAATTTATAAGGCAAAACAACGTTTGCCGGGTCAGCTAGTCTTATTATATACCAACCAGTATTAAAGTACCAAGCTAATGTACAAGTAAAAAACCCGGCCAAGTGCGAAACTCGCGCACGAAGGGTTCCGTACCACTATCACAATTGGGTACGGAACCCTAAAATGGTTTACAACAACTTTGATTCAAAGAAAATCTGAAACTTATAAGAAACTCTTTGGTCAGTGAAGGCAGACTAGTATATTTGACAGACAGCCATTTTGAATTCCATGACCAACTCGATTTGACTCGACCAATCAGAAGCGACCGTGAGGTCGCTGAACGTGTTTCAAAAACTACAAGGGAATTCTAGTACGATGTGAATCGTACTAGAATTCCCTTGTAGTTTTTGAAACACGTTTGTTGTATGGGAGCCCCTTTTAAATAATTGTTTTATTTTGTTTTTAGTATTTGTTGTTGTAGCGGCAACCGAAATACATCTTCTGTGAAAATTTTAACCTTCTAGCTATTACGGTTCATGAGATACAGCCTGGTGACAGACGGAGAGACGGACGGACGGACGGACGGACGGACGGACGGACGGACGGACGGACGTACGGACAGACAGCGAAGTCTCAGTAATAGGGTCCCGTTTTTACCCTTTGGGTACGGAACCCTAAAAACCAGCTTTAAAGTAGCATGCCTATCTATTACATGCCTGTAATAGGCAAGTTATTGTTACAGAAATAACCTACAATGAAATCCGCGTGAACATAACTTAGCAATAAATGTTTTGACGAGTGAAATAGCGAAATCCAACTAGTTTTTCCAAAATATAGTTTTCATAAAAACCTACTGTTTCTTCAAGTGTCCATCAACAGATGTGACGAGCTCACGAGACCACTCTCTTTGCCAACAAAACTAAATTATATTTCTAATTTCTCAAAACGATTTCGTGTAAAAATTATTTTGTTACGATTTTAATGTTTCATAAGCTTCTTTTATTTATTAAATTGGTACGTTTTTGAAGGCACGTGTTGGCAACACGTGGGGGTTCTAAATTTAAAAATATTAAGATATAAAAACGTGATGAGATTATTGGCGGGATGAGTCAACATGGGTGCAACTACCTTGCTTTCGTAACGTAAGGATTTATTATTTTTCCATGAAACACAGTTAAAATTAAAAACTAAATTAAAACTAAAACTGATTAAAATAAAACTAAACTAAAAACTAAACTAAATCTAAATCAGCTAAAAACTTGGTGGAGGGAAAAGTGCCCAGAATACTGGCTGCATTGCCCCGTTGTATACAAATACTTATTTTCTGGGCAAAATACAAGCCAGCATTCCGGTCACCCGATGCCTCCACCAAACGTTTAGCTAGCTCTCTGTACAGCTCCAGAGCGGCCGGCCCCCACGGACCTAAAGTCTCCACCCCAAACGGCACAAACATGTAACCCCTATCTAGATTACTATATTTGTGCCGTTTAAGGTTTTCAGCTTTATCAGCGGCAGCTCCTGCCCGCACCGTGGTCACTGGAAGATGGGAAGGAGCCAGCGTGTCCACACAAGTGGCATCCCAAACTAGGGGCCTACCCATCTTCCAAGGAACGAGAGTCATTCCATCGGGTCTCTTGCCGTCGTCCCGTAAAAGTCCGTTAGGTTCTAAAGTTGATGGGACGCCGGCACTGCCGAAGGCCCGACGGATGACATCGTTCAGGCTGGAGTGCCGTGGTATCCTGCCCGCACTCTTTGGGCAGGATAATCCGTGGTGACCGAGCCGGTCTACAGGCTCTCCGCAATCACACCGGTGAGGAGCTGTACAGAAAGCACCTACACGAAGAGATGCGGCCAACCGAAATGTGTTATTGTCTAAAAGATTACCAATATTACGGGATGGTAGCGCCTGTAACCAAAGACCCGATTCCCATCGAGCAACGGCATGTAAACGAGCACGCTCTGCAGAAGAACTTGAAGTATATATCAGGTCATTGAATTCTAACGTGCAGAGCGGCTCGTCCCATTGCCTCTGAGACGAAGGGGCTTTTGGTAACGACTCCGTTGGGCAGGCTCTTTTCCAGCTTTCTGTTGCTTCATTTAAATAGTTTAACTGGCAATTTGGACTTATAGGTTCTAAAATTGTGTGTACTAAGCTTGAAGTACTGTATATGGAAGACAAGAAAGCTGGCAAAGATACACTAGAAATTTTGCGAATACCGAGACCTCCAAATCTTATTGGCAGTGAGGCTTGCTGCCAAGCGCGATCGTCTAAAGAAGTGTTTAAAATGGTGGTGAGTGTATCTCTTATGATGTTGTCAAGCTGTTGTAAAGCAAGGGATGTTTCCAAAGCTGACAACATCTAAGAGAATACATGAATTTTGGCACGAAAAGACAATATCTTATTATAAAAAAAGCCACATGCATGTTAATTTTTTGGAGGCGTTCCGAAACAGAAAGAAAATTTTGAATTTTTTCTTCTATGAAATCTTTTAGCGATTCGTCTAGAATCGGTGATCCTAGGAGGCGAAGTGATTGGTTATTTAGTAATGTTATATTTGGTACAGTTTTGTTAAAAAGGGTTAATGCGGTATTTTGAATCAATTGGTTAGGAACAAAAATTTCACATTTTGAAGAATTTAAAGTAAGTCCTAATGATTTAAATTCCGAGATAATTAATTTTAGATCATTGTATACCGAGTTGATATCGCCTCCTATAGTTCCGTCATCTAGGTACCACACGTTGAATTTTGACTCTAACTTTTTAATGGTCGGATGAATTGCTAGACTAAAAAGAGCCGGCCCAAGGGGGTCACCTTGTTGGCACCCTACTTCCGAAAGAATGAGGTTGTTTTTGTAAGTTAATTTTGTAGGTTTGCCGTAACATTGCCAAATAAAACCAAACGCACTAGGAATTTTGTCTTTAACTTGACTGAGAAGAAAACTTCTGTCAACAGAGTTGAAAGCGTTCTTTACATCAACCTTTACTAACACTTCACATTTATTGTGGAAAAGTGACGTTCTCAAGGCATGTACCGCAGCCTCGCAGCCACCGCGAGATCCGAAACCCAACTGTATGGGTTGGAAATCCTTACAGAGGGTTTCCTTTAGACTCTTGCAACAGATTTTTGCTGCGAGACGACGGTAAACAGTACCTACAGCTATGGGCCTTATACCCCCATCCTTTTTGAGGAGGGCGCACAAATTGGCTCCATAGAGAACGTCTATGATGTTTTCATTAACCTTGCCTCCAAGCATCATGTTCACAAATGCGGTTAGCTCCTTTAGCAGGGCGTCCCTGGCTTCGCCACATGTCACACTCAAAAGATCTTTTAAGTGTTGTGGCGTTAGCGAGTCGAGGCCGCCCGCTGAGCCACTCGGAAAAGATGAAATAGCCGATAGTATCTCAGGCGGAGCAGCACTCATGGGATCTTCGTCGATTCCTGAAGGCAAGGCTGTAAAGTGATGTGTTGGTGAAGATGGATGTTTTTCCCTAAGAGCCAACAAGGTCTCCGTATTATTTGGTGCACTTGTGTCACTGGAAAATAATAACCGGGCTGATCCTCTGATGTCTCCTTCGGCCATCTTATCCTCAACGAGCTTGAAAGAGATTTCACCTTTTTCAATATTGGCCCGGGGATGAGGATAAGTTACCGAAGTGAAATCAGGGATTGAGTCACTATTTCGTATACAATTTTGTTTAATTTTGTTTGTTAGGGATTCTGTTTCCAAAATATTCTTCGAGACGTGTAATATTCTGAAAGGGAAAGTGAGTAAGTGCTCCCAAGCTTCAACTGAATTGTTTTTTATTACGTTTTGTAGGTCACGCGTAAGGCATTTTGCAACACTAATGCGTGCGCCACGCGGAATCCTTTTAACTACAGGCAAGGTGCACTTAAACGTAGAAAGGGATTCCCAAAAAGAAGTTGAATTTGAAACATTAACATTTTGTGCCGAACGATGTATTTTACTTATATGAATTTTTAGGCCACGATTACCATTAAAAAAACGAGAGCACTTATCACACTTAACCCTGTTTTCCTGTGACACATAATTTAGAACATTTCGGTTTGTCGCATCTTGTTGAGTCGGTCGGTCGGTCGATGGGGGTGCAGATGTAGAAAGAGCAGATTCAATAGGAACAGAGAGCCTCTCAGGCTCCGCACAACTCCCAGGCGGTGTCTGAAGCTGCGCCACGTAGTGGTCGTCGTCGTCTTCGCTGGAGTCCGGAGGCGTCCTGAATACATCTCCATCTCCAGATGACGACGAGCTAGGGGTCGGAGATGGACATGGAATGGTTTTTGCTATAAATATATTGTTGAATCTTTCTTGGATATTTTTATGTTTTGACATTTAGGTGTCATCATTGTTCTTCTTGTCCGGAAAATGGGGTGTAGGTCGGTTTCTTCTTTTTGTTTTATAAAAATAACTTCTTTTACTTTCGTATAAAGAGTTGCTGAGTATTATTAAAAATATAGGCTAATTTATTAGCATAATAATTTATTTTTTATTTATTCATGAAAAAAATTGAGATGAAGTTGTCAAGACCGGTGTCAGATAAATTATTACCTTGCTTTCGGCATAGAAGAAAAATGTAATAAACTTTTTAATTCATACGCATAGAACTGGACTGGTCTCTATTAGAGACTAGAAGGAGAAAGGTCGCCTGATGTGATCCATTTCAAACTCGAACGAGACGAGCCAGTTCCAAGTTAACTGTTCGGGAAATTACTCATACACCTTAAGGGCCCTATTCTGAAAAACTGAAAATTCATGTCGGGCGCATCGAAAATTGTTGATTATTTCATGACGGAATGTCGTAGAACTTTTTTTTGTGTACAGATTGTAGGCGACATTGTTTCCGATATTTTAGTGCAGTTTCCATACAAATATGTCGAAACCTATTGAAGCCTATCGACATTTTAGCCAAATCAGACATTTTTTGTCTAAAATTTGGATAGGCTTTGCACCAATAGGAGGTTCTTGTCTTAAAACTACACCAAAATGTAGGAAACAATGTCACCTACAATCTGTACACAAAAAAAAGTTCTACGACATTCCGTCATGAAATAATCAACAATTTTCGATGAGCCCGACAGGGATTTTCAGTTTCAAGGTCGTTGGCGTATATACTCCTCTTAAAAAACACGTCCCCTTCGGACGGAGTGGTGCGGAACCCTTCGCGCGTGAGTCCAACTCGCACTTGTCTGGTTTTTAAGATATTGTACCATGTGTCAAATTTCCTACATTTACTACAACTTATGTAACCTTTCCTACAACTTATGTGATCGGTCCCAGGAAACTTTGTATGAAAATTGGGCGACTGTATGAACGCCGCGAGATGCCAACTACTAGGCAAAGCTGTGCTTTGGGTTCTAGATGAAAAAGATCTCTTTCAATATGATGTGTTCCTGGTACTTGTAAAACTTTTAAGCAACCTGTGGGAGGCTTCGGCCTCAGCTTGTCACCACCCACCGGCCTAAGTCGTCGCGCCAAGCGGACTGATTCTTGTTCCGATACGTAGGCCGGTGCAGCCACTAAGAAAGACTAGTCGCCATTCTCTTCACTGTCGTGTTCCTATTTGGTGGCTTCATCTTAGAAATATGTCGCCTTTGAGTAATCGTTAAACATAGATCCATTAAAATTATTAATATGTTCGAATTGAGAACCTCCTCTTTGCTTTTTGAGAAATTTTATCATACCTACTAATATAAAATTTAAAAGCTGGGAACATTCTCTCGCGGTAAACCTCGAACTCGCGTCCCTGGGTAGACGTTACAGCTTCTCAGTACTAAGCGTCTCTGAGGTAAGCCGCGCACAGAGAGACGGACAGACAGACAGACGGACATGACGAAGAGTAGGCCACTATGGTACGTTTTTTAATTTCAAACTATAATCTGACGTTTTCGTTCTTTGTATTTGATATATCGCCGTTTCTTATGTCCTTTTGTATTTTTTTACTGTGACATCAAGTTAACAGACAGTAACAAACGTTACACAAACTTAGTCATCGTTTATGAAAATGGAGGTTATTCTTCAGGAAGTCATATCAAATGAGTCAATTAAATAACTCGCCAAGTGCGAGTTGGACTCGCGCACAAAGGGGTTCCGTACCACTGGACCAACCAATCCGTGAACGCAATGCAAACGTTAAAATTTATTCTACTACCAGCGTAAGTCTATCTATGCAAGACTTGCATCACTAGATGGCGCAAGTAGAAGAAATACATCGCGGTATCGCTGCGTTTTTCTGTCCCTGAATCACGTTTGTTGTATGGGAGCCCCTCTTAAATATTTGTTTTTAGTATTTGTTGTTGTAGCGGCTACAGAATGTCCTACCTACATCTTTTGTGAAAATTTCAATCAACTGTCTAGCTACTACGGTTCATGAGATACAGCCTGGTGACACAAGGACAGACAGACCGCGAAGTCTTAGTAATTTGGTCCCGTTTTTACCCTTTGAGTACAGAACCCTAAAAACGAAGTACCTACCTACCTCTACCTAGTTTTTCTGCTTTTCTGTCAAAAAGATAAAGTCTAACAAAAAATGGGCCAAGACAATATTTATTGTCTGGAAAGTCTACAATTTTTTGTTAAGCTCTTCATACGCAAGTAAGCCAAAAATAATTGTAGAAACGTTTTGTGATGTTGTGGGCGTTCAACAGATTTCATTTGCAACTGCAATGTATTTCAATCTCAAATTATTTATTTTCGTACTTAAAACTTGTGTAAATAAAGTGAAGACTTTTGTTTCAGTGAAATTAAAACTACAGTACCGTTACCGTTATTTTTAATGCTATAAATAACAAATTTTAATGCTCCCATGTGGTTGCAATAAAATCCGTCGCCATTTTTATAGTAATCAACGCGAACTGCACTGTTACAACTCAAAAAGTTATGTTAACATTATTTAAAACACATGTTAGTGGCTTAAAATTGCCCTTGTTGGTAGACAAGCCAATATTTAAGACAATGAAACTGAATTAAAGAGAACCTATACCATCTATTCACAAAAATAATTAAAATTTAAAAAATAAAAATGATGCCACTTTGGATAGCAATACCTATTCGTTGGCCAACGTAGAAGCCAGCCCATTATTTTCTTACTTAATAGAAATTTGCTATTAAGTAAGAACTTTATTAAGTTACTACTTGAAGCAGCCTTCGGTTACACCCACGAACCTAAGTCTCGATCCTGCGGGAATATCGGGATCAAAAGTAGCCTATGTGTTAATCCAGACCTTCAGCTAATCTGTATACCAATTGTCCAAGTTTCATCTCATTAGGTTCAGTAGTTTTTGCGTGAAGGAGTAAGAAACACTCGTACCTATATCTACCCACTAGCAGATTCCCGCGGTTTCACCCGCGTAAGTCCCGATCCCGTGGGAATATCGGGATCAAAAGTAGCCTATGTGTTAATCCAGACCTTCAGCTAATCTGAATACCAAGTGTCCAAGTTTCATCTCATTAGGTTCAGTAGTTTTTGCGTGAAGGAGTAAGAAACACTCGTACCTATATCTACCCACTAGCAGATTCCCGCGGTTTCACCCGCGTAAGTCCCGATCCCGTGGGAATATCGGGATCAAAAGTAGTCTATGTTACTCAGGGTGAATGTAGCTTTCTAATGGTGAAAGAATTTTTGAAATCGGTTTAGTAGTTTCGGAGATTACCCCCAATATACATACATACATACATACATGTTACCAACGTTACCTCTTTATTATATTAGTATAGATTAGTAGGATCGTGCGACAACCTAGCAGGACATAATAGGAGACTGTGCTGTTGTGCTACACATTTTTGTGTTTCTTGTGTCTAACAAATAATACCATTTCAGATGCAAGGTCCGTAAGGGCGATATACACATAGTTATTTGTCTTTCATTATTGATTTATTTTGAATGATTCACTGAAAAGTAACGACAAGTTTAGCGTGTGGCTATAATAGATGCTTTACTTCTATTACACTTTTAGTAAATCACTGAACATGAACGTTAAGAGGAGTATATACGCCAACGACCTTGAAACTGAAAATCCCTGTCGGGCTCATCGAAAATTGTTGATTATTTCATGACGGAATGTCGTAGAACTTTTTTTTGTGCACAGATTGTAGGTGACATTGTTTCCTACATTTTAGTGTAGTTTTAAGACAAGAACCTCCTATTGGTGCAAAGCCTATCCAAATTTTAGACAAAAAATGTCTGATTTGGCTAAAATGTCCATAGGCTTCAATATGTTTCGACATATTTGTATGGAAACTGCACTAAAATATCGGAAACAATGTCGCCTACAATCTGTACACAAAAAAAAGTTCTACGACATTCCGTCATGAAATAATCAACAATTTTTGATGCGCCCGACATGGATTTTCAGTTTTTCAGAATAGGGCCCTTAAGGGCCCCTTACCCTTTAATTAATTATAACCCCAATTGCGTGACAGGGATAGCGCTAGCAAACTTCAGATGTGTTAATGAAGGACGTAAGATGCTAGTACGCAAAATTTTAGAGCGTAAAATCAAATAATTACAAGATAACAAAACATTAATTATGTATACCTACTTTCATTTTTTTCAATCCATAGATGGGATGTTTTTGCACTTTTCAAAAATAAAATAATAAATAAATATTTAACTACCATATTGCCAACTTGACTGTTTTCTCTTTACTCGATTTTACACACTAATTCCTATTATTTTAATTCAAAATCGATTAAAACAATTTCAGCTGTTAACTCATTGCACTGAATTACTGGAAGTGATTCACTGGCAGTGAACTGTCTAATAAATATCACCATAACTAAAAATAATCGGAAAAATAATAAAATTGTTGATTGTTATCTAATTTTTGAAATGCGTAGTTCGGCTATTAATAAAATAAGTAGGTAGGTACCTCACAGAAAATGTTGGAAAAACAATGCACGGACGAGTAAAATCCTCTACTTTGATCTGATACGATTTTATCTTCAAAAGAAGTGCCTACCTATTTACGTAAACAATTGGAAAATTCTCGAAACCATCATTAAATAAAAATTAGAAATAATAAAACATAATCGAGCTTTTTAGGGTTCCGTACTCAAAGGGCAAAAACGGGTCAAATATACCTACCAGTCTGCCTTCAAAAGACTGTCTACCAGTCTGCCTACCAAAGAGTTTCAAGTTTCAGATTTTCTTTGTGCCAAAGTTTTTTTTAAAGGTTTGGTCGTATGGTGGGAGTAAGAATCGAAGCTAAATAATCTACTGATTTCACATTTTTCTTTTCCTATTATATTATATTATTTAAAAATTCGAAGCCCGATTTGTGACGTTCGGGTTGCGTTCACAAATAGGTTGGCCAGTGTTCATTTTAGTGTTCCGGGCCCAATTGTGATACGGTACGGAACCCTTCGTGCGCGAGTCTCGCACTTGGCCGGGTTTTTTTTCTACAGGATGTAATGTACCATGTTTTTAAATGTTTAGAGTATTTACTCGTTTAGGTTTCGGATGATTTTTGTGTATTACATACAGCTGAATTTCATATGTTCATTTGAATTTTGCAAACTAGATATTTCACAAGACTTTGTCTGTTTACCTTTAATATTTCACACTGAAATACCTCATAAATATTCTTCCAAATAAATGCCAAGTTCTCATACACTAAACAACGGAACATAAAATCCAAAATGGCCCATTTCCCGCCAAAACTAAGCCATTCATCCAACCGTGTTGTAGCACAGACTATAAATAGTTCAAGTGTCAATATCGCCGATAGTTTTCGATTATCGATTTAGCATGGCAAACGGCTTGTCTGGCATGCATCCAACGATAATTCTCCAGACATCATCAAGTGTTACTCCGTTTGCATTAAAATTAATCATTCATTCACGAACGATTCATTTGTAAATGTAGCTTCTTGTTTTTTTTTATATTTTATTAATGTTATTTTCATTGTGTTGTTTTAGAATTAAGAACTGCCACACTGCTGCAGGAAATTTCCAATTCGAAAGCCACACAAACTCTTACTCATAAACGATGACTAAGTTTATGTAACGTTTGTCTCTGTTTGTTAACTTTGAAACTTCATGTGACAGTTTATGACAAACGATAGGTACCTACTTAAAGTTAGTCTTCGTTTATAATAACAATAAGTAAGGGGGCTTAAGTTAAGTAAAGAAAATTTAGTTAAATTTTCCAAGGCTATGAAAATACAAATAATACGACGGTGTACCTACCTATGTAACGTCGTCGTATGTATTTTTTCTATTATTCTTTCGGATCGGAAGTCGATTTCTCTTTAATTTATCTGCTTAGAAAGCACTCTTCGACTTCATCTAAGCCCCGCATGTACTTCGTAGATAAATGGCCATTAATGAGGAGGAACACTAACTTTTTATCCCGGTAGAGGGCGTTTCTCGACTGATCTTAGGTTTGAATTATGAACTGTCAAACAGGTGTTACAACTCTCGGCGCCAAATTGGCCATATCGGTCTCAGACCAAAAGAAAAAGAAAAAAAAAAAACTCGGCGTTTTCATTTTTGGGGGACCATCATCAAAACAAAAAAAACGGGGCAAGTGCGACACTCGCGCATAAAGGGTTCCGTACCACTATCACAATTGGATACGGAACCCTAAAATGGTTTACAACAACCAATTTTTAAATTTTATAGGAAAATATGAAATATTTATCTTCGATTCTTACTCCCATCAAACGACCGAATCACTGAAAAAAAAAACCTTGGCACAAAGAAAATCTGAAACATAAAATAAACTCTTTGGTAAGTAAGGCAGACTAGTATATTTGACAGATAGGGCAGCCATTTTGAATTCCATGACCAACTCGATTTGTCCTCCTGTCCTTCCTGTCCTGACTCGACTCCTTGTTATTTTTGAAACACGTTTGTTGTATGAGAGCCCCTTTTAAATAATTGTTTTATTTCGTTTTTAGTATTTGTTGTTGTAGCGGCAACCGAAATACATCTTCTGTGAAAATTTCAACCTTCTAGCTATTACGGTTCATGAGATACAGCCTGGTGACAGACGGACGGACGGACGGACGGACGGACGGACAGACAGACAGACAGACAGACAGACAGACAGACAGACAGACAGACAGACAGCGAAGTCTCAGTAATAGGGTCCCGTTTTTACCTTTAGGTACGGAACCCTAAAAAAGATCATCCGACGCCAGCGCCATCTGCTTACAGCTTTGCGTGTGGCACCCCATTGTCTTTCGTTGATTCATTTATAGACTTTATCTAAGCCTCCGATGTAATCGATAAATGACGATTAAAACGTCAGCATCATAGAGTTTGTGGTAACGTTATTGCAGTGGATGCTTACAACCGGCCTTCTGACGTCATGTCTACTGTTAAGCTTGAGATCGATGGGTTGCATGCATTGATTCCAATTTGAGAGCATTGCGAATAACAAATGACTAAGCGAAACGCTAGTACAAGGTGTCAAGGATCGTACTTTCGTACTAATAAATAATAATAATAATAAATTCTGTGAACAACACACAGCGCCATCTAGCCCCGTGGTAAGCGACTAAGCTTGTGTTACGGTGACTAGACAACGGATATAATACTTACATTTATTTTTCTTTTGTAAATACATACATATTATACATAGAAGGACACCCAGACCAGACACAAATATTTATTTATAAGCATAAATACTTGCACCCGGCGGGAATCGAACCCGCAACCTCCTGCATTGCAGTCGCGCTCTCGCACGACGCGCCACAGAGGTCGTCGAAAATAAAATCAAGTGTTGAACGAAATACGTATAGGTAGGTATTTACTTGCAGTGCTCTGCGGTTTCACCAGCATAAGCCCCGATCCCGCTGGAATATATGACCTTCTTTAGGGTCCCATCTATCTCTTTACCAAAATTCATTAACCCTT
Source organism: Idaea biselata (assembly GCA_958496205.1). Lineage (NCBI taxonomy): Eukaryota > Metazoa > Arthropoda > Insecta > Lepidoptera > Geometridae > Idaea > Idaea biselata. Next base: position 9,559,204 of record OY292406.1, read on the forward strand.
TATAAGGCATAACGTTCTAGCAATGAAATCAAAATTATTTCATTGGTTTAGGTATATTTATGTAGATAGAAAACAGATTTTTTTATTTTTTTTTTATTTTTTTTATTTTTAACATGGTGGTAAAAATATTCCCTCTACCCATGTAGAAATTACGAATTTGTGGAACATTGTTATTTTGTTCAGAAAATTAAAATAAAATTAGTTCATATTAAATCAAATACTTTTATTTCTTAATCTGAAATGCCTATTACAAAAATTATTGGCGATGAAATGCTGTAAAACAAGGAACTACACACAAAGGCACGGTACATTTTTCGCACTTTATTTTCGTTCTTTTATCATTCGCCTTGGTGCTGCACAGCCTGCATCGTTGATAGGAATCCAACGGACTGGGTAAGTGGTCTCCTACATTCGAGTAACGCACTTCATCAGCGACCACATGTATGGCTTTCTGGCGGGTGTTAGTAAGCGTAGCCTTCTTTCTGCACACAAAGGTGGGCATGTTAGATCGTCTTTTCCGACTCGTGTATCCACTTATAAGTCCTCGAGCTAAAGCCACCCGAAACTCCAATTGCGTCAGCTTTATATTATTCTTTTTGCTCATGATAAAAGCATTAGTGATACTAGTGTCTAGAAGGAAGTAAAACAGACGAAGCCACCACCTTTTACTCCTTCGACCAACAGAATATGTGCTCTTGATTTGGTCAAATCGATCGACGCCACCCATTCGGGCCGTGTATTGCTTGATGACACGAGGACACTGAATCGCAGATTTGGTGCCATCTTTTTGGGTCCTCTGAGTTGTAGTAACACCAACTTTTGGATGGAATTGATTGGTCAAAACCAGAACCTCTTTGTTGTCTTGCCACACTACAAACGCGACATTATCTTTTACCCGCCATTTGTATTCCCCTCTCTTCAGCTTTAGTTTACTTGCAGATGGGCCTTTTATAAGCTGTGGCAATCCCACTCGGTGTCTGCGCACGGTACCAGTAGCATAGACTTTATTCTCATACAAGTACTCCATAAGTTTGGGATCCGTAAAGAAATTATCGAATGCAATATGAACATTCTGTACTCCATTTTCGATTATATGCTGTGATAACTTTTTTACAACTTTCGAGCCTAGACCTTCTTCCACTGTACCCGCTGTCTTACCAGTGTAAATGTCGAACTCATAAAGATAGCCAGTCTCACTATCACACCGGCACCAAACCTTATAACCTCGCTTTATAGGCTTTAGTGGCATATATTGCTTCAGTGTTGTGCGACCTTTGAAAAGAACCATTGACTCGTCAATGCTCTGCGATCCAGAGATATTTACGTTGTTTTTGCAGGCTTCATTTATTATATTTATCAATGGCCTCAACTTATATAACTTATCATAATCTGCACTATTTCTTTCAGGTTGTTGAGCGTTATCGTTCAAGTGTAGACAACGCAGAATTTTCTTGAACCTTTTGACAGGCATGACTTCAGCTACATCATTTTGTCTAAACCCGGGATCAGAAGACCAGTAAAGATCTATTGTAGGTAAAACTTTATAACCCATTATAATTAGAATTCCAATAAAAGCTTTTATGTCTTGAGTATTAACGGGGACCCATTCGTCAACTTTCTGTTGCTCAGCATATAAGTTTGTTTGCGAAACAATTAGCTCGATGGCTTCACTGGTAAAAAACTTCTCAAAAAACAGTATGGGTCTCGTTTTGGAATTAAAATTCTGTTTTGTGGTCAATGGTACACTGTCAAATACTTCTGGATCTGGCCTAAAAGACCAGAAGGCTTTTTTCCAATCGGCATCTTCATCGTCGGAGTCGTCAGTATCGCTAGGAGAAGTTTGGTTACACTGTGGTGCAGCTGGTGGTAGGGTATCAGATACTGAAGGAGATTCAGCAGTAGATACATCGGCAGGTGAAGGATCTCGGTTACGAGGTAGGGCAGTTGGTAGAGGTGAAGCAGATACTGAGGGAACTTCACCAGTAGATACGTTGGCAGACATAGGATCTTGGGCACATTCTATAACAGCCACTGAAACAACTTCAGCATCCATTACATCTGACGATTGTGGGCTGGGTTGACTTCGTAGAAGAAGCGGAGACATTGACGGATTGTCGAAATCCTCCAATATTTTCTGAAGCTTAGCTGTACTGTATGCAACTACTTCATCGTCAGATTCCAAGTCATCTTCAGAATTTTGTGGGTCTTCTGGTAACCCAAAAAGATCCTCAAGCGCATGCTCTATATCTATGTCATCCAAAGCTTTGTAAGCATCTTTTCTCCCGCTCATCTGCACAAAGCAAAGCATACATTCAAATTCACCCACAGGCAGAGGGAATATTCTTCCCACCACAAAAAACCTCTGTTTTGTCAAAAAAAAGCACCCAAATATGAAAATATGCGTACAGACATTTAGTACAGATCCTACGCCATAAACAGATTAAAATCCGTGAAAATCGGTGAAAATGTTAACAGACAGAAAGACAGAGTTACTTTTATATTTATAATATAAATAAACAAATAGACTCGCAGTGCTCGTTTCATTGGCGCAAGTCCCGATCCTATGGAAATATCAGGATAAAAAATAGCCTATGTTACTGACAAGGATTCAATGTATCAACGGATCGAATAATTATCATCAAAATCTGTTCTTTAGTTACGGAGATTATCTCCAACAAAAATTCGTCTAACTTGATCTGCTATTAGCCTCTTTTAATATTAGTCTTCTCAGGCTTCGTTTTAAATCCAGGCGCTACACTCCTTTCAAGAACTCAAACTGGCTGAATGAAGAAAGAAAACATAATTAGAAAATTAAAAAGAAAATTGATTTTTGTTTTTAATTTTTCTTCAAGTGTCATGGCCTGTATTTTGATAAGTATGTGAACTTCTTTAACTTAGCAACAAGTTGATAGCCAAACTCCTTCCAACAACTAATATAACTGGCTGGATAATAAAAGGAAATACAATTACTTTTTAATTTTTTCTGAAGTTTCGTGGCCAGTCATTTTATAATGTAAACTTCTTCGTGCATCAAGCATAGTCTCGATTCCCAGTATTTGGAAACTTGGTATGCAAACAGCTGGAAATCGGGATTAACAAATAGGTTAATATTTATCCCAATATTCCGGCGGGATCGGGAATTAAACGAGTGCGATCGCATGGTGCATCAGGGGCAGCCTTCATGTCCGAGACATTGCAGATAAATTGCAAGAATGCCGCTTATGGTCGCGGTGGTACGGTCAAGTTTTACGAAGACCGGTTAGTTACGTGGGGAACAAATGTCTTGCTATGGCGCCTCCGCCCGGTCGCGGCAGATTGGGAAGACCCAAGAAGGCTTGGCTTGGCCAAGGCTTGACGTCGTAACGGCTGATATTACCGCTCGGGGTCATTTCTGCTGCAGAGCTAGAGGCTTGCCATCGATGCAGGCAGAGGGGTGATGCCGTGAGTGTGATGGGTTCTTTGCGGCTGGAGTGGCCCGGGGAGGTTTATTTATTAGCGTCAAAATAGCGGGGCCAACTCTCCAATATTAAAACTTTAAATTTACAGATTTAGTACCAAATTGGTACTATTTGGTACCTCAGTTAAGAAAATGAGTACCTCTTTAGTTTAAAAGATATTCAAGAAAAACTCCAAAAAAAAAATTCTTTATGTTGTGTAGGTATCTGTAACTAAGTATTTATAACTAGCTTCGCCAGGCGGTTTCACCCGCGTAAATCTCGATCGGTTCGATGGATTTTAGCATATGAGGTGTCTTTAGATTCGTAATGACAACGCGAGTGTTTTAGCTAGGTATGTGAAAAATTATAAATCAGGAATCAAGGCTACAGTACGATCAAAATAAACTTTTTTTTTCGTAATTGGGCCATGGAGACTTTTCTAAGAACGATAGTAAAGGAATAAACCCTGCTTCATTCAACACGTTTCAAAACGACAGAATATTACAGCGCAATAAACATGTCGGCTTAATTTATAACTGATATTATAAGTATTTTTGTAAAGATGAATAAAAAAACCGATGAAGTGCGAGTCGGACTCGCGTACGAAAGGTTCCATACCATATTCTTAAAAAAAAAGTTTTTTTTTGTATGGGAGAGCCACTTAAATGCTTTTATTCTTTATTGTGTTTTTGATTGTTATAGCGACAACAGAAATATCTATAGGTTAATAAGGTTCTGTACCCAATTATGACCCACTATTTTTAAAAACGCTAATAAAACAATAATTACGATAAACTATAGGAAAACAATAACTATATCGTTTAATTTTATTAATTTTTTAATAAAAAATCAAAATTAACCTTAATGAAACGAAGGAAGAGCAGATACATCAAAATAAGTTACGTTTTTTAAACAAAAACTCAAAAATCGGGGACACGTCATGCTGTAATGAGGAGGAACACTAACTTTTTATCCCGGCAGAGGGCGATAGTCGAATGATCTTAGGTTTGAATTAAGAACTGTCAAACAGGTGTTTTTTACAACTCTCGGCGCCAAATTGGCCATATTATTATCAGTCTCAGACCGAAAGAAAAAAAAAACTCGACGTTTTCATTCGTGGGGGACCACCAACAAAAAAAAAAAAAGATCATCCGATGCCAGCGCCATCTGCTCACAGCTTTGCGTGTGCCACCCCATTCAGATGAATTCTGCCATCTGTTTACTGCTTACATGGGGGCAAATAGACAGCTGCGTTCAGTTGTCCTGTTGTCTATACTAATATTATAAAGAGGCAACGTCGGTAATATGTATGTATGTATGTATGTATATTGGGGGTAATCTCCGAAACCGCTAGACCGATTTCAAAAAATGTTTCACCATTAGAAAGCTACATTCACCCTGAGTAACATAGGCTACTTTTGATCCCGATATTCCCACGGGATCGGGACTTACGCGGGTGAAACCGCGGGACGCAGCTATCTATAGATAAAAACGTATTTGCGAGCGAACATTCATAATATTATTCAGATTATTCGAAGTGGGTTTTTTTGAAGGTGGGCCTTTTAAGAAGAGTGGGCCATTAATGGGTGCAGTAAATAAATAAATAAATAAATTATAAATAAATACATTCTCCGAACAACACACAGCGCCATCTAGCCCCGTGGTAAGCGACTAAGCTTGTGTTACGGTGACTAGACAACGGATATAATACTTATATTTATTTTTCTTTTGTAAATACATACATATTATACATAGAGGGACACCCAGACCAGACACAAATATTTATTTTTTAAGCATAAATACTTGCACCCGGCGGGAATCGAACCCGCAACCTCCTGCATTGCAGTCGCGCTTTCGCACGACGCGCCACCGAGGTCGTCAAATTCGAGGCAGTACCTTATCATCTGTGAAAATTTGAACTATTCAATTTTATTTATTAAATTTAATTTAATTTCAGTTATCATGGTTCATGCATGAGATACTGTGAGATACAGCCTGGTGACAGACCAAACAGATAGATAGATAAATTACTTTTGTATGTGTTGTATAGACAAGAAGTACAATGAGCGACACAAAGATTCTTATTAGTAGGTAAGAGCGTCCGTTTTTACCCGACCGAAGCTGAAGGGGGTTATGTTTTTCGATCGATCTTAATAGGTACTTAATTACCTTTGCGTACGGAACCCTAAAAATCCGTATAGAAATAAACGTCAATGCCGCTGTTTTCGCGTGTCCGTCTGGCAAATATATCGAGAACAATTATTGAGAATGAGTTTCGTGTGTTTTGTAAACTATGGTTTGACGTAGGTTAGTAAAGTCACAGTATATACTTCGGTGAGGCGTTTCCTCAGTAGGCTGACTTCGGCAGCTCCATGCCTTGGAAGGATGAAGGTGCAACAAAATTGTGGCGAATTTTATTGGAACTCCATGTGAGCAGCTGTTTGTAATGCTGAGAACTGCTGAGCAAGCGGTTTACGAATAGCTGAAAACGCAGAACCGTATCAACGACGCAAAAACAGTCATTTAAAAAATCGCTATTGTGAGGGCTTAGTTAATGTGTTAGATTTTTTTGTGGTTTCAGACCTAACGGTAACACGCAGGCGTTAATTCCGTGTTCGATACTGTTGTTTTTTTTACAGTAAACTCGTTATCTTTCACGAAACTAAATTGTGATTAATGTGATGCCACCGAAATTAAACAATTTACATTGCATTTTTATGGGAATCGGGCCGCCCCGTCTTAGATGTCGAGGTCTTGACTACAGCTCCGGATCGCATTTGGTGCAAAGGATAGCTATTGCCATACAAACACTGATATGAATTATATGTAGGTACAGGAGGTCTCGCACTGAATTTTGTGCCTATTTGATTTGCGCCATGTTGTGCTGTTGTCGCGCGTTTTCTATTGAAAGTGATGGTGACCGTTTTCGGAACTATTAGTTCCATGGACGGTCACCATCACTAGTCACTAGGGCATGAATCCCGGGATCCCGGGATATCGTAATCCCGGGATCTCGGACGCAAAAGTTCGATATTATAATCCCGGGATTGAGTGATCCGATATCGAGATTTGAGCAATTTACTATTTGTGTATAAATTAAGGTTTTTAGCTATATTTTTCCTCATGGAATGATTGAATAGAACTATTAAAATTAAACCCAAATTAGTCTACCCCTGAGGAAGAGATCTGTAAAGATTTAGAAGCGTAGGGAATTGGTAAAATGTTTAAAACAATAAAAGTAACGTGATTCATTGCAATTTTTAAGACAATTATTTTTCATACAATCTCGCATGCAATTTTTTTCTGCTAACATCATTTTAGTGGTGCGCCTAGAATTTGGCGCGAAAGTTTAGACACTTTCGGGTTTAGGGTATTTGTCCGCCATATTTCCAAAATGATGGGGTGGACGGCCCTCGGGGTAACTTATTTCCGTAATGAAACCACTAGAGTCTTAAATGTATTAAATATTTCAAATATAACACATTTTTATTGTATTAAATTCGCCTTTTTAACGATATCTAAAATCTCAGTATCAATCCCGGGATCCCGGGATTGAGCTCTTAATATCGATATCGTCCCGAGATTGAAAACCTTCCGATATTGCATGCCCTACTAGTCACCGTCCATGGAACTAATAGTTCGGGGGTGGTTTATTAGATTAAGTATCCCCTTACTTATAAACGATGACTAAGTTTATGTAGCGTTTGTCTCTGTCTGTAAACTTTGCATCTTCATGTCACGTTTCTAGGACAACGGACAGGACAAACGTTACATAAAGGACAAACGTTACATAAAATGAGACATCGTTTATTTATTATAAGTAAGGGGGTACCTAAATGTGTTGTTGTATTGTTGTTAATTTACTGATTTACACGAAAATGAAAATTCAGGACTTCACGTTCACCAAGGCGTCTCAAACAAAACTCGCGGATGACTCGTAAATGAGTCCGACTTGCCGGAAAAACTGACCGGTTAAGCTGTTCCATAGCTTTTATCGCGGGCTTTAAGCTTTGAATGAAGAAATTTCGTAACGAAAAAAACCTAACCTCTGCCTACCATGGCAACGTGGTACAAAATGAAAAAATAATTATATTTGCATAAGTTGATAAAAATGCTATGCAATGGCTTTACCGCGGCAGTCCGAGTGCCTCACGTTTTTTTTACACATTTTTTCCATCAAAAAAATCCTATTACAATAAATAAATAAATAAATATTGCACGACGTTACACACAGCGCAATCTAGCCCCAAACTAAGCACTAGGCTTGTACTATGGGTACTAGACAACGGATATACTACATATTATACTTTTTTTTTTTTTGTAAATACATACATATGATACATAGAAAACACTGAATATCCCATGTCTTCGGACCGTGGATCATATCAATAAAATGGGGTTTACTACAAGGGCGTGGGTAATGTTTACGATCACCCATTGACGTGCGCAAGGAGTTGATGGCAAGACTTGGTGACAAGAATTACCTATAAATCTATGAGGAACATGCTTCTGTGACTTGTTTACCCGACTGCAGGGAAAGGGTTATGTGTTTTATCGTGTATCTTTGTAGTATTGTTTGTCTGTATTTAATATTTCTCCAAGCATTGGTATTTTTTAGAGTTCCGTAGGTAAAAACGGGACCCCTATTTAGGTACTGAGACTTCGCTGTCGGTTTTTTTTATTTGCAAAATTTACGGTAGATACCTCACCAACTTGTAGGGTGTGTCGAGGACAGTCTACCTACTCTTTTCTCCACACAAACTTTACAAATGTAGTCGACTGTTTCCTCCCTGGATAAAGACATCAGAGCAAATATGTTTATGCCATAAAACCTATATCAGCCATGACTACAATGCCATTTAAAAAGAAAAAAAATCATATTGTTTTTTTTTCTTTTTCTTATTAGAATAGAAATTTAGAAAAACTAGAATATGCAAAGTTTGTATGGAGTAAAGAGTAGGTACTTAGGTACTATTGACTTTGCCCCTAACTTTCCAAAACTTACAAGATAAATGCGTTGGTAGGTAATGTAATATTTTTACCTGTTTTTTTAGGGTTCCATACCCGAAGGACAAAAATGGGACCCTTTTACTAAGGCTCCACTGTCTGTCTGTGTATTTATGTAGACGTATGCTGAGTTGAGATAATCCTATCTACTAATATTATAAATATGAAAGTTTGTGTGTAAGTTAGGTTAGCTTAGTTACCAAATTTTAAAATAAGTGTAAAGAATAGAAAGAAAATGTTGATGTGTGTACATTTATATACTTATCACAAAAACAATCATAATATACCTAGTTATTAAAAATAGTATTAAACTTATTTTGTAATTTATAGGTAAGTACATACATACCTACTAATATTATAAATGCGAAAGTTACTCTGTCTGTCTTTTACGTTTTCACGCTTCAACCGCTGAACCGATTTTGACGAATTTTGGTATAGAGGTAGATAGATAGGACCTTGCATAAAAACATATGCTACTTTTTATTCGGATATTCCCTCGGAATGGAGCCTAACGCGGGTGAAACCGCGGAGCGCAGCTAGTATTAAATTTAAAAAAAAACTTACCTTTTTAGGCACACTTTTAACTTCAGCTGAACTATCGTAGGTTTTATTCTCATTAAGTTTAGCCCGGCTTTCCGTACACAGGAGAAACGTAAAACATAAAAACACTGAAAATCTTAATGAGAGCGACGCCATTTTGCGTTAAAAATAGAAGAAAAAAAAGTTCAAGTTCAATGCAACCTCCTTTACAAAAACATTCGAAATTTAAAAATTGTTTAGTCACCGCGTTTGGCGGGAACTGTCGATACGCGCGGTTTACTGGAAACTGGAAGACAGCTACAGACATTGAGACGGTGTTCTATATTTAAATTTTATTACTACTACACGCATGCAATGTTGCTTGCTTGCGTGTTATTTTTTTTAATTTTTTTTTTAAATGACCGTTTGTTTTCTTTACACGGAGTGTTTAAAAACCCCTAAAACTTGGATGATGAGTGGCGATAGGCTGCGGCCAAAGGTGGCCCGTCAGAATCCGCTTTTTAAGTAAAAATAATATAAAATGGTTTTACACTGTGCAAGCTAGTGAATTTCAAAATATAAGACAATAACTAAGTCTTTCTCTACATTTTCTACTTAATAATAGGCACTTAAAAAGAAAGTGACTTTCAGCGTCTTCTGTCTATGTGTTGGGTAACTCCTCTTAAACCACGCAAACGACAAAAAAATCAGTGAACATCACACAGCGCCATCTAGCTCCGTGGTAAGCTACCTACTAAGCTTGTATTACGGTGACTAGACTACGGATACCTATATTTATTTTTATTTAGGTACACACTCAGATCAGGTATTTATTTTTAAGCATAAATACTTAGGTACACCCGGCGGGAATCGAACCCGCAACCATCTGCATTGCAGTCGGGTGTTCGGCTGCATTGCAGACAGGTCATAAAAACTAACGATACAAAAGCGATGTTGATGTGATTTCGTTATAGAATACTTACCGGTCGGGTCGGGTACGTATTATAGTAGTAGTAAGTTATAAGTAAATAAATATAAGAACATAATAAAATGAGAACTTATTTAACTGGGGCACACTACAGATATGTTTTTTGTGGCAATTGCAATGGTACGGAACCCTTCGTACGCGAATCCGACGCGCACTTGACAGGTCCATTACGGCCAAAAGTGCCCATTATGACGGCCTCATTTCCCCGAAGTTTGAAAATTTATATTTTTTTCCGGTAAAAATGCTTTATAATACTTTGCACTTGACTTGAACATACAACCTTTACATAGGTACCTGACTAGAGTAGATTACTTTCTACACTAATAAAGAGGAAAGATTTGAAAGAGGAAAGGGGGGCGGATCGTCTTACATAAATTTTTAACTCCTAACATCGGAGGTCCGAAAATGTTTCACATACTTACCATTTTAAATCATAATGATCATTCTTCATATTTTTTTTAAAACATAAAATTTAAAATACATAATCATTGAAATTCATAATATCACTATTATGAATTTCGTTTTTACTAAAATTTGTTTTAATAAATTTCTTAATCATAAGTTTTTTATCCATAATTATTGAAAATTATAATGTCTAAATTCATACATTTGTTTCGCCTACTATTGTTATCTTAACGCACGTTGTACTCGAACTTGGAAAAAAATACACGGAGCACACCGACTCGGATAGGTTAGGTTTATGTAAGAACATGATTATACGCAGCGCCTAATACTATACATAAAAAAAGCGTGATGTATCTTAATCATAAGTGTTTTTATGAAGATCGACAGAACACAAGTCAAAAACAATCGCAAATTTCCGTTAGAGTTTGATAATGGGGTAGTTCATAAAAGAAGTTTTGTTACAGTTGCCTTTATTAATATAAATAATCTTAGTAACACATTATGAATTATAGTAATATGATCATGAATGTTATGAAGAAAAAAAAATCTGAAAAATAAAATTATGATTTTAAAATGTTCTTGGTAGTAACAGTATGAATAAAAAAAATATGATCAATAACTGTTATGAGCTCCGATGGTAGTAATAAAAATGTCTGAATAAAAAAAGTATGAAAAGTAAAATTATGAAGAGTGATTATTATGAACACAAATCGATAGTAAGACAAAGAATATGACTTAGAATTTTATGTGAGCCAATATGGACCCAGAGGAAAGACTAGCTGATCCGGCGAACTTTGTTCCGCCTTTGTTACAAAAAGGTAGGTATGCCCGTCTACCCCCCGAAGGGTTCCCGCCTTGTCGTGACGGGGGGGCTTAGTAGCCGTGGCCTGGTCACCCACGGTGAACCAAGAGGAACCCACCCGAGGAAGAGCCTCCGGCTCGCGGCTGGAGGTGTTGCGTTGCCGCTCTCCCTATCTGCCGCGGCCTCGGCGGGGCCGCCACCGTTGATGGCGGACGCGGTGGGGCTGCAGGGGAAGAGGAGTGTCGGTGTGTCGTTGCCGCTCGCCCTATCCCCTGCAGCCGAAGAGTGGTCGGCGACGGGGCCACAGACCTCACCCGTCGCAGGGGAACCAGGGGTGTCCAGACATCCCTGGTTCCCCTAAACGGCTCTTGGCGGCGGACTCGGGGGAGTCCGTCGCCAAACACGGAGCCCCGAGACACCGAGGGGTTTAGTGGGTATACCGTGGCCGCACACCACCTTGGCCGGGGGGACCCCCACACACCAGACCGCTCTCCCTCGGGAGCGGCCTAACGGTCTTAATTAGATTACCCTCGTCAAAAAAAAAAAAGGTATGCCCGTCTTCTGGTTCTAAGCTACTCCCCACCACCAATTATTTATTTATTATTTATTTATTTATTTATTTACCAGTTTTTAAAATTGCGGGGTGCAGTTGTCTATCATGAAGTAAGAGGTAAGTATGGCGGGGGCAGTTGAAACGTTGTTTATCTCGAAACATTTTAAACTTTTCCCACAAAAAAATAATAAATCTTTCTCTAGTTATCCTTTTATTAACACCAAACAAACCAAAAGTAATGAATAGTTTGTTTACGCGAGCACGTATGCAATATTTCCCGCCGATTTTATGGGCTGTCAAAATTTATTGTTTCGTTTTAAACCGCAACGGCAACGGCAACTGTTTATTTACATGTATACAGCCATTACTTCTAATTTCATTCTGTTTTTTGGTGGTTTTAGGGTTCAGTGCCCAAAGGGTAAAACGGGATCCGGGCTTAGCGGACCCCGGGCTCCCGAGAGGGATGCAACCGGGAACATTCCTCGGATGAGAAAAACTTTTGCTTTTTTTTTTTAAAGATTTTTTTGTCGATTGCCTACGTAAGTTGCGCGTTGACAGTCAGAACAAAACAAATTTCATAAAATATAAATATGTGGTAAAGACTCAGAACAATAACAAAGCATAGAAGGAGTCCAAAAAAACACCTATATACTCATCTCTTTTTTCAAATAAGCTAAATACATTGATCAGAAAAGGACAGATATATGTTGCTAAGAAATTGCTTGTGTACACTGTCCAAATGTCAAATTGGATACCTTGGATACCTTTATGCTGCCAAATTTAAAAGCGATCATTAGTCATATTTTTTAATGACAAGTACGACTACACATTTTGGTTACATAATATTACTGCGTGTGCTTGTGACGAGGTTCTCAGTGTTTTTTATAATAATATTGTTAATTTGATAGACTAGCCAGTGATATTGTGAGAAAATCAAAGCTCAGCGTACAAACAATGTCCTGCGTTATAGTTGGATGTAAATCTCATTCTTCCCGAAAAGAAAATGATGTTGAAATCATCAGCTTGCATCGGTGAGTAGACAAAAACCAATATTTTTGTTCTTAGCTGTACAGAAATGCAAAATGGATAATATCTAAGCTCTTGGTTGGCTGTATTCATTTCATAATTCAGGTAATAGACCTCTCGATTAGGTAGATTTTAAATATTTTTTATTTTTAACAATTTGCGTAGTCATATCTAATAGTGCTGTTTTGTTACTTTATCGATAACGTCTAAAATAGACTTTTCTTCTGTTTTCGCGATGTTGTATAGAAATTATAGACATTTTTCGGTTTAAATCTTTAATTTCTACGTCTAAAATAGTTTACTTTTCATACATAACAGTACCTATGTGTTTTTGCAGATTCCCCACAGATGATACTATGAAGAAAAAGTGGATTGATGCTATTGCTCGTACCAACTGGCAATGGAAAAAACATCATCGTGTCTGCTCTAGGCATTTCGAAAATGAAGGTTTCGTTGTACGGAAATTAAAGACACGTTTACACTGCGAGACATGCCTTCACAGTTTGGAAAGTATAGAAAAATTCAAATCTTCCTCCTTGATTTCCCATAAAAATAGAGGAGGTTTAATTCAGCCCTCTGATGGAGTGACGAAAGTGTGTTCATCGGCGGAAAAAATATTGCGGGAATACCAAACTCGAGTAGGATCTAAATGCGTTGGACAACCGAAATATTTTTTAACAATGCTAAATAAACTAACAAAAATGTTGCTTCCTACAGCAGTTTTTGATAATTTGGCCGAACATTCGTTAGAAAACGATTTTTTAGATGACCACCGTAACTTATTGATAAAACTGATTGGTAAAGAATTTTTGATAACGCGAATTCATTATATAACAAAAAATATTTCGGCTCCTGCAGAAAAAATCAGAGTATTCTTAAATAAAACTGTAATTTTTAAGGGACAGTGATTGCTTAATCTTGCTTTAACCTTTGTACTTGATTTAATTGAATAAATGATTATGTTTAATAATTTTCATAATATTTCGTAATTTGTTTTTATTGCTCAAAGCATATAATATAGGTACCTACTAGAATTTTTTATAAGAAAAATATGAAATAGGAAATGTATGTATGGAGTGATGGCGACTTAATCGAACCTTAGTCAAAAAATAGTAGACAGGGGTAACATTCATATTCTTAAATTCGCTGCTCGAGATGGGAACTTGCGTAGCCGAGTGGTTTAGGCACTGGAGTCAGGAGTATTGATCGAGGAACGCGAGTTCAAATCTCGCCGCAAGTGAATTAGTGAAGATGAATTTTTTTTCTAAAATAATTCATAATATTTATTTAGCGAAACATGGGTAGTACAAAGATACAATAACATTACACAAGATCAAGCCATGTCTTACTTTACAGCATGCTAAATGTTTTCAAAATAGACGTAGTACAAAAAATATTTCTATAATTTTCTTTTTTTTACTACTATCCTTCCTACTAATATTATACTACTAATATAGGTGAAAGTTTGTGAGTAGGTATGTATGTTTGTTACTCAATCACGTAAAAACTAATGAACCGATTGCAATGAAACTTGGAATATAGGTAGCTGGAGACCACCTGGAATAAAACATAGGCTACTTTATATCCCGATATTCCCGCGGGATCATAAATCCGAAAGTGCGTTTGTTCTCTCTTCACGGCCAAATAGTTCGACCGATTTGGATAAAAAAATTGCATAGGGTTAGTTTATCACTTAAAGTGAGAGAACGGGTCCGTAATTTTTATGCGAAAAACATATTATGCTCGATTCATGGATGATCGACTGAACGATTGTTCGAATGGATTTTATTGCGAAACTATCTTTCGTCGAAAAACGATGCATCGATTGAACAATTTATCGAAAATTTATTGATCGAAGGACTGCTGTTTCGAAAGTTGATACGAATTTTGCCATTAAGGCCAAAATGTTGACTTCCTAAAATGTTTAACAGCTGTGTAGCTTAAAATCTTAATATTTCGAAAACCATTGACCTTAGACATGGGTATTTAAAATAAATAATAACAAGTTATAAACATGTACCTACCTATTTATTTATATGTTAAAATAAATAATATTTGTAGTGAAAATCACTATGTTACGTATAAAATCAAAAATGTTTAACTTTTACTTTTTATTTTATCTTGTTTTTTTTTTAATGTTACTAGTAGGTACGTCCACAAACACTGCCAAATCCTTAAAAGTGTCATTTAAAAAAAAAACCGCTTTTGTTCCCACCAGAAACATGGTCTATCCATGATCGCTCGGAAAATACGAATTTCTTCTGCCAAAAAGAAGAAACAGGTTGGTAAAGAGGAGAAACTAAAGAAACTTTTAAATCAAAAACAAAATATGGACAGACTTGATTTCATTAGTGCGGTGGCTTACATTTACCACTTTAAAAAGTAAGAGTTAACTATTTTTGATTTTATACGTAACATAGTGATTTTCACTACAAATATTTTTTTAATAACGGGATATTTGTTTTAAAATCCATACTACATAAACTACCTCCTCCCTAACTCGGCTACTGCGTTTTGTACATTACAATAACGAAACGCAGTAGACAAGTAATTACTGGTAAAAAATCGAAGCATAAATCAAACAAGACAAATATCCCGTTATTAAATAATATTTTTTTAAATTTATTTTTCTCTGGAGACATTTTTGTATAGATTTAATACAACATATAAATAAATAGGTACATGTTTATAACTTGTTATTATTTATTTTAAATATCCATGTCTAAGCTCAATGGTTTTCGAAATATTAAGATTTTAAGCTACACAGCTGTTAAACATTTTAGGAAGTCAACATTTTGGCCTTAATGGCAAAATCCGTATCAACTTTCGAAAGAGCAGTCCTTCGATCAATAAATTTTCGATAAATTGTTCAATCGATGCATCGTTTTTCGACGAAAGATAGTTTCGCAATAAAATCCATTCGAACAATCGTTCAGTCGACCATCCATGAATCGAGCATATGTTTTTCGCATAAAAATTACGGACCCGAGAGTAACATAGGATAGTTTTGATTATGATAATTCCGCCGGACTTAAGCAGGTCGACTTACGCAGTGTGGATTTTTGTACTGCGGTAGGTACCTAGGTATTCGAACAACGCGGAATTGGGACTTATGCGGGTGTCTATCTGTGAAAACGTCTAAATGGTGTTTTTGTGTTAATGTTTTTTAATTAAGTTTGTGTTGTACTGTTTGTTTTCCGAATAAAATAAAATAAAGTAACCGCGGGGTACAGCTGTTTAATATAATTTGAAACGAAGCGCTATAGCGCGAGCGAAGCCGCAGCTAGCAAAGGCTAGTTATCCATAAATCATAGACAAAAACAGCATCTATCGATATCGATAACTTATGAAAAGAGGTCATAGCACTAAGGAAATCATAGTTGTCTATGGAAGTGTACGCTCAAACGTCATGTCGCTACTTCTATGCTTTGTTATTGTTCTGAGGGTAAAGAATTCCTAGTTTCAATAACATAGTCTTTCAACAACAATCTAGACTAGACATAATAGACAGAAACCGGGCAAGTGCGAGTCGAGCCCGCGCGCCGAGTGTTCCGTATCAACCATGATTTGTTGAATGTTGATGTTGTTGGGTGATTCAGTAATAAGCAAATTAAAAAAAAACCAATACCATCTATCTATAGATATCTTCTATCCATAATAATATTATTATGTACCTATCTTCTAAAGGTAGTACTTATAATAAAATTATAATGATAGATGTCTGTTTTAAGAAAATACACACTTAAAAACAAATATTTTATGAGTATCACATCATCCGAGCGTTGTTCCCGGTTGCATCTCTCTCGAGAGCCCGGGGTCCACTTTCCTACTTTAACGTCTCCACTTCGCACGATCTTCGGCATCCCGCGTAGCTCAAGCCAGCACTTCTTGGGTCTATTAAAAAAAATATTGGGTAAAATATTTTATGAGAGTATCTACTAACGCAATTGAACCTATTTTTATGTTTTTCTAGTTGTCTCTTTGGCTTTGGCTTATCTCAGAAACGACTCATCTGATTCAACCAAATTCGGTAGATATACTTAGAATAGCTTTGGACCCCGATTAAAATATACTTGCTTAAGAGGATAGTCTCCGTTCTCTTTCTCCATACAAACGTAGGTAGTTTAAATTTTCCTCCCTGGATATAGACATCAGAGCAAATATGTTTATGCCATAAAACTTATATCTGTCATGAATATCAACCACCTTTTTATTTTTTTCATTTTATTATTTTTATTTTAATTAGAAAAAAAAAGTAGATGCATGCATTGGTTTGTGTGGAGAAAGAGAATGGCGACTATCCTCTTTTTATTTTTCTATTTTTTATCTGAATATCAATTCCGGTTATCCGGAAATAGTGATATTTCCAATTTTGGACCATATACATCAATATCCCGTATAAATTTTAACTTTGCTATTCCCTCCCGTTCCTGAAACAAGGGTTTCTTGTTGACTACGAAAACTTAAAATCGGTGCTTTGGTGACACAAACGGTAAATAAAAGTGATCTTATAAGATTTCTTTCTTACCTTTTGAGGTACGGAACCCTAAAAACGAATTATCTAACCCTATGACGCAAAAAAACTACAATATATAAATTTACTCATTGTGAGGATGACGTTAAGAATCTTCCCGCCATTTAAAATGAGACGTTAAAAATTCAGTCACCATTTTTTATTACAAAGGGGAGTGGAAAAATTGGTATGAAACGTGGCCAGTGGCCACCTTTTTTTTTTCATTACACAAGGAAAATTTAAGAGTTATATTTTAAAAATAATTCTTCTTCTTTTCGTGTAGCTCAGCTCTAACACTAGGTGGTGTGGCTCACTTAGTGTTAGAGTTTTCAGGTCCCCCTAAGGCCTCTAACTTGACCTAACGACTGCTATCAGAGATAACAACCGGGACCAACTGCTTAACGTGCCTTCCGAAGCACAGAGGAGCTCGAAACCCTAAACCCTAAACTCATCTACCCCCATTGCTAAATCTCTTTTAGAAGCAAATGTACCTGAATGTAGTAAAGCTTTTCAATTCAAATATGTTAAAAAACATGATATTTTAGTAATTCTTAAACAAATCAATGTAAAGAAAACTAAAGACTTATGGGGGATTTCTGTTCCTATTGTTAAATCCTTGATAGAAGTTATTGTACCTGAGCTTGTTATTATATTCAATAGGTGCATAGATTGTGGCGTGTTTCCTGATCAAATGAAATTTAGTAAAGTTATTCCATTATTTAAATCCGGTAGTACATCGGACCCCTCTAATTTTAGACCCATATCAGTACTACCTACATTAAGCAAAATTTTTGAAAAAATTATATTGAACCAGCTACTAAAGCATTTTGATGACAACAATATTTTACACAATAAACAGTTCGGTTTTAGTAAGGGTCGCTCGACTACTGATGCGGGCATTGCATTTTGAAAACATATTTGATGCTTGGGAGGAGTCCCATGATGCATATGGCGTATTCTGTGACCTCTCCAAAGCGTTCGATTGTGTTCGACATGATACTTTGATCATGAAGCTACGACACTACGGTATCGGGGACGGCGCATTGGATCTTCTTTCTTCTTACCTGAGTGATAGGATTCAGTGTGTCGACATTAACGGTAAACGTTCCCCTGGATCACCTGTAACTTTAGGAGTTCCTCAAGGATCCATATTGGGACCTTTTTTATTTCTGGTATATATTAACGACTTACCTTTCCTCGTAAAGGAAAATCATGGGATAGTATTGTTTGCAGATGATACCTCATTGGTATTTAAAGTAAATAGACGACAACCTAATATTGACGACGTGAACAATGCTCTCTCTAGATTAGTATATTGGTTTAATGTTAATAATATGCTACTAAATGGATCTAAAACTAAATGTATTCGATTCACACTACCAAATGTAAAACAAGTTAAAACCACTGTTAAAATTGATAATGAGGAGATCAAAATAGTCGATAAAGCTGTCTTTCTGGGTATAACTTTAGACGCTAAGCTTCAATGGGGCCCACACGTGGAAGCTCTGTCCAAAAGGCTTAGTTCCGCAGCTTATGCAGTTAAGTAAATCCGGGAATACACAGATGTTGAGACGGCCCGCCTAGTCTACTTCAGTTACTTTCACAGCATCATGTCATATGGTATCCTGCTGTGGGGGTGTGCTGCTGACATAGAAACCATTTTTGTTTTGCAAAAGAGAGCGGTGCGAGCTATCTACAAAATGGGCCCCAGGGAATCGCTTGAAGAAAAGTTTAAAGAGATAAACATTTTAACTGTGTAGGTACTCTCAATACATATATGAAAATCTGCTATACGTACATAAGAATAAATCAAGTAAATTTTACAAATACAGTGATGTCCGTCAGGTTAATTTGAGACATAAGGATGATCTGACTGTGCCCTATAGTAGGCTCCAGAAAATAAGTAAGTCGTTCTGTAGTACTAGTGTACTTTATTATAATAAACTACCAGAAGACGTATGTGACATGTCCATTACAAGATTCAAAAAATATATTAAGCTTAAATTGTGTAATAAGGCGTACTATAGCACGTCTAAATATTTTGATGAAAAGAATCCATGGACATGATTGTTAACTGCTCCTGTTCAAATTACAAATATCTGTATTATGACGATTGTAATATAAAACATGATAAAAAAAAATAATTGAAAAAAAAAACCCCATGAGTTTCTTGTGGTTTCTTCTCATCGGAGGGCGCATTCCGAAACCTCGGTAAAATAAAATCTCAACGTTTCAAAACGTACGTATGTGTGTTTAATATACGTTCTAAATGAATAAATAATTTTGAGTTTTTTGAGTTTTGAGTTTTTTGAGAGAATGATTTTTAAAAATAATAACATACAAATAGGTACCAATAAATAAAGAAAAAAAAAGACTTCCCACAATATCAACTTTAATAAATATTTTAAATAAATTCTGTGAACAAAACACAGCGTCATCTAGGTCCATGGTAATTCTGAGCTAGTGTTATGGTGATGGTGACTAGACAATTTTATATCGGATATTTATTTGCACAACTGTGATTTATTCACGATTATATTAGTAGACAAATATCCCTTATGAACTTAACTAGGCATAGTACCATATCTAAAATTCATCTCACTGACTTAAGAGGATAGTCTCCATTCTCTTTCTCCATTTATATTTTCCTCCCTGGGTAAAGACATTAGAGCAAATATGTTTATGCCATAAAACCTATATCTGTCATGACAATGCATTTACCTACCTTTTTATTTTATTTTATTTTCTAATTAAAATAATAATAAAAAAAAAAATAAAAAAAAAATAAAAGGTAGGTGCATAGTCATGACAGATATAAGTTTTATGGCATAAACATATTTGCTCTAATGTCTTTATCCAGGGAGGAAAATTTCTACGTTTGTATGGAGAAAGAGAATGGAGACTATCCTCTTAAATTCCAACGCAGAGACCAAACCGCTGGCCCTAGCCTAATAACATGAAACTCAGATTATTTGTGGTGTGTATGGATGGATCCACGTATAGGTGTTTGGAAAATCCCGTCGGATAAAACATAGCTGTACGACATTAATGAAACACCTTATTCATTTTACCTATGTTTACAAATAAAAATTGATTGATTGATTGATAGAGACTTACACGGGTGAAACCGCGGAACTCTGCTGGTTAATCATATTTATTTATCCCGACATTGTAGCCGCCAAAGAGAAAACCAAATTATTCAAACCCCTTTATTGAAACCTTGTAGCAATTTAAAAAAATAAACTGTACTCTGATTATAATAGAGCAATTTGATTACCTATAGTTTGACAACGTCATTTTTTACGTGGCAAAAAAGGGAACTAATGTAAATACCTTATTTTCTAAAATGTAAGGTTCAGATTCGATCGGCATCTTAGATCAGTGAAGACGCAAGCGCCCACAACGATACAAAAAACATGTTTGTCTCGCAGTAAATTATTGGTTGGTTAGGCGGTTTTTTTGGATGTTCGCCAATCGACGCGGGTAAATGTCGCCCGCCAATTTTTATTAGACAAATGTCATTTTGTAAAAAAAAACGTTGAAATTAGCTCGGATCATTTTTTTGAACTAAAACATAGGTCTTAGGCACCATGTAAGTAGAAATAGGGTTTAAAAAAAAACAAAAATATTATTAACGCAATAGAATCTATTATTATATTTTTCTGGTTGTCTGTTTGTGTGTGGCTTTTACTACGCTATAACGCTACTCTCAGAAACGGTATATTAAATGCGATTTTACCCAAATTCGATATGCAGATAGCTTTGAACCCTGATTAACTAATAGGCTTCTCTTAAGAGGATAGTCTCCATTCTCTTTCTCCATACAAACGTAGTTTAAATTTTCCTCCCTGGATAAAGACATTAGAGCAAATATGTTTATGCCATATTTGCTCTAATGCAAGCAACACAAGCACAAGCAACACATGATTGTGTCTGATAGGTGAGCGATCGATGGGTGTTCAACCGTACAGGTAGAATATTGGTAAAAGGGAGGGTTTTGGTAGAAAATGGTAGGTTTTGGTAAGAAATGGTAACGTTGGTAGAAATCGGTAGGTTTGGTGGAAAATGGTAGTTTTTGGTAGAATCGGCAGTTTATGGTAGAAAATAGTAGGATGTAGTAAAAAATGGTAGTTATTGATGGAAAATGGTAGGTTTGGTAGAAAATGGTAGTTTGGTAGAAGAAGGCAGGTTTTGATAGAAATTGGTAGTTACCGTCAGACGCGAACAATGGTCAAAGTACGTTACTCATTTTCTCATAGAGGGTGATGAAAAGTAGAATGTTCACCTCGGGAGCAAACACTATTTTTCGCTCGAGTGAGGTACTTTGAATCCCTCGATTCGCTCAGGATTCTACTTAAGAATCCCTCGCTCCTCTCTGGATTCAAAAAACACTCTCGCCGGAAAAATAGTCTTTTCTCCCTTGGTATACAATCGTATCCTATCCTACTAATATTATATCCTATCCTATCCTACTAATATTATATCCTATCCTATCCTACTAATATTATAAATGTGAAAGTTTGTATGGATATTTGGATGTTTGTTACTCTTTCACGCAAAAACTACGGAAACGATTGCGATGAAACTTGGAATATACATAGCTATATACCTAGAATAACACATAGGCTACTCTTTATCCCGACATTCCCGCGGGATCGGGACTTACGCGGGTGAAACCGCAGGGCGCAGCTAGTCTACTATAAAATTGACTTCCCCATCTAGGCGTTTAGGTGAGACACGGCCCTAACCTCAATTACATAAAATTACATAAAACTTGTTATTTACGTACCCTCTTGACTCTACATTAAAGTAAATAATAAAAAATAGATAGGCAAGTAAATAGGTATACCTACTACACAATCGATAACAGAAAACGAAGATAACAATATAAAACGACCTTCTAAATCTAGAGCGGACAAGACAATTTTCGATTTTAAACTAACATGGTATGAAAATAATCACTACTTGACACTAATATTTCTAGATAAGATAATTTTATTATTATCTAATATGTTTTTTTCCGGGGCTTGATATTAAAATTCAAAGATGAATCCCGTTCTTCTATTTTATAAAAAAAATATATTCTTCTAACTATCTATCTTCTCTAAATACAAAATTCAAAGTCCGGACTGACTCAACTATATATATATCAAGATATCAACGTACAGCCTAACCCGCTGGTCCTAGTGACATGCTATTTGTGATGTGTTCCTTGTGATGTGTAGGCATTCATTAAACCCATTGACTGGCGCTGAAAATCACACTTGTTTTGTTTGCGATTTGCGATTTTTCGGTCAAAGAGGTAAGAAAGGTTTTTTTCGAAATTCCACCCCTAAGAGAGTGAAAAGGGGGTTCAATTTTGTATGAAACTTTTTATTCTTTTCATTGATAGACATGAAAATTGGGACACTTCTACAGTATAGTAATTTTCATGTGGGGGTTAATCCTAATCTTATTCTAATACTATCGCATCGGATCCAAATTCTGTTTAATATATTTCACGCGGGCGAAGCCCCAGGCAGATGCTACTAGTGCTAGTAACTACTTACATAGAATTTAAAGTCCTGAATGATGGACTGACTGACTGACTAAACCATATTATTATAATATCAACGCACAGCCAAAACCGCTGGTCCTAGAAACATGATATTTGGAGGGTGTGTTCATTGTGATGTGTAAGTAAGTCCTACCTACCGATCCATCAAAAATATTTTTTTATTATAATTAAACCAACAAACTTCGAGTGGATAAGAACCTGTGCCTTCGCGTCCCATCTATTAGTTTTATTATACCAAAAAACAAAGTCTTTGTGAATTTGTAAGTTATTTATTATTAAAGATAATGAACATTCACTTTGTGTTTGGACGTGGAACGGTAAGGTTGGTGATATAAAAATGTCGGTTCCTGTGATAAAGCTTATTAATGGAAGAACCATTCCGGTGCTGGGTCTCGGCACATGGAAGGTAAGTTACATTACAAAATATACAAAGGATACAAGTATTACAACAACATTTTAACGAGGCTGTGTGGAAAAAGATACTTTTACCTGCTCTAAAACTCGTAAATAAAATTAAAAATAAACGTGAAAATTGAACGGTCAATGTCAGTGTCACGTCTTATCACTTTTCCGGCCGGCGCGGTGCATTTGGAGATCGGAGTATTTTTGCTTGATTATTTTCTGAAAACTTTGCTAAAAAATTGTTGAAATGGCTTCAGAAATGCCCAAAGTAAAGTTTGAAAATGGACACGAGTGCCCGATCCTTGGAATAGGCACATGGAAGGTAAATTTAAACCTTGTTGCTATTCAAATTAATATTTCCCACAATCATTCATCTAAATAATTCACATAAATTTATTCAAGCTAAACAGGTTTAGAGTTTGTTATTTTGATAAGTGTTAATGATAATAAATAACTGGACGTATAACAGACAATAACTGAAATATCTTGTCTGAAGTATACTACCTATTTACCTACCTACCTTTAGATACAATATTTAAACTTGAAAATCTTAAAAATGGAAGTAGTAGTAGGTATGAAAGTTGAGAAGTAATTTCGTGGGAATTAAAAGTTGGGGCAACTACTTTCATTAATAACATCCTTGTGTATCTATTCTGGGTGACACTCTACATATTTTATTATTTACAAGGTCATTTGTTCGTACCGTAACTAATAATTCGTTGATAAAGTTCAGGCAACAATTAAAAACCGGCTAAGTGGCACAATCGCTGAAACAACTGATCTACATAAATATGTTACAGCATCGCCAACTATAGCCAACAATTAGGAGGAACACTAACTTTTTATCCCGGCAGAGGGTGCGAGTCGATTAATCTTAGGCTTGAATTAAGAACTGTCACACATGTGTTTTTTACAACTCTCGGCGCCAAATTGGCCATATCGGTTTGAGACCGAAAGAATAAAAAAAAAAACTCGGCGTTTCCATTGGTGGAGGACCATCATTGAAAAAAAAAAAGATCATCCGATGCCAGCGCCTCTGCAAACAGCTTTGCGCGTGGCACCCCATTAGACATGCAGAAGGGGTCTGCTGTACCATATGTCCCAGATGATAGCTCCTGGGAGTAGGGCATGAATCCCGGAATCCCGGGATTACGATATCCCGGGATCTCGGACGCAAAAGTTTGATATTATAATCCCGGGATTGAATGATCCAATATCGAGATTTGAGTAATTTACTATTTGGGTATAAATAGAGGTCTTTAGCTATATTTTTCCTCATGGAATGATTGAATAGAACTATTAAAATTAAACCCAAATTAGTCTACCCCTGAGGAAGAGATCTGTGAAGATTTAGAAGCGTAGTAAAATGTTTAAAACAATAAAAGTAATGTGATTCATTGCAATTTTTTTAAGACAAGTATTTTTTATGCAAGCTCGCATGCAAAAATTTTCTGCTAACATCATTTTAGTGGTGCGCCTAGAATTTGGCGCGAAAGTTTAGACACTTTCGGGTTTAGGCTATTTGTCCGCCATATTTCCAAAATGATGGGGTGGACGGCCCGGGTTAACTTATTTACGTAATGAAACCACTAGAGTCTTAAATATATTAAATATTTTAGATTTAACACATTTTTATTGTTATTAAATTCGCCTTTTTAACGACATCTAAAATCCCAGTATCAATCCCGGGATCCCGGGATTGAGCTCTTAATATCGATATCATCCCGGGATTGAAAACCTTCCGATATTGCATGCCCTACCTGGGAGTGACCTGAGGATACAGGGGACCCCTTCATTTATGCTTAAATGTTGGCTACAGTTGGAGACACTATAACATATAGGTATATGTAGTTCTATTGTGCTGAGTCTTATCGCGTGTTTTTTTGTCCCCTCTCGACTAAGACCGTTGTAACATGGTCGAAACGTCGAGGTAAGAAAATAAAAGTAAAATCACGCGATTAAGACCCGGTAAAATAAAATTATGAGTAGGTCAGTTGCTGCAGGGGTTGTACTATCAGGCCACTCTCAGGAGCTACCATCCGGGATCAGTTATAGACAGATCGTGTCCCCAAACGCTAGTGTGTTCGGTGCTCTATAAAGGAGAGCTAGCTGCAGCGCTATATTGGGCCACAGTTGGCATTGGATTAGATGTTCTGTGTGTGTGTTGGGGCCTCACAATAACACTTCTCCTCCGAGGCATGTATTAAGCCCCAACAACTCATGTTTTGTCTGTAATGGTCTACTTGAGTCCGGAGTCAGTTAAACTACTTGATCGACCTGACTTGATGTCGGTTGAGGGGTGTTATTTCAATCCACGTAATCCAAATCATCCTTAGGAAATTTATCACAAGTAGACATTTTGATTTTAATATTACAACAATAAAATTTAAATGACTTTAGACACATTTCATATTTTTACACCAAAAGAAATATATTATATTTACCTTCAATATGTCTGTATGTTAGCTTTCATAACCCACCACTGTAGTTAGTTACTTTGCTGGGTTTTTTTCCGCACTTAGCCTCACAATTGGGCATTGTATGTAAAATCTTAGAGGGGTTAGGCAGTAAGACGCCACAGGAGCCTACTCCGGATTGGCGAATATACCATGTTTCAATTTCTTTTCTATGGAGCTCGATATTATTATTTTTTTTTTTTTTAACTCCTTTCTTCTTGCAATCTGTCTTTCTTATGACATTTAGCTAAGAGGTTATGTGTGTTATTGAAGCGGCTTGCAAGGCGTGAATCCGTTGATTCACCCATTTCCATAAAATATTTCAGGTCACTGCAATAGGTCTTGCGGAGCTTTCCTTTTGAGCCTCTTAAATGCAGAATCTGCAGTCATCAAAGATGACGCAAGTTGGTTTGAGTGATTCAAGATTCTGATTTTATATGATTTCATAAAGTTCTTTATCTCTTCTTTAACGGTTGGCATATTCAGGTCATGGTGTAGTCGGACATTTGTTATGTACCAAGGAGCACAGGTTATTAAACGCAGCATTTTTGACTGGAAGCGTTGAAGGATTTCCAAATTTGAGTTGAAGGCTGTGCCACACAATTGGATGCCATAGTATGTGATATCTTAGAGGGGTTAGGCAGTAAGACACCACAGGAGCCTACTCCGGATTGGCGAATATACCATGTTTGAATTTCTTTTCTATGGAGCTCGATATTTGTCTTCTAAGCAAGCCAGTTGCAATTACTGGCGAAATATGGAACTCCGTAAATTGTATATTATGCAATTAGTGAAAATGATGGACCGACAGACAGACAGCGAGAAGCGAATTTGTATTGTCTAACTACAAAAAAACTGTGAATGTAGTATTAAAAGTAATTCTGTAGTATATTTTGTATCAGCATGCCTGTGCGAAGCTGGGGTGAGTCGCTAGTATACAATATACACGTCATATACAATTGTAAATATCACACAGCATTATTTATTTATTACATAACTTGTATATTACTGCAGAGATAACAACCAACAAATTGTTCCACTCATGATTCTGATAAGAAATGATAATATGAAGTACCTTCTGTCTTATGTGTGTGCGTCATACATAAGTCTCTTATTTTTTCAAGAGAACATTAAATAAAACTGCCCGACTTCAGATTACAGATAAGTTGGTGGCATTGTATATAGGTGAGGTTATTTTTATAGTTTTTAACCTTTAACTAGGGACACCTTTTTTTTGTAACACTAGAACGGACATAGGGTCTCTCAGACCCCCTGCAATGTTTTAGGTAATTTTATATGAAATAACAACAGAAATATAATAAAAATAGGTTAAACTAGTCACTTGGTTTGTAAGGAATAAAGATTGATTATATTTTTAAAATATTTATTAAAAAAAAGATTAATTATTACAAATTAAATGAGAAAAGGCACTTTTCAGTCGCAATTTTCAATGAGATCACTTACAGTACTACAAAATATTTTTCTTTTTAGATAATTAACAATATAAGATGTTTTTCTTAAAATGTAATATATTTTCTACAAAAATAACAAAAAGTTTCACTATTACCAGCCATTTAAAAAAAATCACCTATAACAAAAAACGAATGTTCATACAAAATTGTTTCTATGAGAATTAGGGACATAGGGTCTCACAGGCCCTTTCAAAACTTTAAATACATGTAACTTACGTTTTTTTCATCGCACGATGCAATCTTCTTTCTTTTTGGGCGTTTGGTGACCAAACTTGAAGCTACTGAGCTGCTGACTTGCAAGAAGCACGGGGAAGTACCTTATTTTACGTCAACGTAAACTGTCTCGGGCCTGTCAGACCCTATGTCCCTACTTAAAGGTTAATGCACTTTCGACTGCCACAAAAAAATAATCAAATTTTTTTTACAATTACTTTAATCATTTTTCTGATAAGAAGGTGGTTTCAGGTGCTCTATAAATCTGTACCTAGTTCTTTCGAGCTCATTCTATTGTTTAAAGGCTATAAAATTAATTCCTGCCCAATGGAGGCTGAGTGTTATTACTCCAGTGTTCAAGGGCACCGGATCTGTGCAGGAGTGTGGAAGTTATCGTGGTATAAAGGTCATGTCCCACACCATGAGGCTCTACAAGCGTATAATTGACTCTCGGATCAGGAGGGTTACTGCGGTTCGTTTCGATACGACATCGATACGATAATACGATGATGTCACATTCTGATAGTAGGGTGACAGTAGAACCATCGTATTATCGTATCGTTGTCGTATCGAAACGAACCGAAGTAACCCTCCATGCCCTCCAAGACAGGGGTGCACTGTCTCAGAGGGCCAGTATGGTTTCCGCCCCGGTCATGGTACCATGAACCCTGTTTTCGCCCTAAGGATCGTTATGGAGAAATACAGGACGAAGAAAACGCCTCTGCATTTCCTTTTCCTCGACTTGCTTTCGAAAGGCTTTCGACTGTGTTCCTCGCCTGATGATCTGGTGGGCGCTGCGGTCCAAAGAGGTGCTAGAAACGGGTACCGTCCTTAACGCATAACTTTTTTTGTCCTAAACACAAAAGGCCGAAAATATAAGGCATAATTACAAAACGCATAATATTTATAAGGCATAAACTAAAAAAGCATAAACTCTTTTGGCATAATTTCAATTGGCATAACATACAGAAGGCATAAACAAATAATTCCTAATACTCACAAAGCATAACATACGAAACGCATAACATTAGAACGCATAATATTCTAAAAGCCTAACATCAAATACCATAACCTACAAAACGCATAACATACGAAAAGTAAGTATAACATACTAATATTCAAAACTCATTTAAATGTTCATAAAACCCATAAAGGAAAACTCCTAGCACAACAACTAATACAATTATCAAACTAAAGCTTTGCTTGAATTAAAGACTCAGACGCATTCAAAAACATTATTATAAACTAAATGAGGGTAACTTTTTCACAATTCACAAATAATTACAGAAATACCAGTTTGTGCTTTAGATCGATTATCAAAACATTTTTCGCATAATCTTCTTTTGGCATAAAGTTTTTACCATAAATTTATTATTAAAACATACCTTATTCAATATACTTTTCTGGTATGGAAAATGATGAGACCGAAAGGAAATCGCTCGCTTCGCTCGCGTGTGCTTAATCACGATATCTAACCTAACCTAACCTACACCTATTATTTTCCTCTTAGGTATACCAACGTTTATGTATAGGTTAGAAAATTGTATCATGATAAGGCCATGAACTTCAATTAAATGTAGTTTTGCCATTAGTCCATTATGTTAAAAAATATAATGCCATTTTAAATTATGTCAATTGACTATTATGCCTAATGTAATTATGCCAAAAGATCATTAAGCAAAACTATATTATGTCATATTAAATTATGTCAATTGACTATTATGCTTAATGTAATTAATGCCATATAACCATTATGCTAAAAAATATTATGCCTTTTTCAATTATGACAACTGAATATTATGCCTTATGAAATTATGCCAATTGAGTTATGCCTTATGAAATTATGACAAAAAAGTTTATGCGAAGTGTGGTGTTCCCGCTAGAAACTCGTATTGGAACCTTCAGAGACATTTTACAAAATTGCCGTTGGTGACACTAAATCTTTCCCCATTACAATCGGAGTCCACCAAGGATCCGACCCAAGTCCGTTCCTGTTTAGCGTGAGACTGGACTGTCACATCATCAACATCGCTCGGATGATGATGACCGAAGTAGCTGGTGCCTCGCTGGGTGCTCTTAGCGTTGCTTTGATCATGTATGCGTCTTAAACCATAGCATGATAGCGATAATAATGTCAAATGATAAGAAAACAGTATCTTCTTTGTAATCAAATGAACAGTCGTACTATGGGAAATAACTGCCTATTTATCTGTTATTTACTATACTTAGGTATGGTGTGACGCAATCGAGGTCAGAAAGTTATATAAAGCTGATAAAAATTATGGCGAATGTTTTTCCATTTCATTATCAAAATAATGAATCTGTACATTCCTCTGATGGGTGATCGATAAAGTCTACCTACTCTTTTTTTCCATACAAACTTCACAAACGTAGTCGACTGTTTCCTCCTTGGATAATGATATTAGAAAAAATATGTTTATGCCATAAGGCCTATATCAGCCAAGACCATGCCCCTACGTTTTGATTTTTTTCATTTTCTAATTTTTCATTTTTGCTCTAATGTCTTTATCGAGGGAGGAAACAGTCGACTACGTTTGTATGGAGAAAGAGTAGGTAGACTGTCCTCTGATAGAGGTTTTCCGTGTTTCGTCGCGGCACATTATGCAGTTGGTTCCGGTTGCTATCTCTGATAGCAGTCGTTAGGTCAACGTTAGAGGGCGTTAGGGAGACCAAAACCCCAACACTAGGTGTGACACACCACTATACAAAAAGAAGAAGAGGAATGTACAGCAATTAACAACCTGAAAACAATCTGGGGGGCTATTTCTGTAATAGAATTGTCTAAAATTTATTTCAAAATCATTGCAGTTTCAGACAATACACTCTAAATTTTAAACAATAACTTGCAAATCAATCAATCAAATTGCAATCGAAACTTTATCGACTTAAAAAGGTGTGGAAAACAGTTTATCAAATTTAAAAATTGAAGATTTTCTCCAATTATATTGAAATTATATTTTGGATAATTTTATTACGAGAATAGGCCATTAGTCCATTGTCCGGAACCCATATCACAAGCCTAGTAGCGTGGTATAGGCCTAGACGGCGCTGTGAGCGCCTGTACATTATCGATCCCATGTACCAGGCGCATAAATATGTATTCTTTAATGTATCCATAGAGGTTGTGTGACCTCTATCTATTCCTCTCTGACAAGATGTCTCGCTTGTTCCACAGTCGAAGCCCGGTGAAGTGACTCAAGCAGTTAAAGATGCTATAGACGTCGGCTACAGACACATCGACTGTGCGTACGTGTATGGCAACGAGAAGGAAGTAGGGGAGGCTATCACTGCGAAAATTCAACAGGGGGTTGTAAAGCGGTGAGTTAATAACAGGGATAATGATAAACGCAGCCTTTTTAGGATTCCTTAGTCTTATATCTCTGACGACCTCTGTGGCGCGTCGTGCGAAAGCGCGACTGCAATGCAGAAGGTTGCGGGTTCAATTCCCGCCGGGTGCAAATATTTATGCTTAAAAAAATAAATATTTGCGTCTTCGCCTAAATAAATAATCGTAATTGCATAAGTTGATAAAAAATGCTATGCAATAGCTTTACCGCGGGAGTCCCCGAGTGCCAGACGTTTTTTTTCTAGTCTTAACGTCAATGACCCAAAAAACGGCTAATTTTCAAGTCTACTTTAAATTCAACATTTCGAAAACTATTTCGAATCAAAAGTTATTTCAAAAGTAGCAGAACGATAGTTTTTCGCTGAGACGTCTAGAACAACCCCATTTCGGCCTAATTCTTTATTAGGCGGGTCCACACAGAGCGAGCAGCCTCGCGAGGCATTTGCCGCGCGAAGCAGCTCGGTTAGTGTGTACGTGCCTCGGACGAGGCAACCGCGCGCCCTGCCGCGGGCGAGCGACCGAGGGCCCGAGCCATCGAGTGTCGGCTTTTGATTTTGCTCTGAGGCGCCTCAGTCGTTTGCCGCGCGCACTCTGGACGCTCGCGTATTTTGTTTCGTGCCTCGCTCGAGCATAATACAAATAGGCGGGTCCAAACAGAGCGAGCAGCCTCGGGAGGCATTTGCCGCGCGAAGCAGCTCGGTTAGTGTGGACTCGCCTATCGAGTGTCGGCTTTTGATTTTGCTCTAAGGCGCTTTTAGGCGTGTCCACACAGAGCGAGCAGCCTCGCGAGACTTTTGGCTCGCGCGGCAAAAGCCTCGCGAGGCTGCTCGCTCTGTGTGGACCCGCCTATTCTCTAACGTAAAATTGAAAATTTTATTCAAAGTCCCGTTCGATGTGGCGTCATTTTGCGACAGACATTTACGACTGGACCAAATTTTGCGATTGAGACATTTTGCCTAATAATAATAAGCCATATTATGTACTAGCAGCTCTCCGCGGTTTCACCCGCATAAGTCCTGATCCCGTGAGAATATCGGGATCAAAAGTAGCCTATAGCCTTCCTCAATAAATGGACTATCCAACACCGAAACAATTTTTCAAATCGGACCAGTGGTTCCTGAGATAAGCGCGTTCAAACAAACAAACAAAAAAACAAACTCTTCCGCTTTATAATAGTAATAGATACGGTATGATATAAGTATTTCATATTTTTGTTATAATTTATTGAGTGTTGTGTCCGCTAGTGTTCCTAAATAAATAAATAATATTGTTTCCAGCGAGGACTTGTTTATAACCTCTAAGCTGTGGAACACATTCCACCGAGCAGAACTGGTGAGACCGGCCTTGGATGAGACACTCAAGAACCTTAACGTGTCTTATGTTGACCTCTACCTCATACATTGGCCTCAAGCTTATAAGGTAACTTTTTAGGGTTCCATACCCAAAGATTAAAAACCTGACCTTTTATAAAGACTCCCTTCTTGTATGTCCGTCTGTTTGGATTCTGTATAAGGGTTCTGTACCTTTTCACCCTGAGTACAGAACCCTAAAAAAAAACAAAGGACTAAGCGAAATCGTAAACGCAACGACGATACGTTTGCATTTTTCTTTACCACTAACGCCAGGGCCAGTTTATCACTAGATGGCGTCAGTGGTAAAAATAAATCACGTTAACGTTGCGTTCAACGTTCAACGTCTCTGTCATCGAACTGGTATGGCATTATTTACGAGAATCAAGCCGCTGCCCTTGGCTCCTAATGCCCTATTAATGAACCAGGGCTCGAGTGAACCACGGGCCCTTTATAACTTGATTTTTAGGGTTCCGTACCCGGGGGGATAGACAGGCGAATGAATTATATAGCGTCTCCACTTGACAATGGAAAGGGTCCCATTTTTGCTCTTTTGTCCACGGATCCCTAATAATCTATTCTATATTTTTATGTTACAGGAAGGCGGTTCCCTTTTCCCGACAGACGAGAACGACAAAATTCAGTTTTCCGATGTCGACTACATCGAAACTTGGAAGGCATTGGAGCCGTTGGTCGAAGCCGGGTTGGTGCGAAGCTTGGGGTTGTCCAATTTCAATGCGAAGCAGGTTGCGAGAGTGCTGGAGGTGGCCAAAGTGAAGCCAGTCGTCAATCAGGTTAGTTGGGACCAAAAAATGAAATTCGCCACCCGTGGCGAGTTTTTTTTGTGGTGATAATATGGCTTGGTGTCAGAGTTTGTTGTGGTTGAGAGTAAGTGGCATTGCGCGTAGAAACACAATTCGCCACGTGTGGCGAGTTTTTTTAGTGTTGATTGTTCAAAGACATTTGAGAATAATGAAATTTAATTGAATGTGGTTTTCTTGGTATCAGATTTGGATGTGGTGGACAGTAGGACAACGAAAGCGCGATTTATTTTTACCACTGGTACCATCTACTGACAAACTGGCGTTAGTGGTAAAGATAAATGCAAACGTGTGCCGTCGTTGCGTACATGGATTTCGCTTGGTACAATGTTATTTTAAGGTTCCGTACCCAATTGTGATAATGATACGGAACCCTTCGTGCGCGAGTACGACTCGCACTTGGCCGGTTTTTTTATATCCGTTGTTTAGTCACCGTAACACAAGCTTAGTAGCTTACCACGGGGCTAGATGGCGCTGTGTGTTTTGTTTACATAATTTATTGTGTATTTACCATTGAGTTATAATACCTATAGAGCCACAATCTCTAACTGACAACACTCAAAAAATGTCCGAGCGCCGTCCTACACACCTTTTAAAATGACATTTGCTCCAATTTAGACTTTATCATACTTGCATAACGTTCATAGTTGCTCGAACGATGTAAACAAAAACTCTGCGCACGTGACAGCGTGCGCAGAGTTTTGGCGCGGACCTTTTTTTTTCAATTTGTGACCACAGGTATTGTAACTCAATGAGTTCAGGATACTCCTCATGAAGGCCCGTTTAAATGGTTCACCCTGTATATATAGATAGAAGATAAGATTTTTACCCCTTAAAATAACCTCCCCCCCCTTTCCTACCAGGTGGAATGCCATCCGTACCTTAACCAGCGTCGCCTGAAGGCATTCTGTGAGCCTCGTGGGATCAAGATCACGGCGTACTCCCCGCTAGGGTCCCCGGACAGACCGTGGGCTAAACCCACCGACCCACAACTCATGGATGACTCCAAACTCAAGGCCATTGCGCAGAGACTGGGGAAAACTGTCGCTCAGGTGCTCATTAGGTGAGAAGTTTAGTAATATTATGTCTAACATCTTATATTTACACTCTATTTCAGAATCTTATGTCAAAAATGTAAACAAAAATCCCATACATTTATTAGAAAGCGACAGCTCTTTATTTACTTTTTCCTTTGTTAAAAATAAATTATTGTTCAATGCGTTTTACTAATATTTTCGAGGAGAAATACATTATTAAAAATCATCAAATACAAACTTCGATCATATATAAACTATAGATACACGGTCCCATACAAAATCGAAATCAGAAATCGGCACTACTTCAACGCTTACTTATACGGACATAGTACAGTTTAATGTAAACCTTAATCACTGGGCAATAAGGTTGTAAAACACTTATGCACGACTGACAGCGAAACAAGGCATATCGGTTGAAGTATGCCTTGTTTTGACGGCTCAATTTCTAGAGCGGCGACCGTGCATCTATAGTTTATATATGATCGAAGAATACAAATTCAAAATGAGGAGGAACACTAACTTTTTATCCCGGCAGAGGGCGTTAATCGGATGATCTTAAGTTTGAATTAAGAACTGTCAAACAAGTGTTTTTTACAACTCTCGGCGCCAAATTGGCCATATCAGTCTCAGTCCGAAAGAAAAAAAACTCGGCGTTTTCATTTGTGGGGGACCATCATCAAAAAAAAAAAGATCATCTGACAACAGCGCCATCTGCTCACAGCTTTGCGTGTGCCACCCCATTGCCGTGGATTCGCATATGGCACGGGTTCGAACCACGCCACGGAATTTTGTTGGTGTATTTTTCAAAGACTTTGAATTTTATATGTATCTACCTACCCACAGAATCTATACTATCTATACTTATTAATATTACTATTATAAAGCGGAAGAGTTTGTTTGTTTGTTTGAACGCGCTAATCTCAGGAATCACTAGTCCGATTTGAAAAAATATGCGGGTGAAACCGCGGGGAGCTGCTAGTTAATATTATAAAGCTAAAGAGTTTGTTTGTTTGAACGCGCTAATCTCTGGAGCCCCTGGTCCGATTTGAAAAAGTCTTTCAGTGTTGGATAGTCCATTTATTGAGGAAGGCTATAGGCTACTTTTAATCCCGATATTCCCACGGGATCGAGACTTACGCGGGTGAAACCGCGGGACGCAGCTGGTATTATTAAATATAATACAAAAAACCCGTTATGTCTTATTTCGTTTTTAGTGTTTGTTGTTATAGCGGTTACAGAAATACATCATCTATGAATTTCAACCGTCTAGCTATTACGGTTCATGAGATACAGCCTGGTGACAGACGGACAGACAGCGAAATCTCAGTAATAGGGTTCCGTTTTAGGGCACGGAACCCTAATTTTGTTTTTATTATTTGGGTATGCAACCCTAAAAAAAATAACAATCATTTTAATTCTCCTCAGATATCAAATTGACAGTGGCAACATTGTAATCCCGAAGTCAGTCACAAAGTCTCGCATCGAGTCCAACTTCAACGTGCTAGACTTTAAACTCTCACCTGAAGACATCTCCTTGATCGACTCGTTCGATTGTGATGGGCGGGTGGTGCCTATGACTGCGTAAGTATTGATTTTGGTGGTTTGGGAAGATCCCGTTAGGGTTTTAGAAGTAGTCGTGGGTTTTTGTAAGATCCCGTTGGAGTTTTGGAAGATCTCGTGGGGTTTTGGAAGATATCGTTGGGGGTTAGGAAGATCCGGTTGGGTTTTAGTAAGGTCCTGTGGGGTTTTGTAAGATACCGTGGGGTTTTGTAAGATCCCGTGAGGTTTTCTAAGATCTCGTGGGGTTTTGATCTTCCAAATCCCTTGGGAATTTAAAAGTTTGAGTATCTCTCTTTGATAGACTCGTTTGACTATAACGGGCGGGTGGTGCCTATGACTGCGGAACTATAGATCCCGTGCATTTTCTAAGATCCCTTAGGGTTTTAGAAGATCCCTCGAGGTTTAAAATTTATTTGGAGGATCTCCTGTAGTTTAAACTACAAGATCTCCTTGATTGACCATTTCGACTGTAACGCGCGGGTGCTATATAAGACTGCGTAAGATTATATCCCAGGGGTTTTCTAAGATCCCGTAGGGTTTTGGAAGATACCCCACGGGTTCATATTAGTAATTATTATAGCGGCAACAGAAATACACTATCTGTGAAAATTTCAACTGTCTAGCTATCACGGTTCATGAGATACATCCTGGTGACAGACAGACAGACGGACGGACAGTGGAGTCTTAGTAAAAGGGTTTATTACCCTTTAGGTACAGAAGCCTAAAAACCAAACCGAAAATTGTCCATCAGGGGTTCCCAAACTTATTTTGTCTACCGCCCTTTGTCTACTTCTACTTTGAGAATATTTTATTTTTAGCGCCCCCCTTTTTCACCTACTTAAAAACCACTATAACTTCAAATGAAATTAATTATTGTAAGCTATATTAGCCGAGATTTAACTACTTTCATGTCGAAACGGTGCGACCTATTGATTTATTTTTATTTTATTTATTCAATAAGACAGGACAGAGATATGAGAACTACATGGAGAGAAATATCGAACCGAGTTAGTTAGAGCAATTTCTTAATTAATATTAGTTGATGTTCACATGTTGTCGAAAGTCGAGAGCTCAGTCTAAGGTGCCTAAGAGTCCTAGCAAGATGAAATTACAAATCGCCCCCTAAGCCTCTACACAACGCTCTCATTTTTTTTCTGGGTCTCCTTTAGGCCTGCAGCGCCCACAATGGGCCGTTATCACTCACTTTGGGAACCTTTGATTTAGATAAAACTTATACTTATTGTTGTTTTTTTTTTCATTTACAGGTCTCTGGGCCACAAAGACCATCCGTTTGAGAACGACGAATTTTAAATACAAAAAAAAACTTTGGTGCCTGTTTTAACTTGAAATAGTTTATAATTATAAGTGTACTAGAATCTGATGGCAAATAGGGTAAATGTATTTTTTTATTATAGCAACCCTTGGATGGGATTATACCATCTTGATACTTTAATATATCTAAATATTGTATAAAAACGTATCAAAACTATATACTATATTTCAGAAATTTTGATCAATAATTTAAGCAAAGAACTGACAATTTTAAAGGAAAAAGTAAATAAAGTGCTGATACTTTCAAATAAATGTATGAGTTTTTTGTTTACATTTTTGATTTAAGTTTCTGAAATAGGGTTAGTTCAGTTTACTGACATGACAATGCCAGATGTAGAGATAACATTGCCATAAAAAAATCACAAATTCTTTTTGTTATCTCATGCTGTGAGATTCTAGTAGACTTGTAGAACTTTATATTATTGTTAAGTCAATAAATGTTACCTCAAAAAAATGTATTTCTTGTTTGATTTATTACCGAAACTAAATCATAATGGGGTTAAAAACTAACCCAACTACTGTTGAGTGTTCCATATTGACAGCTTCAGTGGGCACATACACCGATATAATTTTTTTTTTTAATTTTTTTAATTTAAAATTTTCACATTTAAGTCTACTTATCTCGTCTGTACCAGGGTATGTAGAGTTTTTGACTGGATTATCTCTAGGTTTAACGATAAGTGTCCTATTATTAGGGTAATTAGTCGGGATGCAATTTCAGAATTAACAGCAAAAAGATTACCGTTAGCATCTTATATTGGTTTCTCTGTTTCAGTCATCCACCAATTAGGTGGTCTACCTGTTGGTTTGTTTTGGTTTGGTTTATTATTTCCTGTATTAGCTGTTGGTCTTCTGGTTGGTTTGCTTGCTGGTCTACTGGGCAGTTTACTTCCTAGTTTATTCGCCGCAATAGAATAGAATAGAAGAATAATAGAATATAGTTTATTCGCAACAAAAACACTAATACATGAACAATAAAAACAAAATTCAATAAAGAAACATGATTTGTTGCGAAACGGTCCTCAACTCAGCGTAATGCTAGTCTTTCGGTTAGCGCTGGTCTTCCGTTGGGACCATACCCACATCACCTACGTGCGTATCAGTATGGTATCAGTATCCACATCAGTCACGTCAGTATTGACAGGTGGTTTATCAGTCGGGTCGTTCGCTGGTTTATTTGATGAAGTTGTTGGTGCTGCTGTATCTTCAATTAAGGGTGTCACTGTAACTGCTACTGCTCTAGCATCCGATAACTGAAAGAAAAGTTTACAGTCGGAATAAAATTCGGGCATCAAACTAAATTCTATGAAGGACAGGACTCTCGGGGGACAGCGGTCCGTTGTGTTGGGCTCCCTGCCATTGGTTTACCAACTAAACCCCCAGTCTCGAGGCCAGTGGGAATTCCTCGCGGACTATATCCACCAACCCCGACAGCGGCGGACTTTTCAGGCCCCATAACGTCTCCGAAGGACAATCGCTCTCCGAGAGGCGCAGACACGCCAACGTCTCGAGGCCCGCAAAGCCGGTCGTAAACCCCGGCTTTAGGTTGGCCACCAAGGGCCGAGGTGATTTTTGACAGTGGTGTCTTCCACGCGGACCCTTTTTGCGGAAAAAGACCCCCGGCCCCGCTAACGCGGGCTTATCGGTTCGAAGTCAGGCAAGCCCGTCTTCTCGCCTCCTGCGCATCTTAGCTTCGCTGCCTCCTTCTTGCAGCTACTAAGCCCCTTGAATACAACTCCCCCGAATTAGACTTAGTCCAAATATCACACTCACCGCAGCTTCAATAAAGAACTCATGCGAGGTTATCTGAGTGAAGGTAGCCACAGCGTAGACGTTACACAGATGGTCACTCTTCGGCGCCGTGGAGACCAATCGCAGGAAGTACTGGTCTCCTTCGTAGTCCTTCTGCGGTATGGCTAGACCGCCGCCGCTGTCGCCTCGGCAGACTGTCGTACCTAGTACGAGAGACCCGTAATTACTGTTGGACTATATTTATTTACTTACTAGCTGACCCGGCGAACTTCGTACCGCCTTAGCGTAAATTTTCTGAGAGATTTTCTTAATATTTTTTTCCGTAAGAACCTTGTACAGAGTATTAGAAAACTACAAAAAAAAAAACAGCCAAATCGGTCCAGCCGTTCACGCGTGATGTCGTGACAACGGAAAACGTTTCATTTTTGTATATAAGAAAGAAGAAGTAGATAGAAAGAATAGATATAGATAGATGCGTCGATGACCACATTCAGATTTTCAAAACCTGTTTTGACTCCCCACGATTATTATAATAGAGGTACCATTATAATAATTGTGGGGAGTCAAAACAGGACAGACATTTTGAAAATATCTCTCTATCTTTTCTTCTATTTTTAGAATATCGAATCTAGGTAAACTTACAAATCCTACTTCTTCTTTATAAAGGCTTCAACATTTCGTACTTCACAGAATCCTTTCCCGAAACTTGGTTTCCTCTACCTTACTGCTGATAAAATCCGATTCATATTTTGATCAATGTGGGACATTGAACAAAATATGAATTGAATTTTATTTGGGTATCAATTATTGCTATACTTACTTAGTAAAAATGAAACTAATTGCATTCTCATCACAATAGATTTAATTTTCAAAATCATTACTTATAAATATAGTGCACAAGATTACTAATAACAACTTATTATCACGAGTAAAATATATATTTCGTTTAATTCTTTATTGTCTCACAATCATTAAAAACTATACCCTTAGTTTCCTTACACGTCTTTTCAATAAAGTTAATATTGTATTCCAATTCAGTTGAATTCTTAAAACATCTTCTAATTAAGGTTTCCCTGTTGTCTACGCAGAATACGTAGTAGTCTTCCTCTGTCTTCGGCGGGGCGGGGGTGTTAAACTTAAGTTCATCGTCGGATAATTCCGGTACAGGAAGTATGTTAAAGCCACCACCGCTTACTACCGCAGGACGTCTGTTTGGGTCATTGTTGTCAATATCAGCGTTTTCATCATTATCTACGTCAGGATTTATGCCAGTGTTTAGGTCAGTATTTCGATCATTTAGTGAATCAGTTGGTTGGTCGACACTAATGGATGGTGAAGCTGAAGCTCCTGTTTTCTTTGAAGCTGACATCTGAAAAGAAAAATCAGTTACCTACAGTTATTTTTTAGCCATTCATATTTTTGTTTAGTATACGTGATGACGTAAAAGTTAGAATAAAATTATCTAGGCTTCATTCCACTTGTCACTGCGAATTCGTTTTGAGTTGTGGGTGAAATGAAAGCGTCCAAGCAAAGTGTCTAGAGATTTAATGAAATTGGTTGGCTCATACCTATGCCATGAGCGATACAGCTTGTCGATTCTATAAAGACCTCAAGGCTGTCTTAAAGTTTACAAATTGGCATTCTTTATATAAATTAATCGAATGCGCGCTAGAGAGGCAGCTTGTGGATCATCATCAGCTGTAAGAAGTCCACTGCTGGACATAAGCCTCCCTCATAGATCTCCAGATGCTTCGGTCATAAGCGGCCTGCATCCACCGTGAACCCGCGGCCTTAACCAAGTCGTCCGTCCATCTCGTTGGTGAACGTCCAACGCTGCGCTGCGGAGAGCAGATGGTCGTTGGGGCCGAAAAGTTCTCGAATGGAGACCGCGGATCGGAAAGCTTGTGGATAATTACGCTAAATCCAGATGGAGAGGGAGAGTTCAGGATCGTTTTCAGCGGAGTGTGAGTGACGGTCTAGTTACTACTTACCGCAGCAGTAATGAAATGTCTATGTCTGGCCACATGAGTGAAGGTAGCCACAGCGTAGACATTGCACAGATGGTCACTCTTCGGCGCCGTGGAGACCACCCCTCGCAGGAAGTACTGGTCTCCTTCGAAGTCCTTCTGCGGTATGGCTAGACCGCCGCCACTGTCGCCTCGGCAAACTGTTGTACCTGTGGAGAACGGCTTGGTCAATAATTATTGTAAATGCTCATATATAATAATCATTTATCAATAAGACACAACATATAAATAAAGAAACAAAAAATAAAGTTTAAAAAAAAATAAAACCCTTAAACTTAAATCTAAAAAGAAAAAAGCCCGTCGTCGATGACACCCTCGCTAGACATGGTCCCCAAGATGCTGGCGGCATTCCCTCTCTGAATAGCGAGACTAACTCGCTGAGCAGAAAACCACCAGCTCTGGGATCACCGATCGCCTCGATCAGACGCCCCGACAATTCCATCTGGCACTGGGGCCCCAACAAAAACCACAGTGTATCCAAGAGTATTTCCAGTATGTGGACGAAGTCGGTACAACCCCGATAGGTTCCTACAATGCCACGAAGCGTTTTTTATTTTTTTATTACTACCTATATTAGTTTTATATAGTACCTACCTAGTCTATGTCACTGTTTATTATATTTATTTATTTAATGCCAATTATGAGCAGTATATTAGTGTTTTTGCAATAAAACAAGCAAGATATTAAACGCGTTTCTGTTATAAAATAGTTCTCTTCTTCTTCTCAGGGTGCCTCTCCAACTAGTGAAGGCTGGCAGTCAGTTCAGCATATTTTATTCGATCTCTTGCGAGGCTAAATAGTTTGGCGGCACTCGCTATTCCTGTCCACTCCCTGATGTTTCATAGCCACGACTTTTTCCTACGACCAACCTTTCTTTAGAAAAAATAGTTACTTAAATGAAAATAAACAATCAGGAATTCAAGAGGTACTTTCCTAGCTAGTAAAAAAGCACCTCACCTTTGTGCAACATAACAACAGCAGTAAAAGGATACAAAGCCGGCATAAAAATCTTTTTATTTTTGATATTTTTTATCAAAATAAAAAAAAAAAACGATTAGATTTTTTTCTGAAAAAAAGCTCGTTTTTAGGGACACTACACTTAGAATGTCTCAGGCAAATCCGTTGAAATAATTGCAATACGCGATTAGTAGGTATCCGTTTAAATTGTTTCATTACGCGATTACATTCTTTAAAATCGTTCAAAAAAATCATAATTTATTAATTTCATAATCATGGGATTCATGGGTAACAGGGATCTTACTAAATCACAAGTTTAGGTTAGTTTCATTACAATACACATTAGTCCTTAACCCTTTAATTTGTTTTAATAAAGACGTAATTATACGGCTTCGCTCCATTAATGCAGCGCTCGATGTCCAATTAAAGGCGATGTTAGTGACGTAATATTGTTACCATTATTATATCCAGCACAGATCTTGTCACTGGTGATGGATGTGAGGAAGGAAGGCTCCGCTCCATTGATGCAGCGCTCAATGTCCAAGTAAAGGCGATGCTAGTGACGTAATATTGTTACCATTATTATATCCAGCACAGATCTTGTCACTGGTGATGGATGTGAGGAAGGAAGGCTCCGCTCCATTGATGCAGCGCTCGATGTCCAAGTAAAGGCGATGCTAGTGACGTAATATTGTTACCATTATTATATCCAGCACAGATCTTGTCACTGGTGATGGATGTGAGGAAGGAAGGCTCCGCTCCATTGATGCAGCGCTCGATGTCCACTACCGGCAGTTGGACCACGTTCAGGATCTGGGAGGCGGCGCCGTCGGCGCTGGTCAGACCCCAGCCGGCCACCTGACCACATACAGACATTGAATCAATATATTAAGCCGCATACAGACATCGCGAGGCATGTGCCACGAATGGTTCGCCTCGCATGCCTCGGGCTGTGTGGACGTGTGTGCTCACAGTAAGCAGTCTCCTCATACGATCGTTGCGAACGCCGCCTCAGTGCGAGCCGTGCGCTCCGTGTGGACGGATGGGTATTTTTCTATTGTTCTACTGACGAACCCTATGCGTGGTTGTTTGCCTGCTCAGCTTGAGCATGTGTCGTGTGTGGCGAATGCAGAAATGTAATCAATCACACATGTTCTAATCAGCGGGGAGAATTGAAGGTCTGCTAGTCTCCCTCAGATTCCTTAGTCGCCTTTTACGGCACCCACGGGAAGAGATGGGTAACCCTATTCTATGCCGGGGCTACACGGTTAGCGGTTATAGCATACCAACCCCAGCATTCAGCAAGCGATAGAGCTCAGTGTTAAATCCGAAACAAGTTTGTTTGTTTCTGTATAGGTACTTACCTATCGATAGCCTTACGGCCTGACCGATTTGGATGAAATTTCGCATAAAGGATGGAAAACGGCATACCTACTTACGGTTATTTTACCAACTATAAATCAAAAGTAGGTATAATGACAAAATGAGTTCCGCGGATAATTCTAATATGTAGGTACCTACCCTTCCAATCGTCCCATCTTGCAATTGCGTCTCATCAATTGTATTGTCAAAGTTGATACAGGCAGGCACGACATTATAGGCGTCGATCTTCAGTCGGGTGCTAAGCAGTAGCACGGCAAGATCGTCTTGGAAGTTGGTAGCGCCGCCGCGGTAACGGGGCGGGATGCGGATTTCACGAACCTGAGAAAAGAGTAATAATTATTAATGGGCTGTCTAGTCGGAAAAGCCAACTAGTCGCCTAGTTTGCTAGACGGCAAAAACCATAGTTGGTCCATCTATAATAAAAAAATTACACAAACAGCCAAACAAGCGCGCCGATGCGAAGACGGAAGAAGCAGTCTTCGAGTTATCGGTGAACGAACATACATAAAAAAAACATGGCTACCGACGAATTAAGTACCTCCTGCTTGTTGAAAAGTCCGGTTAAAAACAAATTTAACCTGCCCTGGACAAAGTTGAGACGCTTTACCGTTCTCTTGGATAAAAAATGATCAAAGTACAAAAATAAAAATTGAATACTAACATCAGATTTAGTAGCACTGTCCGTGTCCTTGACGGCGTTCCACGGTCGGTAGATCTTGCCAGCTGCTACAGCGAAGTTTTCAGCTGGAAGCTTCTTGTCTACATCGTTCCAGAAGCAGTGAGCAGCTGGAACAGGCAGATATGTTTGGATTTATTGATTGAGGCAATGTCTTTACTAACGTAAAAAATAATCAACCATGATCAATCTCAGACCTGGCAAGACGTAGCGTTGCCGAACTATCAATAGCTTTACAATCGATAGCTAATGGCAAAAATCATCTAGGTATAATATCGAAAGGCCTATCGCTAGTTTCGATAGTTAGTTTAGTACAATAGTACCTATCGAATACTGCAATACTATCGATACTATCGACGCTCAATATTGAAATGACTATCGATAGTATCAATAGGCCTATCGATAGGTACTATTGATTTGCCACAACTATCGATAACCTATCGATAGTAAGCTATCGATTTATTCGCGAAACTTGCGTCTTGATAGTGCCATCAAGACACAAGTTTCGCGAATAAATCTGAATTGAATCTGAATGGATCCAGTTCCTCCAACCCTATCGCTTTCTTTGGGTGTTGTTAAAAGCCATTAAGGGTAACTACCCTCTGTCAAACTAATCTGTCATGAAATTAAACTTATTTTTCGGTTATACTTGCGTGCTGTTTATCCTTATGCTATAGCGACCCGCCATGAAGGGGCGTGTGGTCTTACCAGATATGACGACGTTATCCCTGACGAGGGTTCCGCCGCAGACCTGCATGAAGGGGCGTCTGGGCTTACCAGAGATGACGACGTTATCCCTGACGAGGGTTCCGCCGCAGACCTGCATGAAGGGGCGTGTGGTCTTCGTGTAGATACCGACGTGCCACGGGACGTCGCCGTGCTTTGCTGGTTCTCCGCCTACCACGAACGTACCCGACGCCAGACGACCGCATTCTGGACGAGGACAGAAGGGAAATGTAAGCTGCAGACCCACACCACCCCGCCTCGCTCATTGTTATTCGATTTCTGTGAATTTATTCAATTTCTTGTTCCGTGTCGATAATGAGTGGAGTGTTTGTCGGATGCAGTCAACCTTTAAGCCTCTGCAGTAACCCAGGACTGATTTTTCTCGGAAGATTAAACTATAAACTTCTCTCAATGCAGCTTTTAATCTCGAACTTTTTTAAAAATTACGCATTCAATAA
Source organism: Idaea biselata (assembly GCA_958496205.1). Taxonomy (NCBI): domain Eukaryota; kingdom Metazoa; phylum Arthropoda; class Insecta; order Lepidoptera; family Geometridae; genus Idaea; species Idaea biselata. The sequence continues at coordinate 9,603,999 of OY292406.1, forward strand.
TTTTCACTTGCGGCGAGGCTGGAACTCGCGTCTTTAGGTCAGTACCTCAACGTCTATTCCAACTAGACCACCCAAGTCCCTGCCCCGAGCGATGAAAATTATGAAGCGTATCTATCCATAGTTTGTTTACGATTAAGGCTCGTTTTAAACACCTCTATCTAACGCTACAGGACAACAGTTTTAAAAATAATGTGATAATACTGACAATAAATGGCAGTAGTCAGTCAGTAATAGGTACCTACTAATAAAACTTTGTAGATGAACTGATCTCTTAATGAGGAGGAACACTATGTTTTTATCCCGGCAGAGGGCGTTAGTCGAATGATCTTAGGTTTGAATTAAGAACTGTCAAACAGGTGTTTTTTACAACTCTCGGCGCCAAATTGGCCATATCAGTCTCAGACCGAAAGAAAAAAATAACTCGGCGTTTTCATTCGTGGAGGACCATCAACGAAAAAAAAAAGATCATCCGATGCCAGCCCCATCTGCTCACAGCTTTGCGTGTGCCACCCCATTACCTAGTGCTATCCCTGTCACGTTATTGAGCCCTTAAGAATGTGCAATATGAAATTTTATAGTTCGAAATCGTTATTTATTTATTTTATTTACTCTCGTTCCTTGGAAGATGGGTAGGCCCCTAGTTTGGGATGCGACTTGTGTGGACAAGTTCGCGTTGGCTCCTTCCCATCTTCCAGTGACCACGGTGCGGGCAGGAGCTGCCGCTGATAAAGCGGAAAACCTTAAACGGCACAAATATAGTCATCTAGATAGGGGTTACATGTTTGTGCCGTTTGGGGTGGAGACTTTAGGTCCGTGGGGGCCGGCCGCTCTGGAGCTGTACAGAGAGCTAGCTAAACGTTTGGTGGAGGCTTCGGGTGACCGGAATGCTGGCTTGTATTTCGCCCAGAAAATAAGTATTTGTATACAACGGGGCAATGCAGCCAGTATTCTGGGCACTTTTCCCTCCACCAAAAGCTTAGCTGATTTAGATTTATTTTAGTTTTTACTTTGTTTTATTTGAATCAGTTTTAGTTTTAATTTAGTTTTTAATTTTAATTTAGTTTTTAATTTTAATTATGTTTTATAAGTGTTTGGTTTCATAATAAATACTAACTTTATTTATCTTAGAATTAAATTTAAGCTACTATACCTACTTCATATTTGGGGAAATGATACTTAGGTACCTACTTCGAACTTTTATCTTGGATTGGGTAATTTAAAAACACGATTGGTGAAAATTTTGTCGATAATATATGTTTTGTTTTGTTCAGATTTTGCTATTTATCTCAGGAATCTATTAAGATCATTCTTGTCAAGAAATCTAGAAGTTGTTTTTTAGGTCTGTAATTTAAAAAGAAGAAAAATTTAAAGAAATAAATATTTTAACAGTATATTCACAATATATTTACGAAAATCTTTTATACGTCCATAAAAATAAGGACAAGCTTGTTAAAAATCGGGACATACATTTATTTAATTTAAGAAATAAAGATGATCTAACTGTGCCCTGGAGTAGGCTCCAGAAAATAAACAGGTCCTTCTCTAGCTCATCTATGCTCTACTATAATAAGTTACCCAAGAATGTGTGTGACATGTCCATTAATAAATTTAAAACATATATTAAAAGCAAACTGTACAGGATGGCATACTATAATACATCGGATTATATTAACGATAAAAATCCATGGAAATGAATACTTTATTGAAAGACGGGGACAGACAGGGGCACGATCGCGTTCGCGAATACTTGGTTCGTTCGGCTCGGTTCGGTTCGTCCTGGGGCGTATTCATGGAGTTCTGTGGTAAAGTAGCAGGATAAGTTATGGAATGGAGTAAATAGATGGTTCTACCTACGAATTTTATAATAAAATTCTAGAGTGTAGGAAAGGAATGCAAGGCTGGCACCACAGAACTCTGATGGTGGGTCCCGGGGCGGTTTGGGCGGTGTTGGGCGGGTTGTGTGTTTGTGGATGAGATAGTGTTTTAAGTAAATTTTTTTTTTATGTTTATTATTTTGTATATTATAACTTATTTGAACAGATAGACAGACAGACAGAATTACTTTCGCTCTTATAATGCTAGTAAGGATTATTATAGCAAGTATGGATTATTGCTCCAGTTCCACTTTTCTTCAATAATATTATATATGCGACAATGTAAATCACATGATTACTGCAAAAAAAATATACAAAAAAAAAAACCCCATGAGTTTCTTGTGTCTTCTTCTCATGTCATGGAGGTCGCGATCCGAAGACATAGTAGAGTAGATTAAATAAATAAAAAAAAATGACATGTCAAAGAGATATCTTGCTAATATCCGAATGAATAAACGTACTTTGATTTTGATTTTGATTTTAATATATCGATTAGTTGTTTTTTTTATTAACTTGTAATAAGGTAAAAACTAGAGATGGGCCGACTAGGGGTTCTGCCGACTAGCAGACTAGCCGACTAGTCGGTTCCAAATTTGCCGACTAGTCGGCCGACTAGTCGGCAATGGAGATCATTATAATTCCGAGATATTTGGGTTAATCATGATCACTCGGCGATTGTTGCTATTTTTTGATAAATTTGCACTTCGCAAGCTATAGTGAAACTTCCAAAAAATGGTTGGAATAAAAATAAAATTAGGGAAAAAAAATGGAGCTGAGGCATAGTTATGACATTTTTGATGTTTAGATGATGTATGTTAAGCTATGACGTGTTTTGTTTATGTTTTTCTTACTACCCACCTTCTAAACTGTAGTACTAATTAGAGGGCGTCCATAAATTACGTGAGGTGTTTTTTGAAATTTTCTGTCCCTCCCTCCCCCCTGGTGAGATGTCGTGAGATTTTATTCAACCCCCTCCCCCATCCTCCAATCTCACGTGAGATTTTTCAAAATGTGGGTTTCTTACGTAAACGCGTTGGATTGTTATTGTAAAAAGAAAAAAAAATGCTTCGTGTAAACTGTGAGTGTGTTCAGTTACTGGAGCCGTAAAATACAGCTCCGGTAGCAGATTTTTTTTTCAGTGTGTACAATCTGGATTAAATGGACCAAAATAGTATATTTTTTTTTTGTTTTAATCAGAAAAAAATTTGCGTGATATTTGCCGAGACCCTCCCTCTCACCAACGTAAGATTAGATGAGATTTGACTCGACCCTCTCCCCCCCTTAAACATCTCACGTAATTTATGGACGCCCCCTTAAATAAATATTGGTTTTATTGCATAATTGTTAGTTGACGACTAGCCGGCATAAATTGCCGACTAGTCGGCCCATCTCTAGTAAAAACTGTTTTTGTGTTTACGAAAATACGTTGCGCGTCTATCCTCTGAACTTCTCACTCACGTTAAAATAATATTCGTCGTCCCGCTCGAAAAATCCATTGGGCGTATTGCACACTTTTATGGTGTTGTGTTCTGTAATTCTACAGATATATCTACTTACTAGTATCAGTTGCCCCCGTTCCTGCGAAGCCAGCGATGCCTCCACTCGGGATCGTGCACTTTGACTCCGTATTGTCGAAGCCCATGCCGCACGACACCAAGCTCTTTTTGTCGTCAATCACTTGGCAATCAGCTGGAATTCAAATAAAACACTCAACCTACTTTCTAATAGCCTTATCAATAAACGCGGAGTAAGGTCGGAGTTATTTTACCACTTTTCGTTTCGTTTTTGTCACGGAAAAAGACAAAGCATGTTTTCATTACTCCGACCTTACTCCAATGTCCAAAAATTGGTAATTTACTGCATTCTAGGATGCTATTATGCTCATCAATCATCATTCCGAAGGTCTATTTTACTTAAAAGAGAAGCCAGCCAAACAGATTTACTTACAGACACAACTGGGTAAGTCGGAAATTTCCCCATCATCACACGTGACTTGGAACCATCCTTTTAATGTGAACCCAGGATCACATTTCACCTGGAAATCAATCCTTAATTATTTATTTAGCCATTGGGCATTCATTCGTTTCATTACATTGGGTACTATTTATGTATTCTGTGACACTAGGTAAATTATTACGGTATGTACGTTTCGCCGAAACTACATTTCGCCGAAAGGACGTTTCATTGACAGTACAGTCGCTTTTTACCAATTCTTTATTCCTTTTTTTGATTGTAACTTTTAATCTGTTAGACTTACAGAATTAAAGTGCAGGGACGGAATGTAAGGTTTTTTTATCATTTACATACTTTTCTAAGACACTTTTGTCATACAACCTACTGTTGAGACATTATTTAAAAAAAAGGCATCTTAGCACATAAAACTCGAAATATCGGACATACCCCGTCGTGCCCCGAGGTCGATAACTTGGATTTATATTAAGCTAATTTACCTAAATGACATAGAATCATAAAATTTGTTACACCACCTTGTGTAAGGCGAATTTCTCCAGTTATTGGCCTATTAATCGAAATCGAAATTTCGTTCAAGCTGTCGAAGTGTTGTTGATTTCTTGCCAATAGTGAGTGAACGTTTCATAGAAATGAAGCCACTCACCTCGAGTTTATATTTATAAACCTTCGTGACGGATGCGTTCACCTTGGTATTTCCAAAGGAAATCTTTGCTCCTTTAACTAAATGAAAGTTCAATATCTCCAGTTCGCCATTCGTGACTTCAGGGGGAGGGAAATCACATTTTTCACTAGAAGAAAATCAAAATCACTCGCTGTATAGAGAGGGAATGCCTCGGAAGGGTGACGTTGGCTTCCTCATTAATAATCAATTGTTTAATTAAATATAAATTTTTACACCTATAAAACACTAATAATCAAGGGGCGTCACAAGCCAAAAACAGCATCAGCAAGACAGTGTTTAAAAAAGACTCAAGACACCGACGCGGACGATAAGATTTGTCTTGTCATTATTTTTAATATTTCATTTGTTACCTACCTTATACTGTTAGGATATTAAATAAGTAAAATAAAACTTAAAATTTAAGACTGAAATAAACCCAAATTTAGCGAATCGTGATTTAGATACATACTAGAGTCTAGAGGGGTAGGTACTTATCTTACCACCAGTTAAAAGGGAGAAAAATATTATATCACCTAACCAACTTCTACATTTAAAAGATGTTCCACGAACGTGATAGTTCCCACCGAAATATCGTTTGATCGAACATTCGTTTCACCGAATTAAAGATACTAAAGATACCTTTATTAAGTACGAATAAACCATTTATATATTTGCCTAAATCTTGCTCTTTAAATAACTGATAATTTAGATACTCCTTTAACACATTTAAGTTCACTGGAAGCAAAATAAAAATATAAACCTTTTAATAAAATCAAAGATTAAGAAGCAACCAAGTGGCGAATGGCGATTTGAAATAAACCAACCAACTTAGAAATATTTAGAGGAAATTTTGATGCATCCGTCTCGAAAGTTTTCATTTCACCGAAATCTCGCTTCATTTCACCAAAATGAAAATTACGTTTCACCGACACACTTACCTCAATATCATAATATGCATAAGCTTTAGTGACGGACGTATTGTCAGTATCTCCAAAGGCTCCCTCTACGTCTTTAGATAAATAATTAACCAATTCGGTCACTCCATTCGGAATTTTTGGAGGAGGGGGGCAAAATTTGAAAACACTGGAAAAAAATTAGAACAATTTTGTTTGGAAGAAACCACCATGCGATCTCCCGCCAAAGGACAAATACAATAGAACCAATTAACTGCTAATACCGCGAATTTTTCCACATAATAATCAAACTCTGTGATTGGCGGATGCGTTACCTATCTATATACTTAGATCCTGAAATAGTGATGCGGTGTAGTGCATTTCATCTTTAGATTCCTATGCCGTTATCACGTTATGTTTATAGCAAAAGAAATAAGTGCTGCCATAGAACCTTGAATTTGTTTATGAAGAATGAATGGATGAATCTCTCTGAATTCAAGGTAGGTATAAGGTATTACAAACTCAAGGTATTAAGGCAATTACTTATTTGTTTTGATACCAACATAACGGCATAGGAATTTTAAGATGAAACGCACTATACCTTTAGTTACTACCAATAAAACGACGTATACTATTTTCGTGCGAGGGGTCAATTGCGCAGTCAATTGGTTCTATTGTCTTTGGTCGCAGGTTACCAACTATCAGCGAGGATGAACTTTTGAGGAAAATTGGATACGTCCGCCACGAAAGTTTTTGTTTCAACGAATTTCATTTTCAAAGTTTCGATTTCGCATTATAAATGAGAAAAAAACCGGCCACGTGCGAGTCGGACTCTCCCACAAAGGGTGCCGTACCATTATTACAATTGGGTACGAAACCCTAAGACAAACACTGGACCAAGCGAAATCTGTACTACGCAACGATGACACCCGTTTATCTTTACCACTGACGCCAGTTTATCACTAGACGGCGCCAGTGGTAAAAATAAATCGCGCTTATGTTGCGTTTAACCGTGAAAAATGACGTTTGTTGTATGGCATTAAATATTTCTTTGGACACACTTTTTTCTGTCTAAACATCCTACCTTTGATAACCCATAACCTCTTGTCCATCGAAAGGTAGTCTGGAAGAGATCGCTTTAATCAAGAAGGTCGAACATTGTTGCACCGTGTGTAGATTGATATTTATGCGGTGTACAATAGGTAAAGAATTAATCAATCTACCTAAATTTCTAACCTTTTTATTGTATTTTGACAGAAACTTCAATAGTATAATAACTCTTACCTAACATAACTTTTTATGCATTACATAGTAGTTGATTAGGGCAAAATGTTACTTATAAAAGCTCTCCAAAATATAATCATTACATAAACCTACATAAAGTATCAGTCAAATTGAACAACCTGACCCTCATGTTTAAAACCATGCATAACTTTGGGTTACAAAATGGCGGCTGTGGAACAGTAAGACATTTATCAAAGTCAGCTTAAAGTACTTAAAATCTTTCTATAAAAAAGTTTCTTCTTCATTCGGTTTTTTGTAACAAAATAATAAAAAAAAATACCTACCTAAATTTTTCTTGTGTTTCCGGGATGTTGGATATAAATTAAAGACATTTTTCGGTTTTCATCGATCGACTTGCAGCATTAATTCAATGCTCAACCTTTCGAGACCTTGTCCCTTCAATCACTCAATCCTGAAGAAGGGACCGGTTGAAACAATGTTAAAAGTAATAAACACCACGCGATTAAAACCGAAAAATGTCTTTAATTTAAAAACATACCTATCAACCAAATCGCATCATTTCACCGAAATGTACCTACTCGAACGCACGTTTCACCGAAACACATCTACTTACCTGAGTAGTATCGTAACCAAACACTTTCGTAACAGAAGAATTAAAATTTCCTCTAAACGTTCTTTTCGACCATCTATACAACCGATAGTTGTGCAACTCCATCTTGCCATTCGCGACTTTGGGTATCGGGAAAACGCATTTTTGGTCGCTGGAAGAAAACCAATGGGCAATAAATTTATTTTAATAAAATTATTGTTGTTATAACCGCTACAGAAATAAATAAATAAATATTGCACGACGTTACACACAGCGCAATCTAGCCCCAAACTAAGCACCAAACTTGTACTATGGGACTAGACAACGGATATACTACATATTATACTTTTTTTTTGTAAATACTACAATATGATACATGAAAACACCGCGACCAGATACAAATATTTATATTTATATTTAAGCATAAATACTTGCGCCCGGCGGTAATCGAACCCGCAACCTCCTGCATTGCAGTCGGGCCTTCCCCCGACGCGCCACAGAGGTCGTCAAATACATCATCTGTGTAATTTTTAACCATATGGCTATCACGGTTCATGAGATACAGCCTGGTGACAAACGGACAGAGCGAAGTCTTAGTAATAGGGTCCCGTTTTTACTCTTTGGGTACGGAAATTGTTTCTTAAAAATCAAGTTAAGTCTACTCATCTCGTGGCGCATAAAATAAATAAATAAATATTGCACGACGTTGCACACAGCGCAATCTAGACCCAAACCCAAACTAAGCACTAGGCTTGTACTATGGGTACTTTAGACTAGACAACAGATGCACGACATATTACCTACTAATACTTTTGTTTTTGGAATCGGACCTGCAACCTTCAACATTGCAGTCGGACCTTCGCCTACCGCGCCACAGAGGCTGTCTATAATTCAAAATTAAAATTCTATTCGTAGATTATTTTTCCTCGATTTAACTGATAGTCGGTCAATCTCGCCATTTACTACTATCGGGTTAAATATTTGGTTAGGTAGGTGTAGGTAAGTAAGTGTACTAGAAAAAAATAAAATTAGAATACAATTTTCGGTAACGTTTTACCTCTACATGTACTTTTATTACCTCTTCAGGTACTTTTATTACCTCTTCAGGTACTTTTTTAGAGTTTCGTATTCAACCCTTATATAGTTTTTCTAAGTACCTATCTAGGTAGTACCTAGGTATTTAGTATTTAGGTACTCACTAATTAGGTAGGTACATTGCGTACAATGGGGTGCCACACGCAAAGCTGTAACCAGATGGCGCTGGCGTCGGATGATCTTTTTTTTTTGATGGTGGTCCTCCACAAATGAAAACGCCGAGTTTTTTTTTCTTGCGGTCTGAGACCGATATGGCCAATTTGGCGCCGAGAGTTGTAAAAAACACCTGTTTGACAGTTCTTAATTCAAACCTAAGATTAATTGACTCGCGCCCTCTGCCGGGATAGTGTTCCTCCTCATTGTAACATTAATTTTGAATTAGCAAAATTGATGGTGGAGTTTTTTGGAGCATCACGAAAATTGCCATAAACAACTAGGTAGGTACATAAATATAGATAAATAGGTATTGTAGGACGTTCTGGACGTTGCATAACAGCACCATCTGGCCTCAAACTAATCAAGTAGGCTTGTACTATGGGTAGGTACTAGACAACGGATTAGATATTATGTAAATACAGCATAAAATACTTTTTTTTTCGAAATACATAGGTAGGTAGGTACAAATAGCACAGAATAAATAATAGTACCTACTAAGTATACCTACTTATACCTACTTACCTACTTTGAGCGATGTTGGTCTAGTGGTAGATACCCCGACTTTCATTCCGAAAGTCGTGGGTTCGAATCCAGGCCGACCGCGCACCAATGTCTTTTTCTTTAAGAAAAAGTTATGTGCGCTAATAACATCGCTACCCATAGTACAAGCCTAGTGCTTAGTTTGGGGCTAGATTGCGCTGTGTGTAATGTCGTGCAATATTTATTTTTTATATATTTATAATAGACACCCAGAACCAGAAATAATCTTTTTATTGGTCAGCATAAATACCTACTTGTCCCTGGCGGGAATCGAACCCGCAACATTCTGTGTTGCAGCTGAATGTTCGCCCGACGCGCCACAGAGGTCAACTAGTCAACTAATAAATAATACCTATAATATTTTTTAATACATGTAGGTAATTATATCCGTCTCTAGTCACCGTAACACAAGCTTAGTAGCTTACCCCGGGGATAGATGGCGCTGTGTGATGTTTTATAATGTAGGTATTAATTGAATGTAAAGAAAATTATATGACATTAACTTATTGTAATTTGCACACCTTATGGGTAGAATAGAGAGATCATTTATTATTCTGTAACATCTTTGTATACTTACCTTTATTCGCAAATAAATGATTGATTATGGATTATTATTGATAGATATATATAATTGATCATATTAATATTATAATATTATATAGATAATATTATTGATTATTATTGTTCAAACAAATAGTATTTTTTTAAAATAAATATTGATAGACGTTGGCTAAAGCCCCGCAGCGAGCACCCGGCGCGGTGGCTTGAGCCCACGTGGCGCTGTTACTGGAAACGCACCTTTATTTGTCTTCATAGAGATATTTAATACAGAATAACTTACTCAGTCGTTTGGCCCGCAATCCCCACGATTACTGAAACAAAATAATTATACAATTATATCTATCTATCTATACCTATAATATGTACCTATCAACAACAAAAGTGGCTACCCAATAAGCCGAAAAATTCGTTTGAACCGAGCGCTATTAATATTATACACACACTAGCTGCGTCCCGCGGTTTCACCCGCATAAGTCCCGATCCCGTAGGAATATCGGGATCAAAAGTAGCCTGTGTTACTCAGAATTTTTGATATCGGTCTAGTAGTTTTTAAGTTTATTCTTTCCCTTTCCGTTTTCTGTCCCTGAATCACATTTGTTGTATGGGCTCCCATAAATATTTGTTTTATTTTGTTTTTAGTATTTGTTGTTGTAGCGGCTAACGCATTACATCTTCTCTGAAAATTTGCTGAAAACCGTCTAGCTATTACGGTTTATGAGATACAGCCTGGTGACAGGCGGACAGACAGCGAAGTCTCAGTAATAGGGTCCCGTTTTTACCCTTTGGGTACGGAACCCTAAAAGGGAGCCCTATAAAAACCCTCGCTTGTCCATCTCTCTGTCTTTTTCTTGACATTCCTGCGTTATCGGAACTTACAAGTAGGTAGGTGCCGGCAAACATACCTATTGAAAAAAATGGCTGTTGCGCAGAAACGATTTTTCATAGTATTCCCACGTAAACGTACCTACTGCGCGAACTTACCCCTTCCACGTCAGTATTTTTCAAAAAGTTTGCCGGCAACTGTGCGCGGGTGAAACCATGTGGCGATGCTAATAAATTAAAATACCTACATAAGTATGGGTAAGTATTAAAAAAAACTCACAAATAACGCCAAGAAACACGCACAGCATTTTGGAAAACACACTGGTTTTTTCAATAATAAAAATAAAAGTAGTTATTAATAAACGTGTTTACAGCTACATATCTAGTAAAATACTGGTTAAGTTTTATTTTTGAACTTCCTTAAGAAGTACCTGACGATATTACCTGTTTTTTTTTCTTTAGGTTAACTAACTAACTAACTAGGTATAAAGTCGGTTACGTATAATAAGAACTATTTTCATCTAAACTATTTTCAACTTAACTACGGTCGACTCGACTACAGTTTAACACAACTACGGTCGATTCATATATGTTTGTTTAAAATAATGGATGACTAACCTACTGGACGACTCAACTACGGTTTACTGAACTACATTCAACTTACCTACGCGGTTGACTGAACTACCGGACAATTTAACTACTATTGTCATCTTATCGCGCGTTTTACTCTAACTTAACTACGAAAAAAGCATGCGGCGGACTTCGACTAGGATAGGTTAGGTTATTATTGGAACACGATTACACGCCTAATAATATAAATACAAAAAGCGTGATGTTATAGAATCAAACTTTAAGTATATGAAATAAACATTATTAGTTCTAAATTATAACCTTTTTATTTATAGTATTAGGCGCACTATTAAGCACTGCGCGTAATCATGTTCTAATAATAACCTAACCTATCCTAGTCGGGGTCCACCGAATGCTTTTTTCCGCAGTTAAGTTAGAGTAAAACGCGCGATAATTACAATATTTTTATCAATTTCTACTGACTCACAAAAAACGTAAGTAAATGTAATGTGTAACAGGATTGACACATGACAATAATATAACATGTCCATCATGTCTTGCGCTACCCTCATTTTATTAAACAATATGCAGCTCGGCGCGCAGTAGTCGAATCGTCCGTAGTTGAAAAGTCCAATATTTTAAATAACCATAGTTTTATCAAACATAGGTGAGTTAAACTGTAGTTCAGTCGACCAATATTCGAAATGACCGTAGTCGAGTCGACCGTAGTTAAGTTGCAAATAGTGCAGATGAAAATAGTCATAGTGATACGCAACCATAAAGTCGCTTGTGTTGTGATGCGTGTGAGTGGATCGAAATGTCATGTGGTGTCGACGTGGTTGTCTATTACATGTGGACGACCCACGGCACGCTACGGCACGATTTTACAGATAGATACAGTGTCATCGGTCAAGCCTTTTTCATATAATCTAGATTCTAGCTAGATGATTATAAATGGAAAGTTGTGAAGTTTGGAATTTTTAACTGAAGAACTGTACAAAGTTAAAACTTAAATAGGTACTTTTAAATTTCTATAAATTTTTGTATGTAGCTCAAGGCTATTTTATTTAGAAAAAAATATTTTCAAGGAAAAATAGCATTCAAAAATTTTCACTTGCATTTAAATACTTTTTCCATTATTTGGAGATTTTCCAAAAACCCTACACGTTCCTGCAAATCGGGCTTGACATTCCCCACCTGCAGCACACATCTAACCAAAATGTCGATGTGTACATGAATTTCTTTAGATGTGTGCTGTAGGTGTGGACGTAAACACCTAAACGCCACAAAGAACACACTCTTAAAACATGTTTCTAGGACCCGCGGTTTGAACTAATCTGCCGGCTACTGAACAAAAATAATATTTATTCAAATTTATTTAAGGGATCGGCAAGCTTTCAAAATGTCATAGCTATACTCGTTCCATTGTCAATATCTTCTTAACTTGAACAGGTAAGAAGACAGCATTTGCAGCAGCAGGTCGGCCATTGTCAATCTATTTGGAGTAGTTTTGGTGTCTTTAATTTCAGTAGAATATCGCGAAAACAGAAGAAAAATCTATTTGGAGCAGGTTTGATTTATCAATGATGACTTACCTCCAAATACCTACTGTAGGGGGGTTTTGAAACCAAACAGCAGGTAGATGGTGTTTACCTTTTATTTAGCAACAACTTGTAGACTACATACAGTGTTAGGACTTGCGACTATCTCGATCTGTGCTCGGGGTGAGTACCCCCAAACTGGTGACCCCGCACATGGACAAGAGCGCAACTTTCGCCGACATGAGCTTCAACCCCGCACCACCTTCGCCTACCCCCTGCATCCTGCAAGCAGCAGCCGACAACCACTTCTAGCCAAATCGGTTGGACCACAACGCCTGTATACTACACAACCACTGGTTCACCCTCCAACGGCTACACCGCATCGCAACTTCACAACCTGCAGCACGCTGACTACATCCGGCACCTCATCGACTGGCCATCGACACACTGATCATCACGTGCTATGCCCCCTTCACACGTCCCGATTCACCATGGACAACACTGTTCCGACTCACTGGAACAGCATCTTCCTGACTCACCGTGGAAATTAAAAACTCCGACTCACTGGAGCAGCATCCCGACTCACTGGGATATTCCGTCTCGACTCACTGAGACGCACGTAACACAACTGGCACACTGGCAAAAACAATCTGCATCGACCTCCGGTCTCGCTCGAGGAGGAGTGGTGTGGCGGACGCCCACAGAATCAACTAGATGGCGTTACTAGTATGAAATCCTGAATCGCGCTATCAACTTTCTTTCCGAGATATATACAACTCCCGACAAGACAACGTCGGGCCGCGGCTTACCGGGTAAAAAAACCACCTGCCTGGTGGAAGATCTTCCCTTTGGACACATCATCTCATACCCCCAAACATATGGGTGTCCGACCATAAAGGGAGGGGGTTGTAGACTAGTTTTCCTAGAATATACTCCTAGTTGTCCTAGACTACACGAAATGGTTCGTGTATATATTATAGCGTCTCACCTGAGCGACCGCCAGTCTCTTGCGAGCCGCCGCTCGCGGCGCACCTCCCACAATGCATTGCCACACCAGCTCCGCAACCAACTCGTTCTGTTCCGCCGTCGACCTGAGGAGTTATGCCTGACTTAGATTACCTAGATGGTGGGTATTCTAATCTAACAACGACATTCGAATATTAATCAATGTTTTAAGGGTTCCGTCCGTACCCAAAGGGTAAAAACGGGACCCTATTAATTACTGAGTCTCCGCTGCCTGTCCGTCTGTCACCAAGCTGTATGTCATGAACCGCAATACCTAGACAGTTAAAATTTGTACTGTGTATTTTTGTAGCCGCTATAACAACAAATAAAAACTAAAAACAACATAAAACAAATATTTAAGGGGGGCTTCCATACAAGAAACATGATTTTTATCAAAAACGCAACGATACCGCGATGTATTTTTGCCACTAGCGCCATTTAGTGATGGAATGAAGCTGGCACCAGTGGTAAAATAAAATATTAACGTTCGCGTTGCGTTCACGGATTGGCAGATGAGTGGACTACCTTGAACACCGCTTAAAAATGACTTCTAGTGTACTGTCTCACTAGAAGGTCCTAAGCTAACTGATTTACTACGGCCGACGAGCCTCCTTGTGTAGTGGATGGCGGGGATGCGTACGCGCCGCCCGCGCTTCCCGCACCTTCCCGTAGCTTCTAGTACCGTCGTGAATGTTCTCGAACGATTGTAGGGGTATGTACGTAGATAGGTCGGTATATTTAGGCGTCTTGCTACACTACTTTATTGAAAACCGGGAATATCGCTCGGATGTCGTTACGATCTAATAGGAAAGCACTTGAGAACTTCCAACATTGATACCTACGCAACTGAGCGAAGTGTTAATTTATACCGACGACCTATGTGGCGTCGGGCGAAAACCCGACTGCAATCCTGAAGGTTGCGGGTTGGATTCCTGCCGCAATATCGAGATCTGTAGCCTATGTTACTCAGGGTGAATGTAGCTTTCTCAAGGTGAAAGAATTTTTGAAATCGGCACAGAAGTTTTTGAGTTTATTCATAACAAACATACAGACACACAAAAATACAAATCTTTCCTCTTTGTAATATTAGTGTATAGATGATTTTAGGTATGTAGGTAAGGTAATACAACAATGTTGTATAGATAATGGTACGGAACCCTTCGTGCGCGAGTTCGACTCGCACTTGGCCGGTTTATTTTTAGAAGAAAAAAACAAACCACTCGATTAAATGTTTTATCGCTATGTTAAAATAATATGATTGCTTCGTGTATTTATATGTATTCAATAGGTATTTTATTATCATCCTATCCTACTAATATTATAAACGCCAAAGTTTGTATGTATGTATGTCTGTATGTGACTTTGCTACTCTTTCACGCAAAAACTACTAAACCGATTGCAATGTAACTTGGAATACAAATTGCTGAAACCTAGGATAACACATAGGCTACTTTTTATCGGATCGGAATTTACGCGAGTGAAACCGCATGGCGCAGCAAGTATTGTATAGTGCTAATGGCCGTTGAATGATTTTCCTTCTATAAGAACATTAGCCTACACCACACTTGAATTGTCCGTGACTTGTAAAAGTTGTAAATATAGGGTAAATTGCCCTGTTTACCGATCACTGCCAGTTCACGATCACTTTTACGAAAAACTTAATAAATAACGTAATTCTAGCAGTTTAGGTGTTAGTTTTGCTTGAATTCGCATTATCAATTTGTCCTTTTCTCAAAAAGCAGCTATTTCATTCAAAACACCCCTCAGTTTTCGATCAGTGTATGAATGAACATCAGTTGGTGCGCCCACGTCCATCTCAACGCAAAACATCGAAAAAAAAATAAGTAATCCAACGATTGAATTGCAAGTAAAACTATGATAAATTACACTTTACGCTTTTGATGTTGTGTTTGTTCCACTAAAATTGAGTCCTATTATCATTATAACTAACATTTTAACAAGAAAATTCGTTATTTTGCTGAAATACAAGGTGATCGGTATGGGGCTCATTAAACCACAACTTTTTCCTTTTCTCGATCACCTGATCGTAAACTGGCGATTTAGGACAATTTTTTTTTTACTATTATTTCATAATGCAAGAGAATGATGAGTAATATTAATATGCATTTCTATTCATAGTAATCCGCTTTATATACACATCAGAAGGCGATCGGTCTATATGTATCATTATTGGAAAATTTGACACGTAAATTGAACAAAAATATGGTGATCGGGAAACAACTTGTTGTCGTGTTTAACTCTTTGCCATACAAAAATACGAGTTATATGTGATCGTAGATGGGTTAGTCAGCGCTATGTTCATTTTTTGAAAATCGATAGAGATTTCGATGATCGGAAAATGAATACTTTGCGATCACGTGCGATGTGATAATTGCTACTATGATCGTAAACAGATTACATTACATTGCATTTTTGTAAGTTTTTGCAATAAAATACTTGATAATTTATTTTCGACTTTAATTTCGTGTACCTATAGCTCTTTTTTCTTTGGATTTTAATGTTCGTAAACCGGCGAAACTTGTGATCGTCAAATGACAAAAGTTGATCGTGAAGTGAAAAAAACGCAAATTTCGAAATTTATTGTTTTACTAATATAAATTACGTAAATATACTGAAAATGTTAAGTTTATGTGAAAGTCTGAAGTTTTTTTTATCAGTATAAATTGTAGCCAACTGGAAGATCCTTAAATTTCATGACTTACATAATTTTTAATGTAACAAACTGACTAATTGATCGTGAACCGGTAGTTTTACCCTATACCTACCGACTAGCAGAGTTCCTCGGTTTCACCCACGTCAGTTTTGTTCCTGGGACTGGGAATATCGCTTAAAAATTATTATTATTATTTTGTGTAACAAAGTTTCTCTCCTCAAAGGGAGGTTTAAGAGCACGGGCCGAAGCCAAGTGCAGATGAAAGAGTCTTAAGAGTCTGGGGAATTAAAAAAATTACGTGTTAAAGGCCCTGTGCCGGAAAACTGAAAATCCATGTCGGGCGCATCGAAAATTGTTGATTATTTCATGACGGAATGTCGTAGAACTTTTTTTTGTTTACAGATTGTAGGCGACATTGTTTCCGATATTTTAGTGCAGTTTCCATACAAATATGTCGAAACGTATTGAAGCCTATCGACATTTTAGCCAAATCAGACATTTTTTGTCTAAAATTTGGATAGGCTTTGCACCAATAGGAGGTTCTTGTCTTAAAACTACACCCTTTTGGATAAAAACAACAAAACCGTTTTTCTTATAGACATAGCCGTTTGCAATACACACAATTTAATCACCACACATTCTGAAAAGATCGCTAAGTATACAGAGCTGTCAATTGAGATAAAAACTCAATGGCAAGTTAACCAAGTTAGAACCATACCCATGTCTAATGTCTGGTCTTTTGTGGTATACTGTTTTGTCTGTTATTATTGTTCTGTCCCAATTTAATTTATATGCATTATTTTCAAAGACAGCTTCTGGCGTGTATTTATAGTAAGGAAGCTTCTCTGTGATAAATTTACATTTATTATTAAAATTAAAATTGAAACAGAATCCTAAGTAGGTGTCTAAGCGAGCGAGCAAGGCGAGGCCGTTATGGATTAAGAATAAAAAAAATATAGGTAGAAACCTAAAATCATCTATACACTAATATTATAAAGAGGAAAGATTTGCATTTTTGTGTGTCTATGTTTGTAATGAATAAACTCAAACACTACTGGACCGATTTCAAAAATTCTTTCACCATTAGAAATTTAGCTACATTCACCCTGAGTAACATAGGCTACTTTTGATCCCGATATTCCCACGGGATCGGGACTTACGCGGGTGAAACCGCGGGACGCAGGTAGTTGTAAATAAATACATACATACCAACGTATTTAATTTTATACGTAGAGAGACACCCAGGCTAGAATCAAATAGCTTTGTATTTCTAATAAGCATGAAAACTTGTTTCCGGGGGGAATCCAACCCGCAACCTTCTGCATTGCAGTCGGGTATTCGCCCGACGCCACAGAGGTCGTCGGTATAAATTAACACTTGGCTCAGTTATACGTAGCTAGGTATCAATGTTGGAAGTTCTCAAGTGCTTTCCTATTAGATCGTAACGACATCCGAGCGATATTCCCGGTTTTAAGCGATTGCATAGCTTTTATCGCAGGCTTTGAGCATGAAGAAATTTCGTAACGAAAAAAACCTAACACCTCCCACTCCACCTACCATGGCAACGTGGTACAAAATAATTATAATTGCATAAGTTGATAAAAAATGCTATGCAATAGCTTTACCGCGGCAGTCCCCGAGTGCCACACGATTTTTCTTCTGTTTTCG
Organism: Idaea biselata; assembly: GCA_958496205.1. Classification (NCBI taxonomy): domain Eukaryota; kingdom Metazoa; phylum Arthropoda; class Insecta; order Lepidoptera; family Geometridae; genus Idaea; species Idaea biselata. Next base: position 9,621,864 of record OY292406.1, read on the forward strand.
CGATGTTCTATTGAAATTAAAGACACCAAAACTACTCCAAATGGATTGACAATGGCCGACCCGCTGCTGCAGATGCTGTTTTCTTACAAATTCAAGTTAAGAAGACATCGGCAATATAACGAGTTTCGGTATCTATGACATTTTGCAAGCTTGCCGATCCCATTTTACCCGACTGCCGAAGGGGTTATGTTGATTTTGCTTATGTTTTCGCGATGTTGGATTGAAATTAAACTTATTTACGGTTTTAATCGCATGGTGTTTACTTTTAGCAATGTCAGTCAATCCTGATGAAGAGACCTAATAGGTCTCGTAACGTTGAGCATTGAAACAATGCTAAAAGTAATAAACAACAAGCGATTTAAACCGAAAAATGAGTTAAATTCCGAGAGTTATGTTTTACGAGATTATTATTATTTATTTTTATTATACTCTATTTAAATGAATATAAATTCGGTGTAGGTACATCACACAGCACTATCTAGCTCCGTGGTAATCTACTAATGTGTGTTATGGTAAAAAGACAATTTATTTATTAAAAAGCACAACAACAGAACACAAAAAATATAGGTATAGGTAATATAATCTATACATACATATAAAATTGAAAGTCCTGACTGATTCATTGACTGTCCGAATGACTGAACTAATATCAACGCAGCGCTCAAACTGCGGGCCCTAGAGACACTGTATCTAACTGTAAAATCGTGCCGTAGCGTGCCGTGAGTCGTCCACATGTAATAGACGACCACGTTGACACCACATGACATTTCGATCGACTCACATGCATCACAACACAACACAAGCGACTATACATATAGTTTCAATAAAGAATTAATCTATCTATTTAAAATCGTGCCGTAGCGTGCCGTGAGTCGTCCACGTTTAATAGACAACCACGTTGACACCACATGACATTTCGATCGACTCACACGCATCACAACACAACACAAGCGACTTTATACCTCTAGTTAGTTAACCTAAAGAAAAAAAAACAGGTAATATCTTCAGGTACTTCTTAAGGAAGTTCAAAAATAAAACTTAACCAGTATTTTACTAGATATGTAGCTGTAAACACGTTTATTAATAACTACTTTTATTATTATTATTAAAAAAACTAGTGTGTTTTCCGAAATGCTGTGCGCGTTTCTTGGCGCGATTTGTGAGTTTTACCTACTTATGTATTTTAATTTATTAGCATCGCTTCGTGGTTTCGTACATGTGCCGGCAAACTTCTTGAAAAAATACTGACGTGGAAGGGGTAAGTTCGCGCAGTATATTTACGCGCGATTTCTATGAAAAATCAACTTCTACGCATCAGCCATTTTTTCAAGATGTTTACCGGCACTTGAACAACCGAGAGGTTTTCTGAAAGCTCCCTTTTTCATTTGACTGAGTAGGGACTAGCTAAACCCTAATAGTAAAAGCCTTATTAATAAACGTGGAGAAAGGTCGGAGTAGTAAATTACTCCGACCTTTCTCCACTCTTCTCAACTCTTTGTTTCTGTCTGTCAACTTTGAAAGTTCTTGTCACGGAAAAAGACAAAGCATGTTCCCACTACTCCGATCTTACTCTCCGTTTATTAATCTACACTTCTACACTAATATTATAAAGAGGAAAGATTTGTATTTGTGTGTGTGTGTGTGCGTCTGTATGTTTGTTATGAATAAACTTAAAAACTACTGGACCGATTTCAAAAACTTTTTCACCATTAGAAAGCTACATTCACCCATAACATAGGCTACTTTTGATCCCGATATTCCGAGATCTACGCGGGTGAAACCGCGGGACGCAGCTAGTAAGGCTATAAAAGTAGCCACTGCGTTATTTTAGGTGTTAAAGTTTCATTGCAATCGGTTTAGTAGTTTTAGCGTGAAGGAGTAACAAAAACCTACACTACTTTTTACCCGACTACGGAAAAGGAGGGTTATGATTTTGACCGCGATGTAAGCTACCTACTTGTTATTTACCTTTATTAGTACCTATATTTATTAACTATAGCTGCGTCCCGCGGTTTCACCCGCGTAAGTCCCGATCCCGTTGGAATATCGGGATCAAAAGTAGCCTATGTTACTCAGGGTGAACCTAGCTTTCTAAATGTGAAAGATTTTTTTAAGAGGCTTTACAACGCCAACGACCTTGAAGGTCTGGGCGGAGCTAAGTTACCTCTTCCCGCGCTTCGATGTAGTTGGTACAGTTCGCGGTCAAAAGTGCATTTTCCATCTATCTATCTAGTATTGATCTATTTATTAAATTTACTAAAATAAACATTATAAATTAAATGTATTCAAATATAAATATATTAAGCATATTAATAGGGTGGAGTGATTTAATATGAAAAAAAAAAGAACTTTGAGAGAAAGAAGAAAAAGGAATCCTGTTAATCAATTTCAAAGTTTTGAAGTACCCCACCCAACACACGATAAATATAACTACTTTTTAAATTTCGCTATCACACTACCAGATTGTTCAATTAATGTATTTTTTGTATGTTGACTAAATGGCGTTCAAACAACGTAATCTCCCCTCCCCCGTGTACCCTGCGTACCGCGCATCGACGCGTCTATTATATTTTCTATTATTACGAATATTTTTTGACCAATTTTCGCGAATTTCTCTAGCTTGGTAGAGAAGTTCGCAAGAAATTTCACAATTAATATATTTACACCACACCTCTAAATATATTAATTGTGAATTAAAATTGTATTTGTGAGTTAAAGGATCGAACTGGAAACAAAAGCAGATAGAAAAAACCGGCCAAGTGTGAAACTCGCGCACGAAGGGTTCCGTACCACTATCACAATTGGGTACGGAACCCTAAAATTGTTTACTAAACAACAACCAATTTTTAAATTTGATAGGAAGATGTAAAATATTTTTAGCTTCGATTCTTACTACCACCATACGACCGCAGCTTTAAATAACCCTTCTTTGCGTCGCGCAGTCGGGTAAAAAATAAAATAAGAAAAACTTGGCACAAAGAAAATCTGAATCTTACAAAAACTCTTTTTATTTTTTTTTATTTATTTCGGTCTGAGACCGATATGGCCAATTTGGAACAGCCAGGGTCAAGTTTTAGAATATTTCAAGTTTCTTCATAATATAGTTTTGGCGTCGTACATCTTGTACATCTTGCCAGTATCAAGTATTTTGCATGAAATTAGCCCGATCGGGCCTATAGTTTCAAGTCAGGGGCTATGGTAAAGCGGTGGCAACTTTACTATAACCTTCAAGGAGCTTCGGCGCGAACCACGGAAAGTCCATGTTTAACACTCAATTTTGTTTTCACTACACTTGTGCACATTCACGGAACTAAATTGAATAAGGTTCCACCAAAATTACACAATTTAACCGAGTTTACAACATAGTTTAACGAAAATAAAATTGGAGCATGACATGTTGTCTCCGTTTTCCCGCCGAAAGTCCCAAAAACTCTTTGGTTATTGAAGGCAGATTTGACAGATATATTTGACAGATAGGGCAGCCATTTTGAAAACCATGACCTACTCGATTTGAATAGACCAATCAGAAGCGATCAATCGGTCCAGTAGTTTTTGAGTTTATTACAAACATACAGACGCACACACACAAAAATTCAAATTTTTCCTCTTTATAATATTAAGTATTATAAGTATAGATTAGTATAGATGATTATGATAGCACGCACCTTATTGCAAAACCAAGTCTAAGGACTTGGGTATACCTAAAGCTAGTTTAAGGTCAGATTACGGAGGTCTTCCGGATGGTAAACAGACTTAAACTTGTTTAAGTACAATAAATTAATGTGTGACTACCGCGGAAGAGTGCTTTAAATGTTTTTGCAATCTCTAGATAAAATTTAATATAATCTGTTCAATAAATTATGGAGCGTAAAATACGTCGCATTCTTTTATAAAGAAATCAAACTATGGAAGGCTTTAGACTTTGGTTGTATTCGATCTGAGTGTTAGATTTTATTCGAGAGATCTCTTTTATTGAGAGATTACATTTAAGTCCCGTAGATCGGGACTTACGAATATTGTTCTAGAGGTCTAGGAAACAACTTTTGTTCTACAACTTTTGGAAATTCGAGGTAGTTTTCGAAAATTTTGAGTTTAGAGTTACCGTCAAAATCAGCTGTTTCTTAAAGTTTGAGGTGATTGGCCTTAAGGAGTCCTTTTATTTAGTTAAGACCACTACAGTCCAAACTTATTTTATGTAACGTTTGTCTCTGTCTGTTAACTTTGAAACTTCATGTCATAGTAAAAGACAAACGTTACATTAACTTGCTTGTATGTATGTTTGTAAATTTGGGGGTAATCTCCAAAAACTTCCGTTGTTCCGAGGAGGGGGTCCTCCTCGGAACACCCAGTATATCTATAAAATGCTTTGTTGCCTGACTGGTGGATGGATGGACTTGTGGCACAGCTTAAACTGGTAGGTATTATAAAATATGATGTAGGAAACCGATTCGTCGGCATCCAACTACTAAGTAAGCCGCGTGACGCACAAGGAAACGAGGTCTAAACATTGGTCTAAATTAAATGAAAAAATACATTTTGGATATACCTACCTACCGATTAGTTTGGGGTTTTACTAAGACTTAGTTTACGTGACGAATTAATAATAATTATAACTTTTATCCTTAACTATAAATAATAATCTGAACTGTGAGAGAGATAAATCTATATCTATACTAATATTATAAAGCGGAAGAGTTTGTTTGTTTTTTTGTTTGTTTGTTTGTTTGAACGCGCTAATCTCAGGAACCACTGGTCCGATTTGAAAAATTCTTTTGGTGTTAGATAGTCCATTTATTGAGGATGGCTATAGGCTATATTATATTTTCAAAAAAAATAGGGATCCTTACTAAAAGTTCAATAATGTAACACAAGGTGTGAAAAAAATGACCAAAAAATTCCTTACGCCGCGTGCGCTGTGAAAACTATTGGATATAGAACAAAACTATGTACTACAACTTTGTAGAACATGTAATTGTCTACAAAATACATCGCGCGCGACACCATATGTCTAACTATTGTAGTTATCTCACAATAAGTGTTTTTGTAATTTTTGTAAATAATTAAAATGCTGTCGCTTTAATAACCTTTTATTTTGTACCTTGGTATTAATCCTTATCAAAATAAATTACTTCATATTCAAGACGAATTCAATACCTTTCTAGGACCTTTTGAATTATTTAATTCGGACATTTCATTCAAAAGATATCGCGATATTAAAAATGTAAGTATGTTGCAACCAAATAAGTATTAAGTATTGCGCGCGCATGTATGAGCGCGGTCGGCTCCTTGCAAAGCGGTTGTGCTCAGCGATACTTTTTAATACTTCTTTTTTAGGGTTCCGTACCCAAAGGGTAAAAACGAAACCCTATTACTGAGTCTTCGCTGTCTGTCTGTCTGTCTGTCCCTCTGTCCGTCTGTCCGTCTGTCACCAGGCTGTATCTCATGAACCGTTATAGCTAGACGGTTGACATTTTCACAGAAGATGTATTTCGGTAGCCGCTACAACAACAAATACGAAAAACAAAATAAAACAAAAATGTATGAGGGGCTCCCATACAACAAACGTCTTTTTTAGTTATTGTTGTCAATTTCCGTATCTAATAGCTAACCTTAAGTACTCCCCGCGCGGTGGCGGATAAACTGTTTGATCCCTAAGAGGGTTGGTGTCAGGCAGGCGGCCGGCCGTAAAAACATTGCCAAATCTAATTGCAGCAGGTATGGTCAATGATGACTTACCGTCTGCGCCGACCCCAAATAAAAAAAAACAATTTGGGGTTTATCGGACCCCGGGCTCCCGAGAGGGATGCATATTATAATATTAACAGATGTGTCATAAAAAACCAAGTGCGAGTCGGACTCGCGAACAAAGGGTTCCGTTCCGTACCATTTCACAAAAAGACACATTTGTTGTATGATGTATTTATTAATTATTTATTTTATTAACAAAATATTTTATTCAGTTATTAGGATTTGTTGCTCAATTATAGATAAATAATAGAGCTGTCTACTGTCTAGCTATCACTGTTCATGATGAGATATAGCCTGGTGACAGACAGACGGACAGTGGAGTCTTACCCCCGTATTTATAGACGACTCGAGTAAGCTAAGGCCAAGTAAAATTTCTGTCACATTTTCGCAGACGTTGAAAACCACTGACAAGAGCGAGACAAATGCATTACTTAGCCAAAGTATTATTACTCGACTTGTGTATAAACACGGGTTAGTATAAAATTGTAACCTCGATTTTTTTTGATGAGAAGGTGGATTTGGGTGCTTCATTAATCTGTACCTAGTTCTTTAAGAGCCGATTATATTGGTAGAAATCCATTAAGTACTGAAGTACCGTACTTCATATGTCGGAGTACGGCGCGGACATATTATCTCTACATGCATACAAACAATGTACTTACGGATCGAATTGAGAATCTGCTCCTTTTTTTGAAGTCGGTTAAAAAGGATTTCGTTTTTACCTTTTGTTTAAGAAACCCTAAAAATCGGTCCATCCGTTTGGCCTCTGGAGCGCCACAAAGGAACAAACATACATACATACATAGACTGATAAACACATAACCCTTCTTTGCGTCGCGCAGTCGGGTAAAAAGTAGGAACTTTATATTCAACTAGCTGTGCCCTGCGGTTTCACCCGCGTAGATCGTGAGTTCTGACCCCGCGGGATTTAGGGGATCAAAAGTATCCTATGTCCTTCTCCCGGTTCTAAGCTACCTTCCCACCAATTTTTCCCACAAAGTTCTTGAGTTATAAATAGTGTAACTACCACGACTTTTTGAAATGTCCATAAAACCTGAGATCTCAGGACAAATCCAGAGATTTGTAACCCTAGCTACATCACTACATGAAAAAAAGGCACGTAGAATCTTACAGTGGTACTCAGTTCATTATAATATAGATACGCGTCTGTAGTCAACCACGCCACGGGCCACGACACGCCATTCTCATACATTTACAGGTTATGTTTTTGTGACTAAAGTCAGTCTGTACAATCTGTACCTACCTCTACTACAGGGGTTCCCTAACTTATTTGAGGCGCGCCCCCCTTTCGACCATAAAAAAAATCCGCGCCCCCCGTCCAGTCCAGATTATCAGGCCAGAATAAAAAGTGTTCGAAATAAGTATTTTTATTGCTCATTATAGTTTTCAAAGTCATACAAAAGGTATTTGGCAAGTTGTACCAAATACCTTTGATAGCGCCTGTGAGGAGGAGGTAGAGGCTGATAAGTTCTTAACATGATTAAGATAACATTGGCCGACTAAGGAAACAATTTTTAAATCAGGTTTTAATTTGTTAACTACACAGGTAACCCGCGCCCCCCTGTAAATGCCTCTGCGCCCCCCCTGGGGGGCGCGCCCCCCAGTTTGGGAAACCCTGCTCTACTACCTTTCGTTGGTATTGGTTTGGTTACTAAATAATAATGGCTTATTCCTGATTGTAATTGCTATTCGGTAATATAATTCTCTTGTTTCAGTAATCGTGGGGATTGCGGGCCAAACGACTGAGTAAGTTTTTTTTATCTATCTACACTTCTTCATCTAACACCTAACACTAATATTATAAAGAGGAAATATTATTTGTATTTTTGTGTGTATGTGTGTCTTATGTTTGTAATGAATAAACTCTGAAACTACGGGACCGATTTCAGTACCTACCTTCTACCTAACCAAAATATTTAACCTCGCACCCGAAAGTAGTAGTAAATGGCGAGATTGTACGAATATCAGTTAAATCGAGGAAAAATAATCTACGAGTAGAATTTTTATTGTGAATTTCCTCTGTGGCGCGTCGGGCGAAGGTCCGACTGCAATGCAGAAGGTTGCGGGTTCGATTCCCACCGAAGTATTTATGCTTGAAAAATTAACGAATATTTTTATTTTATGATTTAAAAATGTAGGTAGCATTTGTTTTGGTTGGATTATACTCATAAAGACAAACGACGTTCGAAAAAATACAAAAGACGACCGAAAAAAAAACAAAAACGATCGAAAAAAACAGAAGACGATCGTAGAAAAAGAAGATGAAAGAAAAGAAAGAAGAAAAAAGACGATACATCTAACCGAGATTTTCATTTGAGATGATAGCTGTCATCCAAAATGAAGATCTTAAGATCTTCATTTTGGATGACAAATGACAAAAAAGAGCACTATCACTTATGCTATTAGAGAAGTATTTATCTAGTGTCAATAGTTTCAGAGTTATTATCGGTTTAAGATTGACAGGCTGTGATTTATTTCGTGTCTATTTCAAAAATGTGTTTTCCCGATACCCAAAGTCGCGAATGGCATGATGGAGTTGCACAACTATCGGTTGTAAAGATGGTCAAAGAGAACATTTAGAGGAAATTTTAATTCATCTGTTACAAAATAGGGAGCCTATAGTTGAAGTTATAACCCTATAATATATAATGTACCTACTTTGTGGTTATAACTACGCAATCAAAGTTGAGAAATAAAAATTTGAAAATTTCTGTAGGGTAGTTCCGTACATTTTAAAATTTCGCGTCTACCGCGATGGCGGGAGATCGCGTGGCGGTTTCTTCCAGACAAAATTGTTCAATTTTTTTTCCAGTGTTTTCAAATTTTGCCCCCCTCCTCCAAAAATTCCGAATGGAGAGACCGAATTGGTTAACTATTTATCTAAAGACGTAGAGGGCCAAAAGATACTGACAATACGTCCGTCACTAAAGCTTATAAATGCATATTATGATATTGAGGTAAGTGTGTCGGTGAAATGTATTTCGGTGAAATGAAAATTTTCGGGACGGAAGCATTAAAATTTCCTCTAAATATTTCTAAGATAGTTGGTCTATTTCAAATCGCCATTCGCCACTTGGTTGCTTCTTATATCTTTGGTTTTATTAAAAGGTTTACTTTTTGTATTTTGCTTTCAGTGAACGTAAATGTGTCATACCTCCGCCCATAGTCCCTTATAGCGACTGGGACTATCTAAATTATCAGTTATTCAAAGAGCAAAAACCAGTAATATATTTAGGTAAATATATAAATGGGACAAATGCGGTTTATTCGTACTTAATAAAGGTAAGTTCTTTTAATTCTGTGAAACGAATGTTCGGTCAAACGATATTTTGGTGGAAATCATAACCTTCGTGACGGATGTATGAACAATTGTACATCCTTTAAACTTTAACTAAAAGGAATAGTTGGATAGGTGATAGAATATTTTTCTTCCTTTAACTTATCCCCCATCTAGTTTTTTTTATTTTTTTGATTTGAAACATCATCTAAAAATTGTCATGGCGATACAGGCCGTGGCGATGCCTCGCCACGCTATATAATATAATATGTAGGTACTATACGTCCGTAGCGAGTCGATGTTTCATATCTGCCAGGCGTCCCGTGACGACTCACATTTTTTTTAGTTTTTACTGTGTTTCCGCAACTAGCCTTATAACTTGCATAGCATGACTTTAACCCGTGGGTTTCCTCACGATGTTTTCCTTCACCGTAAGAGCGATGTTTATAGTGCACAAATTTTTTACTCAAAGAAAAAGGCATTAGTGCGCGATCGCCAAGGTAGGTTTCTTTAATTTAAAGTTTTTATTATTATTTAATGAATATAATAACTTACATGTTACAAAGGTAGATAACAATTAAAATATTAAAAACAATAACAACACAAATCTTATCGTGGGTGTCTGAGTTCTTTTAAAACACTGTTTTTGCTGATGCAGTTTTTGGCTTAAAACGAACGCCCTTATACTATTAGTGATTTTAGGTTAAAAAAAATGGATGGAATTAAATAATTTATTTAATATTTTATTATTAACTATCGTCCCGTCTTCCGAGACATTCCCTCCCTGTTAGTACAGCGAGTGATTTTGATTTTCTTCCAGTGAAAAATGTGATTTACCTCCCCCCGTATTCGCGAATGGCGAACTGGAGATATTGAATTTTCATTTAGTTAAGGAGGAAAGATTTCCTTTGGAAATGTAAAAGTCAACGCATCCGTCACGAAGGTTTATAAATACAAATTCGAGGTGAGTGGCTTCATTTCTATGAAACGTTCACTCACTATTTGCAAGAAATCAACAACACTTCGACAGCTTCAACGAAATGTCCTTTCGGCGAAATGTAGTTTTGGCGAAACGTATAATATATACGGTGATAATTTTCCTAGTGTAATGAAACTAATGAATGACCAATAGATCTGGGGGCACGGTAGTGCCCCCGCCAAGACGAGCCAGCGAAGCGTACGGGCACTACCTACCTTTTCTCGAAAGGTTTCGTCGGATTTTTGAACCCTCATAACTTGGGTTTGGAATATACCAGATGAATGTAATTCACGGAGTATAATGTCAATAGGGGACTTAATAAAAATACACAGTTTCAATTACATAGCTCCTATAGTTTAGATTTTATTGATATCTAAAAACCCCCGATTTCGTCACTGACTCATTCACTCACTCACTCACTCACTCACTGATGATCATCAAAATTCAAATGGTACTTCCCGAAGTCCTAGAAAGCTAAAATTTGGTATGTAGGTAGGTATTAGTACACAAAAAACTAAAAAATTCTAAAAGTTGAAACTTTCACCCCCCGACCCCTAAAATTAAGGGATGGCTATTTGTATGAGACTTTCGCAAATTTTGATGCTAGAGGTACTACAACTTCTTATTAAAAATAATAAAATACAGAAAACCAGGATTTTTAGTAATTCACCCTCTACCCTTTAAATTAGGGGATGGAGTTAAACGCGCGCACTGCACCTAATGCTTATTAAAGATGCTATGAAAATGAGGTGAGGTGGTATGAAAATTGATTGATAATTAAATTAGAAAGGTTTACCGCTGTCGTACAGTGATGGATAGCAAGAATACTTTTTAAAGTTCTTTCGCTATCCGCCAGTGGTGGCCAAACGACTTGCCTATTGGAAATGAAAAAGAGAAAAAAAATATAGGTATTTAACTGATAAATAAATACATCCTACTTTACCTACTAATAACTGATTCCTGGCGGTTGCCCCTCGGGGTGGCCTGACGGTACAGCGGACCCCTCTTTTTATACCCTTGCTGGTCATAGCTGGGGACGCTATAACATATATGCGTAGGTATTAGAGAACTGGGTTTGCTTTACCTACTAATATTATGAAGCTGAAGGTTTGATTAATTGAAAAAAAAATGTAATAATTAGGCAAACTACAAAAAGAGATGAAATCCCCTCAAAAACATTTTCATGTTAAATGTAGCCAAGACGAGAGCGAAATGGGCACTGTCAAAAAGTTATCAGATGTCATGTACCTAAAGCCAAGCTTATAACTCTACACGCCCCAACTCCACAAGCACCTTACTTCATAAACTCAACTTCTTAGCCAAAATATATGGGCTTGGCCGTTTATTTAGGTACCGCAAGAACAATAATTGTTAAACAGAAAACCCATGCATGGTAGCGAAACGGCCAGTCATATATTTTGGCTAAGATGTTGAGTTTGTGAAGTAAGGTGCTTGTGGAGTTGGGGAGTGTAGAGTTATAAGCTTGGCTTTAGGTACATGACATCTGATAACTTTTTGACAGTGCCCATCATGATCTCGCTCTCGTCTTGGCTACATTTAACATGAAAATGTTTTTGAGGGAATAAATCTATACTAATCTTATAAAGCTGAAGAGTTAGTTTGTTTCAACGCGCTAATCTCAGGAACCGCTGATGCGATTTGGATAGTCCATTTATTGAGGAAAGCTATAGGCTACTTTTGATCCCGATTTTCCTACAGTATCGAGACTTACGCGGGTACCGCAAGACGCAGCTAGTAAATAATGAAGGCTTGATTTTTTTAGGTGAAATGTAATCCTGGATACACAATATTTGGATCGTTCCTCGTCTCGTGTGATGATGGTGAAATTGTGGACTTACCCAGTTGTGTCAGTAAGTAAATCTATTTGGCTGGTTTGTCTTCTGGGTAAAATAAGCCTTGGGAATGATGAGCAGAATAGCATCTAATGCAGTAAATTAACAATATTTGAACATTTAAAAATAGAGAATGGGCTTGAGAACAACGTAGGTACAGATTGATGAAGCCACCTGGAATAACTTTCATATTATAAGAAAACTCCTTGACGATTTTTTGCTGCTTATGAGTAAAAAGAAAATTAGAAAAAGCTGAAATCCTACTTCAAAAAGAACAAAATATATAACCTCACCTGCAAATCTACAGTGCCACCGACTTATTTGTAACGTAATTTGAAGATCAGCAGCTTTACTGGGATTTCAGATCAGACAGATTACATAACAGATAAGTCAGTTGCACTGGCACTGTATGTAGGTAAGGCACTGGTTATGTTTTCCTTTTTGAAGATGATTTTTAATTTGAATAGTGAAAAAAAAACACGAGTAGGTACTTAAATGTTTTCTAAATTTGGTCTTGGCAAGTAATAGGTAGGTAGGTACTCGTGGCGAAGCGGTCTAATGGCTGGGTTGGAACCCCGCTGAGTACGAATATTTGGATGCAATTTAAAAGCAGATAAGGTCACTAGGGGGAAGGGCGCCTTTGGGGAAAGTGCGGCGAACATTAATTTACCGGACTTACAATTGTTTTACAGGATGCTCCCAGGAAGGGGTATTAAGCCGAAAGGGGGTTGTTCTAGAGGTCTAGGCGAACAACTTTTGTTTTATAACTTTAGGAAATTCGAGATATTTATCAAAAATTTTGAGTTTAAAGTTTACGTGTTAATCCCCTTTTGGCTTAATACCCCTTCTTGGGAGCACCCTGTTTTAATAAAATTGCCATCTAGTCACGACATAGGTGAATATTTCTCCTATCATGATTGGCGATTTTATCAATACTTATAACAATAATTGGAAGTACGGTAAATTTATGTTAGCCGCACTTGTAAATAAGGCGTACTGTAATATTAATACGTCATCATATTTTACTGAAAATAATGCATGGAAATGATTGTTTACTGCTCCTGTTCAAATTCTATTCTATAATTAATTCTATATATTAAATCTATAGTAAATTTAATCTAATTAAATCTATAGTTAATTCTATATATGTATCATGATGAAGATTTTAATTAACACATGATCACAAAAAATCCCAATGAGTTTCTTGTAGTTTCTTCTCATCGGAGACCACACTAAAATCATAGTCTTAAGACACGACGTAGACATTTTAAAACGATCATTTTTTTTTTCATATATTGCTCTTAATGATTAAATTTGAATTTCCCCAAAGCCGCACTTCCCCCTAGTGACCCTACCTCTTAAATGTGTTTTAACACTAATAGGAATTCGTTTTAATTTAAGTTTATTTGATTTGAATTCCAGCTGATTGTGAAGTGAGTGGCGACGAAAAGAGCTTGGTTTCGTGCGGCATGGGGTTTGACAACAGGGAATCAAAGTGTACGATCCCGAGTGGAGGCATCGCTGGTTTCGCAGGAACGGGTGCAAAAGATACTAGTAAGTAGATATATCTGTAGAATTACAGAACACAACACCTTCAGAGCCTTTAGCGTAAAATCGGTTATATGGGCCCTTAATTTCCATTTTCTTTTTATCCTCGTCCAGAATGCGGTCGTCTGGCGTCGGGTACGTTCGTGGTAGGCGGAGAACCAGCAAAGCACGGCGACGTCCCGTGGCACGTCGGTATCTACACGAAGACCACGCAGCCCTTCATGCAGGTCTGCGGTGGTACTCTCATTAAAGATAACGTCGTCATATCTGGTAAGACCAGACGCTCCTTCATGGCGGGTCACTATAGCATAAGGTGCTCATAAGCCGCACGATCTTTCAAGATCGGTAGGTGCAGCTAACCTACCGATCTTGAAAGATCGTGCGGGTTAAGCAACGCTTGGCACGGTGATTACTTGGATGGGTGACGGATAATTTGTGTGGCAAAAATCACTTTCTCGATCTCCTCCGTGCTTCGGAAGGCACGTTAAGCAGTTGGTACCGGTTGTTATCTCTGATAGCAGTCGTTAGATCAACTTTATAAAGAAGACCGTTCAAAATGGACCAGCTATGTTCCACAGATATCATATTTGGCACTCAAACAATTTGTTACACGAACTTATTTCACCAGATGTCGTTACTTGTCTCGAATATCCATAAATCTGAATTTGTAAAACCAATAAATGGCTACAGAATTCCACGTATCGGTCCAGAATTTATAAAGAAAATAATTATTTTAACTAATAAGATTTATTGACCGCAAGATGACTTGACTAACTGCCTTATTATTGGTATACCAATTCAGATTTATGGATATTCAAGACAAGTAACGACATCTTGTGGTGTTTTGTGTTAACACTTGACTCCCAAATGTGAAACTTCAACATCCAATATCTTTTAATTTATCAAGAGTAGGACGAAAATACTAACACCATGGCTTTAGTTCGCTTAGATCAAATGAATAATCCATGTCTCGTAATATAAGATGGCACATAAAATAAAATTAAGGTACCTCTAACCCCCAGGTAAAATCGCTAAGGAAAAACGCCGATCTTCTTTAAAATTCAAGATTATAAATTTTACTTCTGTTTTCGCGATGTTGGATTGCTTAACGTTTCAAGACCTTTATAGGTATTTTCATCAGGATTGACTGACGAAGATATCTGTAAAGGTCTCAAAACATTGACCATTAAAACAATCCTAAAAGTAATAAACATCATGCGATCAATTTAATTTCATAACAGATTAGTTTGACAGAGGGTAGTTTCCCTTAACCGCTTTTTACAACACCCAAAGAAAGCGGTAGGGTTGGAGGAACTGGATCCATTCCGATTCAATTCAGATTTTTTTGCGAAACTTGCGTCTTGATAGTTGCCGTTTGATAGCTTGGTAACGATAGGCTATCGATAGTTGTGGCAAATCAATAGTATCGATAGGCCTATCGATAGATCGAAACTGTTCATAGTTTTGCCCTATCGACAGTATCGATTGTTGTTACAGTCAAATCTGAATTACGATGATTTTTGCCATTAGCTATCGTTAGTATCGATACTATCGATAAGCCTATCGATATTATAGATAATTTTTGCCATTAGCAATCGATTGTAAAGCTATTGATAGTTCGGCAACACTACGTCTTGCAAAGGTTTAAGGTTGATCATGGTTGATTATTTTTTACGTTAGTAAAGACATTGCCTCAATCAATAAATCCAAACGTATCTGCTTGTTCCAGCGGCCCACTGCTTCTGGAACGATGTAGACAAGAAGCTTCCAGCTGAAAACTTTGCTGTAGCAGCTGGCAAGATCTACCGACCGTGGAACGCCGTCAACGACACGGACAGTGCTACTAAATCTGATGTCAGTATTCCATTTTTATTTTTAGTACTTAGATCTTTTTTGGAACGAAGTTCCTGTAACACCGTATTGTACCTTTTTCTAAGCAAATAAATAAATTGAATTGAATTCTTTATCGCGCGTTGCGAAAGGCGGCTAGACGGAAATAATTAAGACCAAAAGTTGTAACGACACATTTTTTTTTACTTGGAACCTCGTTCCACCTCTCTTTTCCTTTTTGATTTATTTTTTATCCTAGCAAGAGAACGGTGAAGCGTCTTAGCTTTATCCAGGGCAGGTTAAATTTGTTTTTAACCGAACTTTTCAACAACCAAAGCAGGAGGTAGGTACCTAATTCATAGGTCGCTATGTTTTTTATGTATGTTCGTTCACCGATTACTCGTAGACTGCTTGGCCGTCTCCGCATGGCCACTTGTCTGGCCGTTTGTGATACATTTTCACAATAGATGGGCCAACTATGGTTTTTGCCGACTAGCCGACTAGTCGGCTTTTGCCGACTAGTCAGCCCGTCACTAATTAATTATAATTCTTTTCTCAGATTCGTGAAATCCGCATCCCGCCCCGTTATCGCGGCGGCGCTACCAACTTCCAAGACGATCTTGCCGTGCTACTGCTTAGCACCCGACTGAAGATCGACGCCTATAATGTCGTGCCTGCCTGTATCGACTTTGATAATACAATTGATGAGACGCAATTGCAAGATGGGACTATTGGAAGGGTAGGTACTTATTGTTATTATTACTTATCATTCGGAAATCATTTTGTCATTATACTTCTGATTTAGAGTCCAACCTTTATGCGAAATTCCATCCAAATCGGTCAAGCCGGCCGTCGATAGGTATAAAGATACCAACAAACTTGTTTCGGATTTGACACTTTAAACATAGCTACAGAGCTCTATCGCTTGCTGAATGCTGGAGGGTTACTTCGGTTCGTTTCGATACGACAACGATACTGTCATAACGATGGTTCTACTGTCACCCTACTATCAGAATGTAATATCAGACAGTATAATCATCGTATGACAGTATCGATGTCGTATCGAAACGAACCGCAGTAACCCTCCTGGGGTTGGTATGCTGTAGCCGCTAACCGTGTAGCCCTGCCATAGAATAGGGTTGCCCCATCTCTTCCCGTGGGTGTCGTAAAAGGCGACTAAGGAATCTGAGTTAGACTAGCAGATCTGAAATTCTCCCCGCGCTGATTAGAACCTGAGGCACATTTAAGAATTCATTCCACACGACACATGCTCAAGCTGAGCACTCAAACAATCACGCACAGGATTCTTTAGTAGAACAATAGAAAATCACCCGTCCGTCCACACGGAGCGCACTTTGCTCGCACTGAGGCGGCGTTCACACACGTCCACACAGCCCGAGGCATGCGAGGCGAACCATTCGTGGCAAATGCCTCGCGATGTCAATATTTATTTATGTGTTGTATGTGGTCAGGTGGCCGGCTGGGGTCTGACCAGCGCCGACGGCGCCGCCTCCCAGATCCTGAACGTGGTCCAACTGCCGGTAGTGGACATCGAGCGCTGCATCAATGGAGCGGAGCCTTCCTTCCTCACATCCATTACCAGTGACAAGATCTGTGCTGGATATAATAATGGTAACAATATTACGTCACTAGCATCGCCTTTACTTGGACATCGAGCGCTGCATCAATGAAGTGGAGCCTTCCTTCCTCACATCCATCACCAGTGACAAGATCTGTGCTGGATATAATAATGGTAACAATTACAGCACAGTTTTAAAAAAAAATACGTTAGGGCGATCTAATTTGACCGGTAACGCCATCTATTGAGAAGTGACGTAAATTGTAAAAAATAAATAAAGAGTAAAACATCAACATTTTAAAACAAAACGTCAACACGATCTAATTTTAGCAGGAACGCCATCTACAAACGATAATGCCAGCATGTTCTTATAAACGGTAACTCCCATTTTACTCTGTTAGGGGATGAATCTCCAATTTAAAAAATATTTTATCCACTTTTATCGATACCTAACAATAAATCTAATAGGTACCCGATTTTTGTACATCTAACTCTAAAAACAAAAAAACTTCATACAACCCTTCAACCCTTATTTTACACCCTCAAAGGGTGAATTTCTAAAAGGAACCACCCTACAATATTTTAGACTCCTAGCACTTGTAGTTTTTGAGATTTCGTGATGAGTGAGTGATTTTTGCTTTTATGTATATAGAAATATGTATAGATTTAGTTAATTCATATATAGATTTAGTTAATTACGTCCCTATCAAAACTATTTTAAGGATTTAATCGTGTAATGAAACTATTTACACAGATGTTATCGCGTATTACAAATTATTTCAACGGATCTGCCTGAGGCATTCTAAGTGTAGTATGCCTGAAAACGTGATTTTTTGAGATGAATATAATATTCAATTTTTTTTCCGGCTTTTTACCCTTTTGCTTTTGTTATGTTGCTTAAAGATGTAGTGCTTTATTACTAGCTAGGTAAGTACCTTCTGATTGTTTATTTTCATTAAAACTCATAAAATCAGAGTATTTGTGTTAAAACTATTTTATAGCAGAAACGCGTGCAATACCTTGTTTGTTTTATTGCAAAAGACACTATATACTGCTCATAATTTGCATTAAATAAATAAATATTATAATAATCAGTTACATAAACTATTTACTACTTAGGTAATTTAGGATGACGCTACGCGGCATTACAGAAACTTTCGGGGTTGTTATGTACTTCGTCCACATATCTGAAATAGGTACACATGGATACACTATGATTTTTAGTATAATTAATTAGTAATCATATTTTAATTATTATATATACGAGGTCTCACAGTAATTATTGACTCAGCCGTTCTCCCCAGGTACGAGTGTCTGCCGAGGCGACAGCGGCGGCGGTCTAGCCATAACGCAGAAGGACTTCGAAGGAGACCAGTACTTCCTGCGAGGGGTGGTCTCCACGGTGCCGAAGAGTGACCATCTGTGCAATCTCTACGCTGTGGCTACCTTCACTCATGTGGCCAGACATAGACATTTCATTACTGCTGCGGTGAGTAGCAAAAAAAATGCATTTAGTTCATGTAGGTTTTACTTTTGTATTCACTCACAGTCCGCTCATGATATAATCTTTCTCGGTCTAGCTGTAACTTAACACAAGGTGCCGCCATTCACTCACACCGACTCACAAGTCACCCGTGGTGATAAGTGAAGTGAGGCCTAGATAATTCTAACTCTTATGTCATCTAGTATACTAAAAGTCAAAATATGAATGCCTAAAAATAACTTTGACTGATTTTTCTTTTCAGATGTCAGAAGCTATAAAGAAAACAGGAGCTCCAGCTTCAGCTTCGCCATTCATTGGCATTCAATCAATTAATTCTGTACCAAAAACTGATCCATTAACTAATCAAAATACTGACCTAAACTTGGGTGTAAACATTAACGTAAATGAAAGCGAAAATTCTGGTGTCACTACTGGCGTAAATCCTGACGTTAGCATAACTACTAATACTAGTAGAAACCCTGACGTAGATAATGATGAGAACGCTGATATTGACGATAATGCCGCAAACAAACGTCCCCTAGCTCCTGCGGCAGTAAGCGGTGGTGGTGGCTTTAACATACTTCCCATACCAGACTATTCCGATGATGAACTTAAGGATTACACCCCCGCTCCGCCAAAGACAGAGGAAGATTACTACGTATTTTGTAAAGACAATAGGGAAACCCTCATTAGAAGATGTTATAAGAATTTAAAAGATTTGTCAAATAATATTAATTTTATTGAAAAGACGTGTAAGGAAACTAAGGGTATAGTTTTTAATGATTGTGAGACAATAAAGAATTAAACAAAATAGGTACTAATACAATGCCACAAGACCAATAGCACCAAATATTGGTATTAATTATGCGGCTTGATCACATAGGATCAGCATGACTACCTGAACTATCAAATATTGATAATCGAAAAAAATACAAAAATGTTGCGGAATGTCGTCGAGTGACAGATTGCAGTAGAGAAAGGGGTTAAAAAAAAACAAAACTAATACATTATACTCGTGATAATAAATAGGTAGGGATTTGTAATCTTGTGCACCTATCTATATAAAGCAATTATTTTGATAATTAAATGTATTGTGATGGGAATTGAAGTCGTTTTATTTTTTACTTAGTAAGTAGGTAAAGCAAAATTGACCTCCAAATAAAATAAAATTTATATTTTGATTAATGTCCCACCCAGTAAGGTAAAGGAAGAAACCGAGTAGCGGGAAAAGATTCTGTAAGGTACGAAGTGTGTGTAGAGTGTACGTGTCCATAGCCTTTGATACCAAGAATTAGTAGAACTCATAAGTTTCCCTAAATTCTGTTTCTGATAACAAAATATAAACTAATTCGTAATTTTAACCAAATTGGACATTCTGAAAATGGAAGAAAAGGGAGTGAGATATTTTGAAAATATCTATCCTGTTTTGACTCCCCACAATTATTATGATGGAGGTAAATACTTAAACTGATTTTGGAAATCTGAATGTGGTCATCGACTTTTGATTAACTTTATAAACAGCTGACTCCTAACGCATAAGTAAATAAATATAGCCTAACAGTAATTACGACTCTCTCGTACTCTAGGTACGACTGTCTGCCGAGGCGACAGTGGCGGCGGTCTAGCCATACCGCAGAAGGACTTCGAAGGAGACCAGTACTTCCTGCGAGGAGTGGTCTCCACAGCACCGAAGAGTGACCATCTGTGCAACGTCTACGCTGTGGCTACCTTCACTCAGATAACCTCGCATGAGTTCTTTATTAAAGCTGCGGTGAGTGTGATATTTGGACTAAGTCTAATTCGGGGGAGTTGTAATCAAGGTCCCTCCAGGGGCTTAGTAGCTGCAAGGAGGGGGCAGTGAAACTAAGAGGCGCAGGAGGCGGGAAGCCCGGCTTGCCTGGCTTCGAACCTGTAAGCCTGCGTTTTTCCGCAAAGAGGGTCCGCGTAGAAAACATCACTATTAAAAAATCACCTCGGCCCTTGGTGGCAAATTCAAGCCGGGGTTTACCACCGGCTTTGCGGGCTTTGAGACGATGGCGTGTCTGCGCCTCTCGGAGAGGGATTGTCCTTCGGGGCCGTGATGGGGCCTGAAAAGTCCGTCGCTATCTTCGCTGTCGCTGGGTTGGTGCATGTAGTCCGCGAAGAATTCCCACTGGCCTCGACAGAGCAGAGCGGGACACCGTGGGGGTTTATTTGCTAAACCTATGGCAGGGAGCCCAACATACCGGGTCGCTGTCCCCCGAGAGAGCGGCTCGCTCTGTCTGTCCTTTATAGAATTTAGTTTGATGCCCGAATTTTATTCCGACTGTATACTTTTCTTTCAGTTAACGGATGCTAGAACAGTAGCAGATACAGTGACACCCTTAATTGAAGATACAGCAGCAACAACAACTTCACCAAATAAAACAGCGAACGACCCGACTGATAAACCACCTGTCAATCCATTAAATACTGACGTGACTGATGTGGATACTGATACGGACGTAGATGATGTGGGTATTGCGGCGAATAAACCAGATCGTAAACCGCCCATTAGACCAGCAAGCAAACCAACAGCTAACAAAGGAAATAAAAAACCAAACCAAAACAAACCAACAGGTAGACCACCTCATTGGTGGATGACTGAAACAGAAAAACCAATATATGATGCTAACGGTATTCTTTTTGCTGTTAATTCTGAGTTAAATCCGGAATTATTTGCTCAATTGTATCCTGACTATTACCCTAATAATAGGACACTTAAACCTGGAGACAATCCAGTTAAAAACTCTACATACCCTGTTACAGACGAGATTAGTGATAGATTTAATAATAAAAATGACACTTTAGACATAAATAAAGCTATAACAAATGCTCCGCCCACGGAAAGTATTTTGGATAATATCCCAAATATTTTACAAAGACCTACAAACACGCAAGAAGTAATTGAGAATACCAATAACAATGCCCCAGGTACTACACCGGTGAGAGATCCTACAGCATTTGTTAATAAGCCAATGGTCTCAGACCTTCTTCCAGTCAATCTTGATCAAAATTCCAATAAACCAGCAGCAGCAGAAATACCTGTTTTATCATCAGATACAACAACATCAACTGTAACTTCCACACGGAAACCAGTACCATCAGTGCCATTAGAATTTGGTATCTTAGATCAAGCAACTCAGGCACCAGTATCATCAATTGGGAATGCTGATCAGAAACCTTTTTCACCAGGAACTCTGGAAGATCACCCACTAGTGCCATCACTACCTGAACTAGTCCATAAACCTGGTTTAGCCCAAGGACCAGTTCCTAGTAAGCCTTCCACAGAGAAACCAGACCACGAATACCGCCCCCCTCATCACCACCAAAATGACCCAGATTATAATGACTGGAAGTATTGGCACGATAATTGGCACAATGACCCTCAAAATTGGAATAATTATCATCACCATAATTGTCATGATCATGATTACCATTATAATTGGAATCATCATCAAAATTGGCATCATCAATATCAAGATTGGCCAAATTACCATCGAAATGGGAATAATAATCAAAATTGGCAGAACCACCATCATGAATGGTCTAATGATCAACAAAATAGGCCAAACGATCATCAGTACTGGCAGAATGATTACCAAAATCAAGCAAATTATCAACAGAACTGGCAGAATCATTACCAAAATGGGCCAAACAATCATCGAAACCAGCGGCTCGATGATCCAAATAGAAAATATGAACAATATTTGCATGATCTTCTAGTACAAAG
This sequence comes from Idaea biselata, assembly GCA_958496205.1. NCBI lineage: Eukaryota > Metazoa > Arthropoda > Insecta > Lepidoptera > Geometridae > Idaea > Idaea biselata. The sequence continues at coordinate 9,643,933 of OY292406.1, forward strand.
TTGGTTCAAAAGAAACTAATATTCCGGAAACTATACAGGGTGTTTCGACGAGGGGGTATTAAGCCGAAAGGGGGTTGTTCTAGAGGTCTAGGCGAACAACGTTTATTCTGAGACTTTTGGAAATCCAAACTTTTTATTCGTAAATTTTAATGTTGTATCACTAAAAAAACAGCTCTTTTTGTAAAAAAAAAGGCAATTAATGTTAAGATTGTAGTAGTCCAAACTAAATAAAAGAGCACCTTAAGGCCAATGACCTCAAACTCTAAAAAACAGCAGATTTTCATGCAAATTTTAAACTCAAAATTTTCTATTTCGAATTTCCTAAACTTGTAGAACAAAAGTTGTTCGCCTAGTCCTCTAGAACAACCCCTTTTCAGCCTAAAACCCCCTCCTCGGAGCACCGTGTATAACAAAATGTGCCAGTAGAAATTATATATTCTGTGCCAATAGTAAATAAAGGGTATTCGGGTTACGGTAAATAAATAATAGATTATATTAAATAAGTAGGTATACCTAGTTCATTTTAGTGAGTAATATAACTAATATACTTAGGTACTGTTAATTAACTGTTTACTTTCACATCTTCGTGGTAGTGTGAAATTTTAGTTTGGTGATAAACATTTTCCATTCATCTTCTAAAAAGAAAATATATAAAAACAAGAAAATTTGACCAGTGATTGAAATTATACTTAATTGAAAAAGTTTATTATCAGACGATTACATCTATAATGTTAATCCTGTCCTTCGAACTATGTGGCAAAATAAAGCGTATAAATGTGTATACATTTTTTTTTTCAAATGATTTATTAATAAAATTATCCGACATAAAGCTCCATCATACGTGATTTCTTAGAGGGGTTAAGCAGTAAGACGTTACGGGATCCTACTCCAAATTGGTGAATATCCCATGCCATAATATGACCGTGGTGAGTCCTAGGACATGTCGGTTTCCTCACAATGTTTACCTTCACCGTAAGAGCGATGTTATTAGCGCACATAACTTTATCTCGAAGAAAATGACATTGGTGCGCGGTCGGCCTAGATTCGAACCCACAACTCTCGGAATTAAAGTCAGGGTATCTACCACTAGACTAACACCGCTCTCCAAGCGATAGATTTACACCATTTACCATTGCCAATGTGACTATAATAATTAAGTACTAATGTCATAGACATTCCAGATAAATTGAAAGAAAGTCGCTTACGGTGGTACAGTCATCACGCTCACACGGTAACATCGCTCTTACGGTGAAGGAAAAACATCGTGAGGAAACCAACTGTCCTAGGACTCACCACGCGCACGATCCGAAGACATGGGATATTCAGTGTTTTCTATGTATCATATGTATGTATTTACAAAAAAAGTATAATATGTAGTATATCCGTTGTCTAGTACCCATAGTACAAGCCTAGTGCTTAGTTTGGGGCTAGATTGCGCTGTGTGTAACGTCGTGCAATATTTATATTTATATTTATTTTACAGTCATGTCTTGCTAAAGCCGGCTAGTTTTCCGAGTAAAACAAACATCTTGCTAGCCTGATTTCGTAATCCGTGGAAATGGCCTCACTACACGACTACACGGGATGCTGAAGATAGTGCGAAGTGGAGACGTAAGTAACTAAGAAAGCGGATCCCCGGGCTCCCGATAGGGACGCAACTAGGAACATCGCTCGGATGATGATGAATAAATTACTAAACAAAACAAAACAAAACTTTTCAACTTTCGTGCCGGTCACTATACCTACATGTTTAAAAGGTCTTTAAGACCTTATTAAAATTACACTAACATCCATTTTCTAACTATGTTGTTTTTTATGTCACAAAAGATAAAACCTCGGTTTTTTTACGCTGAAAAATGACGAAAGTATTCGCCGTTTCTAATAGAATGAGGAGAAACATTAACTTTTTATCCCGGCAGAGGGCGTTGGTCGACTAATCTTAGGTTTGAATTAAGAACTGTCAAACAGGTGATTTTTACAACTCTCGGCGCCAAACTGGCCATATCGGTCTCAGATCGAAAAAAAAAAACTCGGCGTTTTCATTGGTGGGGGACCATCAACAAAAAAAAAAAAAGATCATCCAACCCCAGCGCCATCTGCTCACAGCTTTGCGTGTGCCACCCCATTGCCTATTACGACAATAATTATTAACGTTATTTATTTGTACAGCCAATTTTATTAAGTGGTAGTAAAAACCAATTTTAAGCCATTGATGTTTTAAGCCCAATATTTGCAGGTTTGGATTTTGATATTTATGTTGGTTACAAAATCACAAATCATAAAAATATTAAGAGGATAGTCTCCATTCCCTTTCTCCATACAAACGTTAAATTTTCCTCCCTGGATAAAGACATTAGAGCAAATATGTTTATGCCATAAAACCTATATCTGTCATGACAATGCATCTACCTTTTTATTTTTTTTTATTTTCTAATTATAATAATAATAGGGAGGAAAATTTTAACTACGTTTGTATGGAGAAAGAGAATGGAGACTATCCTCTTAATATTTTTCCAAAAAAAGATTTCACGTTAACGCCAGTTTTTGTGAATTTGAACAATTCAAATATACACATCGATAGAGCTTCAAAAACTACACAAAATGGCATTTGACCAAAATGACTTTTACGACATTTGTTGTTTTAAGGGTCGATATAATCACGGTATATTCATAGTTATTATATCAATAATATAATTTCTATTATAATTAATATTAGCAATCAGTTTGTCTTAATTTCTTTGCCATCCCGTACCTACTAACAAAAAGCCGGCCAAGTGCGAGTCCATCTGAAGTGTGAGTTCACAGAATACATCTACTTACTTGTTATGATTTTTGAATTTATAAACATAAAAAGCTAATATTTTGGTATAAGTTTTAAATTATGAAATGGCAACACTGATAACGACTGTTACTTGTTTTTAAAAAAAAAGGGCGTGGAAAGGAAGTGGAATCGGTGGGGCTAGTTCGAGCCGAACTTAGACACTGCATTCATTCCTTGCCAAGCTTTGGTGATCGTAGGACAACTTGTCGAACCTCTGTTGGTTTTTTTGTAAACTATTATATTATAAGTTCTAAATGTTTAATGTATTCGTTGGAGAGTTAATAAATTGCTGATTGAAGACAACGTGATCTGGTTTCATTATACTTCAGAAGCGGGATAACCCAAAAATAAAGGTACGTACCTACTATTTTGTTAACGCCCACTATTTAAAAATTAACGGTTAACAGTGCTAAGAGCTTTTCTTTTTTTTTTCCTGTTCAAACCATAATATGATGATAATCGGACATAACTATTACATAATCGAGTGGTAGACTTACGCATTGCATTAGATTAGGGCGACTCCCTAATATGAAATGCGTGAGTTATTGCTATGTGAGATTGTGTGCGGATACTTGGCCGGGCTACTCCTTGGTGGTATCTTAGCGCTTTTCTCATAAACACATTTTACGCTGACAATTCTGGAGGTCACGTCAGGGCTACTCTCTGATGGCTCCCAGTCTTTGCTGGCTTACACTAAAAGGTTCATACATGCATGGATATGTCGTGATTATTGTTTTCATTTCATTTTAATTAGTTTATTCGATATACAGTCGGTATCGACCGGTACCGATTGTGTATTATGCTTATGCGATTATTAGATTTATTCAGGTTCGAAGCACTGAACGTTTAATTACAATCATTTTTGAATTTAACTACTTTCTGGTGAACAAATTTTTAATGTTCTATCAATTTGTCAATAACGCGAGAGAGATGATATAAAGTAAGAGATTATAGTAACCTGTATTATGTTATGTATTACCTGTATTATTTAATGAGATACATCGATTTGGATAAATTCAGGTTCAAAATTTTTAAATTGTCGTTCCTTCAGTGGATGTTAGGGGGCAAAATGTGTTGGCCTGCTGGTTAACTTGGCGAGGTGGTCCCTCACTAGTCTTTTGCGCAGGCTACACATATTTGTCGGATTAAGTTTAGGGGGCGATATGTATGGGCTCACTGGTTAACTGGGTTACACTGGTCTTTTGCGTGAGCTGCATGCAGTCGTCGGATTTTAGTGGACGAGAAGTGTGTTAGCTTGCTGGTTAACTCAGTGGGTATGTGCCTCTGTAGTCTTTGCGTAAGCTGCATACAATCGTCGGATATTTTAAGTAAGCTAGTTTGGCTTACTGGATAAAGTTGTTTCTTTTACTTTTATTAGAATGAAAATACCATCATAAGCAAGTTTTTATTAAATATTTTTACAACATAAAATAATGAATATATCCAGTATGAAAACATGTTTTTGGAACGGTTTATGTCGATAAGTGGTTTGTACATTGCAGGATAAATGGCATCTGATAATGAATGCGGTACGCCGCCCGGTACGCCGCCTGGTACACCAGTTCGGGCGTCCTCAAAGAGGCGTAGACGGGCTAAGAAGTCTGCGCGTAGGAGGACACCTTCTTCATCCAGTTCAAGCAGCGAGGATATACCCAGGAAGACACGTAAACATTCAGGTCGTCTTTCTACTAAGCACGTTCTAAAACTTTTGGCTAACTATAGCGGAGACAAGAGTAAGTCCTCTTTGCCGGTTCTAGGTAATAATAATTTAAACAATGTTTTGCCCGAGTTCGATCCCGCAAATAGGACCCAAACCACCGAATGCTGGCTAAGAAAAGTTAACGAGTGTGCCATCATTTATGGGTGGAATGAGAAACAAATAATTCACTATTCCTTACAAAAATTGGTCGGCTTGGCGAAACGGTGGTTCGAGTCCTTGCCTACTGTAATCTACACCTGGGATGAATGGCAGGCAAAACTTAGAAAGGCCTTCCCTAGCGAAGAAAGCTATGGACGTCTTTTGGAAGAGATGTTAAACCGCACTTCTAGATACGATGAAAGTTTGCGTGAATATTTTTTTGATAAATTGTGTTTATTAAATAGATGCGAAATTGTAGGAAAAAAGGCAGTTGACTGTATTGTGTATGGTATAACTGATAGGTCTATACGTAACGGAGCACAAGCCCTAAATAGTTCTGAACCTGAAGATTTGCTCAATTTTCTTTGTTCCCAAAAGTCACAACCGTTTAACGATAGTAAATCAAAAATTCGTTCTGTTCAAACGAAAGGTCAGTCTATTAGCACTTCTAATCCTAACTTTCAAAATTCTAGTTCTGAATCTATAGTTTGTTACAATTGTAGGTCTAAGGGGCATCCTTTTCACAAATGCACCAAACCAATAGTGAGATGTAGACGTTGTAATAGAGTAGGACATGATAATGACGACTGTAAATTGACACCTTTCAACACTAAGAGTTCTAACTCCGCGACTTCTGAAACTTCTGAAAGGAAAACTTTAAAAATAGACATAGGGATGAAAGAAAATAATAAGTATTTTAAAACCGCTACTGTTAATCTTGATAATCTTTTAGCAGCCTACGTTGATTTCGGCAGTGAATGCACCCTTTTAAGTAAAAGTAATGCTGAGCTTTTAAGTTTGGAAAAGACTTTTGATCGGATCCCGGTAGTGCGAGGTTTTGGACAGTCGTCTGTCGTTCCCTTATACAAGTCTTACGTGACCATAAAGGTAGATGAGGTCGAAGCAGAAGTCGAAGTACTTGTAGTCGACGACATGCACATGCAAACTGCTATGATTATCGGCCAAAATTTCACAGAGTTACCGGGTGTCACTGTACTTAAGGACAGTCGTAGGCTGACTTTTTACAAGAGTCCTAGCCATGATTCCCTATCTTGCGATACTTCCAGTCTTAAGCTTCATACTTCCGATTCGGTTAGAGTTCTCAAAATTGAAGTTATTCCCGTTTGTGTAGAGTCTAGTTTTACTGGAGACATTTTTATTGAAGGTTATAATTCTATTGAACCCGGAAGGGAATATTGTTTACTTCAAGGTGCTTATTACATATCTGATGGTAAAGGCGAAGTAGTTGTTTCAAATCTGTCGCACCAAGCACTAACTATAGAAAAAGACACCTTATTAGCTAGAGCAATACCCTTTATTGAGCAGAATTCCATTCGAGTCAATAGGATTCGAGTGGATACCCCTACTTTGGCACCTCTGAACAAGGATGATATAAAAGTCGGACCAGGACTTAGTACTGAGCAGGTTAACCGACTTTACGACTTGTTGCAAAATTACCGTGATTGTTTTGCTACTAAGTTAGAAGAGATAGGTTGTGCGGTCGATGTTGAGATGAAAATTGATGTCATGGACAATAAACCAGTTGTATATCGACCGTATCGCCTGTCTCATAGCGAGCGTGAAACTGTTCGTGAGACTATAGATGAACTTTTACGGTTTGATATCATCCAGGAGTCTAAATCTGACTATGCAAGTCCAATCTTGATGGTTAAGAAAAAGACTGGCGAACAGAGGCTATGCATAGATTTTAGAGCCTTGAATAACAAAACTGTGAAGGATCGCTTCCCTCTGCCTCTGATCGAAGATCAGGTTTCAAATTTAAGCGGAAATAGCTTCTTTACCACTCTAGACCTCGCGTCTGGTTACTATCAAATCCCCGTAGCCAAAAACAGTCAACATCTAACCGGGTTTGTTACTCCCGACGGGCATTATGAGTTTAAAAGGATGCCCTTCGGTTTAGCAAACGCCCCGGCTGTTTTTCAGCGGATGATAAATAAAATTCTAGGCAATAGACGCTTCGAATATGCACTGGCGTATCTAGATGACGTATTGATACCTTCAAAATGTATCGAGGAAATGTTCGAGCGATTAGAAGATATTTTAAATCTTTTTCGACGAAACTGCCTCACTTTGAAGCTATCAAAATGTCGTTTTTTTGACAGCACTGTCAGTTACTTAGGATATGACATCTCCTCAGAGGGTATTCGACCCGGCGAGGTAAAGGTGTTGGCCGTTAGGGAGTTTCCTACACCGCGTAACGTCCACGAAATTCGTCAATTCTTAGGTTTGACTGGATTCTTTCGTAAATTTATAAAGGGATATGGTGAGGTAGCGCGTCCTTTGACATCATTGTTGAAAAAGGACTCTGAATGGTGTTGGTCTGACGCAGAAAAACAGGCATTCAATTTTTTAAAGGATAAGCTTGTAAACCGACCAGTTTTGGCACTTTATGACCCCAAACTTGAAACTGAATTACACACGGACGCTAGCTCTCTAGGCATAGGAGGTATACTTATGCAATGGCAAATGGATTCGCGGGTTTTGAAGCCTGTCGCATACTTTAGTCGGCAGACAACCCCCGAAGAAAAGCATTTGCATTCATATGAGCTAGAGACGTTGGCTGTCGTGTGCTCATTAAAAAAGTTTCGGGTATATTTGTTGGGTTTGCATTTCAAAGTATATACGGATTGTGCAGCTCTTAGAACCACAATGACTAAGAAGGATCTGATTCCACGGATAGCTAGGTGGTGGCTCCAAATTAGCGAGTATACCTTCGACATTGAATATCGAGCAGGTGTTCAAATGTCACATGTTGACGCATTGAGCAGAAACACCAGACTGTCCGTGGATCCGGATGATGACAATTCCGTCTCTGTGTATACAATTGAGAAACAGAATTGGCTCCTAACTTTACAAATAGCAGACCCCGACATCTTTAGAATCCATAATATCCTAAAACCAGAAGACGATATCGCGTGCAAGGACGTTAGGAAAAATTATGTAGTTAAAAACCACGCTGTATACAGGAAGGTCGATGAACGATTATGTCTAGTTGTACCGCGAAGTGCAAGATGGCAAATATGCCGTGCTAATCACGACGATATTGGTCATCAGGGTTACGCCAAAACTCTGGATAGTATTCGACGTGATTATTGGTTTCCTAAGCTTAGAAAATTCATAAAGAAGTATGTTGCTGCCTGTTTAGAGTGTGCTTTTAACAAAGACAACTCATCAAGGAAGAAATCTGGTCATTTATACCCAATAGAAAAGATTAATGTTCCTTTTCACACGATCCACATAGATCACCTCGGTCCCTTCGTTAAAAGTAAAGATTGTAATAGTTATATACTTACCGTAGTAGATGGTTTTACTAAATATGTGTTCGTCAGGGCCGTTAAGGACCTTAAAACTAAAAGTACAGTTAAGGTTCTAGAAAAAATCTTCTATGACTTCGGGGTCCCAGCTAGGATTGTGTCCGATCGTGGAACCAGCTTTACGTCTTCAGCTTTCACAGCTTTCTGCGATTCTCATGGCATTAAACACATACTCAACGCAGTCGCTTGTCCTAGGGCAAACGGCCAAGCGGAACGGTTCAATCAAACAATTCTAAACTCATTGGCCTCTCAAAACGCTTTCGGTCATGAACGTGATTGGGACAAGTGTTTGGGCAAAGTGCAATTCGGTATCAATAATACAGTCAACACCTCAACCCGCAAAACCGCGACAGAAGCTTTGTTTGGATTTAAATTACGCGATGATTTAGTAAACAAACTCGATATAGGTAATCGTGAGAATGATCTCAACTCTGATTTGCAACAAATCAGAGAAGAAATAAGTAATAACATAGGTAAGGACCAAGAGAAGCAAAAAGAAAGGCACAATAGAAATCGCGCTCCTGCTCCTTCTTACGAAGTAGGTGATTTAGTTAAAATATCACGGAATAACTACGACAACAAAAACCAAAGCACAAAGCTCCTGTCTAAGTTTGTCGGTCCCTACAAAATAACCGAGGTATTAGGTAACGATCGATACAGGATATCTGAAGTTCCTGGGTTTAACAAAAAAGGTAAACCTTATAACACTGTTATTGCCGTTGATAGAATTAGACCGTGGATACATATAAAAGCTTTAGAAATACATAATACGGATAGCAGTAGCTCTGACGAGCGCAGTAGTAATTGTGAATAGCAATAGATAATCATGTAAAATACTTGCCTCTATGTGGTAACCTTCATATGATTATTTTTCTATAAGTGGTTCATTTTACTGTTTAAATAAAATGAACTATTTATTCATATCATTAAATTATTAATTATATTATTAATTCATGAAGTATTAAGTAGGTATAACAATGTAAATTGAAACTATTACGTTAATTAAGAACAAAAATAAATAATGATTAATGATTTGCTTTTACAGTGTGTTTAATATGTATAAAATAATGTACTTAATGTAATATGTAAATAATAAACAAAAGAGTATATTTAATTACGCATCTACAGGGATTAATTAACGATCGAATGTTATGATTATATTAACTAGTTTTTGTACTTGTTGTTTAGAAATTTACATCTTGCATAAATAATTATTGTTAAGTTAAAACTTATTTTAGATAAATAAAAATAAGACTTGTTGTTTAATTAGGTAATTACAATATTAAAATTTACAATGATAGTTAAATTAGTTTTAGTTAATAAGAAAATCAAGCAAACTAAGTGTGTGTGTGCTGGTCAGGAGACAGCACGTTATCAGATGGCCGAATGTTATGATTTTTGAATTTATAAACATAAAAAGCTAATATTTTGGTATAAGTTTTAAATTATGAAATGGCAACACTGATAACGACTGTTACTTGTTTTAAAAAAAAAAGGGCGTGGAAAGGAAGTGGAATCGGTGGGGCTAGTTCGAGCCGAACTTAGACACTGCATTCATTCCTTGCCAAGCTTTGGTGATCGTAGGACAACTTGTCGAACCTCTGTTGGTTTTTTTGTAAACTATTATATTATAAGTTCTAAATGTTTAATGTATTCGTTGGAGAGTTAATAAATTGCTGATTGAAGACAACGTGATCTGGTTTCATTATATACTAAGTTTCATCAGTAAGTTCTTATAAACTGACGAACAAATAAACTGCATTAAAGTACAAGACTACTTTGAAATAAATATTTTAATTAAGTAAGTCCGTCCGTCCGTCTGTCCGTCTGTCCGTCTGTCCGTCTGTCCGTCTGTCCGTCTGTCCGTCTGTCCGTCTGTCCGTCTGTCCGTCTGTCCGTCTGTCCGTCTGTCCGTCTGTCCGTCTGTCCGTCTGTCCGTCTGTCCGTCTGTCCGTCTGTCCGTCTGTCCGTCTGTCCGTCTGTCCGTCTGTCCGTCTGTCCGTCTGTCCGTCTGTCCGTCTGTCCGTCTGTCCGTCTGTCCGTCTGTCCGTCTGTCCGTCTGTCCGTCTGTCCGTCTGTCCGTCTGTCCGTCTGTCACCAGGCTGTATCTCATGAACCGTAATAGCTAGAAGGTTGAAATTTTCACAGAAGATGTATTTCGGTTGCCGCTACAACAACAAATACTAAAAACAAAATAAAACAATTATTTAAAAGGGGCTCCCATACAACAAACGTGTTTCAAAAATAACAAGGAGTCAGGACAGGACTTGGTCAGGACAAATCGAGTTGGTCATGGAATTCAAAATGGCTGCCCTATCTGTCAAATATACCAGTCTGCCTTACTTACCAAAGAGTTTCTTTTATGTTTCAGATTTTCTTTGTGCCAAGGTTTTTTTTTTTGAGTGATTCGGTCGTTTGATGGGAGTAAGAATCGAAGATAAATATTTCATATTTTCCTATAAAATTTAAAAATTGGTTGTTGTAAACCATTTTAGGGTTCCGTATCCAATTGTGATAGTGGTACGGAACCCTTTATGCGCGAGTGTCGCACTTGCCCCGTTTTTAATTTAGGTTAATGTAAAAGGTTTGCATCGGTACCTACTTATTAAAATATTCATTTGAAAGTGATCCTGAACTTTGATGCAGTTTGAATAAAATTGTGTGCCTATTTGATCTTCGTCATGTTGTGCTGTTGTGCGCGTTTTTTATTGAAAGTGATGGTGACCGTCTCCGGAACTTTTAGTTCCATGGACGGTCACATGTGTGACTACACTGTGTCCCGTCAGTGTAGTTTCGGGAAAAAGTGGCTGGGACATACGGACGGACAGGCAGACATGACGAATCCGTGTTTTGCCATTTGGCTACGGAACCCTAAAAAGGCCATGGTGTCGTCGGTGGCGCGGTTTCATCATAGTCGAACGCCTATGCAGATGACGTCATTGCGAAGTCATGATGTTATGAGTAAGTACTTAAAATACTAAGTAAGGAAAATATTTTCAAAGAATTTTTTAAATAAAAAAAACTATTTTTTATTATTTATTTACTCTTTATTTGCTACCAGCACAGAATACGTAATAGCGATAGGCACATTTGGTTGAATCAACTCTACACTTTTACCTTCTTTTGAAACAGACTTTCTACTATGTACTTGAAAATCATGCAAAAACTGTTCAGTTTTCCTATTTGAGTCATAGATTCTCAGATTCTGATGATTGTTTGGCCCAATTCGGTGATATCTTAGCCAGTTCTGATGATAGTTTTTCCTATTCTGATGATAAAAAGGCCAGCCATGATGGTGGTTCTGCAATTTTTGATGATTATCCCCCTTCTGATGGTAATTTTGCCAATCTTGATAATTATAGCAATTAAGGTGTTGGTTATTCAATAGATGGTATTTAAGTCCTGATTTCTCTAAGGATGGCTTACTAGAATCGCCTCCTTGGGAAAAAACAGGTATTAGGACTAGCCTAGGTTTTGATGGCATTGGTCTAGGGTTAGGTTCGGATGTTGTTTTCTGATCAGTATTCACTGTTGATGATAATGGTGCCGGAATCAAGGTTCCAAATTCTAATAGCACTGACAGTAAAGGTATCTGTCCTGATGATAAAGTTGGTTTTAGTGTCTCCAATAATAAGACTGGTACTTTTTCAGGAGTATCTGCTGCTGGTTTATTATGATTTTGATCTGGATGAACTGGAAGTAGATCTGAGAACATTGGCTTACTAACATATGCTGTAGAATCCGTCACCGGTGCAGTACCTGGGGCCAAAGTTGATGTCACAGAATCCTCGTTATTAGCATTTTCAATATCTTCTTGCGTGTTTGTAGGTCTTTGTATAATACTTGGGATATTATCCAAAATACTTTCCGTGGGCGGAGCATTTGTTTTAGCTTCATTAATGTCTAAAGTGTCAGTTTTATTATTAAATCTATCACTAATCACGCCTGTAACAGGATCTGTTGAGCTTTTAACTGGATTGCCTTCAGGTTTAGCGATAAGTGTCCTATTATTGTTAGGTTGTATAGGAAGATTTATATTAGTATTTGATGGATTGACAGGCGGTTTGTCACTCGGTTCGTTTGCTGGTTTATTTGATGATGATGTCGTTGTTGTCGCTATATCTGTATCAATCAAAGGTTTGTCTGTATCTGCAAGTGCTTCAGCATCCGATACCTGTAAAATAGATGGAATTATCTGAATAAAACCTAGTCGGTACCTTAATTTAATTGTTAAAAGAAATTAGATGAAAATATAACGAGAGGCAACAAAGTTTCATAATTAAATCACATGCAAGTTTTAATGCCAAATAGATACCTATACTTATTAGTCTAAATCGCACTCACCGCAGCTTTAATAAAGAACTCATGCGAGGTTATCTGAGTGAAAGTAGCCACAGCGTAGACGTTGCACAGATGGTCACTCTTCGGCGCCGTGGAGACCACTCCTCGCAGGAAGTACTGGTCTCCTTCGTAGTCCTGCTGCGGTATGGCTAGACCACCGCCGCTGTCGCCTCGGCAGACTGCGGTGCCTAGAATAAAATGGGTACCCGCAAATAAATTATATACTTTCAGGACAGATAATTAGGCCGACAGGAATTAGGTAAGTAGGTAGGTACCTATTTACTTCTTAAACACAGAAATATTCATGATGTAGGTATTGCACGGCTTGTTAAAATTATGTAAATGAAATTCATTCTAAATGATGGTGAAAATAGAATCTAAGAAGTTTAGCATAAATACGAAAATAGCTACTTTGCATTATAACCACGTTTATTAGGCACATTACAAACAATAACCGCTAATGAAAATACAATTACAGGCATTAACATTTTCAATAAATCTAAAATATAAGTCTAAACCGTCGTCGTGCACGACAGCCTCACGAGACAAGATGCTGGGGGCATGTACTTATAGTTATAATTATTATAATTCGCTAAGGCAGGAACACGCCAGCTCTGGGATCAGCGGTTGCCACGATCAAGTCCACTGACAGCTCTCTCAAATACGACCTGGAGGGTAGCCTGGAGGGTTACTGCGGTTCGTTTCGATACGACATCGATACTGTCATACGATGATTCTACTGTCACATTCTGATAGTAGGCTGACAGTAGAACCATCGTTATGACAGTATCGTTGTCGTATCGAAACGAACCGAAGTAACCCTCCTGGCACTGGGCCCCTAGCCGTCAAGGCATCGCACTAGCAGCTGTCTTACTAGCCTGCACTTGGGTACACACCTGACAACTTCCATACTCCCACGGAATAAGCGAGCTCTTTGCCACCAAAACGAACAATGCTGTTTGGCTCCAATACTGTCAGCCGAGGCAAGAGCCTGACGAAGGTAATTAAGGGCGGAATGCCGCGAGATACGGCCTGCATCTCTCTGGCACTAAATGCCGTTGCGAGCCAAAATCAAACGCGTGTGCGTTTGTGGGCGCCTCCGCCCCATAAACGCACACTTTGATTGTGTGACACGCTCTCTGATTTTATTAAACTACATAAGGACTTACGTTCTCACCAAAATACACAAGATCATGCTCATAATAATTTATTCGTTTTAATTAATCCTTAATTATTTCACAATCATGAAAAACTAAACCTTTAATATTTTTACACTTCTTTTCAATAAAATTTCCATCTGCCGACAAATCATTGAGAGTTTTGGCACATCTTTTGATATTAGTATTTTTAAGGCTTTTACAGAATACGTAGTTATCTTCTTCTGTTTTTGGCGTGGCGACTGTGTAATCCTTAGGGTCATCGTCTGAAGATTCTGTTGTGGGAGCTGTGCCCAAATCATTACCATCGTCTTCTGTTATAGGACTTAAATTAGATTCGCTATTGTTAATATCGGTGTTTTCACCATTGTTGATTTCAGTATTCTCGCCTACGTTAGTGTTTACTCCAGTATTTACGTCTGCGTTAGAAGGTGGATTGGTTCGTGCTACAGAATCAGGAGGTTGGTCAACGTCACCAATGGACGGTAGAGCTGGACCTGGGGATTTTTTTGCAGTTTCTGACATCTGTAAAGAAATATCATCTGTAAAACATGTCTTTTTATAACGTAAGTCCCGATTCCGTGGGTATGTGAGATAGTAGTCAAACTTTAATCTATCGTGTGTGAAAGAAACAATTTGTGACAACGCACGAAGGGTTCAGTACAACCCTTCGTGCGCGAGTCCGATTCGCACTTGTCCGGTTTTTGTTAACTCACCACGGCATTGATAAAATGTCTATGCTTCGCCACATGGGTGAATGTCGTCACAGCGTAGACGTTACACAGATGGTCACTCTTCGGCGCCGTGGAGACCACCCCTCGCAGGAAGTACTGATCTCCTTCGTAGTCCTGCTGCGGTATGGCTAGACCGCCGCCGCTGTCCCCTCGGCAGACTGCCGTACCTAGGGAGAATGGCTCGATCAATAAATTATTGTATTGTCTCGTAATGAGATTATGTTTACTGATTAATTATACTTAAAACATGGTGTATTCATGCATGAGTATTTCCAGTATGTGAACATATTGGTTCTTATAATGCCGGGTAGCGTTTTCTTAAATTAATATGTAAGTAATAAATAGTAGGTACCTACTTGTTTATTTTCAGTGTTTCATAATGCCAATTATACGATTTTAAATTTACACTACAAATATTATTATACAACGGGGTATTTAGGTACCATGTTTAAATTTGTATTTTCACGGCGCTCGATATTTCGCCAGTAATTTCAACTGGCGAATTGCCAATTATACTTATGTATTTAATGCGCAGTATATAAGTGTTTTTGCAATAAAATAAACAAGTTAATAAAAAACGCTTTTCTGTTATGAAATAGTTTAAAAACAGATATAATCAGATTTTTATAAGTTTGAATAAAATAAGCAATCAGTAGGTAGGTACTTACCTAGCTAGTTATAAAGCACTACACCTTTGATGACATAACAACAGCTAAAATCGAAAAGCCGGGAAAAAACCGTTTTATATTTAATATTTTTTTCAAAATGATTTTTTTTAACGGAAAAAATAAATCACGTTTTCAGGGACACTACACTTAGAATGCTAAAGGCAGATCCGTTAAAATAATTGCAATACGCGATTAGTACATCGTTTAAATAGTTTCATTACGCGATTACATTCTTTAGAATAGTTTAAAAAAAAACAAAATTCATTTATTTCATAATCATGGGATTCATGGGTTACAGGGATCTTACTAAATCACAATTTTAGGTTTAGGTTAGTTTCATTACAAAACTATTTTAAGGATCTAATGTAGGTTAGGTACCTATATTGTGAATTACAATATACATGAAATCGCGCTCTATTGATGCAGCGCTCGATGTCCAAGTAAAGGCGATGCTAGTGACGTAATATTGTTACCATTATTATATCCAGCACAGATCTTGTCATTGGTGATGGATGTGAGGAAGGAAGGCTCCGCTCCATTGATGCAGCGCTCGATGTTCAAGTAAAGGCGATGCTAGTGACGTAATATTGTTACCATTATTATATCCAGCACAGATCTTGTCACTGGTGATGGATGTGAGGAAGGAAGGCTCCGCTCCATTGATGCAGCGCTCGATGTTCAAGTAAAGGCGATGCTAGTGACGTAATATTGTTACCATTATTATATCCAGCACAGATCTTGTCACTGGTGATGGATGTGAGGAGGGAAGGCTCCGCTTCATTGATGCAGCGCTCGATGTCCAAGTAAAGGCGATGCTAGTGACGTAATATTGTTACCATTATTATATCGAGCTCAGATCTTGTCACTGGTGATGGATGTGAGGAAGGAAGGCTCCGCTCCATTGATGCAGCGCTCGATGTCCAAGTAAAGGCGATGCTAGTGACGTAATATTGTCACCATTATTATATCCAGCACAGATCTTGTCACTAGTGATGGATGTGAGGAAGGAAGGCTCCGCTCCATTGATGCAGCGCTCGATATCCAAGTAAAGGCGATGCTAGTGACGTAATATTGTTACCATTATTATATCCAGCACAGATCTTGTCACTGGTGATGCATGTGAGGAAGGAAGGCTCCGCTCCATTGATGCAGCGCTCGATGTCCAAGTAAAGGCGATGCTAGTGACGCAATATTGTTACCATTATTATATCCAGCACAGATCTTGTCACTGGTGATGGATGTGAGGAAGGAAGGCTCCGCTCTATTGATGCAGCGCTCGATGTCCACTACCGGCAGTTGGACCACGTTCAGGATCTGGGAGGCGGCGCCGTCGGCGCTGGTCAGACCCCAGCCGGCCACCTGACCACATACAGACATTGAATAAATATGCAGACATCGCGAGGCATGTGCCACGAATGGTTCGCCTCGCATGCCTCGGGCTGTGTGGACGTGTGTGCGATCGTGGTGCAGTTGACTATTAGGTATCCAAAGAGGATATTACCGCACCGATAAACCATACTTACACCACTTTTACAACTTTTACACCATGGACCCTGTTTTCGTCCTAAGGATCGTTATGGAGAAATACAGAACGAAGAATACGTCTCTGCATTTTCTGTTCCTGGACTTGCAGGAGGCCTTCGACTGTGTTCCTCGCGTGATGACCTGGTGGGCGCTGCGGTCCAAAGGGGTGCCAGAAACGTATATTGATATGGCGCCTCCGCCCGGCCGCGGCGGATTGGGAAGACCCAAGAAGTTCTGGCTTGACGTCGTAAGTGCGGATATGGGTGCAAATGGCCTCACTACACGGGACGCCGAAGATCGTGCGAAGTGGAGACGTAAAAGTAGGAAAGCGGACCCCGGGCTCTCGAGAGGGATGCAACCGGGAACATCGCTCGAATGATGATGATGATGATGACACCACTTTTACAAATGTACACTTTGGTATTCATTTTCAATAACTCAAAAATAATAAAATTATTAGCATCTAGGAGCGGTGTTGGTCTAGTGGTAGATACCCCGGCTTTCATTCTGAGAGTCGTGGGTTCGAATCCAGACCGACCGCGCACCAATGTCTTTTTCTTTAAGAAAAAGGTATGTGCGCTAATAACATCGCTCTTACGGTGAAGGAAAAACATCGTGAGGAAACCAACATGTCCTAGGACTCACCACGGTCCGAAGACATGGGATATTCAGTGTTTTCTATGTATCATATGTATGTATTTACAAAAAAAAAAAGTATAATATGTAGTATATCCGTTGTCTAGTACCCATAGTACAAGCCTAGTGCTTAGTTTGGGGCTAGATTGCGCTGTGTGTAACGTCGTGCAATATTTATTATATTTATTTATAACCTCAAGTGTTGACGTTTTATTTACGTCGTCACGTTTTAGCACTAGGGACGCCATGACACTCACGACTGTCGGAAACGAATTTTAAATCTACCTATATGTAAACTAAAAAGGGATTTTTTCCTACTTAACATTAATTGTGTGATTTACAGGACAGTGTTTTAATAAATGCTATTTACCTATTATTATAATATACTCTTAATTACAAAATATATCTATATGTACCTACCTTCCCAATCTTCCCGTCTTGTAGTTGTATTTTATCAAGTGTATTATCGAAATCGATACAGGCAAGCCCGACACTCGTGCCGGTGAACTCCAGCGGGGTGCTAAGCAGTAGCACGGCAAGGTCGTCTTGGAAGTTGGTAGCGCTTCCCCGGAAACGAGGTGGGATACGAATTTCACGAACCTGAAATATCAATAAAACGTGTGGCACTCGAGGACGGCCGCGGTAAAGCTATTGCATAGCATTTTTTATCAACTTATGCAATTATAATCATGTATTTAATTTGTACCACGTTACCATGGCTAACATGTAGCTCGCCCGAGCTACGTGGTAGGCGGAGTGGGGGGTGTTAGGTTTAATTTTCGTTACGGAATTTCTTGATTCGGTGGCCGCGCTCAAAGCTCGCGATAAAAGCTATGCAATAGCTTAATAAATATTTAGGAATATCGTGCTTAGTGTAGAACCGATGTCTAATTACCTATGTAATTTGTAAAATGTCTAATTTCATACTTAGTAGTAAATAAAATGTCATATTAATATTTTGATGTGAAACATCTATAGGCGCGGGTAAACCTAAAAATTCGCGATACAGGTCATGGCGACACCTCGCTACGCTATAAGTAAATTGTTACGTATTATATCAATAACGCTGTGTCATGCCTACTCATGCCAATTTGGCCAGAAATGAAGATGATACTACTAGACTAAAAATGAACTCACATTAGATTTAGCGGCGCTGCTCGTGTCGTTAGCGGCGTTCCACGGTCGGTAGATCTTGCCAGCTGCTACAGCGAAGTTTTCAGCAGGAAGCTTCTTTTTTATATCGTTCCAGAAGCAGTGGGCAGCTGGAACAGGCAGAGATAAGCCGTTAACAGTAGTGAGCTTTGTTAGATTGATTTAAATCATAAAAAACATCAAAAACTGCTGACGGCCGACTAGATAGAGGGGCTTTCGTTTACAAATTTGGCACAACTCATGCTAACTCCCCAAAAATTTAATAGAGATCCCTTACCAGAGATGACGACGTTATTCCTGACAAGGGTACCACCGCAGATCTGCATGAAGGGGCGTGTGGTCTTCGTGTAGATACCGACGTGCCATGGGACGTCACCGTGCTTAGCCGCGTTGCCGCCTGCCACGAACGAACCTATTGGCAGCCGACCGCATTCTGGAAGAATAAGATTGAAGAAACTTAATCCCTAGCAGATGTTACCTGGGCACCCGCACACTAGATACCCTACCCATCGCGACTGAGCATACTGGTTGTCAGCAGCTAGCCTGAAAGCTGCAACGCCTTATGTGGGGGCCGTGGACATCACGTGGATTTCCGATAAATAACAACCCTAGTCACAAAATGATATAGCGTCCCCTTGTCACCCGCCTTTCAGTATAAGGAAAAGCGGCTGTTCCCTACAGTGCCATGTAACTTCTTTGAGGATCTGTTATAGACAGCTTGTGTCCCCGAGTCGCTGGCCTAGGAAAGGCGAGCTTCTTTGTACTTAAGTGACACTAGCTGATTGCCCAGAATAATACCCACCGATCGAGTACCTATAATATTATACTTACTAGCAGCTGGTCCCGATGATCTTTCAAATCCAGCGATTCCACCACTCGGGATCGTACACTTTGATTCCCTGTTGTCGAACCCCATGCCGCACGACACCAAGCTCTGATCCTCGGGACTCACTTGACAATCAGCTGGAATAACAAAGTTAATTAAATCGAAACAAGACATTTACAAAAACATTTAGAGTGCGATCATTGTTCTAATTTAATGCCATCGGGATAAAAAACGTGTTCTGCAATATTCTAGAAGAAATTGAGCTGAGAATTTAACTTATAGAGCATTCCAATATTTTAAGATAATGCTTTTAACTTGCATTTTCCATTTGAAATGACTATTGGATTCGGTAATATAAATAAAATTAATAACGGGCCAAGGATACTTCCTTGTGGTACTCCAGCTATTATGTTTTCTGAGTTATAATTCTAATATTTCTTTTCTATTGTTTTATTATTTTTCTTGAAGTAGTCTAGCACTGTTTTTTGACTTCTATTTTCTAAATGATATTTTAAAAGAGCTAGTTTTGACTCTCTTATATCTAATATATCAAAAAGAATGCTATGTTCCACGCAGTCAGAAGCCTTTGACAGGACTATAAATATAGCTTTTGTGTATTTTTTTATTTTTAACCAAAGAAATCCAGCATTTATAAATCAGTGTAAGGTTTAAAATAATTAAGCACTTACTTATAAACTATGTATCGTTTGTCTTTTACTGTGACATGAAGTTTCAGAGTTGATAGACAGGGACAGACGTTACACAAACTAAGTTATCGTCATAAGTAAGGGAATAATTTTATATTAATTAGGTTTACTTACAGACACAACTAGGTATCTCCGAGATGTTCCCATCGTCACAGGTGACGAAGGAATCACCGACCATTGTGAATCCCGGGTTGCATGTCACCTAAAGAAACAATCCTTCTACATTAATTGACCTTATAAATAATACCTCGTTGTTAAATGAAGACTATGATTTGACACATCTTCATGAACAAAATAACGTCAAATACAAAGGACCAAAACGTCAGATCATAGTCTGAAATTTAAAAAAAAACCAGCCAAGTGCGAATGGGACGCGCGCACGAAGGGTTCCGTAACATTATGCAAACTTGATAACGTTATGCAACGCTAAGCATTTATTTTTAGAATTTAAGCATAAATATTTGCACCCGGTGGGAATCGAACCGGCAACCTTATGGATTGCAGTGGGGCATTCGCACGACACCCCACTGAGGTCGTCAGTATATTTTATAAAGATAAAATTTCATCGTAATTTTCCCACTCACCGTGTATTCATATTTGTAAACCTTTGTGACGGACGCATTTATCTTCACATTCGAGTAGTATATAACAGGTCCCCCTTTAACTAAATAATAATTCATCAGCTCCCCCTCGCCATTCGCCACTTTGGGGGGAGGATAATCACATTTTTCACTAAAACAAAATCAAAATTAATGTGTTTTCATCCTACTAGGTACGTAATATAAAAAATTGGCCAAGTGCGAGTTGGACTCGCGCACATAGGATTACGTACTACTATCACAATTGGGTACGGAACCCTGAAATAAACCCTGGACCAACCAATCCGTGAACGCAACGCAAACGGTAACATTTATTTTACCACTAGCGCCAGTCTATCATTACATCACTAGTGGTAAAATACATCGCGGTATTGTTGCATTTTTATGTACCTACTTAAATCACGTTTATTGTGTGGGATAAATTAAAAATTTGTTTAATTATGTTAATATTTGTTGTAATTAGGGAATGCATCCCGATCTCGCGAGATCCCGAGTAATTTTTCGGGATCAATCCCGAAGCATAATATGACGAGATCCCGTTCGAGATTGACGAGATTGGGCGGCAATGGTCAGCGATGCTACACACGTCCGAAAGGGCATTCTCAGCAGCTGGGTAGGTACATTGCAACGGACATTAGATGCCGGTTGGCAGATATTAACACTTGATTCACTTTATTTTTAGGGTTCCGTACGGAACGGAAAACGGAACCCTTTATACATTCGTCATGTTTGTCTGTCTGTCCGTCCGTCCGTATGCCACTTTTCTTCGAAACTATAAGAACTACACTGTTAAAACTTGGTAAGTAGATGTTTATGTGAACCGCATTAAAATTTTCACACAAAAATATAAATAAAAATTGGGGTTCCCCATACTTAGAACTAGAACTCAAAAAAAAAGCATCAAACCTATACTTGTGGGGTATCTATAGATAGGTCTTAAAAATGATATTGAGGTTTCTAATAGATTTTTTTCTTAAGTGAATAGTTTGCGCGAGAGACACTTCCAAAGTGGTAAAATGTGTGTCCCGCCCTTGTAACTTCTAAAATAAGAGAATGATGCAAACTTCCAACGAAAAGGTTTGAACAAGATCTAGTAAGTTGTTTTTTTTAATACGTCATAAATCGTAAACCGCAATTTACCTTTCGAAACAAAACATGTTATATGATAATGGTACGGAACCCTTTGTGCGCGTTTTTAAGAAATTATTTTCTAAATCCCCCGACTACTTTTTAATCTCCTTGAGCTACACCTACTTACTTTTGTTTTGATTATGTGGACGTTAATAAAACTCTTAATTATTTAGTTAGTAATATTCGTAATATTAAAGAATAAAGGGTCTTTTGTTTTCTTTAAATAACCTCGCTACCACAATTCTTATTGTTTAAAGAATACTGTCATGTAATTTTGTCAAAACTACTCGGGATCCCGAAAATTTCGTAGTCCCGAATTTACGATCCCGAGTCGGGATTGCATTCCCTAGTTGTAATAGAGCGGCAACAGAAATAACATCATCAGAATCTATGAAAGTTTCAACTGTCTAGTATCCACGGTTCATGAGATACAGCGTGACAGACGGACAGACAGATGCCTCAGCATTATCAGAATTTTCTTGAAATTGGCCCAACATTTTGGCTTTCCTATTCTGGCCAAAACAAATTTTCGAATAAGTAGGTAGGTACCTAATCTTTTTTTCTCATCGGTCCAATTTTTTTTAAGTATAAACAGCAAAAAAATACTGAGAATTAGATTTTTTAAATGTTGTTGCGCACAAATCTAACAATGCCAGTATTGTAAAATTTAGCATTTCTGGCTGTAAGTTCATTGCGTTCGTTCAGAAGTTCCGTTTGGTAGGTGGTAGGTATGTAATTAAAAACTTACCCAGTCGATTGTCCGGTGATGCCGGAAATTACTAGAACAAAACAAATTTTATTAAGTACTAGCTGTTGCCCGAAACCCGTCTGGTTTCGGCTAGTTCCGATGCCAGTCATCATTGACCATACCTTCTGCAATTAGATTTAATTTTGGCAATCTTTTTACGGCCGGCCGCCTGCCCGACACTAACCCTCTTAGAGATTATTGTTATTATTGGGACATATTGTTATTTAATATCGCTATGAAAAATAGCCAACTAGGAGTTATTCAGCTATCTAAATACATCACATAGCTGAAATAGCTCTTATAGATAGATTGGGAGCCGATGGTTGTCAAACCTTCCTCATCGAGTACTAAGTTGAGACTAATAATATGGTGGAAAGAACACTAAAAGTTATGCTTAAAAAAGTCGGTCAGCCTCGAGTCAGCCTGGGCCCGTCTGGAGTCAGCCCGTTTTTAGGGGAGCAATCGAGGGGTCAACCCTACCTCATCGAGTTCCAAGTTGGGACTAATATGGTAGAAAGTAGCCTAAAAGTTATGCTTTAAAAACTCGGTCAGCCTCGAGTCAGCCTGGGCCCGTCCCTAGTCAGCCCAGTCAATCGTTATTTTTTTTTGTAATTTTGAATGGATAGAATAATTTTTATTATTTGACACGGGTCAAGATCGCGTTAAAGATAATCATTATCTTCTCTTCATACTAGATTATGAAGAGAAGATAATGATTGACGACGGAAATCGTGGAAGTTTAAAAAGTGTAATGGATAGAATAATATTTAAAGAAGAATATTTTATTTATTATATTTATTTTTTATTTTTAGAATTATGAATTAAAAAGAATACTCACAAATTACACTAAGAAACAACCACAGCATCTTGACAACCACACTGCTTTAATAATGACAAACAAAAGTTAATTATCAAAGACAAATCGTGTTTACCGCTACATTTCTAGTAATAATCTTAGATGAGAACAAAAAACTGCAGATAAGTCACCTAGTCTCGGAAAATGAGACAATAAAACTGCGTCTAGCTGACGCACTAGTCTCAGTCGTATGTCGAACCGTTGCCGCGTGAGCACGTCCTGTCACACTGCGATTATCTTTTTGAAATCCTTAAGAATGTGTTTTTGCTTATTTACAAATGCCTGAATCATTCTTAAAGACAAATGTTTTTAAATACAATCTAATATACATATAAAATTTCCATGTCACAATGTTAGTTACCGTACTCCTCCGAAACGGCTTGACCGATTGAAATTTTATATGCGTATTCAGTAGGTCTGAGAATCGGCTACTATCTATAATTTATAAGGCAAAACAACGTTTGCCGGGACAGCTAGTAATTTTATAAAAATGCATGTAGGTGTTTCCAACTCATTTTTCGAATACGCAATGTTAGAATATACCGTATCTACTATTTTTGTTTTCATCTAAGGTAATAAACTGTTTTGAAGTTCCCAAACAAGTAGGTCTACCTCGGTGGAATGCGCTTCGATTAGATATGTACCTAACTAATGATTAATGAGGAGGAACACTAACTTTTTATCCCGGCAGAGGGCGTTGGTCGACTAATCTTAGGTTTGAATTAAGAACTGTCAAACAGGTGATTTTTACAACTCTCGGCGCCAAATTGTGGCGCCGAGAAACGGCGGTGGGGGGGACCACCAAAAAAAAAAAAAGATCATTCGACCCCAGCGCCATCTGCTCACACCTTTGCGTGTGCCACCCCATTGATTGCATTTACTATTTCCCCTTCTTTAAGAGGACAGTCTACCTACTCTTTTCTCCATACAAACTTAACAAACGTAGTCGACTGTTTCCTCCCTGGATAAAGATATTAGAAAAATATGTTCCTGTTTTGAAAAAATGCTTTCAAAAACTTAAGTACCCGGCGGGATTCGAACCCGCGACTATTGGTAATCCGAACCAAAGCATTTGACCGCTTCGCCACGGGTAGCCCTCCCGCCAGGTCGAAATTAAGGGTGCACCTCCTCGTGTGTTCTTGCGGCCTCGTAGTGACATCTACCGGCGAACTTTGCAGTTGACCGCTCTCTGTCTGATAGATCCCTAAAAATATATTTATTTATTTCTAGTTTATTTCCCATTCTTGGTAAATTCAATACATTTTAGTTGAAATAATAACAATTACACTGATTGTCTAATAGGTATGTCGTTTAGTAATTTGATGTCGTTATGATCTAATAAAACCAGTTAGGGACTTTAAACGTTCCGAAGCGCAGTGTAGGTACCAACCAAGTTTTGTGCGCGTGTGTGTGATTACTATCAGTGATCGGTGACAGCCTTTTCATCACCTATTTTTTGGGTTCCGTACCCAAAGGGTAAAAACGGGACCCTATTACTGAGACTTCGCTGTCTGTCCGTCTGTCACCAGGCTGTATCTCATGAACCGTAATAGCTAGATGGTTGAAATTTTCCCAGAAGATGTAAGTATTTCGGTAGCCGCTACAACAACTAATACTTAAAACAATACTAAAAAAAAAACATTTAAAAGGGGCTCTCATATAACAAATTTGTTTCAAAAAACAACAAGGAGATTTTATTACAATATGACAGGGGTAGGTCGCTTCGGGTAGTCTTGTGGAGTCCAGGAATTCATGATGCATAGGAAGGCTAGGATTCCCAAAGGTTTTATGGGTTTCGCGCTGCAAAAAAAGTAAAATGCCTTTTTTACAAAATATCATGATACTCCTATTCCAAAGTTGGTTGAAGTACCTACCCTATGTCCTTTGTCAACCCCTGGACTACCCCATGCAAAATCTCATTTAAATCGGTTAAGCCGTTTGACCGTGAAATACTTTTTTATAAAAAGATCATGATACTCTTTTTACAAAGTCGGTTGAAGTCCTTTCTCAACCCCTGGGCTACCCCCATGAAAAATCTCATCCAAATCTGTTGATCCGTTGGACCGTGAAATGCTTTTTTATACAAAACGTCATGATACTCCTTTTCCAAAGTCGGTTAAAGTATCCTATGTCCTTTCTCAACTCCTGGACTATCCCCATGCAAAATCACATATAAATCGGTTAAACGTTTGACCGTGAAATGCTTTTATATACAAAACATTATGATACCTACTGCTTTTCCAAAGTCGGTTAAAGTACCCTTATTTCCTTTTTCAACCCCTGGGTCTCTACTTTAATTCTGCGAACGATAAAACGAAACGATAATTCCAGAAGAAAATCTCTCATCTATCCGTCCGAAAAGAAGACCGTTCAAAATGGACCAGCTTTGTTCCACAGATATCATATTCGACACTTCAAACAATTTGTTGTAACAAATTGTTTCAATCGCAAGTTATGAAATATGGATTATTCGATTGATTACGTAAACTTAGAGCCATGGTGTTAGTATTTTCGTCCTATTCTTAATAAGTTAAAAGATATTGGGTGTTAAAGTTTCACATTTTTGGGAGTTTCACACAAAACACCACCAGATGTCGTTACTTGTCTCGAATGTCCATAAATCTGAATTTGTGAAACCATTAAATGACAACAGAATTCCACGTATCGGTCCAGAATTTATAAAGAAAAGAATTATTTTTAAATTATAAGATTTATTGACTGAAAGATGACACACCCAATATCTTTTAACTTATTAAGAATAGGACGAAAATACTAACACCATGGCTTTAGCTCGCATAAATCAATTGAATAATCCATGTCTCGTAATTTGCGATGGCACATAAAATAAAATTAAGGTACCTCTAACCCCCAGGTAAAATCCCTAAGGAAAAACGCCGATCTTCTTTAACTTTCTGACGGTTTTGAAGGACGGATGACGGATTTTCATTCTTTCTTTCGTTCGTTCGTAAAATTAAAGTACCCCTCGTGGACTACCGCCTTGCAAAATCTCAATACAAACCAACCGTGAAATCCTTTTTTATACAAAACGTTATGATACTCCTTTTCCAAATGACTGTGGCCCACTGAAATTAAACTATACAAGTACGCTGGTATTGGTATATCATACAAAATGACATAAGATCTTGGTGCCGCCCGCGCTGATTTGATTTGTGCCATGTTGCGCTGTTGACGCGCATTTTCTATTGAAAGTGATGGTGGCCGTCTGTGGAACTAATAGTTCCGTGGACGGTCACCATCACTTTCAATAGAAAAAGCGCGACAACAGCGCAACATGGCGCAGATCAAATAGGCACAAAATTCAGTGCGCTATGACCTGTCCAGCGACTTGTACCATGGAGTTCAGTGCTGTGGACATGGGCCGGACAAAAAGTATGACATAAAAAAACTGCGTTTAAATTTTGCCAAAATAATGACATATTATTTATTTATTTATTTATTAAATGACATAATTACAATTCATACAATGGTTATATATAAACAAATGCCACGTAAACCTCAATGGTTTGTCTTGGCATCTCCAATCGTAGCTACATAATTAGGTTTTTTTACTATAGCTAGTGTTTAATAACGTACATTTCTGAATTATAAACGAGTTTAATACGAAACAAATACTCAAATACATAAGAAACAACAAAAGCTTTTAAAAATTGATTTATATTGGTGACAGACAACAACAATCTACCTATCCAAAGATTCAAATAAGTATTGTCATTTGATAAAGGCTACACAGTATACAGTGGCAGACGTTAAGTACCTATCGACTACGGTAGTACGCAAACATCTCCCTCCCAGCTGATCACTCAGCTCACGCGGCTTGCGCGTGCACCGACCGACCGACCGGACCCGAGCGAGATGCATGCCCGAATCGCAAACTAATATCGTTGCATTCCATCCAATACAGGATGATGCTCTTCAAAAACGCAAAGGTGTAGGTAGATATCATTTTATATTCACAATAAAAATATCATTTTTTGTGTTATTTTATGTATTATAGCAATAGGTTATTAACCTAGATTCTTAAATAAGCACCCAAACATTAAGGTGATTTATAGATTTCAATCAGCACACTATAATAATATGCTAATTGAAATCCACAATCAGATCAGACTAATTTTCCGGTTTAAATCGCGTTTTTTAGAATTTTATCAATGCCCTACGTCTCGAGATCCTTACATATCTTTATCTCAGGTCATGACTGTAAAATAAGGTAATTTCAAACCAACATCTCGAAAAAGAAGAAAAATCTATCTATAAATTAGTTTTAATCGATTGTATATAATACGTTTTTAATTTATGTTTTACGTTTTTTTCGTTAAGCGTTTCTCTCATATCTACAGGCAGTTTGTTGTATAATCTTGGCATGAGATATTCTCGTGTTCTCCTGCCATATACTTACTATTATTATTTTATTTTAATTTGTAAGATTTGGATACAACAACAATAGCATATCTTAGATTTACCTCGCTTACTTATTAAAAGTTAGATTAGTAGAAATGGCAGCCGATCCATACTCAGCGTGTGTCCATACGACGAGAGAAAAACCAGATATGACAGTAGAGAAAGGTTGGTCTTTATTATTAGCAGCGGCCTTAGATTAAACCAAAAAACTAAAGATACGGTACGTAGTCACGGAAAATGAGACAGTAAAACTGCGTCTAGCTGACGCACTAGCCTCAGTCGTATGTCGAACCGTTGCCGCGTGAGCACGTGCTGTCACACTGCGATTATCATTTTGACAGCCATAAGAATGCCATTTTGCTTATTTACAAATCCTGAATCATTCTTAAAGACAAATGTTTTTAAATTACAATAATTTTATGAAAATGCATGTAGGTAGGTGTTTCTAGTTCATGTTTCGAATACGCAATGTTAGAACACGGTATGTTCTATCTACCTTTGTTTGGTTTTATCTAAGGCAGCGGCCCGCGGGTTCACCCACGTAAGTTCCGATTTCGCGAGATTCGCTATCCAAACTGGTCCACCCTAATTAAACCGAGCAAATTACAGTCGGAATCAGTTACAGCAACAGCGGCGTGAGAGGCTGAAGGATAGGGGTATCTCACCGGATTTCCCCTGGAGCACTCAGAGGTTGCGGGGTCGCTACTCCCCGACACCTCTTTTCATAGTATCTAGTACCTACCTATTTAACTAGCCTAAGTTGTACCTAACTTTTCTGTTTCTAGACGTAGCAGAGGCCATAGGCAGAGAGTACCGCACTCTACCGATGTTTGAGAAAGGGCTGTATGAACGCAAATACATTAGCCATTACTCTCTGCTAAATAACGAGTATTTGCGATGTCGTTGGGGGGCGTACGTGAGGAACTTTGAATCAAGAGTTTTTGCGCCGTTTCAATTCGTCGATATAAGGTAGGTACCTATCCAAAAGGAACTTAATAGATATCTAAACTCAAAATCACTGTCGGGTTCATCGAACATTGTTGATTATTTGAAAACGGACTAAGACCGTTTTTTGTTGTGTACCTATGGATTGTAGTTTCGAGTGCTATCAGGCCACTCACGGGGAGAGCGGCCCGGTGGGCTGGGCTCCCTGCCATAGGTTAACCAACTCATCCCCACGGTTGGGGCCAGCGGGAAATTCCTCTCGGGCTACATCCACCAACCCCGACAGCGGCGGCCTTTTCAGGCCCGCCTTTGTCCCGAAGGACAATCTCTCTCCGAAGAGCGTGGACAATGCCACCGTCTCGGAGCCCAAAAAACCAAGACCCAAGGTGATTTTTGATAGTGGTTATCTTCCATTCCCTCCTCTTTGCGGAAAAGGACTCCCGGGCTCGCTGACGCAGGCTTACTGGTTGTGTAGCGCGCCTCTTGGGCTCACTGCCCTTCGGCAGAAACTATACTAAGCCATTCCATGACGACCTCTGTGGCGCGTCGTGCGAAAGCGCGACTGCAATGCAAGAGGTTGCGGGTTCGATTCCCACCGGGTGCAAGTATTTATGCTTAAAAATATAAATATTTGTGTCTGGTCTGGGTGTCCCTCTATGTATAACATGTATGTATTTACAAAAGAAAAATAAATATAAGTATTATATCCGTTGTCTAGTCACCGTAACACAAGCTTAGTCGCTTCCCACGGGGCTAGCTGGCTCTGTGTGTTGTTCACAGAATTTATGGCAAGGTGGACACACATCTCCACTTACCACGATCTTCGGCATCCCGTGTAGGTAGGTGCAACCGCAATATTTATTTATTTTTATTGTTTCCAGAGACTATCACTTCTACAACGGCGACATACGTCTAAAACCATCGGAGAACGTCCACAAAAACAAAGATTACCGCAACACGTTGAAAGAAGGGCCTGGAGTGGACTTCAGAGGCCAAAGACCGATACCCGACGAGCTGGTCATGAAGCGAGGTGAACGATCTTCGCGCCCTCAACCGCTGCGTAAGAAGAAGGGAATGATAGAAATAGTAGACGTTGAAAAGAATTAGCAGTAGTTAGGTGTAGTGCCCGCAATAGGTCGTCTTTTTTCACTTTTTTTTTTACAAATTAGGGTCGTCAATTGTTTTATAATAGACATACAGATTCTTCTCCAACTCCCAGAGGCCGCTTTGGACGGCATGGTGTGCCTCTGCCGTCTGTTGGTGTAAAACGGGACCCCCTTGCGGAAAGGCCCGGCATTGGGGATTAGTTGGGGAACAAAAAAAAAGTCAAAAAAGCAAGAAATTTTACAGTATTTATTTAATTATTAACGGTTGACTTTACCGACATGATTTAAAGACAAAATTTGAAACACACATATAGAGCTTCGGTTTAAAAAAATGTTTAATGAAATCGGACAATAACTCTTCGAGTTATGGTTCAATGTAACTTTTGTTAGCTACCACTTTGAGATGGGAATCATGTTTTTTTTTTCACATTATAATAAACCTGTCTAACTACTGTAAGAAGGAAACTTGGTACCCCCCTAATTATACCGAAAACTTGTCCGGCCCTGGCCCATGGACTATCACTACGAGACACCGGACACGAGACCTTACTCGCCAGAACCCGAAGAGGTGCTTTTTAAATTTCGGCTTAGCGGGAGGGCTACCCGTGGCGACGCGGTACAACGCGTTGGTTTGAATCAATAGTCGCGGGTTCGAATCCCTTCAAAAAAGCACGTTAACATGTTTTAGATGTAACAGATTTGCGATTTATCAAGTAAAATTTCTCAGTTATGGTGACTTGATTTTATATGTGATCTCAAAATCTATAAAAAAGTAAATATTACTTAAATATTTCGTGATTGTTTTATTTTTTAACGTTTTTAATCCTTACTTAAATACAAGTCTAAAGTGGATACTTATATTAGAAGCCAAAAACACTTTGGTAGGTACTACTTGTAAGTGACGTAACTGTAATCGTTACATTTTTCAAATATGTAGTGTAGTATTTTATGCTATCTTCTTCTTTCTAATCTAATATATAAAATTTCTATGTCACAATGTTAGTTACCGTACTCCTCCGAAACGGCGCGACCGATTTTTACCAAATTTTATATGCGTATTCAGTAGGTCTGAGAATCGGCTACTATCTATAATTTATAAGGCAAAACAACGTTTGCCGGGTCAGCTAGTATTAGTCATACTACTCTTTGGTATTAGTATAGATTTCTTATGTTTTTATTGCTCAAGCTACCGCGGTTGTATCGTTGACAGCAATCGATGCCGACGCGGTAGTTTGACATCTCTGACAGCGGAGTTTTCAATTTTAAAACCGTGGCCGTCAGCCGTCGATTTGAAGATTTTCTGTCAAAATCTTCAATTCAATTCAATTCTGTCTGTGTTGCATCCATTCAATTTGGCTTCGGCATCATATCGAGTAATCGACGCGTCGATTTGAAATTTTTGCGGTTCGAAATTCGGCTGTCAACTGTCAAATGAATCCGATTCCGATGCCGACGGAACATCCGCGGTAGCTTCCCAAGGGGTCGACATCGCTGTCACTGTCATTTTGACAGTTGACAGCAAACTGGTGGTCAAAAGCATTCCGTTTCACACTTAGTTGAGAGACACTTAATTACTGATAGGTATATAATGAATATAATGAAATTATAATATTCTAAATACGTTCAGATGTAAATAATTTTCATTTCATAACAAATTAAAAAAACAATTGTCTTTTCTATACCTTATATATAAATTTTTATTAAAACAACTTTTTTGGCGTAATGTTGCATGTTGATATTTATGAGTGTCGATACAAGTTAACTCAGTTTCAAGGGCCTGTCCAGTATTGTTTGAGAAAGTGCTCATGGTTCTTTAGCTGAGTGAATGCCGTATACGTGTCGGTATTGCAAGTGGTATTGGTCTTCGGAGCCGTCGACGCGATCCCTCGGAGATAGTACCGCTCTGTCCCTGCAGCATCCGACCCGAGGAACGCTAGGCCTCCGCCGCTGTCCCCCTTGCAGAGGGCGGAGCCCTCTGTAAGAAACGATACAATATAGTTTATAAGAGTTTCGGAAAAAACGTGACTGTGACATACAATCGGACGAACCGACAGACAGACAGACAGACATGCCGAACCCATAAGGGTTCCATATTTGCCATTTGGCTACGGAACCTTAAATTTTTTAAACCAAACCAAACGAAATATTCAAACGACAATAACCTGGGAGGCAACCGCGGTTGTATCGTCACATTCAACTCGACGTCGTCTCGTCGACTCGAGAACTCCGGTCCGATTTAACAACATTAAACATTACGGCAAAAAAAGTTTTTAGGTATAATATATTATTATAAATTAATAAATTAAATGGTATTGAAAAGACAATTGCCATTTAAGTTTGTTGAAAAATGTAAATTTCTTACATTTTAACGTGTTTAGAATTTGTATGTTTCATTTTATTAATTAAATATCAGTACTTAAATAAGTGTCTCGGTACTAAGTGTGAAACGGAACGCTTTTGACCATCAGGAAAGCTACCGCGGATCTTCCGATGACAGCAATTCGATTCCGACGCGGTAGTTTGACATATTTGACAGCGAGGTTTTCAATTTTGACACCGCGCAAGCGTGTTTGACATCCATTTGACAGCCGTCATAATACCGAATGAACATGAATGAATGGAATAAGAGCGTCGGAATCCGGTCCGATTTACGCAACAAACATTACAATGTTAAACATTACGGGAAAAAAAGTTGTTATAATTTATTACAATTTGTATATTAAAAGATCTAAACAAGATAAAAGTTAATATAGTTTTCTTAAAAAATGTAAATTACCTACATTTGAACGTAAATATAATTATTTCATTATATTCATAAATAATGCGTGTGTAGGTAACGGAACGTAATCCTTCGGCGTTCGATATTCACTTTTTTAAGGCCGCTCGCCCACGGCGACTTTTTGTAGCGATACTAACGCGATTCTGCATCGATACAGTCGCGAAGCGGTCGCTAGCTGTGTGCCCTCGCCCACGGGGCGCTCAGATTTAGAAGCGATGCAAACGCGATACTATCGCGCTTCAGTCGCGAAGCAAGTGCAATTCAGTCGCCTCCCTCCGTTTTCTTCCCGATGTCGTCCGACACGGTCGCGCGTTTGCATTCGATTCAGTAGCGATGCTGTAGCGCATTGCAAACGCGACTACCACGCGTTAGTAGCAATGCAGTCGCGCGTATGCTAAACGCGCGACGCATCGCTTCAAAAAGTCGCCGTGGGCGAGCGGCCTAAACGCGCGAAAACAATAACCCTTGTTTTTATTTGACAGTTACTCGTCGACTTCGAATCGATGACAGTCAACTGTCGATTTTCAGATTTTCTATCAAAAATCCCATTTTCATTCATGCAATTTGTCGTCGGAATCATATGAGTAATCGACGCGTCGATTATTAATTTTCGCGGTGCAAAATTCGGCTGTCAACTGTCAAATGAATCCGATTCCGATGCCGACGGAAGAACCGCGGTACGGTTCCAGTTCGCTGTCAACTGTCAAAATGACAATCAAGTGATAGCGATGTCGACGATACAACCGCGGTTAGGGTTTAGGCGGGAATGCCTATTTTATTTTATTTTTATATAAAATAGGCACTCAATTTTATTTTCGTGTAACTATGTTGTAAACACGGTTAAATTGTGTAATTTTGGTGGAATCTTATTCAATTTAGTTCTGTGAATGTGCACAAGTGTAGTGAAAACAAAGTTGAGTGTTAAACATGGACTTTCCTTCGTTGCCTCCAAAGCCCCTTGAAGGGTATGGTAAAGTTGCCACCGCTTTACCATAGCTGCTGACTTGAAACTATGAGCCAATTTCATTCAAATTACTTGATACTGGCAAGATGTACAATATGTACGACACCAAAACTAAACTAAGAAGAAACTTGAAATATTATACAAGAACTTGACCCTGGCTGTTCCAAATTGGCTACCTATGTCGGTCTCAGACCGAAATTTATTAAAAAAAAAACCGCGGTTGCTTTACGGAACAGATACCTACTATTCTTGTACCCCGCGCAGATCTTGTCGACGGTGATGTACTCGTGGAAACTGAGTGGAGACTCCGCTATACATTCATTTACTGCAACATAAGGCACGTCTAACACTTTTAAGGTGGAAGACTCTTTCCCGTTCTCTCCCGTAAGACCCCAACCGGCCACCTGAAATATCATTCAGAATTTAATTAATAAATAAATAATAAATAAATAAATTCTGTGAACAACACACAGCGCCATCTAGCCCCGTGGTAAGCGACTAAGCTTGTGTTACGGTGACTAGACAACGGATATAATACTTATATTTATTTTTCTTTTGTAAATACATACATATTATACATAGAGGGACACCCAGACCAGACACAAATATTTATTTTTTAAGCATAAATACTTGCACCCGGCGGGAATCGAACCCGCAGCCTCCTGCATTGCAGTCGCGCTTTCGCACGACGCGCCACCGAGGTCGTCACCGAATTAGGTACTCTATTTCAGAAACTTATAGTCTAGGTATTTATTATTCTCTGAACACACGTGTCTGTTAGGTGAGTGATGGGTGATTGTACCTACAGGTTAAACAACACACGTGTCTGTTAGGTGAGTGATGGGTGATTGTACCTACAGGTTAAACAACACACGTGTCTGTTAGGTGAGTGATGGGGGATTGTACCTACAGGTTAAACAACACACGTGTCTGTTAGGTGAGTGATGGGGGATTGTACCTACAGGTTAAACAACACACGTGTCTGTTAGGTGATTAGGTGAGTGTTGGGTGATCAAATTATTTTAGTAGTATTGTTTTTTGATGTTAAATTGTGTTTTAGTCGAATTTTCTACAAATCCCCACCTTGCCTTTATTCCCAGGCTTTAACTGTCGCCTCTCGAAGTCATCATCGAAGTTGACGCACACGGGACGGACGAAGTATTTGTATTCAAACGCTGTAGTAACTATGACGATAGCTATGTCACATTGGTAGTTAGCATTTGCTCCTTGGAAACGGTCCGGCAGTTTTATTTCTCTCACCTGGGAAAACATTAATAAAAAAAACCACCTGCTTATATTTTTTTAATTAAAAAATAGCCGCCTTAATATAGCTTACGTCAGATTTCTGTGAGTTGTCCACCTTGTTGTTCCAAGGCCGGTAGATCTTACCGACAGCCACAGCGAAGTTGGTCGCTGGCAGCACCTTGACATCCTCGGCCCAGAAGCAATGAGCAGCTGGAATAGTTTTCCTTTAAATTATGCCCTCTCCAAATTAAGCCTCTGTAGTAGGCCAAAACTGATTTTTCTCGGACGGTTAACTACTCGTATAAAAACTATTTGGAACATCAGTTTTGAAAACAATGCTTATTAAAGTTGAGGATATTTACTAGGTCTTGTATGTTGTGCAAACACGAAGAAGAAGAAAAAACTCCGCTTCCCAACGTGGAACATTGGCACGCTAACCGGACGCGCGAGGGAGCTAGCCGACGTACTTTCCAGGCGGAAGGTGGCCGTGGCGTTCCTGCAGGAGACTCGATGGAAACTTACCAAACTCTTCGAGATATATGGTATGTATGAATTACTATTTTGTCCGATATTATTGTAATTTGTGAATAAATAGCGTGGTGAAACCTTATTTTGGGTATGATTGAAGCATTTCTGAGCTGGAGCTTTACATTATAGATTAGTACTCACCGGATATAACAATAGTATTGCTTATCAGTGACCCGCCGCAGATCTGCATATAAGGGCAGGTGGTTTTCCGGTAGATCCCGGCATGCCAGGGAATCTCGGCTTTTTTGGCATCATATCCCTCGGTGATCAGCATCTCACCTTCAGGGGTGACTCGCCCACATTCTGATGTCAAATATGACTAAGCGGTGAATTTATGGTTATAATACTTAAAAGAGGACAGTCTATCTACTCTTTTCTACATACAAATTTTACACACGTAGTCGACTGTTTCCTCCCTGGATAAAGATATTAGAAAAAAAATATGTTTATGATGTTGCGTGGGCAACTGTTCTCTGCTTCGCCGAGAGTGTCATGACAGCCAAAGAAAATGCAGAAAGGGAACGGGAGATTTTTCGACCGACCAGCACCCAAAGACGCCTCAGGCGATATTTTCAGCGTCGTGCGTGATGGCCTAATGCCACCATAATGGACCCATAGGCTGCAGGGGCGCATGTGGTTTCCCGTGCGCCTCCTTAGAGGCTGACCTCCACATAGAAAAGAGATATGTGATGCAGATCAATGCCGTCGGACTAGTAGAAGAATACGAACGTGCACCCGACGGGTGACCCGTAGTTCTGACAAGATGGCGAGAGAGGAACCGATCTGGTTTTTAGTGAGTAGACCGGCCGCTACACGACCGGAGAGCCTCAGAGCTATCGCTTCCCCCGGAGACGGTAGGGATGCAATTAAATGGATTTTCCAGACACAAAAAAAAAGATATAGGACTTATGGCATAAACAATTTTGCTCCAATATCTTATACAGGGATCTTAAACAGTCGACTACGTTTGTATGAAAAAAAGAGTAGATACCTACCTAGACTTTGAAACATCAGTTTTTAAAACAATGCCTAATAAATTGAGGATATTAGATTAGGAGCCTGTAGTTGGTCATCTTACCTCATCGAGTACCAAGTGGAGACTTATATGGTGGAAAGAGTAGTTCTAGGTCTTCTCTCTTTACTAGGTCCTGTATGTTGTGAAAACATGATTACAGAAATTTTTCTCGATAGAATAAAACTTCCCTCTAAATTGAATAAATAAATAGAACTAGTCAGTCAATATTTTACTTATACTCAATCTCTGTAGAGGTCTTAGTTCAATGCAGGGCATCTATGATTAATTACCAATTGTTTGATTTAACGCTCTAAAATTTTACGTACTAGCATCTTACGTCCTTCAATAACACATCTGAAATTCGCTAGCACTATCCTGTTATATTATGTCACGCAATCGGGGTTATATGGGTTGCGTGACAGGGATAACTTTAAAATTTCATGTCACAGTAAAATATAAACGATACAAAAAGTTAGTCATCGTCTATAAGTAAGGGTGGAAAGTGGTAGGTAAGAAAGTATTTGTTAACATTTTTGATCTAAGATTCTGAGACTGTATACTATAATAGATATTTATTTTAAAAATACTTACCTATGCCAATAGGATGGAAGGTAAGGAATCAAAAATAAAAGGTTTTTTTTTTTTAAATTGAAAATAGTGTTTATTAAAAAATATTAAAAGCCATCCTATTAACATAAATAAGACACGTTTAATCTTATATATAAAATTTCCATGTCACAATGTTAGTTACCGTACTCCTCCGAAACGGCGCGGGCGCGACCGATTTTTACCAAATTTTATATGCGTATTCAGTAGGTCTGAGAATCGGCTACTATCTATAATTTATAAGGCAAAACAACGTTTGCCGGGTCAGCTAGTTACATTGTATATAGTACTGCTTGTTAACCAGCGGCTCGATTCTCATAAATAATTAATTACATACCAGTTCGATGAAAGAGACAGTGCAGACCAATGACAGATGCAGTGCAGACGCAACGCAGATGCAACATAATTGCAAAAGAAAACTCAAAATGCATTCTCATTGTATTGGTACGGTAGTTGAGAGTATATTTTGAGTTTTCTTTGCAATTGTGTTGTGTCTGCGTTGCGTCTGCACTGTCTCTGTCATCGAAGTGGTACCTATGTAATTATTTACGAGAATCGAGCCGCTGAATTACGGTCCCATCCGGCAGAAAGCTTGAAACGTAGCATAGGTACATGTAGGTTTTATATATGTGCTTCAATATCGATATGGAATTACGCTGAGAAATAATTTGTCCTACCTTGGGGTTAGGCAGTAAGTAGCCACACACAGCCTATGCTATGGTAGATAGGAGGAGTACCATTTTGAAGACGACGGCGACGATTTAAAGTGTTATGTTAATAATAACCAAATGAATAAAGATAAACATTTTATGAGTTTGAGTTTGAAGTAATATATTTATTATTTTTTAACATTAAGACATAGGTACCTAGGTACTTTTTGTTCTTAAGAACATAATGATTAAGTCATAAACCAGTAATCGAATTAGGCTTTGATCCACTCCAAATATTATTATTAGTATCTTCACCTATACGTTCATCAACATAATAATGATTGCTATTTGTGTTTCTAGTTTCTTTATGTTTATTTTGATTATTATCAACACCAAATATCTGATTCACTATATCAGAATTAATATAAATAGGTTTCTGTGTTACTGCATTTACTGGTATATATTCTGAAATTACGCCTCTAGCTTTATTTTTATTAATGTCAACACCAAATATCTGATTCAATACATTTGGATCAATATAAATAGGTATCTGTGTTACAACGTTTACCGGTATATATTCCGAAATTACGCCTCTAGCTTTATTTGTATTAATGTCAATACCAAATATCTGATTCAATACATCAGCTGGATCGACATAAATAGGTTTATATGTTACAGTATTTACTGGTATATGTTGTGAAATTACGCCTCCAGCTTTATTTATATTATTGTCAGCACCAAATATCTGATTCAATACAGCTGGATCGATATAAATAGGTTTCTGTGTTACAGTATTTACTGGTGTATGTTCTGAAATTACGCCTCTAGCTTTATTTTTATTATTGTCAACACCAAATATCTGATTCAATACATCTGGATCGATATAAATAGATTTCTGTGTTACAGCATTTACTGGTATATATTCTGAAATTACGCCTCTAACTTTATTTTTATTATTGTCAACGCCAAATATCTGATTTAATACATCTGGATCGACTAAAGTAGGTTTTTGTGTTACAGTATTTACTAGTATATATTCTGAAATTACGCCTCTTGCTTTATTTTTATTATTGTCAACACCAAGTATTTGATTCAATATATCTGGATCAATATAAATAGGTTTCTGTGATACTGCGTTTACTGGTATATATTCTGATATTACGCCTCTTGGTTTATTTTTATTAAAGTCAATATTAAATATCTGATTCCATATATCTGGATCAATATAAATAGGTTTCTCTGTTACTGCGTTTACTGGTATATATTCTGAAATTACACCTCCAGCTTGATTTGAATAATTATTACTTTTAACAGGAAATACAGTAAGTTGATTATTTTTATCTGAATCATTATCATCATCTTCATTATTAGGATTGTAATCACCAGAGTTGCTACTAGAATCTACAGAACCATTATTGTTATTACCTACACCACCAACTAAACTTTTATTATTTGTAATAGGAACAACGTATTTTATGTCACCTACATATACTTCGACCTCGTCTTTTATTAGTATGGTAATGTTAGTTCCAGTTTTGTTCAAACCTGGGATGCAGGTAGCTGTGTAGTTCCATTTGCCTTTATCGCACCTCATGTCAGTCAGGTTGGTTGGGGAGTAGTAGTGAAGATTGCAACTTGGAGAGACGACTGGAAAGATAAACTAATATTATTATCTATTAGCAGGGTCCCACGGTTTTCCGCGTAAGGCCGTATACAGAAAGAAAGCTGCACACTTATAAGCGCTGACAAGCAGGAAAATGTATGAACCCGCGCCGATAAGCACTGATTGGTGCCGACAAGCTTCAACACGCGCTGGTCAGCGCTGGGCTGCTGACGTCATAACATCGTCCGATGAGTCCGACATTCTGCCTCAACCTGCTTCCTTTGTGTAGAACGGACCAGCGCTGACAAGCGCTGGTAAGCGCTTATAAGTTTCCAGCTTTCTTTCTGTATACGCACTTAGGCTCGATCTCCCGTGAGAATATCAGCATTAACTGTAGCCTATGTTACTAAGGGTGAATGTAGCTTTCTAATGGTGAAAGAATTTTACAAACATACAGACACACGCAAAAATACAAATCTTTCCTCTTTATAATATTAGTGTGTAGATTATCACAACCTCTGTAGCGCGTCCGGCGAACCCTTATCTGCGACGGAGGGTTCGATTCCTGCATATTTCTATGTGGGTCTGGTTTGAAATATAAGTGGCAACGGAGTCACAGCACAAAATTTATTTTTTAATATAGCCCATAATGTGGTTCGGTCACAAGAATTTATGATAAGTCGCCCTGCGCCTTTGTTACGACTTATCTATGACAATTGCGCCTATGATGGTGGCACTATCTGTTTAACAGACCTGATCTGTGGGGCTCGAACTTGTTGCAAGACCTGTTTTGAATACTGCCGGTTTCAAGACACGAGTACTCAACGGAGGGATCTGGTCGAAGTTTACACGATTCTGTTGGGAAATTAATTATAAATATAATAAATAGGAGTCCAATTAAATAAAAATAGAAATGTTCCAGAAAAATTACAAAAGGAAAAATATATCTTCAAAAATTCACTCGCGGCGCGGCTTTTATGGTGATGAAAATTCTTTCAAATATTTATAGAAGAGAACTACTATAAATATGTTTGCTCTTATTTTGCTTTTTTCAGAGCTAATAACTGACAAATCTCAGGAAATGTTAATAGAATAGAATAATCATTAGTGAACATTGAAAATAACACAGGTCCAAACCTCAACCCTTGCGGTACACCAAACTGAAAACCATAAAAATATCGACTTCTAAGATACTTACTGACACAATCCGGTATAGTTCTCTCGGGCCACGAACCGTTCCGGCAGTAGGTCGAGTTGGATCCCACAACGCTGTATCCAGTGTTACAAGTGACGTGAAGAGAGACTGCGTCATAAGCGTCGCCTGGTTTCCCGTTCGGGACGTTGGTGACGTAAGAGCCGTGTTTAGGGTATGGGGGTAGTACGCAATCTCCAGGTTTAGTGGATCTGTCACAATAATAGAGTTTAAGAAAAACAAGCCTTTTCTATCTATCTATATCTATAACCACCGAAGCCACCGATCCGGATCTGGACTTATTTAGTTTCTCTCCTAATTGTTTTCGGAATGCATTGGCTAGGAAGTGGTTTAAGGCTGCTTCTTAGATTTGTTTGTATTTTCCTCATTGTTTTTTTTTAATATATTTTCCTTTTTGTTTATTATAGTCGATGGAGTCAATATTGGTGTTTGTGACTAACAAGTGTTTTAGTTATTTGTATGCGAAAGCTTTTAAATGGTGTTTAGTTTTAATTATTTGTTATGTTGTAGTGCTATATTTCACTGTCTGCTTTCCGAATAAAATAAAATAAATAAAATAAAATAAAATAAAATAATAAAATATTTTTCTGACTCACTGACTGACTGATGGCTCAACGGTTTAGGTTGTGCGCCTGAACCGCTGATAATAAAGAGCTTACATTTAGAAAGTTTCTGATATGACTGCGTAACTGCGCATGTAGGTAACTGCAGAACCCAGCTAGTATATATAATATAAGGGCTTAGGTATCCACCATATCTTAATTTTGATAACTTCACAAATTCTCGGGTTCGGTCTTTTACAAGCCCTATTTGTTACTTTTCAAGAAATAAAATTGAAATAGTGCATGTTTGCTATAAAAAAATCTTACTTGACAGTGGAAGTACAGAGATCTGGAGCCTCGTCTGATCCGTCAGCACACTCTTGCACCTGAAGACCATTTTCATTATAAAAACTTAGGTGTATTATATTCAGGAACTAGCTGCGCCCCGCGGTTTCACCCGCGTAAGGCCCGATCCCGCTGGATTTACGGGATCAAAAGTATCATATGTTTTTCCCCTGGCTCTAAGCTACCTCCCCACCAATTTTCAACCAAAGTGGTTCAGCCGTTCTCTAGTTATACATAGCACTAACTAACACGACTTTCTTTTTTATATATTATAGCTGTGCCCGCGACTACGTCCGCTTTGCTTGAACACCTACCTACCGCTGTGCAAAAAATCACAGTTAAACGGTCGCCCATCGAAGTAAAGATATTGCTGGGCGCTGCCGCGCCTGGCAGCATCAGTGCTTCGCTTCGTGTTCCGTTCAATACTTATCGTATAAAATATAAATATCTTTATTTTTCAATTGATCTTTAATTCTCATCCGAGCGTAACGCCATCTACAAACGATAATGTCAGCGTTTTCTTATAAAATGTAACCCCCATTTTACCCTGTTAGGGGATGAATTTCCAAAAAATATTTATCCACCTTTACGATACCTAACAATAAACCTAATAGCTGTGCTAATAGCCGACTTTCATACATCTAACTCTAAAAACAAAAAAGTTTCATACAACCCTTCAACCCTTATTTTACACCCTCAGAGGGTGAATTTCCAAATCAAATAGAAAGGGGAAGGAGATGAGATGACATTTTTTATTTTATCACGAAAACGTTCAGTGAAACATAGCTCAGTACGAAATATTATTAAAACCGTTATTTCTGAGACTTCGCTTTCCGTCTATCACCAGGCTGTTTCTCATAAACCGTAATAGACGGTAGACGGTTGAAATTTTCACAGAACATGTATTTCGGTAGCCGCTACAACAACAAATAAGTACGAAATAAAACAATTGTTTAAGAGGGGCTCCCATACAACAAACGTGGTTAAGGAACAGAAAAACGCAACGATACTGTGATGTATTTTGACTACTAGTGCCATCTAGTGAAACTGGAGAAAGACTGGCGCCAAAGTTTAAATAAATTGTAACGTTCGGTTTGCGTTCACAAATTGGTTGTTCCAGTATTCATTTTAGGGTTCCGTACCCAACGTGCGGAAACCACTTGGTCGGGCTTTTTTATTATAGTGGAGATTTGAAGTTTGTATATTGTCTTACCCCGTTACAGTCCGCCCCCCCCATCGACGCACGCGCCGTATGCGCACTGGAACAAGTACGGTGGGCAGGCTTTAACCGCGCACGCTCGGACTGTCTCATCCGATCCGTCAGGACAGTCTCGGACGCCGTCGCAGAGATTTGCAGTGGGTATGGTCGTCCCATCGTGGCAACGGAATTGGCCTCTGAAGATACAAAATTACCACATTGAACACCACGATTGACCTTGAGTTAAGCCCGCTGATCTTGTGGATTCATGCAGGTTAAGCATCATGGGTGACCGACAATTACGTGTGCCACATTTTTAGCTCTTTAGGGCCCATATAACCCCAATTGCGTATGTACTGTAATGCGATGTACTGTATGTACATCGCGTTGCGTTGCAATGTTGCGTGTTCAAATCACGTCGAGGTCGCCAATTTGGAGGTATAAGATGGTGTGTACCTCCAAAGGGAAGATCTTCCACCAGGCAGGTGGTTTTGCCCGATAAGCCGCGGCCCGACGATGTTTCGTCGAGAGTTGTATATGAGCTTATCTCGGAAAGAATTTCGATAGTGCGATTCAGGATTGTGTACTAGTTAC
Source organism: Idaea biselata (assembly GCA_958496205.1). Classification (NCBI taxonomy): domain Eukaryota; kingdom Metazoa; phylum Arthropoda; class Insecta; order Lepidoptera; family Geometridae; genus Idaea; species Idaea biselata. The sequence goes on from OY292406.1 coordinate 9,686,778, forward strand.
GCCATCAAGTTGGTTCTGTGGGCGTCCGCCACAAATGCTTACCTAACTTCATCGGTCTCGTTCCTACAGCGCGAGAGCAGCTCGTCGGAGTTGTCTGCGCATTCTTGCAGACCGTTGCACGGCGCGCTGCCGTCTACACACGCGCCGTAGGTGCAGCGGAACCAGCTCTGTTGGCAACTGTGGATTGGACGTAACGTACAAATGTATCTCTATTTCTATCACTGACCTGAATGATATGGACAGGAGGTGGAACATAGACGGTCATAATCACTTTCAATAGAAAACGCGCGACAACAGCGCAACATGGCGCAAATCACAAAGTTCTAATGTCATTTTGTATGGTATAGCAATTCCAGCGTACTTGTATAGTTTCATTTCAGTGACTTCTATACTAATATTATAAAGGTAAGGTAAGATTGGTAACATCACAGGTAACATTAAGGACTTATTTATGTTCCTGGCCTGGCCAACTATTAAGGCGGAACCAGACATCCCGAGGCGTGCGTTGCGAATGGTTTGCTTCGCATGCTTCGGGCTTTGTGGACGTTTGTGCTCACAGCCGTGCGCTCCGTGTGGACGGACAGGTGTTTTTCTATTGTTCTACTGACGAACCCTGTGCGTGGTTATTGCGTGCTCAGCTTGAGCACGTGTCGTATTCTACCATTTGCGACGCACACCTCGCGATGTCACCTGGTTTCGCCTGGTAAACAGGCCATAGACATGTAGCGACATCTACCGTGATCACTCATCATCCGAGCGTTGCTCCCAGTTGCATCTCTCTCGAGAGCCCGGGGTCCGCTTTCCTACTTTTACGTCTCCACTTCGCACGATCTTCGGCATCCCGTGTAGTGAGGCCATTTGCACGCATATCCGATCTTACAACGTCAAGCCAGCATTTCTTGGGTCTTCCCAATTTGCCGCGGCCGGGCGGAGGCGCCATGGCAAGACTTTTTTTCCCACGTAACTAGCCGGTTTTCGTAGAACGTGGCCGTACCACCGTAAGCGGCATTCTTGCAGTTTGTCTGCAATGTCTCGGACATGAAGGCTGCCCCTGATGCGAGAGTTTCTGATAGTGATAGTGATCACGGTAGTTTCTGATCTACCGTGATCACTATCACTGTAAAACTTACTGCATCTTCCTGCAGAGGGCGTGAGTTTCGTCACTCCTGTCGGGACAGTTGACTGCTCCGTCGCATGTCCCGTCGAAAGGGATGCACGTTCCGTCCCGACATGAGAATTGGTTCTTGCTGTGGATGGTAAACAATGTGATTTAGTTGTGGCTTAGACCCTAAACAACTTTCTTACCATTAAGAGGACAGTCTCCGTACTCTTTCACCATACAAACGTAGTCGACTGTTTCCTCCCTGGATAAAGACATTAGAGCAAATATGTTTATGCCATAAAACCTATATCTGTCATGACTATACCTTTTGATTTTTTTTATTTTCAATTTTTTTTTATTTTATTAATATTCTAATTAGAAAATGAAAAAAATCAAAAGGTAGGGGCATAGTCATGCATGACAGATATAGGTTTGATGGCATAAACATATTTGCTCTAATAGACCGAGATCCCAGAAGTGGCAGACCTCACGTATTTTCTGACGAACGAAAAGGGGTTGATTGAGTAGTGTTAGTATGTACTAAGAACGCATGCCTACTTGCTAGCCTGCTGCGACGGCTAATTCTGAGATATCAGGTCATCAAGATACACAAAAAAATTACTTACCTCACGTTAATTCTCCGAGCTGATTTTCACGTATATATTAGGTAACTTAAAAATAAGTCGCCAATACTCCCATCCACTTTCCGTCGGCCGTATTGCTTTGCAGTCGCTTTAAAGTCGCTCCCAAAATAGTTACTCGACTTTACGTAAATTCTGATGCTCCATTTTTATATATGTCCACCAGACAACTATTTTAAAACTTTTTACAAGAAGACAGACCGATCCAAGTGGCCAATTACCCCTTAAACTCAATTTTAATGCCTCTTTGGTTAGGAGCGCGAGGGCATTAGGGGGTTAAGGGGATGATTGGCCCCTTGGATCGGTCTGTCTCCTTGTAAAAGGTTTTAAAATATTTGTCTGGTGGACATATATAAAAATGGATCATCAGAATTTACGTAAAGTCGAGTAATTATTTTGAGAGCTTTAAAGCTTTTTTTTTTTTTTTTTTTTTTTTTAATTCAAAGCGACTGCAAAGCAATACGGCCGACGGAAAGTGGATGGGAGTATTGGCGACTTATTTTTAAGTACATTACCTAAAATATACGTGAAAATCAGCTCGGAGAATTAACGTGAGGTAAGTAATTTTTTTGTGTATCTTGATGACCTGATATCTCAGAATTGGCCGTCGCAGCAGGCTAGCAAGTAGGCATGCGTTCTTAGTACATACTAACACTACTCAATCGACCACATTTCGTTCGTCAGGAAATACGTGAGGTCTGCCACTTCTGGGATCTCGATCTATAATGTCTTTATCCAGGGAAAAAAACAGTCGACTACGTTTGTATGGTGAAAGAGTATAGAGACTGTCCTTTTAAGGCTATCATCATCTTATTCCCATCCAAGCGATGTTCCCGGTTGCATCCTCTCGGGAACCCGTGGTCCTCTAAACACCTACTTTTTAATTTATGGGCGGCGTAGTAGATTTGGCAATAGTTGTTACGGTCGGCAGCCTGCTTGACATCAACTCCCCTAGAGACCAAGAAGTTTATCCGCCACCGCGCTGGGATAACTTAAGGTTTGCTAGTCTTTCTCATAGCCTTCCTTTCTAGTCGCCTTTTACGACACCCACACAGGAAGAGATGGAGATGGATATATTTTCATTTTTCAACAGCATAAGCATCCTATCCTACTAATATTATACATGTGAAAGTTTGTATGGATGTTTGGATGTTTGTTACTCTTTCACGCAAAAACTACTGAGCCGATTGCGATGAAACTTGGAATATAGATAGCTGGACACCTAGAATAACACATAGGCTACTTTTTATCCCGTAATTCCCGCGGGATCGGGACTTACGCGGGTGAAACCGCGGGCGCATCTCCTATAAAGGTACTTACAGACATCCCGAAGTGGCTTGTCGTTTGTTCCTATGCAGAACGCCTTCTTGATAAGACAGCGCTCTCCTGGAAATATAAGCCACCATTTAATAACTAAGCAATTACTTTTTTACATCTGACCAGCTGATCCGGTGCACTTCGTATCGCTATCGGTCTTATCGAGAGAGAAACGCATAATGGGTTTCGTTTACCTTTAACACAAAAAAATCACATTAATATAGAATAATCCCAATCCTACTATCCTAATTTAATCCTAATCGTATCCGAATAGCTCTGGGGGTGGGTCCCGAGGTGGGTCGGGTGATGTTGGGCGGGTTGTGTGTTTGTGAATGTGATAATAAATATTGTACGATAGGATTTTTTCTTTATTAGCATAGTTTTTGTATTTGAATGTTGTGCGCAGCTATCATCGGAGCATGAATTAAGGTTATAAATATGTGTACTATTGTTGTTTGAATGTTTTAGTTTGTGTTCTGTTGTTGTGCCTTTTTAATAAATAAATAAATAAATAAATAATGTTTTTTTTTATTTGAACAGACAGACAGACAGAGTAGGTAACTTTCGCACTTGTAATGTTAGTAAGGATGTCAGCACCAAGATTTGATGTCATTTTGTATGGTACCTATAGCAATTCCAGCGTACTTGTATAGTTTCATTTCAATGGCTATATAGCAACTTGCGGGGTATGAAGGCGGGATGCAACATAAGGATCTATCATCATCGCTCGGATGATGATGGTGATGAGATCTAGGTACATACGAGTAAAATCCGCAAGTAGCCTCGTCACTGCCATCAGCACAATCCCTGGATCCATCGCAGATGAGATCCGAGCTGATGCAGCCACCGTCGCGGCAGAAATACTCGCTCGGGCTGAAATGTTTTGGAGAAAAAATCTAGTCCAAAGCGAATGTCATTCCCAAAATGTCGATTTTCTAAAATGTTGAATACCGAAAATGTTGAATTTCCAAAAACGTTGTATTTCCCAAAATGTAAAATTCCAAAAATGTTGAATTTCTCAAATGTTGATAACTGAAAAATAGCCTAAGTATTGTGTTAAAAACACTACAAAATGTCAAGCATCAAACAAACAAACGAACAAACATACATACTTACATAGACTGATAACCACATAACCCGTCGCGCAGTCGGGTAAAAAAGACAAAAATTTTAACACAAATCTTACAATGTAAGTTGGCCAAATGGCTTCCAAAAAGGAGTAGGTTATCTATTTGGGTGTTTTTTTTGTGTGTATTTTGTCATGTAACTCCACTCCCCGACCCATCTTAGAATATAATAGTTAGCAGCCATATTGAAAACCTCTTCCTTTTTTGAAGTAGGTTAAAAGGTAAATCCATAAATTATTTACCTGCAAGAACGTATTTCTTCTCTTAAAACCGAACTTAGGGCAGGCGAAACTGAAAATGAGAAAATTATGTATCTTTATGTTACACTGTAACAATTTTACATCTACACTAATATTGTAAAGAGAAAAGATTTGTATTTTTGTGTGTGTGTGTGTGTTTGTCTGTATGTTTGTAATTAATAAACTCAAAAACTACTGGACCGATTTCAAAAAATCGTTCGCCTAAAGAAGGCTAGAATATCGAGGAGTTACATAGGCTAATTTTGATCCCGTTATTCTCACGGGATCGGGACTTACGCGGGTGTAACCGCGGGACGCAGCTAATAAGTAATAATTAGGTAGGAACTTACTTGCAAAAAAGATGAACATAAAATTAAAAATCATTATATTTTTACTAAATTCACTACTAGATAATATAACTTATTTTTATTGCACAAGGCTTTATTAACAATAATTTACAAAAAGATGCGACAACAAAAATTCTCCGATGACGGGGTTCGAACCCTAGACCTTCACTTGCCGGGCGAGTGCGGTAACCATTACGGAAACTACTATAAGAGAAGTTAAATTTTATGATTATGCTTCTTCGTCTGTTTGTTTTTCGATTAACACTCAATTAGATTAGAACGTCATCTACCAAATTAGTTTTAGAACTTATACAAAAAAGTCACTATTTACTATTTTTATGTCACTATTTTACACTACTACTATTTAAATCAAATACCACTTCAAACATAACACACTTGTCAATTTTATTCGGAAAAGTATAACTATAAAATAATAAGGAAAAATGGTAACATTCATAATGATAACTTATCGTGCGTGTTACCATTTTTTTAACTATGTTTCCTTATACTAGCTATTAAAATGAATGCGATACAATGATACAACCTGCGGCCTTATGCTTAATAACCCAACTCTAATACGACCAAGTGCTTAATAACCAAACTCTAATACGACCAAATGCTTAATAACCCAACTCTAATACGACCAAATGCTTAATAACCCAACTCAAATACAACCAAGTGCTTAATAACCAAACTCTAATACGACCAAATGCTGAATAACCCAACTCTAATACGACTTCGACTTATAAATAAATACTTGTTTCTGGTCTGTATCACAAAATTTTATTTTCTATGTATCATGTATCGTGTAAATAAATATATGAAGTATATCCGTTATCTAGTCACCGTAACACAAGCTTAGTCGCTTACCACGGGGCTAGATGGCGCTGTGTGTTGTTCACAGAATTTATTTATTTATTTATCATAATATGTACGTATTTACAAAAAAAAAGTATAATATGTAATATGTAGTAATTCCGTTGTCCGGTACCCATAGTACAGGCCTAGTGCATAGTTTGGGGCTAGATTGCGCTGTGTGTTAACGTCGTGCAATATTTATTTATATTTACTTATATAGTAAAGTACACAGATACTTCCCAAAAATCGGGTAACTTTCCCCACACTGACAACACTGTTTCGTTGACCGCGAGTCGGGTCAGTTAAAATTAGCAGAACTGAGATAATCCTAATATATAATATTTTTATAAAAGTGAAAGATTGTGTTTATGTAAAGTAGGTACCTACCTAAGTAAGTAGGTAATACATATGTTTGTTATATCTACTTATTATTCGTTTTCTTACCGTTTAACTCTCTCATCGCTCACGATGTTCCCGGTTGCATCTCTCTCGGGAGCCCGGGGTCCGCTAAACCCGAAATTATTTTTTTTTGTTTGGGGTTAACGCAGTCGGCAAGTCATCATTGAGCATACCTTCTAATGAGATTTGGCAATCTTTTTACGGCCGGCCGCCTGCCTGACATCAACCCTCTTAAGGATCAAGTAGTTTATCCGCCACCGCGCGGGGAGAACTTAAGGTTTGCTAATGTCCCTCAGATCCCTTAGTCGCCTTTTACGACACCCACAGGAATAGATGGGGTAACCCTATTCTAAAGACCGGTGTTGGTCTAGTGGTAGATACCCCGGCTTTCATTCCGAGAGTCGTGGGTTGGAATCCAGACCAACCGCGCACCGGTGCCTTTTTCTTTAAGAAAAAGTTATGTGTGTTAATATAATCACTCTTAGGGTGCAGGAAAACATCGCTCGGAAACCGACATGTCCTAGGACTCACCACGGTCCAAGGGCATGGGATATTCGCTAATCTGGAGTAGGCTCCCGTGGCGTCTTACTTAACCCCTACCTATAAAAAATCACGTACAATAACCCAATGGGGTGCCACGCGCAAAGCTGTTTGCAGAGGCGCTGGCATCGGATGATCTTTTTTTTTTTCGATGATGGTCCTCCACCAATGGAAACGACGAGTTTTTTTTTATTTATTTCGGTCTCAGACCGATATGGCCAATTTGGCGCCGAGAGTTGTAAAAAACACATGTTTGACAGTTCTTAATTCAAACCTAAGATAATCGACTCGCGCCCTCTGCCGGGATAAAAAGTTAGTGTTCCTCCTAATTACAATAATGTAAATGATCAGTGGTCATTTCATTATTGTTTGTTTTCATTCTAAAAAGCTTCGACTAGCCTCCACAGATTTAACATAACGAAGCTTCAACTACTGTCCACAGGTTTCACCTACGAAGCTTCGACTACCCTCCACAGGTTTCACGAAGCTGCTTCGACAAGTCTCTACAGATTTCACCTACGAAGCTTCGACTACCCTCCACAGATTTCACCTACGAAGCTTCGACTAGCTTCTACAGATTTCACCTACGAAGCTTCGACTAGCCTCCGCAGATTTCACCTACGAAGCTTCGACTAGTTAAAAAAAGCGAAATCTGTTTTAATTTATCTATTCCCCCCGAGATGGCGCTACTCTTTTTTTTTCAATAATATCGATAATCAATCAATAATCGACTAATATCTTTTTCCTTCGCAGCACTATTAGATTTTTATTCTGTGGCGTTAAGATTTTTACCCGACTGCGCGACGCAAAGAAGGGTTATGTGTTTATCAGTCTATGTACCTATGTATTTCATAGTTTTGTTTTTGTTTTGAAATCATTGGAATTTAAATACTTACCTACAACACGTTGTATTGTAGTAAATTTGTGAATAAAATAATGTAGAAGGTCGATACCTGCCGCATTTGTTTTACCGGTTCTTGCTATATGAACATAAATAACGACTACGCTTACCGCGGCAAGTTAGAAAACTATGATCAAATGTTACAGGAAACGTACAATCTTGTAACTAAATTATTTACTCTTCGTCCGTCCGCTGGATCGTAGATAGATAGATAGATGAACGCTTTATTTGCACAACTTAAGTACAGAATCACAAAAGCTTAAAAAATAGAAAATTGCACAAATGGGCGGCCTTATCGCTAAAAGCGATTTCTTCCAGGCAACCTTAGGATGGAGTTGAACTGTTTAACTTGAAACCACCGGCCTACGTATCGTATCGCGATACGTAGGCCGGTGCAGTCATCCAAACCGCACTTCTGGATTCTAACTCAAGTCATGAGGTCTTTGTGTTTTCCATTTATATCTACTTGCAGTTGGCGGGTTTTAGAGCTTCAGGTTCACTTCTTAGATTCAAACAAAGACTAGGTACCTACTTATCTTATAAAATGCTTGCCCAAAAGATGGTTCCCTGGAACCGTTTTAATTATTCTTTAATTATTCTAAGCAAATTGTGTAGACTTGAAGCAGAGGCGCTTTGCTTGCTACGCTCGCTCGGTCAATAATTTAAGCTTCTGGTTTGTTAATATTGCTAAATTTATCGAATTTAGTTTTTTTACCCGACTGAGCGACGCAAAGAAGGGTTATATGTTTATCAGTCTATGTATGTATGTTTGTTCCTATGTGGCGCTCCAGAGGCCAAACGGATGGACCGATTTTGATGATTCTTACGCCAATCGCTTCCTTTTAGTCCTGGGAATGACACCATGACAGTTCTTTATTAAAATTCAAGATGGCGGCTATCAGACGCCATATTGTAAAAAAGAAAAAAAAAATAAAGTAGACTGACTATATCAAGTGGTATCGTTGAATAGGTATTAAAAAAATCATTACAGTAAGATCCCAGGGCCGACAGACATCACATATTTTCTAACGAACGAAATGTGGTCGATTAAGTAGTGTTAGTATGTACTAAGAACGCATGCCTACTTGCTAGCCTGCTGCGACGGCCAATTCATCAAGGTACATAAAAAATTACTTAGGTAAAAGCTGATTATTCACGTATATTTTAGGTAATATTCCTACAAAAATACACTTTCCGTCGGCCGTATTGCTTTGAAGTCGCTTTATAGCTCCCAAAATAATTACTTAACTTCACGTAAATTCTGATGCTCCATTTTTAGGGTTCCGTACCTAAAGGTAAAAACGGGACCCTATTACTGAGACTTCGCTGTCTGTCTGTCTGTCTGTCTGTCCGTCCGTCCGTCCGTCCGTCCGTCCGTCTGTCCGTCTGTCCGTCTGTCCGTCTGTCCGTCTGTCACCAGGCTGTATCTCATGAACCGTAATAGCTAGAAGGTTGAAATTTTCACAGAAGATGTATTTCGGTTGCCGCTACAACAACAAATACTAAAAACAAAATAAAACAATTATTTAAAAGGGGCTCCCATACAACAAACGTGTTTCAAACATAACAAGGAGTCAGGACAGGAAGAGGGACAGGAGGACAAATCGAGTTGGTCATGGAATTCAAAATGGCTGCGCTATCTGTCAAATATACAAGTCTGCCTTCACTTACCAAAGAGTTTCTTTTATGTTTCAGATTTCCTTTGTGCCAAGGTTTTTTTTTTTTGAGTGATTCGGTCGTTTGATGGGAGTAAGAATCGAAGATAAATATTTCATATTTTCCTATAAAATTTAAAAATTGGTTGTTGTAAACCATTTTAGGGTTCCGTATCCAATTGTGATAGTGGTACGGAACCCTTTATGCGCGAGTGTCGCACTTGCCCCGTTTTATTATATATTATGCCCACCAGACAACTATTTAAAACCTTTTATAAGAAGACAGACCGATCCAAGTGGCCAATCATCCCCTAAACTCAATTTTAATGCCTCTGTGGGTAGGCGCGAGGGCATTAGGGTTAAAGGGAAGATTGGCCCGGTGTGGTTAAAAGATTTTCATTTTTGTTAATAATAATTAATTCTAAACGTTATTTCTAAGTGTTTACCACACTAGGTAATAATGTTTTTTGAAAAATGCTTTCAAAACCTTTAGTACCCGGCGGGACTCGAACCCGCGACTACAGGCCCCTGTTTCATAAAGCCGACAATCCGACTTTTATGTCAAGAACCGACTTATTTGTCAAATTGTCACGCTGAGGCTGTTTCATAAACGTGACAATTTTATTTAAAAGCGACAGGTGAAACCTTGACATATTTTTAACTGTCGGACGCGTTTCATAAACGCGACATATGTCAAGAAAAAGGCGACAATTATGTCGCCGACATATGTCGGATTATCGTGACATATATGTCAAGAAAACGGCGACAATTGTCAACTTTTAAGATATTTGCAAATAGTCCTATTCTACTTCCTATCCTACTTCCTACTTATATTATAAACGCGAAATATTGTATGTATGTATGTCTGTATGTGACTTTGTTACTCCTTCACGCAAAAACTACTGAACCGATGGCGATGAAACTTGGAATATAGATAGGAGACCTAGAATAACACATAGGTTACTTTTTATCTCGAAATTCTCGCGAGATCAGGACTTACGCGGGTAAAACCGCGGGACGCAGCTAGTATTGTTGTTTATAAAAGTATTTCAGAAAAAATAAAAACCGACTTTAAAAAAGGAAAACTATTAATTGCACCTACATACTTAATTAAGTTGTGCAGTTTTGTGTTTTATAGTTTGGCTGTCCGACTTATTATGTACTAGTTGCGTCCCGCAGTTTCACCCGCGTAAGTCCCGATCTCGTGGGAATATCGGGATCAAAAGTAGCCTGTTTTACTCAGGGCGAATGTAACTTTCTACTCTTTTAAATAATTCAATTCAATCAAATATTGAGCCGTAGTTTTACATACCCGAAATTTTTCTTTAAAGCAGAAATCAGTAATTGTGAAGGAGAAATTAATTATACACTTAAATGTACGTCTTTGGCTCCTTGTTTGAATTTGTTCCAAATATTCATCGTCGCTACTTTCTTCGCTGCTCAATGTAAGAACCATTTTTGTAATGAAAAAATGAAAAAAAAAACCTCAATACGGAACAAAACAGTTTAACGTCTTCAAAATTCAAAATACGATTTTCGAGACAGAAGGGTAAGCGCCTGTCGCAAATGTCGGACAATTTTACAAATATGTCAAAATGTCACGACAATTTTGTGTTTCATAAAACAAAATTGTCAAGTCTTTCCCGACAAATTGTCACCTGTCACGCAAAAAGTTTTATGAAACAGTAAAAATGTCAAATTGTCGCGACAATTTGACTTATTTGTAAATTTTCCACCATGACAATTTTGTCGCCTGTCGGCTTTATGAAACAGAAAAATTGACAAATTGTCGGTTCTCGACATATGTCGCGCCTGTCGGATTGTCAGCTTTATGAAACAGGGGCCTGGGTATTCCAGCTCGATAGCCGCTACGCCACGGGTAAGCCTCCCCCAAACCGAAATTAAGAAAGCATTTTCTCGTGTTCTTCCAAATAAGGCCTCGTAGTGGCAAGCCTAAGCTCAAAATACACGACGACACTGACTGACACTGGCACTTTACCTAAAACGTTTTAGTTAAAGTGTAAGTGTCATCGTGTATTTTGTGCTTAGATTAGCTTGGGATTTGCTTAAAATAAAACTGATAATTTGGGGTCGAATATGAATTTATTTTAGGAATAATAAACAAATCAACGTATAAACATACTTATTTGTATTTTAATCATGACTACTCTTAAATCTAAGAAATTGACGATATAACTACTATAATAGTGGAGTATCACTTCAAAATTAAATATTTTTTACCTACATCTAAAACCATTTGTTTTTGCTTTTATTTCACAGTAATCGATGTTTGTAACAAAATTTTCAATTTTTGAAAATGCTAAATTTGTACTTTATTAAAAAACGAAAATTTGCCAATTTAAGGCGTGTTTACACTGTTTTAGTTGTACTGGAATAAAATGTTAGATCGACAATACATTTTTTTCCAACAATTATTTTAAAAAGAAAATTTTGAGTTGAAAATAATAAGATTTTTAGGTACTGTACAATTACGTAATTTTTTTTTAAATCTAGGAATTATTTGCAATGAAGGGTACCTACTTATAGAGAGTCCATTTCACAAAAGAGCACATATTAAAACTAAGCTGATGTATGGATTAAGTAATCCGTTATCTAGTCACCGTAACACAAGCTTAGTAGCTTACCATGGGGCTAGATGGCGCTGTGTGTTCAGATAATTTATTTATTATTTAATTACTTAAACACGAAACCTGAGGTAGGTACCAAGTGTATCTGTTGTTTGTTTGTGTTAGTTGAAGTTTGTTGTATTCTTTTTTTGTGACTTTTACTTTTTTGTCTGACTTTTACATCACAGAGAAGCTGTGAGACTTATTTTATGAAATCGACTCTCTATTATATCTTGATGTTTTTCTTCTTGCTATTGGCCCCGCCCCATGCTTCCTATAATGGCTTTAAATGTCCATCCCCATAAGTTTCTTGTCGTAGATGAACTCGCCGAGCGAAGCGTGGCGGTCCATCATCTTCTTGAGAGTGGAGGCTTTGCCGGCGATGTCGCGTTGTCCCTTGTATTGTTCCTCCAGGAACTCACCGGTCAGGTAGTCGACGAGCTGTGGGGAAACAACGATATATCGTAAATATTATACGAGGAAGACCCAAAATCTAAACTTAGATTTCCTAGATGGTGGCTATTCTGACCCACCATTAAATTTCGCATCTTGATTCATCTTTTTTAAACGTATTCGTCGGAGACGAGTTTGAAATGGATCACTATCAAGTTATTTTTTAGTATACCACTCTAGTTCTAATATTATGGGCGCAGGATTCATTTTAGAACGAACTAATTATAAGCTCATTATTTTTAGATCAAATGCATCATATTGGTATAAACCGTAGACTCATCATTCGGCTGTTATTGTACGATTGTAAGATATGTCAAGACGCAGGTGCCCAGCGATGTTTTCCTTTAATAGAGAAATCAAATCAAATCAAATCAAATCAAATATTTAATAATTTACTTATTAAGTAAATAGAGGCGAAAAATGGTCCACACAAACGTCACCACCATAGCTAGCTATTCTGTTAGGAATTTGACATGAAGAATATACTTAGTTAGGTAAATGGACATATGGACGTCATCCAACCGAGCCCACTGCTAAAGCCGCTACTACATTCAAGTTGACTCGTACAAGTGCACTCGCCCAGTGTAAACGCAGCGTAACACTATGACGGAAGTCGGGAGCGGAACAACAAATGGCATCATCTCGAGAGTCCGGGCCATAAAAAGAAACAGTCAACTTACATGGTAGTCGTTGAACTCTGGGTCGCCCTCACAAGCCGCGATGACGGTCCGGATGCTCTTTGTCACGTCGGACTCCATCTTGAGCGCGTGCTCCAGCGCGTCCACTCCACTGTCCCAGGCTTTACGTTCCGGTGCCTGGACGGTCATACGGGGATGGATTAATTTAAAGAAGACGGGTAAGTGCGGGTAGGTACGGACGGACAACCGCGAGCTGAGGGTCTGTCCGTACCGTACCATAATTAGGCTAATCCTCTGAATTGTGTCAGAGGATTAGCTAACTATATATTATGGGTTTTTGAGGGTATCTTCGTTTGACAAAGGTTTGTCAATTCGTTGGTTTGATTTTGGTGAAAAGCAAGGTTATTACAGTAAAAGGACAATTCCGAAAAATTAAAAATGTTGTTTAGGTAAACGTACATTTAGTTTAGTACAAACCAAGATTTTGCGAAAATCTATATTTCTCTATTTTTGTTTATCGATTTGACTTCAGTAGCTGGCCTACCCGTCCCGTGGTGACACACAGACAGACAGATAGGCAATCGAGATAGTATTACTTAAGGCTATACGCCCAGTGATAAATTGTGGTGTCCAAATGCCTTTATGGCTGTCGCTTATTAATTCATGGTTATCTATGTGAAAAAGGAAAGGAATACAGGGGTAAGATGCTCACCCTAATCTGTATGAGGCTGCTGACATCCGTAGTCAACTCTCCTCTCATGAGCAAGTACTCGATGAGTTTGGTCGCGTGTTCACGTTCCTCTGAGCCGGCGTCGAAGAATAACTTTGCGAAGCCTGGCCGGTTGATCTGGTCGAAGGAAAAATTGATACAAAATTAGGTTAAGTTATAAACAAAATAAAGTATTTTAAAGCGAGAGCCATAGATGAACGAGCAAGTGAAGGATTCTAAACACTGAATCACAGTACAAGTGCAGCGCGTGTTCAGTGATTCAGATAATTGAATCACGAGCGTAGCGAGTGTTTTTTAAGTGTTAGAATCCTGAGCGCCGCAAGTGGTTCATGGCCCTCAATCTGAATCCATACTTTATTCAAGAGTTGCATACTGTACTTTATACCATGACTACGAGAAAAAAAACCGGCCAAGTGCTAGTCGGCCTCGCGCACGAAGGGTTCCGTACCACTATCACAATTGGGTACGGAACCCTAAAATGAATGCTGGACTAAGAACGTTAGATGTATTTTACCACTGGCGCTTTATGAGTGAGGCGGTTTATGAGATACAGCCTGGTGACAGACGGACAGACAGCAAAGTCTCAGTAATGGAGTCCTGTTTTTTTCCCTTTGGGTACGAAATACTAAAATGAGTTTGTTTGTCGAGTATTCTTTGCGCAAGGAGGTTGTATACCTTGGCATTGCGATGGAGTTCAATGTGTTCTAAATTCAAACACCAAAACAGGGTGAGTAAAAGGCCTTTTTATTCACTGTTTTGCGTGAATAAAATAAGCTTTTAATTGTGGGAATGGTATAGTAGTATATAGTAGTAGATTTGTAGATTTGTCTATGTTAGTTACCCCATCTCTAGAGAAGTGAGCGCCCATGGCGAGGTATTGAAGCGAGGCAGCCACCTCCATCTGGATCTGACGACGCATGCTCTCGCGGCAAGGACGGTGGATTGTGATCCATTCTTTGGGCACGTTCACTGGGTTTACATGGCCTGTCAGACAAATGGAAAACGTCAGGTAGGTCATTAATTAAGGCATACGTAGATCGTATAGGTCGTTTACTGGGTTTACATGGCCTGTCAGACAAAAGAAAGACGTTAGGTAGGTAAATTAAAGCACACATAATCCAACACAAAGGCGCCATTAGTTATAAATTTTGGGTCCTTCAGAGACTTCTATTTGGTCTCGAAAAATAATCCGTTTGACAGTGAATTAAGTAGGTACCTAGCCAAAATCTAAGAAAATAATTTAGTTCGTAAACGACAGTCGGTATTGTCTTCTTGAACTTTGCCTTGATATTGGAAGACAAAGGCATCCATTGTTCAAAGATAGGTAGGTAGGTAAGTTAGGCTAGTTTCTGGGAATTATGCAAAGATGTGTGTCATACATTAAGTAAGAGGACAGTCTTTATTCTCTTTCTCCATACAAACGTAGTTTACATTTTCCTCCCTGGGTAAAGACATTAGAGCAAATATGTTTATGCCATAAAACCTATTTCTGTCATG
Organism: Idaea biselata; assembly: GCA_958496205.1. Classification (NCBI taxonomy): domain Eukaryota; kingdom Metazoa; phylum Arthropoda; class Insecta; order Lepidoptera; family Geometridae; genus Idaea; species Idaea biselata. The sequence continues at coordinate 9,701,849 of OY292406.1, forward strand.
ACTATGCATCTACCTTTTCATTTTTTTTCATTTTCTAATTAGAATAATAATAAAAAATAATAAAATTAAAAAAATCAAAAGGTCATGACATGATAGATATAGGTTTTATGGCATAAACATATTTGCTCTAATGTATTTATCCAGGGAGGAAAATGTAAACTACGTTTGTATGGAGAAAGAGAATGGAGACTGTCCTCTTAATTTATGTTAAAAAATAGAAGATTAGTTACTTAAACTAAAACAAAACGGTTAAAGGAGACGGGGCGTGGACCATTGAAGACTGAGAAATAAATGGGTTCCTATAAATATTAATAAAGAAAAATAGCTCAAAGTACACGATGACACTTACACTGACACTTTCCTTACGTTTTAGGTAAAGTGTAAGTGTCACAGTGTATTTTGTTTTATTTTGAGCTTAACCGATCAAGGCGATAGCCGGCCGGTAGCCGAATCAAGTCGTTTCTCCCGGATTGGGAAAAACATTAGGGTTCGAATCCCGCTCAATGTCGGCCATGCGTTGTTTTGATGGTGTATTTTTCCTGTATAATATACGTCTATACTGAAATAAGTTTTACTCAAGTCCCAAGGTAGGTAGGTACTAAGAAACAACCCCCAATCCCCTTATTTAACAAATAACGTATACCTACCTACTTTGTTTTTTAATTGTAGACTACAATTTGACACATCTGCCTAAAGAAAAAATGTCAAATACAAAGAACCGAAACGTCAGATTATAGTATGAAATTAAAAAAACGTACAGTAGGCGGCAGATTAGTTGAAACAAAATGGCGGATGCGCAGAAGTCGATTTTTCATAGAAAGCGCATGTAAAATTACTGCGCGAACTTTCCCCTTCCACAACAAAACTTTTCAACTTATCTGCGGGTCATATCTTTCTTCTAATATATAAAATTTCCATGTCACAATGTTAGTTACCGTACTCCTCCGAAACGGCTTTACCGATTTTTACCAAAATTTATATGCGTATTTAGTAGGTCTGAGAATCGGCTACTATCTATAAATAAGGCAAAACAACGTTTGCCGGGTCAGCTAGTAAGTCTATGTAATATCTTTCTAAACCGCACCGTTGCAGATACAGTCGTCCGCTTATCTAGTTTAATTTCAAAGTGACATGAATCAGCAACAAAGTATTAAATTGTAATTAGTAAATCAATCAATTGATACGCGACGCCATTTTGTTTGTCACGTATGACCTTTTGCCTTGATACATGCTGAGCAATATGATAACAGTGTTTTGATGACTTTCTAGCCATGAAATATGTTTAGTTAGGTACATCTTTTTATGAAAAAAAATTAGGTTTTTTTTTAACCCGTCATCGTCAGAAAATAAATAAATAAATTCTGTGAACATTTAGAACGACGACGACGAACATGAACTTTTAGAAATGTCGAGATTTTACTGTGGTTTCGGAACGCCCCCTCCGATGAGAAGAAACCACAAAAAACTCATGGGTACCTAAGCAACTAAGCTTGTGTTATGGTGACTAGACAACGGATATAATATACTTAAGTTAAACTAAGTTATACCTACCTACCTCCAGATACCTCCAGATATCTATGTCAAATACCAATCTATCTATCTATCATATTATCCATTAAACGACCCACTGTCTCTCATGTCGCAGATAACACACACGTGCCGGGTACTGTATAGGATTACATATCTGAAGTCACTTGACTGGACAAAAAAGGTGTTACAAACAAACAAACAAATTATTTCCTCTTTATAATATCTATAGATCTAAAGTAGGTATTATAGATAAACTGTCGTTTGGAAATTTACCTGATTTCAAAATTTACTTTATGTTAAAAAAATACGTAGATTACCTACCTAACTATCCAGATATCATGTCACATACCTATCTATCTATCATTTTATCCGAGTTAAACGACCTACTGTCTCTCATGTCGCAGATAAAACATACGTGCCGGGTACTGTATAGGATTACATATCTAAAGTCACTTGACTGGACAAAGTCGTTATCTGGTCGATAAACTGGTACGAGGAATAAACTGTTTATTTGTTCCTAAGGACGTTTGGAATTAGATTTGTAAGATTATTTATTATTTTTATCTTGAAATAGATATATGCGAGGCTGTTTTACATCGCGTTGCTTTTATTATTAACCGTGTAAATCCCGTTCCTGTGCGAATATCGGAAACAAAGTAGTCTATGGTACTTCTCGATAATGTAGCTTTCTATTGGCGAAATTTATTTTAAAATCGGTCCAGTAGTTTCGGAGCCTATTCGTTACAAACAAACAATTAAATCTTTTATCTATATTAGTATAGATTGCTCTTTTCTCCATGCAAACTTTACAAACGTAGTCGACTGTTTCCTCCCTGGATAAAGACATTAGAGAAAATATGTTTTATAAGCTATGTCCGCCATTTTGTTTTGTTCATATTCAATTTTTTCTTAAATTTATTTCTATTCTACTTAGAAAATATTTAAAAAAATCAAACAAAACGTGGGGACATGGACATTATTGGACATGGCAGATACATAATATTTGTTCTAATGTCTTTATCCAGGGAGGAAACAGGTCGACTACGTTTGTATACAGAAAAGAAGGTATCCTTTGCTCTTAAACCGGAAAAAAGAGTTCCATTTCAACGTATTATTGATACAAAACTAGGTTAGATACCAATGCACAAGAAATTAATTCAACGACCAACAGGAAAAATAAAAGCAACCAACACGCAAGTAAGTAGGTAGACATTTGTCTTCAGTTTTCTTAGAAGGTATTTTTTAACCAAATTCTTTCCTGTCTACAGTAAACAAACTAAGGTATAGGTAAGTAGGTATGTAAAATTCAGGGTAAACAAAATACAAAAAACTTCTTAAGTAGGTATATTCTTAAGTAGGTATATTCTTAAGTAGGTATCTTAAGTAAGTACTTGTTATACCTACCTAGATAGGAAGGTTCCTGAAACCTTCCAACTGTAGTGTTGCAAAACAATCGATAGTTTCACTATCGATAGTTGACCTCGAAAAATATTCAGGATATCGATTGTTCTATCGATAGTATCGCCACGTGTAAATACTATCGATGCTATCGATAGTATTGAAACCATTTTATGGACAATACTATTGATAATGGCAATACTATCGATACTATCGATAGTATTGGACATAAAACTATCGATAGTATCGATAATATCGCCGTAACCGATAATATTGCTAATGAAGCGCTATCGATACTATCGATAGTATTTACACGTGTCGATAATATCGATAGATTATCGATACTATTGATTTTGCCTAGACTATCGATAGCATATCGACCAATTTCTGCTGTTCCATGAAACTGTGTCGATCAGTATTGAGGTCTTACCATAACACAATAGTGTGACAGGGATCACGCTAGCGAATTTCAGATGTGTTAAAGAAGGACTTACGTACGATGCGACTATGCGAAATTTAAAAACAATAAACTAATATTTGCTTATTATAAGTTAACTAGACAATATTTTCCTCCTTGGAACATCAAAACCTAATGCATTAAGTACCTAATACCAATGCACTAATATACCTAGTACACTAATATTTAAGACCTACTTATACCTACCTACACAGCTAGAACAATACATTATTATTCTTATTCTAAATTTGAGTACCTATCTACCTAGACCTGGTGTAAACATGAGCTATGTATAAATGAAATGATTCATACAATAAATGAAGCTATCTATCATCAATAAGGATAAGTAAATAGATACCAACGACACTAACGAGATGCAATTTGAAACACAAATGGTTTTGTTTGCTATTTTACCAATTATTTAATTATAGGTACTGTTTTTACGATGTCATTTACATTAAAAGTGCATAAATGTTAACACAAAACAATCTATCTTTCTATTCAGTTAAATAGTTAGTGCCTTTTGTCTTTACAATGAACGTACTGATGTACTGAAGTGATTTTTTTTGGACGGTCAAAATAAATTTTATTATTTAAAACAACAGTTTTAAAAACAATATCTACATAGCAAGGTAGAGGATATTTACTAGGTCACGTACCTATGTTGTGAAAACACGATTACAGAGAATGTTCTCGATAGAATTAAATCACACACTTCCCTCTAAATATTACAAATAAATAGCACTAGTCAGTCAATATTTTACATAAACTAATAAAAATTTGCAGATAAGCTGATCTTAGTTCAATGCAGGGCATCTATGATTTGAAATTCAAAATTAATGTTTTGTTTTCTTGTAATTACCAATTGTTTGATTTTACGCTCTAAAATTTTTCGTACTAGCATCTTACGTCCTTCATTAACTCATCTGAATTGCGCTATCCATGTCACGCAATTGGGGTCTCAGCTTATGAGGATAGTCTTGTTTTTTTCCATACAAACGTAGGTAATGAATAATAATTAAAAACAGCTGGTAATTAAAACAAAAAATACTGTTAGATATAAAAATGTGTTTTTTTTTATAAGCAGGTTATCATACAAAGCATAGCATAGACACAGGGTGAAATGAGATTTTCATGGCTTAAGGGGAAAGAAAGGAAGGCTTAAGGGGAAGGGAAAATTTCATGGCTTACTCTTTTCTTCGTGTAAACTTTACAAACGTAGCGTAGTCGACTGATTCCTCACTGAGAAAATATGTCTTTGCCATAAAACCTATATCAGCCATGACCATGCCCCGAAATTTTGATCATTTTCATTTCATATTTTATTTTTTCCAAGTTTTGTTTCTCTTCTAATTAATAAATAAAAAAAAGCAAAACGTAGAGGCAAGGTTTTATGGCATTACCTAAACATATTTGTCCTAATGTTTTATCCAGGGAGGAAAGGAAACAGTCGACTACCGAACGTTTGTATGAAGAAAAGGTAGGTGGCCTTTCCTCTTAAAAATAAAGTGCATGAGCAAGTACTTATTTATATCTATGACTAGATTAGATATGAAGTCAAGTTTGTCTGGATTTGAAACAAAATCTCAACTTGATACAATAATAAAATTGAAATGAAGAAAACAGAAGAAAATCTAAGTACTTATGAAATGTCGCACAAATATGTCGCAATATTGCATGAGTTTTGCTGTCTTTTATTCTATCGGTACATTTGCTGATTTGTGAATTAAATTAGCTCGATATTGCTAACTAAACATTTAAATACTTATAACTACTAGCAGCGTTCCACGGTTTCACTCGCGTAAGTCCCGATGCCGTGAGTATATCGGGATCAAAAGTAACCTATGTTACTCCTCGATAAAGTAATTTTCCATTGGTTAAAGAGGTATTTTTCCGAAATTCGGTCCACGAGTTTCGGACCCTATTTTAGTGTTTGTTTGTAAGAAACAAAATTTTATGAAACATTTTAAAACTATGTTTAATTTTTTTTACTTATTATAATATTACTTAGACATATGTATAGGTACATACACATAGGTACATATGTAGTTAGAGACGAAAAGTTGATTAAAGTAGGTAATGTGCGTTTAGTCTCTAAGTACCTAAACCGCAGTCTGTCAATTTCGCGTTGTGCCTAGACCTAACGAGAGATGGGCATATTGAAATATAGACTTATTGCGTATTAGTTTATTGCACGACGTTGCACACAGCGCACAGCCCCAAACAAAGCACTAGGCTTCTACTATGGGCACTAGACAACGGTTGTATGTTAAATACATTATCTACCTACATATCAGTAAAGATCAATTCAATAAAAGATCAAATGAAATACGAGCAACTAAATAAAATATCAAATGAAAATAAATTATATGTCATGATAATAGTATAGCTGAAATTCGTGAAAGTGACAATACATCAAAGTTGTTACATGAAACAAGGGTAAACCATTAAAATGGTAACATGATATTCGCACAAGCACAGAATTTAAGATAGGTACATTGATAACAAACATTGAATCAACATTGAATAAAAGCAGTAAAAACTATGCTGAAAAGTTATCAATATAGAGACTACCTACATTGTAGGAAAAATAGAATAACTTTTAGTTCTTTTAATAAAAGAAAACGATTGTCTTCCGTTTCCGCAAGGTAGACAGCGGAAGTCCAAATGCATTTTTTTTCCACGATGGCAAAATGAAAACAAAAGTGTACGAATTGCATTAAATGGCTGAAAATAGTCAAGCTTCGCAAAGATTTAGCGATTTTTTTTTAAATTGTATGTTTTGGGAATTTATTTTTATAAATTGGATGTGTTGTTATTGATTGCCAATAGTGTTGTTATTGATTTATTAGCTATAGTGCCACTTCTGTATGTACATTTTTAATTTAACGTACCGTTAGAACTTAAAGAACATCTCAAATGTAGTAATTGAACAAGAAATAAAAATAGGCCAGCGTGTGTCTAGTGCAGTGATAGGGTATCGCAGTTTTCATGAATTGCAATTTGCAAATTGATAAAATCGGTGCAACTAGAAACGTAGCATTATTTACTTATGTAAATTTAATTGTATTTTGTTTGATATTATTACATATTTACCTTTTGTCTAATTCTAATAGGTACCTGCGGGTAAATTTGAAATGACGGATCAGCTGTAATAATTTCCTTGTTACCTTATACCACCATGGTGAATATTTATAACCTACTAGCTGCGCCCCGCGGTTTCACCCGCGTAAGTCCCGATCCCGCGGTAATTACGGGATCAAAAGTAGCCTATGTCCTTCTCCAAGGTCCTATTTATCTTTATACCAAAATTCATCAATATCGGTTCAGCGGTTTAGGTGTGAAAGCGTAACAGACAGACAGACAGAGTTACTTTCGCATTTATAATATTAGTAAGATTATCCCCTACTTGTAGAGCAGGTTTTTAACCTTCTTACCCTATTTTTTGTTATTGTATGAATAATATATCAATAAAAGACTTACGCAAAGTTACAGTCTATAATAGGTAAGTACTAAGCGTCTCTGAGACTATAAGAGTTTCTTTTTGACTACGAAACCCTAAAAAGCAGATTCTAAACATAGAGTGGTAGAAGAAATAAGGTAATAAAGAGGAAATAAATGTTATGTCAAAAGACGTCGACCATTACTATCAGCTGTCTTTGTTTACAAAATGTCAAGTCATTTTCGACGCATACGACCTAAATGGTTATTTTTATTAATGTATTTAAACTTAACACTCAAAAACAAAGTTTGCCGGTACCTAATTCCTTATTCATAAAGATTAATAGAAATTCTTTAGTTAAAATAATGTTGGGTATTGTCGTGGTATTGTCCCATTGGTTTTACAAAGTTTTTTTTGACGTTGAAAAAGGTTTGACGAAAACTATTAATTTAGCTACAAACCTAAATGTAAGTAGGTTTAATTTTTATAGAAAGTTGTTTTAAAAGTATTCGTACCAACCTACATCCTTAATTTAGAAATAGCTTGTTACTGTACCTATTTATTTACATAATCCCTACCTACCCCTAAAAAAATGCGTTGCACATTATTTTGTTTCCTTTTTGTTTTTATTGAGGGTTAGGCTAAATTAAAAAGGTCAGTTTTCAGCCATCGATCCCTAGGGATTTTGTTATGGAGCATCAACGTTCCTTTTTTAATTTAAATTTAAAAAAAACTCACATTGTGTTGCGGAAACCGGAGCGAAGATAGCCACCAGGCAAGCGAGGGCAAAAATTACCACCTTCATTGTTTAAAAATCTAAAAAAAAATCACAGATACTTTGACGAATTATAGAAAATATGTCAATACGACTGTCAAAAGTCAAGCCTTTACACACACTGGTGTAGAAGGCGACTTGATAGCAAATTAAATTGAGAAAAGACGAACAATTCTAGTTAAATTGTAAACTACGCAGCGATAACACAGTACTCTTATTGACAACTGACTCAAATGGTATGACGATGGTGCTAGAATGAGATGGACTATAACCTCCTTGGAACACAAAAACTCCCCACAGAGGTTTTGTGTTTCAAACGCATGGAATATTTCGTACGTTTATAGATGTTTTCTAGCTGTAGTTAGTCGAATTTGTGTTTCCATTACTCAATTTTCAATTAAGTATTTGTTTCATTGCTATTTATAGCCAAATAAGCATAAAGTAATCAATAAAATAGTAGGAAAATAAGTTTTGATACTCAAAACCTCAACATTCTGATCTAAAATCGGTACAATTGGAAGGGTCGGGGGGCTGAAGTAAGCGAAAGGGGGGTTACCTCAGTGATACCAGTGTAGAAATATTACCTATTTATTAAGTAGAAACGTATCTTATCATAACTATTAAATTGACCGAATATCATATAAAATACAAGCGCATTGCTTTAAAAAGCCATTTAAATTACAAATTTGCGCAGATACACTTCAATATTTAATAGATAATCGATCTTATTCGCCATTTTGGGTTAATTTGACTTGTTGAACACGGCCACACATTCTCAATAACAGCAAACTTCACGGGATTGGAGCAGTTACTTTCCTCAAAGTTTCGTTGATATATCAACGCGTGTTTACAATTCTTTGTCCGTGTCAGTTTTATCTTTTGTTAGAAGTCTGCCTTCTATGCCAGTGTGCGTAAAGGTTGCCTTTCTGACGGTCGCCCTGTATTTTAAATAATATACTCCCATTGTTATATATTTCCAGTCAATCCGTTTCCGTACTTCAATCAAATAGGTGAGTTTTGGACAATTCATTTTGCTTTTGACATAGCTAATACGGGATTTGTTTTTAAATAAACACATTTTTTTGTAACAGTGACGAAATATGGAGATCAACAAAATAAAAACAAATAAATAACATGTGAATATTTAGCTTTTACAACAATGTTACTTTGTGGTGCCTATTGACAATGTTTTGATTTGACATTATGAAAATTGACGCAGTTGTTTTTGTTAAATCTAATTAAAATAAATAATAAATCAAAAAATAAGTGAAGACATTGCTATTAGATAGGTAGGTACCTCACTATTTAGTTTTGGATTCTTTACATTAGCCATTTTGGGGGAAGAAATGTTTTTAGTTAAATAGGTAGGTAAGTAGGAGAAAATATATTTTCGTTTAGGTACCTACTTATTTTTTTAATTTATTGATTGCTTATTTGTATCGAATGATGATTGAACACTTTTGTTTAGTTCGAAGCGTTTAACGAAACAAATTTAATTATTATTTTATTACGTCAATTTGTAAGGATTTTTACTTATTTGTTTCATTCTAAGTTTTGGTCTAATCAATGACAGCTGTCAAATTGGATGACGTATAGGAGTAAGTAGGTATCTGTTGGTCAGATGTTAATAACATTTTAGTCAAATGTAGGTATGTTGTACTATTTTAGGTACAATAAAAAATAATCTTATATATAAAATTTCCATGTCAGTTGTCACAATGTTAGTTACCGTACTCCTCCGAAACGGCGCGACCGATTTTTACCAAATTTAATATGCGTATTCAGTAGGTCTGAGAATCGGCTACTACCTATCTATAATTTATAAGGCAAAACAACGTTTGCCGGGTCAGCTAGTACCTACTTTTATAATATTTAAAAATATATATATCGCGGTTGCGGATTCAATTCCCGCCGGGTGCAAGTATTTATACTTAAAAATACTTGCGTGCTTTACTATGTATCATACGAAACAAATAATTATTTATATATGCACTTATTTACAAAACTAGTACCCGTAGTACAAATCTGCTACCGGCGGGAATAGAACCCGCTACAGCATTCCAGTCACGCTTTTGCCCGACACGCCACAGAGGTCTTCAAAATAACTGCGCTATAGATATACCTACCTGTCTAAATACCTACTTGTCTACTTTGTAAGATTTATTTTTATCAAATCATACTTAATCAATTATCAAGTAGCTCATTCAACTTTATTGGTATAATCCAATTAATATTCCAGTGATAAACACTTCGACAACTTTGATACCGAGTGTCTATCTGTGATACAAACAAAGTCTATGACTTTTGATTAGATAAAGACATGATAAAATAACTATGTAGGTACCTTCATGTAGGTACTCTGACGACCTCAGTGGCACGTCGGGGGAAGGCCTGACTGCAATGCAGGAGTTTGCAGGTTCGATTCCCGCCGGGTGCAAGTATTTAAGCTTAAAAATAAATATTTGTATCTGGTCTGGGTGTTTTCTTATGTTATATCATATGTACCTCTATGTATTTACAAAAAAAAAGTACAATATGTAGTATATCCGATGTCTAGTCCTATAGTACAAGCCTAGTGCTTATTTTGGGGCTAGATTGCGCTGTGTGTAACGTCGTGCAATATTTATTTATTTATTTACCTTTATGCCAAAGACTTTGAAATATTAATAGAGGAAAATCTGACAAGCAATCACAGCTTTCGCTTACTCATGCACAGTGCAACCGACTGGTTCGTGGCTGTCCAGTGCTACAGAGGGGCTCGGAACCGGTTAAAAATATAGAGTTAATACCGGTTTATTTCGGTTTTACTCCCAACTATCATAGATACGCGAACGTTCTAAGAACATTATTGTAACTTAAATAAACCGGTTAATTAATTATAATAATAAAATTAATAATAGGTCCTTTGTTCATTTTTTCCTACTAAACCGATTAATGTGACAAGAACTTTTTAAAAATGTTCCCCCATAAACCGGTTTAAAATAACGGTTTTAGGATCGAAACAAAAAAGAAACGGTTTTTCGCTAAGTACCTACATGATAACGGTTTGGAAATTTAACCGGTGGGTATCCGAGCCCTGCCGCCGCGCCCGCGCCGGGGTGTTTCTTCATAAATGTCGATTACTAGCGAGTTACTTTCCAATTTGTACTGATACTAGCGACCCGCCCTGGCTTCGCACGGGGTAATGTATTATACATACAAACCTTGCGTTAACTTGCGTTCAATCTTGCGTTAACTTCATTTTCATACTAAGTCAATTTCATTCTTAATTAATTATTACCTATATTATTATTATTTCAATTATTATTTTTGATTATTTTATCAATTGAAATTAAAGACATTTTTCAGTTTTTAATCGCGTGGTGTTTATTACTTTTAGAATTGTTTCAACGCTCAACGTTTCGAAACCTTTCCATGCTATGCAATAGCTTCTGGATTGGTCCCTTCTGGTGTGGATTGACACCACATCGCGAAAACAGAAGAAAAATCTATTATATCAATTATTATTTTTGGTTTTAGCAAAATGAAGGCCACAGTACTAGCTATCACTTGCCTCCTGGCTGTCTCCGGGGCTTTCGCTGCTGAATCCTGCTATCAAGACGTGTCCATTGACTGCAGTCAGGCTTCTACAAGCTTAGGTAAGAATTCCTTTACTTAACAATCTATTTATTTATTTATCCAAAGAGGCAATCAGGCAGCCTTTTGGGTACTTACCCTAACTAGGGACTCAGTTTTAATTTGAATTATTTTAGTGAATTATGATGGTGTATTGTAGGTAATCTTTTTGGAACGAAGTTCCTTATCGCGCATTGCGAAAGGGGGCTAGACGGAAAAATCAAGACCAAAAGTTGTAACGACACTTTTGACCTTTTTTTTTGGAGCTTTGTTCCATCCGGTTGTCCTCTCAACCTCTCAACACACACCTCCTCCACCACCTCCTCTTGAAACCTCTCAAGTTTTTTTTAAGTAGGTATAGTGACCGGCAGATAAGTTGTAAATTTTTGTCGTGGAAGGGGAAAGTTCGCGCAGTACATTTTACATGCGCTTTCTATGAAAAATCGACTTCTGCGCATCCGCCATTTTGTTTCAACTAATCTGCCGCCTACTGTACTTACCTACCCAGTTTTTTCTTTTTTGTGTTATGGTCGAAGTAATTAAGATTTCAATATAGAAATAAATTTAAAGTAATACCTACCTATATACTTTAAAACTTTAAAGGAACATTCTTATGTTCACAGCTGGGCGTATATTTCCGTGTAAGTGGCATGAATCCATGATTTCATTTGTTCATGCTTCTTCTCACAATAAAATTCAAAGTTAATTCATTTCTTAGCAAAGTGCCAAGTCGAAATGTTCAGAAAATCGACCATATTATTACGTCATCTGTTAATAACATAATACATTTTTAATTATCATGAAAATAAATGATGATTTTTCATTTAAAATAAGTGATTTATTGTAAAAAAAATTAATGTTCGTCATTCTACGATTACCATAATATGTAGTACCTATACATATATCTACATCTATTACAAACATCCAAAACACTAAGTATACAAATATCTGTTGATAATATATTTGTTTCACGGTGGGAAATGAACTTGTAACCAATCAAACACCCAACACTCCATTGAAGGTCCGTTCACACAGACCGGCTCGGAGTGGAGAGCAGATTTTATATTACGTTTAAAACAGAGTTTTGAGTAATTGTAATAAGGTTTATTTTTACATGACACTTCTTTTATTATTGAAATTGCTTGAGAGCAAACTTGAAAGAAGTGACACGTAAAAATAAACCTTATTACAATAACTCAAAACTCTGTTTTAAATGTGATAAAAAGCTCTCCTCTCCGTGCCGGTCTGTGTGAACGGACTCTGAGAGAGCCTCAAATAAAACTCGATGTATTTGTCCACAGCTCTGCCGCGTTGTAACGCAGTATACGGTGAATACGGTCGCCATGGCAACGTTGCTTCTGAAATGCAGGCCTACGCCAACCTTCACCTCGAAAGGTAAATATTATGGAAAATAAAGTGTCTTGCTTGACAGACAGACAGACGGACGGACAACAAAGTGATCTTATAAGGGTTCCTTTTTTACACAACAAAAACGTCAGCGCAAACATTTTTGATCTTTTTTTAGAAAAGTGTTTAACAACATTACATTTGTGAATGAATATAAGTACTTAGGTACATTATTTATCTTACATTAATATTACTTATTTTGAATTTATGAATAGATATCCACATATGTTCATAAATTAAAAAAAATATATAAAAATGTTTGTGATCTGTGAGATTATTAATTACATTTAAAAAATACACCTAATTCATAAAGTAACTAGCCGAAGGCGACGTCACAATATGTTTTTGGCGTTATTAAAATCCGTTCACACAGACCGGCTCGGAGAGGAGAGCAGATTTTTTATCACGTTTAAAACAGAGTTTTGAATTATTGTAAAAAGGTTTATTTTTACATGACATTTCTTTTATTATTGAGATTGCTTGAGAGCAATCCTTTAAAGACATTTAAAATTAAACCTTATTACAATGGGGTGCCACAAGATGGATCGAAAAAAAAAAAATCGTATTACGATAATTTAATAGTGAAAAGTTGGTGCCATTTAGCTTCAAAATAACACATGTAAAATATTGTTTGATTTGAATAACTCTAAGTACCCGCACAACTCGATCGAATTTTTAATAAAATTTGGTTTTAGACCTAACTTTGACTGGGTATCATTTTATATATTTTTTATAAATACAAGGGTTTTATTACATAAATTTATTGCAAATATATTCTATTGATAAAATAAATCCCGAAAAGTTGTTGAGAATCTATGATTTGGGAAGGGTAGGTGCGCGGGGGAGGTAATTATCACTGCACTTGTCGCGTCGGTTCAGTGACTCATTGTTTCCCGCGCGGAACGTTCGCTTGCTTGTTTCACGCATAACTTCAGTTTTTTTACGTAAAAACATGCAAAAAACAAGGAGTGCATTTCAATGTCCGGTTTTTGGTGATTTGTGTGAGCTAAAAGAGAACGTTTTACCTACGTATGAAGATGTAATGAAATACTATGAATGGACCAGGCATCATCTGAAATCGGAACGGGAAACTGAAAAAGAACCCAAATTTCCAGAGATAGCAGACGTAGTTATAACTAGGATTGAGAATATATGGAGAAATGCATCTATTCCGACAGTAACACGAACAAGAATCCTACAAATGCTGAAAGCATATCATTTAAAATGCAAAAATCTAATGAAGCTTGGCAAAAGGCTCACACCGGATAAAATAGAAGACTTTCGACAAAGTAGTAAATTGCTTTTTGATATTTCATCATGTAAATGCAAAGAATTTGCTCAATGTATTTGTACTAAAGATAAAAAGGTTCCCAAAGAAGAACAAGGTTTTTTAATTGATCAAAGAACCTCCCGGAGCATGGTAATAGGCGGAGTTGACGTAACCCATACTAAAAAGTTGCAAAAGACTCTTAAGAGGAAACAAAACAGAAAGAACCGCCTCTCTCCGGTTTTAAATACTTCTAAGTCAATACCTTTAGAACTTAGTTCTTCTTCTTCTATATCAGTCAAAAGTCTCAGTACAAACAACGAAAACAAAGGCGTTTCTCAGAAAAAACAGAAGAAGATGTCATATATTAGCTTTCCTACTTTATCGAAGACATGTGACAGGTATGGGGTGTCAGATAGGGCAGCAGCAGCAATAGCGTCATCTGTACTGTTCGATATTGGGTCTCACGTCGAAGTCATTGATAGAAATAAATTACGAAGAGAAAGAAGTAAGACAAGACAAAAATTACTGAAGGAGGACACAGTTTCAGAAATTTCAGCTTTATACTTTGACGGTAGGAAAGATAAAACTTTAAATATTATTACAAAAAATGGTAAACGCTACAAGACTGCGACGGTTGAAGAACACATCTCACTAATTCAAGAGCCGGGATCTAAGTACTTGAGTTACGTAGTACCGACCGTTGGGACAGCAAAAGGAGTTGAAGCCGCAATAATCGGGTTCTTATCTGATGAAGCTATTTCCCAAGATAATCTTATGGCAATCGGTTGTGACGGGACGAATGTAAATACGGGAAAGTACGGCGGTATTATAAGACTTCTTGAAAAAAGGTTACAAAAACCACTTCAATGGATAATATGTTTGCTTCATATGAACGAACTGCCTTTAAGGCATTTATTTATCTTCCTTGACGGGTGCACTTCGGGACCTAAATCATACACCGGTCTACTGGGCAAAGAACTTGAAACCTGTGAAAAACTACCTATTAAAAAATATCAGCGCATTGAAGGAGAAATGATTCCAGAAATGACTAGTGATTTGAGTACAGATCAAAAGTACTTACACAGAATTGTCTCGGCTGTAATATCAGGTGTTTTTCCAGAAGATTTGGCAAATAAGACTCCGGGAAAACTGTCACATGCTCGTTGGCTCACACGAGCCAATCGTATTCTTCGTTTATATGTTACAACAGAGACACCATCGGAGAATTTAACAATTTTGGCAACTTTTGTTGTAACAGTTTACGCACCATCTTGGTTTCTTATTAAAAATAAACCATCGTGCAAAGATGGCACGCGTCATTTACATGATATAATAAAAGCCACCAGATACCTGCCCGATAATTTAAAAAAAGTTATTGATCCCGTAATTCAACGAAATAGTTATTTTGCGCACCCTGAGAACATTCTTCTGGCGATGTTAACTGATGAGAGGAAATACATCAGAGAATTAGCAGCCCGGCGCATATTAAAGGCACGTAGTGCGCCTCAACCTACTACACCGAGGATGTTTGAAGTGCCAAATGTAAATTTCAATGCATTGAATTATTATGATCTCATAAATTGGCAGGAAAACTTAACTGAACCACCGATTTTAAAAACCTTAACTGACGAAGAAATTCAGCACATAGTCGATTCTGGTGGCGAAGCTGACGTAATATTTTTAAGGCTTCCATGCCATACGCAGGCTGTTGAACGAGCTGTAAAGATAACAACAGAGGCTGCCACATCTCAATGTACAAAAAAGTCTCGATTAGGTGCAATAAAAGCTAAACTGGAGTCGAGAAAAGTAATGGCTAAGTTTGAAACAAAACGTGATTTTCGTGCAAATTAATGTTTGATTTTTCTATTTTAACTTTAATTTTTTTTTAATAAAAGTGTATTATTATATAAATATCTAGTATTCTTTAAAGCCTACATTTAATTTTTTTCCATTTAATATTAATTTAGGTACAATATTTAGGCCTAGCGACACCTACCATTTTGCATGAATTTTCATACCTTTGAGGTCATTGTGCGGGAAGAAGATGTTTTTCAAATTAAATAAAAAATTACTATTATTTTTACTTTAACATTATACACCGATCCCCCCCTATTAGAATCTAAAATCCTCAAAAAAAATTTTTTCCATACATTCACGATCCACCTTCAGCCACACGCAAAGCTGTAAGTAGATGGCGCTGGCATCAGATGATCTTTTTTTTTTCGATGATAGTCCTCCACCAATGGAAACGCCGAGTTTTTTTTTATTCGGTCTCAGACCGATATGGCCAATTTGGCGCCGAGAGTTGTAAAAATCACCTGTTTGACAGTTCTTAATTCAAACCTAAGATTAGTCGAGAAACGCCCTCTGCCGGGATTAAAAGTTAGTGTTCCTCCTCATTGATCAAAACTTTATATTAAACGTGCCAAAAATCTGCTCTCAGATTCGAATTTTGAAAACTCTTTGCACGCTAGTGCGCAAAATGCGATTTTCTGAAAACAGATTCTTTCCGAGGTTGTGAGGTGAAATGGTCATTCAGGGTTCAGGGAAGTGGTTATTATGGAACTAAGCGACTTCTCTGTAACAGGTCATTCGACTACCTCCTTTCGTCCGCATTCTTCAACAACTACCAGACGAACCGCGCCGGCTTCAGCAAGATATTCAGAAAGTTGTCTGATGACGCTTGGGAGAAAAGTATCGACTTGATCAAGCACATTACTATGAGAGGTAAGTCTTTCCTCCTCACGATGTTCCCGGTCACACAAACAAAACGTGGTAAAATTACTCCGAAATTAATCAGAAACAATCAAAAAGTAATTTGAATAATTGAATGAAAAAAGAATAGATTTTTCTTCTGTTTTCGCGATGTTGTTTTGAAATTAAAGACATTTTTCGGTTTTAATCGCGTGGTGTTTATTAATTTAGTTACTTTATTACAACTTCACTTTAGACGGTAGTTTCACTGTAACTTTTTAATACATTAGAATGACAAATCACATCTCAATCAATCCTGAAGAAGAGACCTGGAAAGGTCTCGAAACGTTGAGCGTTGAAACAATGCTAAAAGTAATAAACACCACGCGATTCAAACCGAAAAATGTCTTTAATTTGAAAAAATAATGTTTCTGTTTTTCTTAAAACCCTAAAATAATAGAAAACCTCGGTTTCCTTTCAGGTGACGAAATGAACTTCTCCCAGCGAAGCACCCAAAAACCAACCGAACGCAAGAACTACACAGTAGAACTGCACGAACTCGAGTCCCTCGCCAAAGCACTCGACACGCAGAAAGAACTCGCCGAGAGAGCGTTCTACATTCATCGCGAGGCCACGAGGAACAGCCAGCACTTGCACGATCCCGAGGTAAGTCTTAGTATAGGGGTCACTAAGTGGCGAAGTAAGTGATAAGTGAGGCGAGGTAAGTGATAAGTGAGGCGAGGTAGGCTTTAATACTTAAAAGTCTTAAAAGTCGCAGGTGCATTAATACCTTAGGATTACCTATGTGTCTGATAGATAAATGTGTGATACGATTGTAATAAGTGATAGTGATAAGTGATGCGAGGAAAGTACAACCATAAAACAGTAGGCATTCGAAGTAGGCACTATTTATAATCTGATTATATATTTTATTAGACTAAATTAAATGACTTTAAACGTGGACGATGTTGAGTTTTATAACATGGTAATATATTTTATTAGAATGAATATAATGACTTTAAACGTGCTCCAACGAGGTGATCTGAATGACACGAGTGATTTAGAGTGCATTGAACGACTTATATTAATACAAGCTAATGTTGAGATAAATTACACGAGGATTTAACTGTACAGTACCTTTAAAATAAATAAATAAATTCTCTGCACAACACACAGCGCCATCTAGCCCCGTGGTAAGCGACTAAGCTTGTGTTACGGTGACTAGACAACGGATAAAATAAGACAGATAAACATACATAAATCATCATCATTAATCCTGTGACTTATAGATGAGTAAATGATGATAATGACAAGTCGAACATTGAATAGAAGTAGATTACCTGAATACCTAATAGATAAGTGACGCGAGGAAAGTACAACCATAAAACAGTAGGCATTCGAAGTAGGCACTATTTATAACATGATAAAGACAATATATTTTATTAGACTGAATTAAATTAAGTACTTTAAACGTGCTCCATGTTGAGGTAATTTGAATAACACGACTGATTTTGAGTACATTGAACGACTCATAAAAATATAAGCTATGTTGAGATAAATGACGCGAGGAATTAACTATACAATACCTTCAAAATAAGACAGATAAACATAAATAAATCATCGTTATAAATCCTGTGACTAAATGAGGATAATGACAAGTCGCAGGTGCATTGAATAGAAGAAGATTACCTGAATACCTAATAGATAAGTGATGCGAGGAAAGTACAATCATAAAACAGTAGGCATTCGAAGTAGGCACTATTTATAACATGATAAAGACAATATATTTTATTAGACTGAATTAAATGACTTTAAACGTGCACGATGTTGATGATGTGAATGACTCTACTGATTCTGAGTTTATTGAATGACTAATTATAATGCAATGTTGACATAAATGACACAATATTTATGACACGGTATTTTACCTACATTAATATTGTAGGTAAAATATCTACAAAATAAGAAAGATAAGCATAAACCCTGAAAGTCGGTAATTCATAAATCCTATGAATGATAGATAAGTGAATGGGGATTGTAGTTAATCTTTGTATGAAAGATAAGTGCAACTAAATAAATAAATAAAATAAAAATTCATTTATTTACCACCAATTAAATAAATACAAAGACTTAGTGCTACTTACTACTAATAGTGGTGGCCTGCAACTGCCTAAAATCAACAAAAGATAAATGAAAAAAAGTTAGATTTCCACTATGGTAATAGACCCATACAAAATAAGTAGGTTTCGTTTAGCTTCTGATGACGAATAGGTATTGCTATACGAAGAGGCAATACAGCCAACCTTTTGTATCATACCTAATACATAGGGACTCATTTTTAGATTTTTTATTTTAATTACTTTAGTGAATTATGATGGCGTTACAATACACCTCTTTAAAAATAAAATAAAATCTTCCTATGGTTTCGTACCACAAATAAAACTCTAATAGGTAAATTGTTGTTTAAAAATCTATTTACCTAATTAATCTTTAAATATATTTAATAACTTAAAATCTATTTCACTGATATTTTTCACCGAGAAGGCAGGGAAGCCCTCTAGACAGAATAGGCTAAAAATAAATAAATAAAAAGAATTATTAATTAAGAAATATCAGATTAAGTACTTGTAGACAAAATATACGGACGACACTGACACTGCACGAATTTCTTTATAATTAATTAATAAATAAATTCTGTAAACAACCACATAGCGCCATCTAGCCCCGTGGTAAGCGACTAAGCTTGTGTTACGGTGACTAGACAACGGATATAATACTTATATTTATTTTTCTTTTGTAAATACATACATATTATACATAGAGGGACACCCAGACCAGACACAAATATTTATTCTATAAGCATAAATACTTGCACCCGGCGGGAATCGAACCCGCAACCTCCTGCATTGCAGTCGCGCTTTCGCACGACGCGCCACAGAGGTCATAGTGTGTGGTGTAAGTGTGTCAGTGTCGCGTGTATTTTGAGCTTCAACTATAATATTTTTTTCAGGCGTCGTCATCTGAACCTGAGGTAAAAAAATTAAAACAATGAAAGAAAATATTTTTTTTTACCTGATAGACACTTCTTGTAAAGATTTTTTTAACTTTATTTGCAGCTTTTAGGCGATCGAGAGGTAAATGTCAATATTAAAAATATGTATCTTGTTTTACCTCCCGACTTTACGATTAGGTATAGAGTGGCAACTCTGTGGCAGAAAGGGAGAGAAAAATATGGCAACACACAGCTTATAGGCTCACAGACACAGTCTTGATTTAGATGTTCTAGAAGTAAATATAAATAAATAAATTCTGTCAACAACACACTGCGCCATCTAGTCGCTTACGACTAAGCTTGTGTTACGGTGACTAGACAACGGATATACTACATAGGTAGGTCTAGGTATATTTATTTTTCTTTTGTAAATACATACATAGAGGGATGTACTGTACACCCAGACCAGACACAAATATTTATTTATTAAGCATAAATACACCCGGCGGGAATCGAACCCGCAACCTCCTGCATTGCAGTCATGATTTCGCATGACGCGCCACAGAGGTCGCCACAGAGGTCGAAAACATTGTAATTAAGTACATTATTTTAGACAAATATTTTATCTGAGATATTTTATTACAGATCGCCCAGTATTTGGAAGAAGAATTCGTCGAAGACCAAGCTAAAACCATCAGGAACATCGCCGGACACACTACAGACCTCAAAAAGTTCATTTCAGCCAACAATGGCCAAGACCTTTCTCTGGCTTTGTATTTATTCGATGAATATCTACAAAAAACCTTGTAAATAAAATAATGTACAAAAGGTTTAAAATAACTCTCCACTATTATTATGTAAAAATCTAATTTAATTATTGTCAATGTAAGAACTCTATGGCTTCCCGATTGTTTTTTCCCTCCTAAAAAGTTTTTTTTTTGTTTGGGCTTGATTTATTATTTTTTATTCAAATGTCATATAAAAAAAAATTGTAGCCAAAAATGCCAAAACATAAAACCCATATTAGTAGGTATTTACTTTTCCATATTATGAATGGCTCGACAAATAAATACTCAAAAATCAATAAATTCTACTATGATTTTACTAAAAGTCTACTATTGTAGTAGATTTTTTTGTCTTCAAAATGGTAACCCCAAAACCGTTACGTACAAATGTATTGGCTGTTAATTTGTGATTAAAACAGATTATTATTTAAGTTAAATTCAATAATGTATGTTATTTAGATAAGCATAGACATACCGTACCTACCCTTAGTTATTAGTATTTCCAGTTTATTTTTCAAATAAATCTATTAATTAACTTAGCTATTGGTTGTTTATTTTAAAATAAAGTAGCTGATTGTTCTAGGGAACCTAATATGAAGGCAGTCTTTATCTATAGGTACTTAATATTATAAAGAGGTAAAGTTGGTAACAATTATGTACCTATATGTACCTATGTATGTATTTTCCGGGTAATCTCAGAAACTACTGAACCGATTTCAAAATTCTTTCACAAATAGGAAGCTACATTATCGAGTAGTAACATAGGCTACTTTTCGTCAGGATATTCCCACGGGATCGGGACTTACATTTTTTTTTTTTTACAATACAATATATTACAATAAACTACGTATTATTATACTTTTTTTTAATTGTAAATACATACATATGATACATAGAAAACACCTAGACCAGAAACAAATAATTTCTTATAAGCATAAATACTTGCTCCCGGCGGGAATCGAACTCGCAACCTTCTGCATTGCAGTCGAGCCTTTCCCCGACGCGCCACAGAGGTCGTCAATAATCGTATAGTTTTGGTTCCGATTAAGTAGGTACTAGCATCATAGAAATACGACGCCCTTTCCACATACGACTAAGGCTAGTGCGTCAGCTGACGTAGTTTTATCGTCTCATTTGCCGTGCCTAAGTACCGTATCTGCCCTTATTTGTTTTTATTATTTATGCTTTGTTTACATTTTTGGCACCTGCCAAAGACGGTTCATTAATGGGGTGACTCACGCAAATTTGTGAGCAGATGGCGCTGGCCTGGGATGATCTTTTTTTTTTTTTGATGGTCCCCCACGAATGAAAACGCCGAGTTTTTTTTCTTGCAATATTTGTTCTGTCTCCATTTAGGCTAAAAACATACATAGGCGTTAAAAGCGTTTTATTGCGCTATAAAGATAGCGTGTCAAAAACTCAAAGGATATCATCCAAATGCATAGCGCTTAAAATGCGTGTCGAATAGGTATGTTTCTAGCCTTAACGTGTGTCAATATACGTAGAGATTAACCTCTTTTGTGACCAACATTTAAAAAAAATATTAGAGCAGTCTACGAAGCTTCGACTAGTTCTAAAGAAATCTAATAGTTTTAACTTAACTACTCCCCCAGAGATGGCGCTCATCAATTCTTTTTTTTTTAATTCAATAATCGACTAAAATTAAGCTATAACTTCCATTTGCTAAATCGATTGCAGCGGGCCCGCAGCATTAGTAAAGAAGATCGGCGTTTTTCCATTTTACCTGGGGGTTAGAGGTACCTTAGTTTTATTTTATGTGCCATCGCAAGAAGAAATTAATTAATTTTAACTCTTGTTAAGTTAAAAGATATTGGATGTTGAAGTATCACATTTGGGAGTCAAGTGTTAACACAAAACACCACAAGATATCGTTACTTGTCTTGAATATTCATAAATCTGAATTGGTATACCAATAATATGGCAGATAATCAAGTCATCTTGCGGTCAATAAATCTTATTAGTTAAAATAATTATTTTCTTTATAAATTCTGGACCGATACGTGGAATTCTGTAGCCATTTATTGGTTTTACAAATTCAGATTTAAGGATATTCGAGACAAGTAACGACATCTGGTGAAATAAGTTCATGTAACAAATTGATTGAAGTGCTGAATATTATATCTGTGGAACATAGCTGGTCCATTTTGAACGGTCTTCTTTTACTCTGTGGAAGGTGTCAAAACATTATTAAGTTTTGAAAATAAATATTGCAAATTTTGTTTCAGTGTGTTGTGTTGTAAAATTGTGAATAAAATAATGAAGAAGGTCGATACCTGCCGTATTTGTTTCACCGGTTCTTGCTATAAGAACATAAATAACGACTACGCTTACCGCGGCGAATTAGAAAACTATGGTCGAATGTTACAGGAAACTTTCAATCTTGTAAGTGAACATTTTACTCTTCGTCCGTCCGCTGGCTCGTGTCCCGATACGTAGGCCGGTGCAGCCACTCTGCCGTCATTCAAACCGCACTTTTGAATCCTCACTCAAGTCATTATCTTTTTATTTTTCTATTTATCTACTTGCAGTTGGTGACATTAATGTAACCCATAAAAAAATTGATAACAAACAGAATATGTATACCTACCTACAAAGTTAGGTACAAACACTTATAATTTATGTCCCAACAAGGGTTGCCTGGAAGCCGTTGCTATGGACGATAAGGCTGTAATTTTAAGTTAAATATTTTTTTAAATTAATGTTAGCCCGGGCGCACTTTGGACACGTTATCGTCCGAATTTCATTCGTGCGCTAACACACAATCCCATCCTTCCAAATACTATGAAAGCACACAGGCTTCATATGAATTAGTTGAATGTATACTGAATCTATGCAGTCTGCGCGCCTACATAATAAATCTTATCTATCTAACATTTCAGGCATTAAAATCCAAGAGAAGTCTGATCTGTGATCAATGTGTAACTAAACTACGGGATGCAACTGTGTTCAGGCAGAAAGTACTCGACTCTGAACAATACCTCGTAGAAACAAATGAGCAAACAGTAGACAAGTTTGGTAAGTAATTGCCGTAGTACAAGCCTAGTTACCTAGTTAATAGGATTTTAAGTTAGAATTAGTGATGGGCCTGAGTGTTGGCGTGTTGACTTGTCGTCAACTAACAATTATGCAATAAAACCAACTGTTATTGAATTAGTAGTTACAGTTAGAAAGTGGGTAGTCAAAACGTGGAAAAACGTACACAAACACCTCATAGTCTTATGTCTGTCTGTCTGTCCATCTGTCTCTAGGCTGTATCTAATGAACCGTGATAGCTAGGCAGTTGAAATTGTCACAGATGATGTATTTGATGAGACCTGTAGTTCTGAATACAAATATTTGTAAAGATGAGACTCTAGTTTATATTAAATCTAGCTACACCCCGCGGTTTCACCCGCGTATGTCCCGATCCCGCGGGAATATCGGGATTTAAAGTAGCTTATGTGTTATTCTAGATCTCTAAACACCGAGTTTCGTCGCAATCGGTTCAGTAGTTTTAGCGTGAAAGAGTAACAAAGTCACATATACATACAAACTTTCGCGCTTATAATATTACTAACTGCGCCCCGCGGTTTCACCCGCATAAGTCCCGTTGCCGCGGGAATATCGGCATAAAAAGTAGCCTATGTGTTACTCCAGGTCTCCAGCTGTATATATTTTAAGTTTCATTGCAATCGGTTCAGTAGTTTTTGTGTGAAGGAGTAACAAAGTCACATACAGACATACATACATACAAACTTTCGCGTTTATAATATTAGAAGGATAATAAGGATAAGGATTATATTTTTTTCAGACTCCGACATCGAATTGGACAGTGACATAGAAATCAAAAATGAATGTAAACATAGTTCAATAAAAATGGAGAGAAAAACAATGATTGGATTGAAAGGTATGTAGATCAAGATATGGATTTATAAGAACTGTCGTGGACGGCTTCTGTGGCGCTATGGGCGAATATCTGCAATGCGGAAGGTTGCGGGTTCGAATCCCGCCGGGTGCAAGTATTAATCCTACTATATAGGTAATATTATAAACGCGAAAGTTTGCAAATATGTATGTCTGTATTAGGGCATGCAATATCGGAAGGTATTCAATCTCGGGACGATATCAATATTAAGAGCTCGATATCGATATCGATATCCCGGGATCCCGGGATTGATACTGAGATTTTAGATATCGTTAAAAAGGCGAATTTAATACAATAAAAATGTGTTAAATTTAAAATATTTAATATATTTAAGACTCTAGTGGTTTCATTACGTAAATAAGTTACCCCGAGGGCCGTCCACCCCATCATTTTGGAAATATGGCGGACCCTAAACCCAAAAGTGTCTAAACTTTCGCGCCAAATTCTAGGCGCACCACTAAAATGATGTTAGCAGAAAAAAATTGCATGCGAGCTTGTATAAAAAATAATTGTCTTAAAAATTGCAATGAATCACGTCACTTTTATTGTTTTAAACATTTTACCAATTCCCTACGCTTCTAAATCTTTACAGATCTCTTCCTCAGGGGTAGACTAATTTGGGTTTAATTTTAATAGTTCTATTCAATCATTCCATGAGGAAAAATATAGCTAAAAACCTTAATTTATACCCAAATAGTAAATTGCTCAAATCTCGATATCGGATCACTCAATCCCGGGATTATAATATCGAACTTTCGCGTCCGAGATCCCGGGATTACGATATCCCGGGATCCCGGGATTCATGCCCTAGTCTGTATATTACTTTGTTACTCCTTCACGCAAAAATAACTGAACTGATTGCGATGAAACTTGGAATATAGATAGCTGGAGACCTAGAATAACACATAGGCTACATTTTATCTCGATATTCCCGCGGGATCGGGACTTACGCGGGTGAAACCGAAGGGTGCAGCTTTTTTCCAAAAATTGTCGAGTTTTCTGTCTAGTTATATATACCTGACAGGGTGAACCACTTGTATATGACCTTCAGGGGGATACCTAAACTCTAATAGCCTTATTAATAAACGTGGAGTAGGGTCGGAGAAGGAATAACATGCTTTGTCTTTTTCCGTGACAAGAGCTTTCAAAGTTGACAGACAGAGACAAAACGTAGTAAACCTCCTCCAACGTTATACCACTTTTATTAATAAGGCTATAAGAGATAGCGAAAAATGCTGAAAGGAGACGCGTCTCCGATTTTGACAAAAAGTAAAATGGCATAATTAGATTGAAAAATTCATTACCAGGAATCGAAACTAATCGAAAAAAACATCCTATATTATTGTACTAATCGAGTGTTGCTGATAAAGATCAAATCCTGGAAACAAACATAGTGTGGTAGATCGAAATAAATGTCTATTAATCTTTTATAGTTCACCCTGTATAGAAATTTGTCTCTGGCGCTGAATGATTTATTATTTTATTTCTAGGTGAAGATTTTGTGATAACGCTCGGAAGATCAAACCTAAAACAAAAATATGAAATGAAATTCATACCATCTGATCTAGAAGATGACGCCGACATTGATGATAATATTGATTTAATACCAGAAGAAAAAGTTACCAAAAAGTCGTCGAGACATATTGCTGAATATAAGATAAAAAGGAGTAAGTTATTTATATAATAATCACTCTTATTCGGGTCGGGTAGGCCGGGGCAGCCATTACGGAGACAGGTTGGATGGAGCTCGCTGCACTGTGAAATATTGAATTATACTTACAATAAAAAAAAAATATCTTCTATTATTATAAAGCTGAAGAGTTTGTTTGTTTGAACGCGCTAATCTCAGAAACCGCTGGTCCGATTTGAAAAAATCTTTCAGTGTTAAATAGTCCATTTATTGAATAATTATAGGCTATATTGTAAAAAAAATAGGCGGACGAAGTCGCGGGCACTGCTAGTTTTTAATAAAGCTTATTGTATTATTTTCAGAGACAAACATAAAGAAATCAGTACAACCGGAAAGAAAAGAAACATCCCAACTGACAACTCAAAAACATCTAAAGGAAAATTCACAAAAGCTAATAACTAACTCCAATCTATGCATTTTTAGGTCTTTGAGGACAAAATTCGGTTGCACTTACTGCAACGAATCTTTCTTCGACTTCAAAGAGCTAAGAAATCACTCCGAAATCCATTTAAAATCAGATCTAAGTAACATTTGCAAGAAACTCCGAGGCTTATCTTATAAAAATGCTGAAATAACCGACTTAAAATGCCTCATTTGTAACGAAAACACTGAAAGTTTAGACACTTTGAAATCACATCTGCTAAACCATGATATTAAATTTGGTGGTGACGGGCAGCATCTGCTAATACCTTACAAATTAGAAGATGATTTCCAATGTGTTATTTGCCAAGACACCTTCTATACTTTTACACGCTTAGCTATCCATATGAACAGACATTCGACTCACAATGTCTGTGAAAAATGTGGTCTGTCTTACTACAACAGAATGAGCTTAAGAAACCACATTCAAAACCAACACAATTATAAAAAATGTTCGCGTTGTGATCTAAGGTTCCTAACAGTCTCTGATAAGGCAAAACATATGAAGAAAATCCACAGAATTGGTTTTGAAAAACGTTACTGTTTAAGATGCAATATGACTTTCCAATATACCTACCAACTAATGCAGCACAGGATTGAAAAACATGGCTTCAGAAAGCTTACCGTCTCTTGCCATCATTGTGGGAAAATTGTAAAATCGCCTACAAATCTTAAAATTCACATACGAAATGTTCATTTAAAAGAGCGTAACTTTCCTTGCCAAGTTTGTGAAATGAGGTTTTTCACTAAAACCGATAAGGAACGGCACGAAAGAACGCATTTAGACGTGAGGTCGTTTTCGTGTAACATCTGCGAAACTAAGTTTAAGTCTAAAGATTCTGTGCGAAGACATTTGAAGAGACAACACGGACAGAAGGATGTGAAGGAAATTGGTAACATGTTTTCGTGTTAGATGGTGACATGGTAACATGTTACATCGTAACATCAAGTTCACATGTTATACAGGTGAACCATTTCAATGGGCATACTGGGGATATCCTAAATTTATCAAATTTGAATTGGCCCGCAATGGCCATACTGGCCTTCATGTCCGAGACATTGCAGACAAATTGCAAGAATGCCGCTTACGGTGGTACGGCCACGTTCTACGAAAACCGGCTA
Source organism: Idaea biselata (assembly GCA_958496205.1). Taxonomy (NCBI): domain Eukaryota; kingdom Metazoa; phylum Arthropoda; class Insecta; order Lepidoptera; family Geometridae; genus Idaea; species Idaea biselata. The sequence goes on from OY292406.1 coordinate 9,729,371, forward strand.
GTTACGTGGGAAACAAATGTCTTGCTATGGCGCCTCCGCCCGGCCGCGGCAGATTGGGAAGACCCAAGAAGTGCTGGCTTGACGTTGTAACATCGGATATGCGTGCAAATGGCCTCACTACGCGGGATGCCGAAGATCGTGCGAAGTGGAGACGTAAAAGTAGGAAAGCGGACCCCGGGCTCTCGAGAGGGATGCACCCGGGAACATCGTGAGGATGATGATGAGATGATGAGGCCGTACTTGGTTGGCCGGCTCACACCACTGCCTCCCCTTGACAGATGTGGTAGGTGGCTTCTCTACCGGCCTCAGCGAGGTTGTCGTAAACACCTTTCTGAGGTGCGAGTGGTGAGCGACTTTATTGCTCCGGTACCTGTCTGGACTACTGGTAGTGTCACTCGGGTTCGTTCCTTTATACTGTCACTAACTGATCCCGAATGGTAGCTCCTGGGTGTAGCCTGACGCTACAGCGGACCCCGCGGACTAATCAGGGGGAAGCAACCCCAACTATGGCCAACGTTTAGGTATAAATCTCCATTTATGCCTTAAATTAAAACAAAAACTAAAGATACGGAACCTAGTCACGGCAAATGAGACGATAAAACTGCGTCTAGCTGACGCACTAGCCTCAGTTGTATGTCGAACCGTTGCCGCGTGAGCACGTGCTGTCACACTGCGATTATCTTTTTTAAATCCATCAGAATACCTTCTTGCAAATTTTACAAATGCCTGAATCTTTAAGGGAAACAAAAATCACATTTTACGCGTAATTACTCAAATAATAAAATAAAATACCTATATTTAAATGAATTGTTAAAGACAAATGATTTTATAATTTTACTAGCTGACCCGACAGACGTTGTCCTGTCGCTTAGTATAAAAAAATGGCTATCTATCTTCATACCAAAATTCATCAAAATCGGTTCAGCATTTTTTCTTTCATAAGAACCTTCTCCTGACAATAGCAAACACAACAAAAAAAGAATTATCGAAATCGGTTCGTGCGTTCTGGAGTTATAGCGTCAGGAAGGAAAAGCCGACTTATTTTTATATAGTAGATAAATAGGCATGAAGGTGTTTTTAGCTCATTTTTCGAATACGCGCAATGTTAGAATATACCGTATCTACTCTTGTTTGTTTTCATCTAAGATTTATGCCTAAATGTTGGCCATAGTTGGAGTAGTCAGTTGAAATTAATTAAATCAAACCAACCAATCGGCATCGTTATTTGAATATTCAGGTGCATCTGATTGCCAATAAATAAGTTTGGTGACGAAAATATATTATTATATTTATATGTGCAGGCAACTTTTTAAAATAAAAATCAAGATACATATTAATAGTTTTATTTATGTTTCTGTCTCATATGCCTTCCCAATGACGTTATCAACTTAAACCCATGATTGCATACCGAACAAAAATAATTCATTCCTTCTGTATGCGTGTCTTTGTGTCTGGTCAAAGTTGCTTTCATACCAAACGTTTTCAAACACACATCGCATTCGTATACTCTATCTTTTATATGATGTGCGTTTTTGATATGCGCGTTTAATATACCCTTCGTTATGTATACCTTAGTACATAGATTGCAAGGAAATTCTGGGCGTTTAAGGCCGTGTTTTTCGACCATATGTTCTATTCTTATGTGGAATTGCTTAAACCGTTGTGAGCAATAGTTGCATTTAAACTCATCGCGTCGTTTCGCCTTGATTGGGCTTGGGGAGTGCTTATTTGTAACGTGCTTTTTGAGATAGTATATTCTGTAGAAACCTGATCCGCATTGGTCACAAATAAAGGTTTGGTAGTGTCGTATCATATGTACGTATAGAGAATGAAAATTAGTATGTTTTTCTTGACAAATTTGACAGCTCAATTCATTAATTTTAATAGGAACTAGAAGGTGGTCCGTAATCACTATATTATGTTTATGTAAATGGTCGATCAATGAAGGTAAACTGAGTAAATTTTCCCGACAAATATTACAAGTTATTTCTGAAACTTCAACTTTGACTAGCCTGTTTTCTGAGATTTTTATTTTTGATTCTATTTCTTCGAAGTTGTGTGTTTTTGTGTGTTCTTTTAGTAGATCTGTGTCTGAGAAAGGCTCGTTGCAGCAGAAACATCTATATCTACCCTCTCTCCAATTGAATACCCATAAGGAAGAGTTAGAAATGAGTTTTACTGAATTTATCCTTTTTATTTTACTTTTGCATACTATTTGATATTTATTTACCGCGAACTTTGCAGTTCTCTGCGTTTTATCTGAAACATAAGACAAAATAATGTTCAGATACGTATTTACATAAAATATATTAGATACAGATAGGTACATAAACTAGATATAAAACACCGGCCAAGTGCGAGTTGGCCTCGCGCACAAAAGGTTCCATATGCGTAGGTACCAAATAAGTGTGGAAGGTGAGAAATTAAAGCTGGTCCGGCCAAGCTTACGTTAGAATGGCGGGCCACTTTGTAAGGTTAAATCTATTGCATGAACCGGCCAACCTAAGACACGGCATTTTATCACACATTTAAATGAAAACTGAAAATTTACGATTGTTCCCATTTGTGCTATAGAAATAACGTCAAGGGGACAAAAAAAGGACTAGGTATTTTCTCTTATGTTTTTCCATGGAACTACATACTTGCCTTTCCATCCCGGTTTACTCGTTACATTAATATAAATTGGGAAAATATTTTTCAGAACAGTTCCATACAAAGTTTGTTACCAATTTGTGTCAATTTGTGGCAATAAATACATTACGAATGGGTTGTCTAAGAAAGAAGATCGGCGTTTTTCCTTAGGGATTTTACCTGGGAGTTAGAGGTACCTTAATTTTATTTTATGTGCCATCGCAAATTACGAGACATGGATTATTCAATTGATTTATGCGAGCTAAAACCATGGTCTTAGTATTTTCGTCCTATTCTTATTAAGTTAAAAGATATTGGGTGTTAAAGTTTCACATTTGGGAGTTTCACACAAAACACCACTAGATGTCGTTATTTGTCTTGAATATCCATAAATCTGAATTGGTAAACCAATATGGCAGTTAATCAAGTCATCTTTCAGTCAATAAATCTTATTAGTTAAAAATAATTCTTTTCTTTATAAATTCTGGACCGATACGTGGAATTCTGTAGTCATTTAATGGTTTTACAAATTCAGATTTATGGACATTCGAGACAAGTAACGACATCTGGTGGTGTTTTGTGTGAAACTCCGAAAAATGTGAAACTTTAACACCCAATATATTTTAACTTAATAAGAATAGGACGAAAATACTAACACCATGGCTCTAAGTTTACGTAATCAATCGAATAATCCATATTTCATAACTTGCGATTGAAACAGTTTGTTACAACAAATTGTTTGAAGTGTCGAATATGATATCTGTGGAACAAAGCTGGTCCATTTTGAACGGTCTTCTTTCAGTCCAGACTTTTCTTTTTTTTAATTTTCTCTGGTTTGGTTAATAGACAAATTCCATTCCAATCGAAAGTACAGCACACATGCATGCAGCACATGGAATATGCAAACGTTAGGTTGAATAAAAGTTATATTCAAATGAAGATGATTTCATTACGAACATGGTGGTATTATATGATTATCTGCATAAAATCCGTCCTGAATGCCAGTTGTGAAATGTAAAAAATTAAAAAAACAAACATATTCTGGACTGTTTCTTAGACAACCCATTTGCAATATATTTATTAACATATTTAATTGTATTTAAAATATTTTTCATCTATTAACCAGCTCAGTGAAGGTTGTTCTATGAAGAAATCCTGTACGTACTATACATAATATATAACAAATGGGAACTATCAGAATCAATACAGTAAGAATACTTACCAAGATCTTTATTCCTTTTATGTTTGATGGGCACTGGTTTACTTAAAGCCCTTTTTCTAGTAGTTTCACATTTTTGTATTAACTTTAAATCTGATGCATTTGTTTCTGAAAAAAAAAACTACTTAAATATTTTTCCCTGTAAACATCACTCAGCGCCATCTAACCCCGTGGTAAGCGACTCAGCTTGTGTTACGGTGAATCGACAACAGATATAATTTTTAAATTTATTGTTGTTTTGTAGATACATAATTATTAGAGATGGGCCGACTAGGGGTTCGGCCGACTAGTCGGTGCCAAAATTGCCGACTAGTCGGCAATGCAGATCATTATTAGAGATGGGCCGACTAGTCGGCAGTTTAACCGACTAGTCGGCAGGTAGCCGACTAGTCGGCAAATTATGCCGACTAGTCGTCAACTAACAATTATGCAATAAAACCAATATTTATTTAATTAGTACTACAGTTTAGTAGGTGGGTAGTCAGAAAAACATAAACAAAACACGTCATAGCTTACATACATCATCTAAACATCAAAAAATTCATAACTATGCCTCAGCTCCATTTTTTTTCCTACTTTTATTTTTATTCCAACCATTTTTTGGAAGTTTCACTATAGCTTGCGAAGTGCAAATATTTATCAAAAAATAGCAACAATCGCCGAGTGATTATGATTAACCCAAATATCTCGGAATTATAATAATAAATTTGCCGACTAGTCGGCAAATTTGGAACCGACTAGTCGGCTAGTCTGCTAGTCGGCAGAACCCCTAGTCGGCCCATCTCCAATCGTTATAATTCCGAGATATTTGGGTTAATCATGATCACTCGGCGATTGTTGGTATTTTTGGATAAATTTACACATCGAAAGCTGTAGCGAAACTTCCAAAGAATGTATGTAGGCTAGGACGTGTTTTGTTTACGTTTTTCTGACTGCCCACCTTCTAACTGTACAACTACTAATTTAATAAATATTGGTTTTATTGCATAACTGTTAGTTGACGACTTATCGGCAAAATTTGCCGACTAGTCGGTTGAAATGCCGACTAGTCGGCTTTCCCCACTAGTCGGCCCATCTCTAAATTATATATTATACAATACATACCTACCTATATACTCTATTTCAGAAACTGAGATCACGACGACCTCTGGTGCGTCGGGAGAAGGCCCGACTGCAATGTAGAAGGTTGCGGGTTCGATTCCCGCCAGGTGCAGGTATTTATGTTTAAACATAAATATTTGTTTCTGGTCTGGGTGTTTTCATGTATAAATATTATGTATGTAAACACAAAAAAAAGTATAATAGTAGAATATCCGTTGTCTAGTACCCATAGTACAAGCCTAGTGCCTAGTACCCATAGTACAAGCCTAGTGCCTAGTACCCATAGTACAAGCCTAGTGCCTAGTTTGGGGCTAGATTGCGCTGTGTTTAACGTCATGTAATGTTTATTATTTATTTTAGACCAAAAATGTAAACAAACAACTGTCATTTTAAAAGGAAAATGTAAACAAAGAGCTATCACTTTCAAATAAATGTATGGGACTTTAAGCTCATTTTAAGCCCACGATAAAGGATATGCAAGCCTTTATCGCGGGCTTTGAGCGCGGCCACCAAATCAAGAAATTCCGTAACATAAATAAAACCGCCACTCCGCCTACCATGTTGCCATGGTTACCATGCAGCTCGGCCGAGCTACATAGTAACCATGGCAACATGGCACAAAATAAATAATTATAATTGAATAAGTGGATAAAAAATGGTATGCAATAGCTTTGCCGTGGCAGTCCCTGAGTACCAAACGTTTTTTTTGTTTACATTTTTGATCCAAGCTTTTAAAATAAGGTATAAAGAGACACCCAGCCAGACTAGAAACAAATATTTATTTTTAAGCAAAAAGCCTACAACCTGGTGACAGATGGACAGACAACAAAGTCTCGGTAATAGGGTCCTACGGGTGAATTACTTACCAATCTTTTCTGCTGTAAGCTCATTTGTTTCTACGAGGTACTGTTCAGAGTTGAGTACTTTCTGCCTGAACACAGTTGCATCCCGTAGTTTAGTTACACATTGATCACAGATCAGACTTCTGTTGGATTTTAATGCCTGAAATGTTAGATAGATATGATTTACTATGGGAGCTATACTGTGGAAGCGCGCAGTACCTAAATAGGAAAGCAGACCCGGCTATCGAGAGGGATGCAACCGGGAACATCGCTCAGATGATGATGACAATGGAAGCGCGCAGACTGCATATGAATCAGTATACATACAATGAATAACGAGCCATAAGATACAGACCTTAACCGTCTAGTTTATGGCTCACTGGCAATGTTCTAGATTAGTACTGTTTGTTGTTAATGTTTTATATTATAAATTATTTAGGTAGAATTATATTGTATTAAAATTACGTAGTTTTTTGGTAATAAATCATTTTGTATTTTGTTTTTGTAATTTAGGAAGGATGGGATTGTAATTTTAGGGGTTTTGACCGTCGGGATTTTAACTGTTAATATTTTAATTTTAGATATTCGAATACGTACCCAATTTGGAAGAAAACATTTCCAAAGTGCGCCCGGCCTAACGCGTGTGAAACCGCGGGGCGCAGCTAGTCTACACTAATATTAGAAAGAGGAAATGCGGTTTGGATGACGGCAAAGTGGCTGCACCGTCCTACGTATCGGGACACGAGTCAGCGGACGGACGAAGAGTAAAATATTCACTTACAAGATTGAAAGTTTCCTGTAACATTCGACCATAGTTTTCTAATTCGCCGCGGTAAGCGTAGTCGTTGTTTATGTTCTTGTAGCAAGAACCGCTGAAACAAATACGGCAGGTATCGACCTTCTTCATTATTTTATTCACAATTCTACACTGATTCTACACCGTTTTTTAGTTTTTTAGATAAAATTGGAATGATTTCAAAACAAAAACAAGTTCAAAGCATTCTTAATGCCACAGAGTAAAAATCGACTAGTGCTGCAAGCAAAGGAAAAAGATATTAGTCGATTATTTATTTAAAAAAAAACGTGTGGCACTCGGGGACCGCCGCGGTAAAGCTATTGCTTAAACATTTCACAAATTATGCAAATACTTTAATTATTTATTTATTTTGTACCACGTTGCCATGGTAGGCGGAGTGGAGGTGTTAAGTTTTTTTCGTTACGAAATTAAAAATAAAAATAAAAACGAGAAGCGCCATCTCTGGGGCAATAGTTAAGTTAAAACAGAAATTGGGTTTTTTTAGCTAGTCGAAGCTTCGTAGGTTTTTTTTTTTTTCTTTGATAATGGTCCCCAACGACACGACTTTCTGTCGTTCTGCCAGTTTCAAGTTGCTTTACATTTTCTTCTTTTTGACGTCGTACATCTTGTACATCTTGCCAGTATCAAGTATTTTGCATGACGATCGGGCTCATAGTTTCAAGTCAGGAGCTATGGTAAAGCGGTGGCAACTTTACCATAACTTTCAAGGAGCTTGGGAGAGAATGACAGAAAGTCCATGTTTAGGATTTATTGACTGAAAGATGACTTGATTAGCTGCCCTATTGGTATACCAATTCAGATTTATGGATATTCAAGACAAGTAACGACATCTTGTGGTGTTTTGTGTGAACAATCCCAAATGTGAAACTTTAACATCCAATTTCTTTTAACTTATCGAGAGTAGGACGAAAATACTAACACCATGGGTTTAGTTCGCATAAATCAATCGAATAATCAATTTCTCGTAATTTGCGATGGCACAATAAAATTAAGGTACCTCTAACCCCCAGGTAAAATCCCTAAGGAAAAACGCCGATCTTCTAGTTTCCATTTATAAAATTTAATTTATCTAAGGGTTAGGAGGAGTAGTTTGGCGTGTCTTTGTGGATTGCACTATCTGTAGCTTTGAATTCGATTAAGTACATGTAATAATAATAAGCTAATAGGCACCTACTATAGGCATGCATGCACAGTTCGCAGTGTCCTTTGTTTAATCGACAAGTTTTATTTTACCACTGTTTTTTATTTGAAGTCTCATCGTCTCATGGAAGTTCCTTATGAAGTCCTTTATCAAGGTACCAGGCAAACGGGTTAAGCAACACACGTGTGTGTTAGGTGAGTGATGGGTGATCTATCGTACAGGGTTAAATAATACAATTTATAAAAAAATATAAAACTTTGTTAATGCACTGCATGGCCAAATCATTTATTGAAAATATTACAAATTCGAACAAAGTCAAATTACAAAAATAAGAAACCATTGAATATGCCGGTGTAAATACGGTATAGGCACTGAAATGAACATTTAGATCTTTGTGCCGAATTGATTTGCACCATGTTGCGCTGTTGTTGCGACGGTCACCATCAACCGTCACAACAACAGCGCAACATGGTGCAGATCAAATAGGCACAAAATTCAGTGCGAGACCTAGTGCCCATATAATTGGTCATTGGTGTGGTCTGTTTAGATAGGTAAAGTGTCATTGCAATTAATTGTTCGTCGTGTATTTTGACTTTAATTAGGGCAATAGCTATAGTGCATTTCATCTTTAAATTCCTATGCCGTTATGTTGGTTTGGTAGCAAAACAAATAAGTGCTGCCTTAATACCTTGATTAAAGGGAGATTTGTATGAAGAATGAATGGACGAATCTCCCTGAATTCAAGGTATAAGGTTAGTATACTTAGCACATTCAAGGTTTTATGGCAACACTTATTTGTTTTGCTGCCAACATAACGGTATAGAAATTTAAAGATGAAACGCACATCAGCCTTTCAAGTTAAACGGAATGCGTGCGTTTCATATGCCGTCTCAAGGTATCTTTACTAGCAAACAGATTGTTACAACTAGGACAAGAAAAATTCTTCTTTCCAGAATGCGTTAGAACATGCCTATTCAGTTCAGAATTTGTATAAAACATTTTTTGGCAAATTACACATTGGCTTCTTCTCTCCTTCAAATGTGAGACTTTGACATGGGCATTCAACAAACTCCTAGAAATATAAACCTTATGGCACAAATTGCAGATGAATTCCGGTTTCTTTTCTCCATGTTTTTCTACTAAATGTAAAATCCTATGGTTTTCTTCGTAGAAACGTTCATCGCAATGCTGGCAAGGATACCGCGCTATCCTTTTTCTTTTAACGCCGTGCGTTTTGTTCTCGTGCGAATTCTTTTCGGCTAGTGTTGTGAAAGTAGAACCGCAGAGTATGCACACGATAGGTTTATGTTTTCTTAATTTATGCTGAGTTAAATATTTGCTATTAGAAAAAGATAGACCACACAAATGACAAATACAAGTTTGATAATATTTATTCATATGGACGTTCAGGTGGCTAAATTTTGAAAAAATCTTTGAGCAAAACAGGCATTTCAGCTCATTTTCTATTTTAAAAGGGATTAAAAGATGGTCTTTTACTATTATTTCGTGTTGCTTCAAATGTCCAGATAATTCTTTTAGATCGTCAATTTTTTTTGTACAAATGTCACATGACAGTTTTGAAATATCTGCTTTTATGTGTTTGTTCTGTTGAAATATTATACTTTTTTCTATTTCTTGAATGTTATGAGTGTTCGTATGGTTTCTGAGTAAATCCATGTTCGAAAAAGGAGACTTACAACAAAAACATCTGTACTGACTTTTACTCCATCGAAAAACGCATATTGTGGAGTTTGAGATTAATTTTAGTGAATTTTTCCGTAAAATTGGCCACATTCCGCGATGCTGCTGTATTAGATTTTTTGAGCCTTTCTGGATATTGCCTGAAAAAAAAAGTTTCGTTGTAGGCAAACCTAGATAAACAATCAAAGTTATTGGAACTGTACCTTCAGATATTTGTTTTTATCATTTTTATTTTAGAAACAAACGTTAGCTACGTTTAATAAATAATAATTATTAATTCATCTAAGCCATCGTTTAAGTATAATAATATTATTAAAGAGTCTATTAGTTCTCTCGCGGAATCGCATATCTCTAGTCTAGCTTTATCTGTTACGTACCAATCCCTTTTTCTCTATCTTTTTCATTTTCTATTTTTTCTCGTTTCACAGCTCTTGATATGGCACCATCATTACAATTCTCCGTTGATTCTGAAAAAATAAAAACATTTTTCAAATATTTGGCAATCAACCATCATCATATCGTTATTTCTGTTTACCACACTTAGGAAAGACTGCTTTATTTATTTAAATGTTCAAAATGTTAGTAGCCGGCGCGGCGGAACTCCAACCCACGACTACAGGTATTCCGTTCCAGGGCGATAACCAAAATGCCACGAGTGAGCCTCCCGCCAAGCTTAAATTGCGTTAGCGGAGGGGTTAATAATCAATCAGAGTATTAATAATGGTATAAGAGCGGCCCAAGACGAGACCGAGATTTGTTCTACCATAAAGGCTCCAACTGTTCTTTGTTACAAAAAGTTCTGCCAAATACAAACTCCTCAAGAGAATATACCAGCCGAGCCGAAATTAAGAAATAACAGAATTGTCACACACACACACACACATCATTACTATATTGATGTAAAAGGTAACTGATATTAAATGTATTTTATTTACTGGAATAAAAATTTAAGCATTAGGAGAAAGTAAAAAGAAACGTGAAATAGGTAGGTACCTTCTAATAGTGGTCGAAATGCCAATTAAAATTTAGTGGAATGCACCGTAAAACATTGCGCCCTAGTCCGAGAAAATTGAATTTAAGTACAATATCCTATAATGAAGACTCGTAGGACGAATATACTGACATCATTCACTAATCTCAACTATAATAAAGTAGGTAGGTACATAATTAATAATATCGCAATGACACCATGGCGCATGGCTTTTAGTTTACATAAAACAAGTCCGGAACTATTAGTTTCATGAACGGTTACCATCACTTTCAATAGAAAACGCGCGACAACAGCGCAACATGGCCCAAATCAAATCGGCATAAAGATCTCATTTTGTATGGTATAGCGTGGGTAAAGTCTAATAATATAGCAATCCAGGGTACTTGTATAGTTTTATTTCAGTGGTTCCACACCATTATTTAATCCATTTTTTTGTTTGTGAAAATGAAACATGACACTGGCTGATTCCCAAATGGCAATTAAAAAAAAGGTTATTTTAATTTTTGACACTGACGTTTATACAGATATTGTCACAGAGACAAACAAAACCCAGTGCGAAGAAGTCGTAAAATCAAATAGATTTATCATTTAGAATATTCATTTTTACTTGTGTTTTGAATGAAAATATCAGAATCATTGATTAATCATGGAGCCAATAGTAGTAGTTGACGCGTATCCCGAGACAGGAATGTGTAACTTGTGTCTGAACGAAGGACCAGTAAAAAGTATGCTAGCCTCCCATTTCCACAATGATTTTAATGAAATATACAGTGAAATGCTGATGAAATGCTTTGCCATAGATGTAAGTACCTATATCATCTAAATATGTATTACTAGGTGCAATCGATATTATTATTATAAAGAGGAAAGATTTGTTTGTAACGAATAGGTTCCGAAACTACTGGACCGATTTCAAAAAATCTTTCACTATTAGAAAACTACGTTATCGAGGAGCAACATAGGCTTTTTTTGATCCCGATATTCTCGCGAGATCCGGACTTACGCGGCTGGAACTGCGGGACGTAGCAACCAATGTAGAATATACCTAAAAATCCCTGCCAAATAGCCTTCTTACATTTTTAATTCTTGTGTTTTTGTTCCACAGATCATGACTCCGGACCTTGGTGACACCAAACGGCTGATTTGCGACGGATGTGTCGTGAAGCTGAGAGACTGTTCCACCTTCAGGGAGCTGGTGGAAGCTTCGTTGCAGACTTTACAGAATAACATTAAACTGAATAGTAAGATCTCTGATAAACAAAGTTGAGTTGTGTTGGAAACACTTCAAAAATAAATTAACGTAAATGTAAAATTGGTTTATCACCTGTAATGCCAAAGTATATTTTGCTCATCTAAAGCCACATACCAATCTTCACAGATGCTGCTATTTATATAAATAAATATTGCACAATGTTACACACAGCACAGTCTAGCCCCCAACTAAGCACTAGGCTTGTACATACTATGGGTACTAGATAAGGGATACACTACATATTATAATTTGTTGGTTACAGAAGAACTCCAAACAACTCCAACAGTCAAAGAAGTAAATATTATACACAGAAATGATCTCAAGCCGGCCAGAAAGAAGATGATGGGGAAACTGAAAACGGCGCCTGTAGAGAACCATAGTACAAGCAATGATAACTCCGTGTCTGAGGATAGCAGCCACCATGATGACACCAGTTCTTCTGATGAAAGTACTTTAAGGTTCCGACTAGGTTTTAACATTTAACTTACAGTATATATGTTACCGGATATGTATGTAATCCGTCATTATATAAAATTCCTAGGAAATGTGTACATTGCCTAAAATCCACAGGAAAGGTGTAAAATAATTTATATTATACACATTTCCTAGGAATTCTATATATTTCCTAAACTGCCATCGGAAATATGTTAAATTCAGAATGTTGGTCGGTAACAGGGTGTTTGGGGGGTATTATGGTATCAAGGGATAGTATTAGGCGCCACATGATCATGTTATAATTTCAAACTTTTCGCATACATTTCAAAGCAGTTATAGATATAATTTTGAACATCTGTAAGATTATTGTTTTTTTTGTTGAAATTTCATATTTTTATTAAGAGGATAGTCTCCATTCTCTTTCTCCATAAAAACGTAGTTTACATTTTCCTCCCTGGATAAAGACATTAGAGCAAATATGTTTATGCCATAAAACTTATATCTGTCATGACTATGCATGCATCTACCTTTTTATTTTTTTCATTTTTTTAGTTTTTATTTTAATTAGAAATTTAAAAAAAATAAAAGGTACTTAGATGCATTGTCATGACAGATATAGGTTTTATGGCATAAACATACTTGCTCTAATGTCTTTATCCAGGGAGGAAAATTTAAACTACGTTTGTATGGAGAAAGAGAATGGAGACTATCCTCTTAAGAAATAGATATTTCTCTCGATTTACCACACTATGTTTGTTTCCAGGATTTGATCTTTACAAGCAACATTATCGATCGGTACAATAATATAGGCTGTTTATTTTTTTGCAAAAAGACTAGGTTCGATTCCTGGCTAGTGTATTGATTTTTTCAAAAATCTAATTATGCCGTTTTACTTTTTGTTAAAATCGGGGACGCAACTCCTTTCAGCCTTTTTTCGCCATCTCTTATAGTTTAGGATATCTCCCTGAAGGCCCGTTTAAATGGTTCACCCTGTATATTGTGACATTTTTTGTGAAAAGAACTTAAAATTTGCGATTTTTTGATGGTAAATGCTTTGTTTATGAATTCAAGTACAGTAGGCGGCAGATTCATCATCATCATTTCAGCTGTAAGAAGTCCACTGCTGGACATAAGCCTCCCTCATAGATTTCCAGATGCTTCGGTCAGATCGGCGGCAGATTAGTTAAAACAAAATGGCGGATGCGCAGAAGTCGATTTTTCATAGAAAGCGCATGTAAAATGTACTGCGCGAACTTTCCCCTTCCACGACAAAACTTTTCAACTTATCTGCCGGTCACTATAACAACAAACAGAACCAATCATTTCGATATAAGTATTTATAGACAGGTATAACTGTTCCTAGATGATTCGAAGTCAGCCATTAGGAGAATGAAGGATGAAGACTCCGACTTCAGACTATCTGACTCCAACAACGGCAGCGATGGTTCTGACACTGAAGATCCCGTCGCTACCTCGGACGTTCATTCCGAACAGGACAGCGCAGGTCAGTTACAGATTCATTTATTATAATTCAACTAATAAGTATTAAATAAATAAATAAAATAAATAATAAAACTTGAGAGGTGTCAAGGGACACCCGGATAAAACGAAGTTCCAAGCAAAAAAAATAATGTCGTTACAACTTTTGGTATTAATTTTTTCCGTCTAGCCCCCTTTCGCAACGCGCGATAAGGAACTTCGTTTCAATAATAAATATTGCACGACGTTACACACTGCTCAATCTATCCCCAAACTAAGCACTAGGCTTGTACTATGGGTACTAAACAACGGATATACTACTACTACATACTATTTTACACAATTTATTTATTTAAAAACGGGGTTCCATGTTTTAATTTGTTTTTTTTTACGGAGCGTGATGATAATAGTTAAGAGCTACCTCGTTTCGTGTGCGTCTACTGTGTGTCGACATTGCGCGTTTTTAGGGTTCCGTACCTAAAGGTAAAATCGGGACCCTATTAATGAGACTTCGCTGTCTGTCTGTCCGTCCGTCCGTCCGTCCGTCCGTCCGTCTGTCACCAGGCTGTATCTCATGAACCGTAATAGCTAGACGAAATTTTCACAGAAGATGTATTTCGGTTGCCGCTACAACAACAAATACTGAAAACAAAATAAAACAAATATTTAAGAGGGGCTCCCATACAACAAACTTATTTCAAAAACATCGAATCAAGTAGGTCATGAAATTCAAAATGGCTACCCTATCTGTCAAATATACCAGTCTGCCTTCACTTACCAAAGAGTTTCCTAATTATAAGTTTCAGATTGTCTTTGTGCCAGTTTTTAATTTTCATTTTTTTTTTAGTGGTGTGGTCGTATGATGGAAGTAAGAATCGAAGCTAAATATGTCACATTTTCCTATCAAATTTTAAAATTGGTAAACGATTTTAGGGTTCGGTACCCAATTGTGATAGTGGTACGGAACCCTTCGTGCGCGAGTTTCGCACTTGCCGGGTTTTTAAATATTTGTAGTTAAAACAATTATGGTAGTTTAAAATCGTTATAATAAAAAAACGAAAGGTATTGTGGTTGTTACTCTTTCACGCAGTACTACTGTACCGATTGCAATGAAACTCGCTATCTGAGATTACTAATAAAGTATTTACTTATTATAATTTCAGAAGACAAAATTCCCCTAATAATCGGAAGAAAGAAGAAGAAGAAAAAAACGAAACCGAAAAAGAAACTCAATCAAAAGGCGATACAATGCCACCAAGACTTGCAAGACATCGAAACAATGCTAACCGCTGGCCTCTTTCCTTTCAAAATGTATCAAAACAACAAATACTCATGCTTCATCTGTCCGGAGATCTCCAAAAACCTCGAAGACATAAAGAATCACGCTCTAGAACACAACAAATCAATCCTACTCTCAGCATTTAACCAAATGACCTACAACTCCTCTTATAAATACTACAAAGTTGACAAAAAACTCAAATGCAAAGTCTGCAAGACGGATATCAACAACTTTACCGAACTAAAAACCCATATAGAATCGAACAAGTGCAGTAAAAACTTAGACATTTTAGACTCTACAGAACCAAAACAAAGACCTAAGCGAATCAGGTACAAACCAAACGAACCGGTTCAAACTAAATGGAATTCCTTACCTTTCAAACTAGAAAAAGATCAACTAGACTGCCCGGTGTGTAAAAAAGTATTTTTTAATAGGGTAACATTAACAAACCATATGAACGTTCATTACCCGAACCATATATGCGATTCTTGTGGGAAAGCCTTCGCTTCTATGTCCCGTTTTCGATCACATATGCGTACTCACGAGCTAGGAACATTTCCGTGTAGATACTGCAAACTAGTCTTCGATAAGAAGACCAAACGAGAATGCCATGTCACAAAAGAACACCGTACAGGCATCAGGTACAATTGCAAACTGTGTAATATACATTTACCTACGTTTCATATGAAGCAGAAACATTTAGCCGAGGTCCACAATGAAGAGTTAAAGAAATATAAATGCAATGCTTGCACCAAGTCTTACATAACCCCTGGCTCGCTCTCAAGTCATGTTCGGAGAGAACATTTGAAGGAAAGAAGTCATGAATGTAATCAATGTGATTTAGCATTTTATTATAAGAGAGATCTGATGAAACATTTAGAAAAACACAGTCAACATAGAAACTTTTAACCTTAGATGAAAACAAAAATAGTAGATACTAGGGAATGCAAGCTTGAAAGGAAAAACATTTAAACGGATTGTTGCCGTGACCGGGTTGCATGCCCTTGTAGATACGGTATATTCTAACATTGCGTATTCGAAAAATGAGCTAGAAACACCTACATGCATTTTCATAAAATTATTGTATTTAAAAACATTTGTCTTTAAGAATGATTCAGGCATTTGTAAATAAGCAAAAAGGCATTCTTATGGATTTCAAAATGATAATCGCGGTGTGACAGCACGTGCTCACGCGGCAACGGTTCGACGTACGACTGAGGGTAGTGCGTCAGCTAGACGCAGTTTTATCGTCTCATTTTCCGAGATTATGTAACGTATCTGCTGTTTTTTGTTTTCATTTAAGCTTTTAACCCCTGGTTCGCTCTCAAGTCAATACAGAGATTTCTAATAAAAGCAAGCTTATATTTACATCCTACTTATATTAAAAGTTTATATGTTGAGTTACCTAAGTTCAACTAATTTGTAATCAACTTATATAGAAATTAAAATAATTTTTCGGTTTTAATCATCAATCCTGGAGAAGAGACCTGTAAAGATCTCGAAACATTGAAACAATGCTAAAAGTAATAAACACCACGCGATTAAAACCGAAAAAAATAGTTTAATTTCTATCCAACATCGTGAAAACATATAAAAATATAAATCAACGTAACTCTGGACTCTGATGTATCTATTAATAATGTTTTGACAACAACATTTTGTTTGACTGTTCAACTCGACAACAGTGACTTACTCCCATCCACCCCGCTGGCTCTGCCCCGTCAACGGGGCAGGTGGGAAAAGTTAGCGTGGACTTCGTTGTTCAGCGGGGTAGATGGCACAGATCTAGTGCCATGTACCCCGTTATTGCGGTTAACGGGGTAGATGGCACAGATTAAGTTTCATGTACCCCATTACTGCATGTCACGGCGAGGATAGCACAAATCATGGAGGATATACATACAAGTTACAAATGTGTTATTACGAGTGTGTTGTAATCAGTTTTTATTGAGTGATCGAATATAATTTATTAATAAGTAATGACCAACAATACAAAAAAAAAACACAAAATAAAAAATATTTATTATAATATAAATGAATAAATACTCAATCTATGTACCTATTATCTACTTATATTCTGCCGTTGTAAATAAATAATATCCTAAGGTGCCGCCAGACATCGCGAGGCATGTGTCACAAAAGGTTCGTAACGTATGCCTCCGGCTGTCCAGACTTGTATGCACTACACATGCCTCAGGTTGAGGCATGTGTAGTGCAAGGTTGAGGCATGTGTCGTGAGGTAATCGCGACGTATGCCTCGCGTTGTCTGGTCGCGTTAAGGCTAGGTAATAATTAAATTTTGTCACCGTTGTGTCGAAATTAAGTCTCTTTACATGTGACACTAGGGTTGAAAACTTGTTCGGACTGGGCAAGTGGGGCTTGTTGAATTAGGGGACAAGAAATCCCAATGTACTATCAGCAACAAAAGTGGCTACACAGTTAGCCGAAAGATTCGTTTGAACCGAGCGCCAATTTGGCACCGAAGGTTGTAAAAAACACCTGTTTGACAGTTCTTAATTCAAACCTAAGATTAGTCGACAAACGCCCTCTGCCGGGATAAAAAGTTAGTGTTCCTCCTCATTATTCTCAAATCAGTCAACTAGAAGAATATCTAATATCTAATGTCATTTTGTATGGTATAGCAATTCCAGCGTACATGTATCAGTTCAGTGCCATTACCTCACGCAACCCTACTTTTTATCCCGAAATTACACAGGGCAATGGTAGTAAAAAAAAAATAGTTTTGTACAAATAACTATAAAATGTAAGTTTTAATAAGTAAGTTGGTAATAAGTGTAATTTTATTTACTTTAAAAAAGCCTACACTCAAAATATAGGTACAAAATAAATTATTACTATTATATTTTAAGTCTTTTTATTTATAAGAAAGATAAGTAATGCTATAAAACCTTTTCATTTGTTGCTTCTATGTTAAACTATTTATTTATTTATCTAAGGATATCCACAGCTAAACATAGTTGGTACAATAGAAATATTTAAAACAGAAAGCTAATAACAGAAATCTCAAGTAAATACAAAACACCCTTTTTAACCCAGGCACTATATGATTTTTAGGGTTCCGTACCCAAAGGGTAAAAACGAAACCCTATTACTGAGACTTCGCTGTCTGTCTGTATGTCTGTGTGTCTGTCTGTCACCGTCACCAGGCTGTATCTCATGAACCGTAATAGCTAGACGGTTGAAATTTTCACAGAAGATGTATTTCGGTAGTCACGGTTCAGATACAGCCTGGTGACACACGGACAGACAGCGAAGTCTCATTAATAGGGTCCCGTTTTTACTCTTAGGTACGGAACCCTAAAAAGGTATGTAATAGGTACTAAAATAGGATGCCCATTCATGGGCCCAGTTTTGGCGCCGTGTCAGAAAGTTATGTCGTAGTTGTAAAAATATATTTTAATTTTTGTTAATTTATGCGATTTGTAGCCTATTTTTCACCCTAGAATCCTAAATGGTACTAATTAAACGTTTAACTGAACTACCGCCTCCGCCATTGCGTCTTCCATAATGCACCAAAACGACAAAATAATCTATAAAGGAGTTTATATTAGGATAAACTCGAAAGTTCGCGTGCTTACTCGATCTCTTTGGTTCGATTTCAGCAAAATAAATAGTTTGATTTCTCATTATCCAGGGTGAATAAAAACTAAAAGTTTTCACAGGATAAAACTACAATTATGTGCCTATCGAATAGTGCTAAAACCGCTAAGACACGTGTCTATTTTTGGGCATTTTCTATATGGGCCTGGGGCCCCTGGGAAAATGAACACTTTCCTTTATTGCGAGGTCCAGCCAACGAGTTTAGATATGGCAGCCCTAGTTGTGTGACCAATAAAAACAAAATCTTAATCCGAATAATACTGATATAAGGGATAAAAGGGTAAATTTTTAAAACTATTTAATAATAATTATGTTTATATGGGAATTCTAACAGTGCCACGTTCTAAGACTAAAGACAGAGTAGGTAGGTACATAAACTAATGAGGAGGAACACTAACTTTTTATCCCGGCAGAGGGCGTTTGTCGACTAATCAGTTTGAATTAAGAACTGTCAAACAGGTGTTTTTTTACAACTCTCGGCGCCAAATTGGCCATATCGGTCTGAGACCGAAAGAATAAAAAAAAAACTCGGTGTTTCCATTAGTGGAGGACCATCATCGAAAAAAAAAAGATCATCTGATGCAAACGCCATCTACTTACAGCTTTGCGTGTAGACCGCACCCATTTGCTAATATAAAACGTCCCTTCTATTGATATTCTTCTATGACTCTTTACTTTTTTTTTAAGCAGTTTTTTCTGAATTAAGATTCTTTACTTTTTTCTAAATAAAGAGAAAGAATCCACTCCAAAAATACTGGCATTATTTGCAAGAAAAAATGCAAAAACAAATTAAAAACGTATTAGCAAGTTCCGTTTAGAAACCGGAAATTATGTTTTTATAGTAAAAAAGAGTTTGAGGGAGTACCGCCTTTTTCTTTGAGTAGATTCTTTCAAGACCTTGTTAGCAGTTTTCTTTGAGAAACGGAACGTAGGTAACTCAATGTTGGGACTTTCGGCGGGAAAGCGGAGACAACATGTCGTGCTCCAATTTTATTTTCGTTAAGCTATGTTGTAAACTCGGTTAAATTGTGTAATTTTGGTGGAACCTTATTCAATTTAGTTCCGTGAATGTGCACAAGTGTAGTGAAAACAAAATTGAGTGTTACACATGGACTTTCCGTTGTTTCGCGCCGAAGCTCCTTTAAGGTTCTATTAAAGTTGCCACCGCTTTACCATAGCCCCTGACTTGAAACTATAGGCCTGATCGGGCTAATTTCATGCAAAATACTTGATACTGGCAAGATGTACAAGATGTACGACGCCAAAACTAAACTATGAAGAAACTTGAAATATTCTAAAACTTGACCCTGGTTATTCCAAATTGGCCATATCAGTCTCAGACCGAAATAAATAATTTAAAAAAAAACTCAATGTTTAAACTGTCACTGTCACATAATCATACTGACAGTTCCATCAAAATGCATTTCTGCAACAAAATAAAAATCTCTATTTTATTTTATAAAATAACAATGGTCTAACAATTTTATTTTTAAGAAAGAAACGTTAAATATACAGCTATGGATTCCGAATTAGTTGTCGAAGCTTTACCTATATTGGGGGTGTGCAATTTGTGTTTAAATGAAGGAGCTGTGAAGAGTATGTTAGCAAGTAATTTTTGTAATGGAATTAATGAAATATACGCTGAAATGTTGACCAAATGCTTTTCTATAGACGTGAGTATAACGGTAGAGGTATTTACTAACTATACCAGTACTTAGGACTTGAAAAATTCGTTTAATTATCGTAGTAGGAAAATCTTTCAATAATCTCTTTCATTGCCAGTATTGCTATCAAAGACAGGCCAATTCTTTATGAAACGGTGTATCGCAGCTTATCAGAGGTTTGCCTGATTTGTGCAAACCGTACTTTTAATCTCTTTGTATAATAATTTCTAGCATAAACATCAATGCCGAAGGAATAGATCAAAATTTATGATGATTAGTCGGCAAATTGTGCCGACTAGCGCAATGAAGCTAAAATATATGGAGTACAATTTTAATCAACAAGATATTTGATAACATTGTTATCATAATAATCAACGCTAAAATTATATTTATTTCATAAATTGTTTTGGAGGCAAGTTATTACTTGTATATCTCATTCCCTCTTGCTACAAGACAATGAGGGATAGTAACAAACTTCACCTATTCAGGGTGTGTTTTCTTTTCATATACCAAGGGCTACACATACACCTTTCTCATACTTACTGCTACAAAGTGTAACTCACTGCCCTCTTCGATATTCCACTTTAACTACAAGCTCGGAGTCTTCAAGTCAAGAGTGACTATGTTTCTTCTAGGCAAGCATGTTACACCGTCAACCTCATTGTCACCTTATTAGGTGAGATGAGGTAAATACTAGCCTACAATGTGTCAATTTAAAAACTGACTAGTTGACAAAAGACATTTGCAGTTTAGAGCTCCTAATTCTGGTGTTTCTAGATATGCAGTTTGAAACTTAAGAAGGGTAGTGGTCTGTAAGATGTTACTTCGAATCGGGCCATTGAAATTAGAAATAGCATATCTTAACACGCTAAGCGCCACATGTATGTATACCCTGGTATACACCCCACTCATGTTGTCACAGGCCAGTTTATAACTGGTTATTTATTTATTTATTTTGGGAGAACCAACAGCTATTACACAAATATAAGTACACACTATAGCAATGGAGAGCCAATTAAAGGTTCCCACGAATAAACAACAACTTAAACTAATAATGTGAGAGATCAATCTTCGACACATACAACTACAGGGAAGCACAAACCATGGTAGTCATGATCAAAAAGAGATAAATAAACTTACTTATTATTAATGAAAAACATGTTACTCAACCGTCTTCTCGCTGAAGCCACGCTGGTACAGAATAGGTCCAAGTCTGCAACGTCACACAAATCATTGAAGGTATTACACGCCCGCAGCAGGTAGGCATTTTGTCTGTAGTTGGTTACAGCTCGTGGAACACACAGGGGTTTCTTGGAACGCGTATTAGTTGGCAGTCGCAATGGTATCATATCCAGTAAATTCATACAATCAATACGGTTGGATGCTAATCTTAATAGGAAAATTACGTCAGCAATATTACGTCTACTAGACAGTGGGAGAAAATGAGACTTTCTGGACAGGTCCTCATAATTATCCGAACTATAGGGAACTCTCAGTCGGTAGCATAAATATTTAATAAACCTACACTGAATATTTTCGATGCGTGATATATACACAAGGTAGCGGGGATTCCAGACCTGGGAGGCATACTCAAGCATACTTCTAACGTAGGCACAATATAATATTTTAAAGGTCTTTGCCCGGTTGAAGTCCTTAGAGCTCCTCATAACGAACCCCAAGGCTTTCGAGGCTCTGGTACAAATACTATCAATATGCCCATCGAAGATGAGCTTCGAGTCATGTAGCACACCGAGGTCTCTCACACAGTCTACCCTCCCCAAACTTTGGCCCTTTAAAACATAACGATAGGGGATAGCAATACGCTTACGCGTAAAAGTGACATGTGAACATTTGGACGGATTGAGATCCAATTTATTCACTGTACAGTAGGCATCGAGTCGCACCAGATCTGACTGCAGATTAGATACGTCCGTGTATGATCTTATACTACTGAATATTTTCATATCGTCAGCAAAACATAAGAGCTGACTATGCTGAAAACAATTCTCGATATCGTTCACAAAGATAAGAAACAAAAGGGGCCCTAACAAGGACCCTTGTGGTACCCTGCTGGGCACAGTGACCCATCCAGAAATATAATTACTAACCACAACGGCCTGAGTTCTATTATCTATGTAAGAAGCGAACCATCTTAAGAGATCGCCTCAGATGAAGTTTGCCTAACAATAAATTGTGGTCGATTCTATCGAAACACTTACTGTAGTCCGTATAAATAATATCAACTTGGCCACTACCCTCCATAGTCTTTGTTAAGTAGTCATTCAGAATTACCAGGTTGGAAACAGTAGAACGACCCCGAAGGAACCCATGTTGAGTAGAGGAAAAGGAGCATCGAATTGCCTGGTATACTTGATTGTAAATAATTTTTTCGGTTAGAGCCGAACTTCAAAGGCCAAAGGGATGAAAAGGGGGGGAGTGTCAAATTTCATGATTTTATGGTACCACGAGAAGCCAATTCCGTAATAAAAAAAAACAAAAGGTCCAGTACTCTTTCTTCGGTAATAAAAAAAAACAAAAGGTCCAGTACTCTTTCTTCTACCTTGGCGCTTAGCGTGTTAAATCCAAATAATGTTAAATTTTTCATTTAGCCTTTCTTTTACAACTTCCAGATCACAACTCTAGAACTCGGCGACACTAAACGGTTGGTCTGTGACGGATGTATCATGAAGCTGCGGGATTGTTCCACCTTCCGGGAGCTGGTGGAAGCTTCACTCCAGACCCTGCAGTGTACTGTCAGGTTGTGCAGTAAGTTGTCTAGAGAACTAATGCAATTCCATTGTTGTCCAATATTGTATGTCCGGGATGGACAAACTGTTGATACTTATAACACATTTCCATGTCACCTTAATGTACACAGTTATTCAATAAATATTCTTGATTCTTGATTCCATTTACACACCAATTGTCTGCATATCTATCGCCTTTTCAATGTCCCAAGGGTTGCTGGAAGAGAACTCGTTTTAGGGTTAACCTGGCCTATAACTTGGTTATTAAGTTCTAGCCAAATCCTGTTTGCCTGAAAGCCTGCCCATTTCAATAACTATGCAAAGTTTAGTACCTGGCGGGATTCGAACCCGTGATTATTGGTAATCGGAACCAACGCGTTTGACCGCTTCGCCACGGGTAGCCCGCCGGGTACTAAAGTTTTTGAAATCATTTAAAAAAAAACAGTATTTCCTAAGTGCGGATTAACACTAAGAAATAATGTTTATATGTAGATAGTAGAAATTTTGCCACGGCCTTAGCTTAATAAAAAAAATAAAATAAAATAAAAATTTATTTATTCCCAACATAACATAATATTACATAGATATTTAGGCTTAAAAACGCTAATTTACAATAAATTGTATATAGGTATGTTAGGCAAGACGTGATGACAATTAAATCTTGATAATAGTAGACTGTACTAGGAGAACCTGTACGACAGTCTACATTTTTCACCTAAAACTTTGCTTCGTCGCATATGTTTTTTAACCTGGCAGGTTAAAGATCGCCCTGAACTTATCCAGTGTTCCACGGGTCAGTGATATTTGGCCAATTTTCATAAAATAGATTCACTTTAATACACAAGAAAATTAAAAATCAAATTTTTCATAATATAATAACTATAAATAATAACTGAACTTTATTTCTTAAGTGTTTACCACACTTAGGAAATACAAGACCTTCCTCGCAAGAACACGAAGAAGTGCTTTCTTAAATTTGGCTTGGCGAGAGACTTACTCCTGGCGTAACGGCTATCGCGCTGGAACGGAATACCAGTGGTCGCGGGTTCGAGTGCTAAAGGTTTTGAAAGCATTTAAAAAATAAATAAAGGATAATAATCTACACTAATATTATAAAGAGGAAAGATTTGTATTTTTGTGTGTGTGTGTATCTGCATGTTTGTAATGAATAAACTCAAAAACTACCAAACCGATTTCAGAAATTCTTTTACTTTTACCATTAAAAAGAATTTCTTTCACATTCACCCTGAGTAACATATGCTTATTGTTTTTGATCCCGATATTCCCACGGGGTCGGGACTTACGCGGGTGAAACCGCGGGATGCAGCTAGTTAATTAATAAATCTATTTTTGTTATAGAAGAGTCAAAAGCCACAGTCGTGAAGACAGAATACGTAAATACATTTGATGATGATGATGATTATGATCTCCTGCCAGAACCAGACAACGATGATGATGATGAAGGTATATTGCTCAAATCATTATTATTATCATCAGAAGCCTGTATTAAAAAAGATGAATCCATGAAAATTAAACTTCCCGAACAGCAGAGTTGAAAAAATATGGCTACGGTATCCCCTGCCTTTCGTAAAAGGTGGCCAATTGGGGTTTCTTAGTAAGCGCACAAATCTGTACCAATTACAAACCATTGTAGCCTTATTAATAAATGTGGAGTAAGGTTGGATTAATTTTACCACCTTTTGTTTCTGTCTGTCAACTTTGAAAGTTCTTGTCACGGAGAGCGGTGTTGGTCTAGTGGTAGATACTGCGACTTTCATTCCGAAGGTCGTGGTTTCGAATCCAGACCGACCGCGCACCAATGTCTTTTTCTTTAAGAAAAATTGAAGTGCGCTATTAACATCGCTCTTACGGTGAAGGAAAACATCGTGAGGAAACCGACATGTCCTAGGATAAACCACGGTCCGAAGGCATGGGATATTCGCCAATGCGGGGTAGGCTCCCGTGGCGTCTTAAGCCCTCTAAGAAGTCACGTACAATGGCCCAATTGTGAGGCTAAGTGCGGAAAAGGCTCAGCGAAACTAACTAACTTGTCACGGAAAAAGACAAAACATCTTCTCACTACTCCGACCTTACTCCACGTTAATTAATAAGGCTATTTGTGTTTATTTTAAGATTGCACATTCAATGGTTTCGGAAATACAGCTGTTGTCAAAACGTCAGCCCAGTATGAAAATAAAAAACTTGAGAGGTGTGAAGGGACACCCTGATAGAACGAAGTTCCAAGCAAAAAAAAAAAGTGTCGATACAACTTTTGGTCTTAATTTTTTCCGTCTAGTCTTATCTTTTTCCCCTTTCGCAACG
Source organism: Idaea biselata (assembly GCA_958496205.1). Lineage (NCBI taxonomy): Eukaryota > Metazoa > Arthropoda > Insecta > Lepidoptera > Geometridae > Idaea > Idaea biselata. The sequence goes on from OY292406.1 coordinate 9,754,613, forward strand.
CGCGATAAGGAACTTCGCTCCAATATATTCTTTTACTCCATGACTTAATGTAATGTCTTACCTTTCCAGACTACAAAATCCCAATCAAAATAGAAATCAAAAAGCCCAAAACAACAAAAACGAAATCCAAAATCAAGAAAAAGAAAAAGTCACCCCAAGACCTAGCAGAAATCGAAGCTCTACTATCCGCTGGTCTATTCCCCTTCAAAATGAAAAAGGATGAATACGCCTGCTTCGTCTGCACAGAAAAAAGCCCAGAACTAGAAGAAATAAGAAACCATGTAACCGAACATAACAGATCGACCATCCGAATAGCTTTCAACCAGATGATATTCAACGATGCATTTTGCTTCTACAAGCTCGGCTCAATTCTCCGGTGCAAAATCTGCACAGCTGACATTAAGAACTTTGAGGAACTAAAAAAGCATCTTACATTGGAAACTTGCAGTTTGAACAAGTACAAGCACTCGAAGAGTTCAAAATGGAACAAGCTGCCGTTCAAACTGGAGAAGGATCAGCTGGATTGTCCGATTTGCAAGAAGACCTTTCTGAACTATGTGTCTTTAAATACTCACATGAACATCCATTATCCAAACTATATATGTGAAAGTTGTGGGAAAGCGTTTGCGTCTAAAGCGAGACTCCGAGGGCATATGAGGACTCATGAAGAAGGCAGTTTTCCTTGCAGGTAACTTTAAGTTTCACAACTATACTGATCCTGTTTTGATATTATAAACGCGAAAGTGTGTATGTAAGTATGTAAACAAAATAAATTAAATATAAGTATTATATCCGTTATATGTCTAGTCACCGTAACACAAGCTTAGTCGCTTACTACAGGGCTAGATGGCGCTGTGTGTTGTTCAGAGAGAATTAATTTATTTATGTATGTCTGTATGTAGCTTTGTTACTCCTTCACGCAAAAACTTCTGAACCGATTGCGTTGAACCTTGAAATATAGATAACTAGAGACCTAGAATAACACCTAGGTTACTTTTTATCCCAATATTCCTGCGGGATCGGGACTTACGCGGGTGAAACCGCAGGGTGCAGCTAGTAATATTATAAAGAGAAAAGATTTGTATTTTTGTGTTTGTGTGCGTCTGTATCTTTGTTATGAATAAACTCAATAACTACTGGACCGATTATAAAAATTATTTCACCATTAGAAAGCTACATTCACCCCGAGTAACATAGGCTACTTTTGATCCCGATATTCCCACGGGATCGGGACTTACGCGGGTGAAACCGCGGGAGTTCCGATCCGCGCGCTAGTTTATAATATAAGCAGGATAGATAACCGTATGACCACTATCTCACCTAATAGTGATGCTGCTAGCTTATTACGTACCTACCTATGTTGCTAACAAATTTCGATTGAAACAATTTGAAATTATTGTATTTTGCGTTTACGGATATACAATTTGACAGTTACAGTCGTTAGTTTTTTCGTAGCAAAGCAAAAAGTGCAAAAACTAAAAATGAAATGTGATTAAGATTTTTAATATTTTTTATTTCTCTCCCCTGCAGATATTGCCCAGCAACATTCGACCGCGTAACAAAGCGAGAAAACCACGTTTCTAAAGAACACAAGTCCGGTATCCGATACGCTTGCAAACGTTGCAACATTTCCCTGACATCTTTCTACGCTCGACAAAAACACTTAGCCGAAATCCACAACGAAGAACTAAAGCGATACAAATGCAAAGCCTGCCCTCAAAGCTACATAACCCCAGGCCATCTTTCTAGCCACGTGAGGAGAGACCATTTGAACGAAAGAAACCATAAGTGTGATAAGTGCGACTTAGCATTTTACACCAAAAACGCTTTAAAAATGCACCAGATTAAGCATGATGGGGAAAGAATTCACACCTGCAGTATCTGTCAAAAGTCTTACCAGAGGAAGAAGACTTTAAGAGAGCATATGCGCATACATGATAATGATAAGAGATTTGTGTGTCCGGTCTGCGGGAGGGCTTTTACTCAGAAATGTACTTTGAAAGGACATTTGAGGGTTCACGAGAGGAAGGTAGATGTTGAGGATAGGATAGTGATACAGCCTCTGCAGTCTATGTAATAGTAGATTGTAAGCCTAGGGTTGAATTATATTCATTTTACCCTCGAACTAGTGGCAATAGAAACATCTCGGGTAGAGATGGGCCGACTATGACGTTTGCCGACTAGCAGACTAGCCGACTAGTCGGCAATGGAGATCGTCATAATTCGGAGATAAATATAACCCTAATGACCATTCGGCAATTGTTGGTAATTTTACAAGATTTCGCACTTCGAAAGCTTTGGCGAAACCTTGCCAAACTTTCAAACAATGGTTTCAACCATTGTTTGAAAGTTTGGCAAGGTTTCGCTTTCTAAAAAAACAGAATAGAGCTTAGCATAGTTGAAACAGTTTAGGGACCCTGGTTTTACTGTCTACTAAACTTCTAAATGTACTACTAATTTAATAAATGAACCTACATTTAAACATTATTTCTTAGTGTTAATCCACACTTGTGAATACTACAAAAAACTGAACTGCTGCTGCTTTTTTTCAAAAAGCAGTGAACCTACATTTATTAAATTAGTTATTGCATAATTTTTAGTTGACGACTAGTTGGCACAATTAGCCGACTAGTCGGCTCCTACCGGCTAGTCGGCTTTCCCGTCTAGTCGGCCCATCACTAATCTCGGGTGAAATGGGTGACATTCCCCCGAACGAAATACCTACTCTACTTTCACACACATTTCATAAAATAGGTAGGTGGTATATTGAGAATCAGTTAAAATTTAAAAGTAAAATTAGAACAATTTGAAAAAGACGAATTCAAAGTTTATAAAATTCATCGAATAATATTGGTTGAAAGCTGTTTGACAATTCAGCACAGTATGCTAAACCACATTTTCCGAAATTGGAGATCCGCAAAAAATGTCCGCTCTTGACATTTTTTGCGGATCTCCAATTCATTAAATGGTCATATTAATAAGATACCTATTCCTAAAAAGCTGTTATTGCTATTAACAGCTTTTGCCTGTTCTTTTATCTCATTTGGAGTAAAATGTCCGTCAATGTTACGTAACTTACCTAATAAAATTTCCCATAACTTAACTAAAACTTACCATAACTTACCTAAAACTTCCAATAACTTACCTAAAACTTCCAATAACTTACCTAAAACTTCCTATAACTTACCTAAAACTTCCCATAACTTAACTAAAACTTCCAATATTCTAGTATTAGTACCTACATATCTGTAGGTATGGTAGGTAAATGAAGTTGTACATAATGTACATATTTTAATCTTATTGTTTTTACCTAGATTTTATTTTAAAGAGTTTCCCCTACACTTAGACTATACCCTATTTCAGAAATTTAAATAAAAAATGTAAACAAAGAACTGTCCATTTAATAGGAAAATGTTAATAAAGAACTGTCACTTTTAAATAAATGTATGGAATTTTTGTTTACATTTTTCATCTGAGATTCTGAAATAGTGTAGGTAGGTATAGTTGTTCGAAAAAATGCTTTCGAAAATTTTGCACCCGACAGGACTTGAATCTGCGTTCTTTACAAATTAACATCAGTTCTATTCGCTTTACATCGGAAGTCCAGAAGAATATTCGAAGACATTTTTTCAAAAAAATATTATATTGTTAGAAATATTTTACAAGGAGAAATGCATCATCTAAAAATCTTCTGTGACAGGATTCCAACTAGGGTATAAAACTGGGTAATCCGGGTACCAAAAATCCCGGGATTTCCCGGTACTCCTAAACAGCAAAAGAACCGGGAAATAAAATCTGAGAACCGGGATTTCGGGACAATTAAGAAAGCTAAAATAATGTATTATTTTTACTACTTATTATACTTTTTACACTTTATTCTTGGTATCTAAATTGATTATTTGAACCATATTTTAGTAATTGATTTGCTTTATTTAAACGACTAGCTGCGTCCCGCGTCCTGAGATTAGCGCGTTCAAACTAACAAACAAACTCTTCCACTTTATAATAGTAATAGATAAATTAGCCTGCTTTTAACTGGAATCCCGGTTCTTACTTAGGCTGATACCGAAAACCCCGGTTCTCGAAAAAGTTCCCGGTTCTCGAAAAAGTTCCCAGTTCTCGATACCCTAATTCCAACCTGTGCCCCTCGCTTGCGGGCGAGCGGGGGTCGCTTATGGGGTTCTGTCTGATGATGCATTTCTCCTTGTAAAATATTTCTAATAGAATGCCTTGAGCAATAAACATAAGAAATATTAAACTTTGTTTTTATTTTAAATTTTGCAATATTTTATCATCTCAATTATGTACATAAGTAATGTGATTTTATTGTAAATAAGTACCTAAATAAGAAATACATATAAGTAGGTAAATTAAAAATCTTTATTTTATTTACAATCCTACTTGAAAATAAATTAACTCGTTGACTGCTGAGAACACTAACGTGTGTGTTTTCCTACCATGTTCGCCAGTGCGGCGCCAGTACGCGAAGCGTGTTTTCTTCCAGCCTCGCGAGGAACACATCTGTTGTGGTATTAGAGGCTTATCGCCTGTGCGGTAAAACACGCGTAGTGTGTGTATGTATGCAAAGCGTATTAGGAGTCCGCATTGGTGGTGTTATTTTTATTTAATAATACGGCTGCGCGCAAGAAACACACCCTGCGTCATCAGTATCACCGTATACGAGGCTTTTCGCTATTTCGGCTCCAGCTGCAGTCAACGTGCTAACAGCAAGAATGTACCGCTTTCATATGTGTGCGTAAACCTCTATCATACCTATACGTTTTGGAACATATCTTACACGTGTAATTCCTCTCTCCCGTATGAGTGAACTGATGTTGTTTCAACGAATTTAAACTGTCAAAACACCTATTACAATGCTCGCATTTCGTTTTATCTGAATGGAACCTGTAATGGTGACTTCTCCACAACGATTTTGAAGGAAAAGTAGACGAGCACGCTTCACAATCGAAGGTAAAAGTGATCCCATGAGCTTCTTTCAAGTGTTTAAGCTTTAAGTAATGTTCCTTGAACTTCTCCTGGCAATGTCTGCAGCGAAGCATGCGCTTTTGTTGCCCCAAATGAGCTTTTTCTACGTGGAACTTCAAATAGGCCTCAGTTTTGTAGGTTTTGCCACAAGTTGCGCAAGGGAAGCCCGTACGACGATGTATTAAAATGTGAGCGTTTAGACGTCGTTGGGATAAGAAAGTCGCGCCGCATGTTTCGCACACAAACTTGCTAAAGTGAATATTCATATGGCGGTTCAGTTTGAAGAAAGTGTGAAATTTGCAACTGCAAATATGGCAGTGGAATTGGCCGTCTTTTACCGTCAGATTGTACCCTATGACACCGTTTGAAGCGGGTGTGAAAAACACGCTATGTGTCGAAATCAGATGCGCTTTTATCCCTTCTAAATCTGGATAGCTCTCCTGACACATTCTGCAACTAAGTTCAGAGATGTCTACTTTGACAGCCGTCCGGACTTGCCCCGATGGGAGTAAATTTTCGAAGATTTCGGTTTCTTTTGGTATATCGTGAGTTCTGGTATGTTCTAGAACTTTTTTAATGTCGGCGTCGTTGAATATAAGTTTGCAGTAGAAACATTTGTGGTTAGTATTTTGGCCGAAAGCGAGTGGTATCGCTGTGGTGTGCGCTATGAAGTTAGCTGCGTTTCGGCGTTCGGATATTGTTAGCTGCGAGCTTCCATCTCCCGCCTTTTGCCTCCCATCATGCTTGCCGTCTTCATGCTCTGCGGAAAATACATTGTATAATCAGATTTTTAGGTAATGAGGTAGGTTAGTTAGTTATACTTTAAATAAATTCAAAATTACGCGACTATATTAAATACTTACCTACACCTACATGTTCGATTAAATAATAGTTAAATGCGGGATAGTGGTCGTAAACACATTCTTGTACAACGATTCGCCAGAAAAAGGCACAAGCGGCCTCAATAATTCCCTTACTTGAGCGAGATCAATGCTTCACCCTAAGCACCGAGTGTTAATCATACAGAGAAACAGCTTCTTACAAACCCGGGCAGAGCTATGTGTGCGTGAATACTCACCCCTTATTCGCTCGGGTTTGCCGAGTCCGCCCGAAGATCATACGTCTCTGCATACGTTACGATTCCCGGACGGGACGGGTCAATTTCTTTCTGACGAATCAATTACATACAAAAATTCAATCGGGATGACGATAGAGGGGATGGCACGAGACGTCCTGTCCGGGAAACGTTACGTATGCAGAGACTTCAACTCAGCTCATGTACGTGATCCCGTCGCGTCGGCACACTGTCGGTGAGAGAGGTCACGCACACATAGCTGCACAAGTAGTGGTGTAGGTGTACCTACCTATCGCCGCGCTTGCATGAAGCTGTTGCTCTGTAGCTTCATACAAGCGCGGGTATAAGTCTGTGAAATCTTCAAGGTAAAATATTTAGGAAAGCTAGTAAACGGCGCAGCCAATAAAACTTTGGTTAAGTTAATATTAAGTATTTATTTTATTCTTACAGATGTAGGTACTTAAAAGCTTAAAACAAAGTTAATGGAGAGGTACTGATCTAAATGATTTAACTTAAGAGTTACTTAAATTATATAAAACCTAAACTCAAAATCCCTGTCAGATTCACCGAAAATTGTTGATTATTTCCAGATTTTTGTATATTTTTGTTCAAAGCGTTTGTAGGTGACAGATACAGATCTTTATTAATAACTCCAACTCCAAGTTACAAGTCAAAATACAATATAAGTACAATATCTATGTACTTATTATAAATTAATAACTAAGTAGGTAGGTAGGTAAATACAAGTGAAATTAATTCATTATGAATAAAGTCAAAATTATATAATTCTATTGATTGTAAAATTTCTCTTAATTAAATTGTCATTTATTATGACTTAATTTTATTTTTTCTGTCGATGTGTGTTGTAAATACATACTTACATCAAAATGGAAATTTCAAAAAGAGAAAAGTAAATTGGTAGCTCTAATAAGACAAGTAAGTACCTACTTATAAGTAGAGTTGCCAGACTCCTGAGATTCGATTAGAAACATCCACCTTTAGTTTGAGATCATAAGCAAGTAAGATATTTGCAGATATAAATTGACCCTTAGGTACATAGTAGGTACTCTCCGAAATATAAATAAAGAACAAAGAAACATCATAAACAAAAAAAAACTTTCTTTTTAGCTTTAAGTTTTAGTTTTAGTGTTGTTTGTTTTTTTTTCTCACCTTCTTTGTTGTTTTTTATTTTATTTGAATGTCGTGTTTAATGGAAAAAACTTAAGTATTTCTAATCCGATTCCTGCCTATTCTGATCTAGCAACCCTACCTAAGTAGATTGAATTATCCTGCGGGGACAACCAAAAATAATTATAATTAATATTTAAGATAAACTAATTTTACCTACCTAACCTAACCTACCATTCTGAGATTTTTTTTCTGAGTTCTGATATAACTATAATAGGTAGGTAGGTATCTACTTAAAACTCGAAATAAATTAGGTTTCTGCACTTAGCTACCTAGTAAACTGTGTTTCGATTTGCGCTTATTATCTAGCTAGTGTAAGAGAATATTGCCCTACGGAAGCGACACTTGGAAGCCTTCTTCGTTACGAAGTCACTATACCTACTGTAAATTGTCGTTCAAACTCCCCTCCAGCTGCCAGCCCTAAAAGCTGCACCTACGTTGTTAGACAAGATGTCAGGCAATGAGACGGCCAAAGATACTGGAGCGGGCGGAGCTAACTCAACTCAATCAAAATATTCTGTGCATTCGAAACGAAGAAGTCTCTTAAACCCCCCAAAGCGGCGGCAACGCCGGACCTGGTGGCGCATCAGTATGATTATGTGTCTTCATATGCCTATTTAAACCCTTTTTATAAGCATAAGCTTTCTGGCAAATAGTGCAAATAAAGTTCTTTTCCCCCGTATGACTCTTTGCATGGATCCGAAGTAAAGTTGGCGTTCCGAAACATTTGCCACAATAGTCGCATTGATTGTTCTGTTTGTGGATTTTGTTGGTGTGTTCCGTCAACAGTCTTCTGTAAGGGAAGACTGCTTTGCATTCCGTACACTCGAAGGTAAAGACAATTCCATGAACGTCCTTCATATGTCGCATTCGAGGATGGTATCCCGAAAACCTTTCAGGACAATGCGGACACTTTGACGGTTGTAAAGTTTTCGTAGTGATTTTGTGTTTTTTGCTAACATGATGTCGTAATTTATGCTTGTTGGAGAAAACTTCTGGGCAAATCTTGCAACGGTAGTTCCCGTTTTCGTGTCTGATTTTATGGTTCATTAGCCTTGTGTAAGATGAGAAGCCGCGTCCACAAGTTTCACAGACAACGCTGAAATGGACGTTCATGTGCTGGTTCAATACGAAAAAGGAGTTAAATCCTTTTTTACAAGTACAGCAACAGAAAACACCAATTTTTGAATTCAAATCATAAGCCATTAGACCACTCTCGGCTGCTTTAAACTCTTTCTTATGCTGTAGTATTAAGTGTTTTCGAATCTCGACTAGATCTGTGTGTTTCTCTTGGCAGATGCGGCAGTTCAAATCTGATACGTCTACTTTTACGATCTTCTTTGCTTTTAAATAAGTATTCATTAGCTCTTGACGTGATGGGGTTTCGTGTGATGCTAAATGAGTCGAAGCGAGATTGGTTTCCGTAAATGTACTGTCGCAATAGAAACATTTGATGTAAGCCGTCTGCGATAGAAAAGGTCTGACGGTTGTGAATTCCATGAGCGTTGCCGCGTTTTCTCTTTCCGCGTCAGTCATCTTCCAGTAATACCCGTTCTTTGGAGGTTTCTTTACTTTCGACGGTTTTCCTGTGAAGAAAAAAGTTTGTTTGTAAAATATTTTTAATTATATCGATCCTTGATAGCTAGTCTTAATTAAAATTTTATTAGAAAGACAACGGTTTAGAAACATAGGTAAATAAGTTTTAGACCTTCAAGGAAGTGTACTGGTACCTACCTAATTAAAAACTTCATAAATACTGATGTACCTATTACTGACAGCCAATAGGGCATGGATTGAACAAGATGATTCCTATACTTTCATAATAAGTAAGTAGTTAATTATTAAAAGCACAACATACTTTATTTAGTAAAACGTTACTCCTGCCCATAATTTAGTCCTTGGCCCTGCTTCTTCCTTCGAACTTTCCCCGACGGCATATACGGATGATAATTATTCTCATGCATCCTGTAATCCTTTCTGTTATGAAACTCTAAATTACATTCTTTACAATACGTATTGTGGACACGTTTCACGTGAACATTTAGGTATTTCTTAGTGACGAAGCCTTTCTGGCAAATACTACATATGTATTCTTTGCCGCTGTTACTATGATCTCGGGAATGACGCTTAAGCATATTTATATGGTCAAAGCATTGGTCACACTGGTCACATTGAATCTTTTGTTTATGAACTCTATTCGCATGATCGATTAGGGTGTGCTTATTAGAGAATACTAGTTCACAATCTGTGCACTGAAATGTAAAATTGATTTCATGGACTTCCCTCATGTGGTTTAGCTTAAGAGATGGTTCTGAGAATCTTTCGGGACAACGCGGGCATTGAAGCGGCTTTATCTTTTTGGAGTTTGAACTCTCGTGCACCTTAGCCACGTGGCAACTCCTTTGGATTTTGCTGGGAAATTCTTCTCCACATTCTGCGCATTCGAACACTTCAGTGTGGCTGTTTTTGTGATACCACAACTTTTGAAACGTTCCGAACACATCGCCACACTCTTCACATATATAACTACCGAAATGCAAGTTTACATGCTGATTGACAGCGAAGTACGTGTTAAATTCTTCTTTGCACATAAAACATATGAATACGCCAAGTTTTGAGCCTAAATCGTACGGCAAAATACCGTTGCCACCTGGATTAAATTTCTTGTCATGCTTTGTATTTAAATGTTTTCGAATTTCATCGAAATCAGTAAAATGTGCGTCGCAAATTCTACATTTCAACACAGACGCGTCGACTCTCAGTTTCTTTTTTGAATTGGTGAAATATTTTTTTTGTTTACACTCTTTTAATATCGAGTCTTTGTTAGGGACAGCATGTTTTGATATATGTGCCACAGCTTGCTCCTTTTCTTTGAATTGACTGTCGCAATATAAGCACTTGAATTGCTTATTAGTATCGCAATGAAACGGTAAGATGGTTGTGTTTTCAACGAGAGTTGCTGCGTTCTGAATTTCGAGTTCTGTCGTCTTCCAAATGCTGTGCTTTGTTTCTTCATCGGTTTCGTTTCCTGGGGAAAGAAAGTGATGAATAAACTCATTATTCTTAAAACATTAACTAAGTAGGTAGTTACAATTTGCATTATGTAGATATGTACTCCCCCTGCCGCTGCAGAGATTTAAGATTGAAAGGCACATTTCAAGAACTTTTTGCTAAGTGTACGTAAACAAACACTTAAAATGAAACGATTCAGGTTATACTATTTATATATTCTGTGCTACTACGTACAAAGTATTGGGCACAGACATACATATAGCTAGACCACGCGAATTCATGTCCTTCGCGTGTCAGAAAAACGTAAAAAACCCTGATAAAACGTCGCGGTAGTCTGCGCTAACTAGCAGTCCGCGCGCGTCTATAGTTGCCGGACGTCCGTAAAAACTAATAAAATACCTCGTTGCGTAATTAGTAACTGCAAAATTCAAAAATTCGAGCACCCAATGGCAGGAACATTTTTTCTGTGGCTGTGACGTCACAGTAGGTGTTAAAAAGTCGACACGCTGGGTTTCAATAGCAATCGTGTTGGGAGTTTATAGAGCAGCTGCTTCTAGGTACCTACATATTTATAATATGTTGTTCTACACGTCTATGCGAACAACTTTTTGTACTACGGCTTTTGGAAGTTTGAAGTTTCCGAAAATTTTAAGTTTAAAATGAAAATCAGCTATTTCTGAGAGTTGGTTGTCATTGACCTTAAATTGTCCTTTTATTTAGTTTTGGATAGGTAGGTTAGGTAAGTATCTTAACATTAATAGCCTTTATTTTCAAAACAGTTATTATTCAGTAAAAATATACCTTACTTCAGCGTTAAAAAAAGTGAAGTGTTTATTACTTTTTGTATTGTTTCAATGGTCAACGTTTCGAGACCTTTACAGGTCTCTTCTCCTGATGAAGATCCTTAAGAAAGGACCTGTAAAGGTCTCAAAACGTTTTAATTAAATTAAATGGCTAAAATTAAGTTAACTTTGGATCATTGAAATTTCCAAGCAAGCGCTTGGCACAAATACGCATGCGATATTTTCGGCTAGTCGGCTGTCGCACAGACCTATGTGCGACAGCCTTAAAAAGAAAATATCAAACACAATTTATTTTGTTTTTAAATGTGTACCACCTACACATTTAAAAACAAAATAAATTGTGAAAAAGTTCATTCCACAAAAGAATACGCTTGGATGTAGAGCTGTAAAATACAATTTTGTTAGGTTTCTGGTTTTTAACGGACTTACGAAAATGGAGGAGGTTCTCAATTTGAGCGTGCCTACATATTTTTTTATGTCTGTTCGCGGATAACTTCGTCATTTATGAACCGACTTTTGTTTATCGTATATTATCCGTTTGTTACAACGCAACTTCTTTTGTACGCGTACTATAAGAAGGAAATGTGTTTTTTTTTTTATTTAGTCAAGTCGAGGAAGGAGTTTTGGCGAGAACTGGCTGACAGCATGTCGTGCTTCAATTTTATTTTCGTGAAACTATGTTGTAAACCAGGTTCATATGTAGATATTAATTCAATTTAGTTCAAGGTAAGCTTTGAGCCCGATCGGGCCAATTTCATTCAAATTATTATACTTGATACTGGCAAGATGTACGACGCCAAAACTAAAAAAAAGAAGCTTGAAATGTTATAGAAGAACTTAAAATATTATAGAAGAACTTGAACCTTGCATGCTGTTCCAAATTGGCCATATCGGTCTCAGATCGAAAGAAAAAAAAGGTCGAGGCAGTCAGAGGCAGTCCATGTAAATAAATGGTGGCTATTTACAATGACTTTTTCAGGAGGTTTGGAAACAACCAACGCTAAAGTCCATGTTTTGCACTGGTTTTAATTACACTTGAACACTTTCACGAAACTAAATTGATTAATATGCCCCAGAAATCAAAGATTTTTCACGCGTTTTAACTAGGTTTCACGACAATGAAAATTTAGCAACACATCGGCATCACCTCAACGCTTTTCGAGATTATTGAAGGAGCATTATTAGGTTGAATAACACAAACTTATCATTATTAAGTTAGTTTAATATTTTTGGATGGAGAATAAATATAGATAGCATAGCACATTTTAAGTCTACTTGTGATTATTTTCATCCGTATCGTTTATAGCGTCCCATACTAATATTATTGCGATTTAATTTAATAAATAGGTTTAACGATGTTTGGCTTCATTTTTTCACGGTTCCTTTGGAATATTCTCATCCATATAAACAGTTTTCTGCCTTTATTTATTTTGTTACGCGTGTGCTTCGATACTCTTTTCTTCTTTCTAAGCTTCACTGTGTACTTCAGTGAAATGTGCGGCCAACTTTTCAGCATTAGGGAAACTCTGTCCGCATAGCACGCACGTTGCATTCAGATGGCTCTTCAAATGCTCCATCAGTCTATTTTTCCGCGCAAAAGCTGTACTGCAGAAGTCACACTTGAACTTCTTCTCCCCAGTATGAATCACCATATGCCTTGCCAGACAATACTTGGTGAAGAATTTGGAATGACAAATCTCACATTCAACTTTCCGTTCCTGTAAATGTGTATATTTGATATGCGCTGTTAATGTTGTTTTCATGTCATATCGGCGTCCGCAGAAATCACAACGGTGCAGACCGATTTTGTTATGCATTACACGCATATGTTTGGCCCTGCGGTAAGTCGAGCTGAATCTTTCATTGCAAATCGGACATCGGCTAAAGGTCTTCTTCAAGTGAACGGATTTGTAGTGAAGATCTCGCTTCACTTTTGTTGGGAAGACTTTCTCACATTTGTCGCAAGGGAAGTGACCATTTTCATGCGACTGTTGGTGGCATCTTAAAGACTTGATCGACATGAAAGCAGCTCCGCAAATTTCACAGCTAAAGTTGTTGTAATGCTGATTCATGTGGGTTATTAAGTGTTTCATGTTCAAGTACACTTCACCGCAGATTTGACAGGCTATGGTATTATCTTCTAGTTTGAAAGGAACCATATGTTCTCGAGGATCTGATATGATCTTTCCATGAGCTTCTAGATGGTCCTTCAGATCTTGGAATTCAGGAACCCTTTTGGAACAAATCTTACATTTTAAACAAGTAATATCAACTTTAACTGTTTGATGCTCAATAATTTTACGATTCCGCAGTTTCTTATCGATTTCTGCTAATTTATGTGTTTCATAATGTTCTTTCAAGTTCTTTACATCTAAAAACGTGTCACTACAGACAAAACACTTGTATTTACAATGTTTGTAAACGAATGGCAACACATCTGAATACTGAAATATCTTTAGAATATTTTCCACCCATTCATTTCTTCTTTGCATTTTGTCCTCGCGATCTTTAGTCGACTCAGCAGAGTGCGATTTTAGTTCCTTCAAAAGTATAGGTTTTTTTAGCCTTTGTATTTCTGTAACTTCTGTCTTTTCTTTTTGATTATTTCTTTTATGTTCCTTAGATGTTTTAGGATCTTGTTCTTCAGCGTCAACTTCATCTTCAACTACAAGTGTTGCCAGCGATATGGGGGTCGTCAGGAATATTACTTTGCTATCGTATTGCCCTCTTTGTAGGAATGGTGGTGTTGAATGTCCAACGATTCCTAGAAGTAGAAAACATCTTGTCAATTTTAATTGTAAGTTTTAAAACATTGGTGCGGTTGTTTTTTGTTGGCAGCCTCAAGAGCTACGAGACAAGTATTTTCCGTGTATTTAAATAGAAAACGAAATCAATACTATAAAAATCTTTGAGATTTTGTATTACGTAAGTATACAACTTCTTGCATAAGCTATTTATACAATTAGTTGTGCATAATAGTTGGTCCTTAAAGAAACTTTGGTCCCAAGTAGGGTTGCCAGGACAAGTCTGGCATTTTGCAGTCGTGTCCGGCCAAATATGAACAAGTCCGGCCTGTCCAGCTTTTGTTAGGCTTTTGGTCAACCCCGTTAGAGTCACGCGGACAACGCAATTCGTACCAAACTGAGGTAAATTCACTCGCGTTTTCAAAAAATCATAATTAATAAATGATTTTTTGAAAGATAATATTTTTTTAATTCATTTTATTACCTACGCATAAATGCTTGTTGGTTTAAGGAACACTTGTAAGTAATTCATAAAAGTACATAGGTAGGTACCTATTTTTTCTATAGCAAATAAGCCACATCGTGGCACGCGTTGCGTGCGGCCTATTTGCCACCGACAGATGGAAAACCTTATGTGTCCGGCTTTTGGGGCAAAATGTCCGGCTAAATATGAACCTGTGTCAGGATTTTTAATTTTTGGGCCTGGCAACCCTAGTCCCAAGAGCCTTTATCTAGTGCCGGTGATGAGATAGTCTAAAACCTTCTAGGCTACTAAGTTGAATTACCTCGGTTGCATTGCACGATGATTTTCGGATATTAACCATTCCATATCTAGTCGCTCCCAGAGAAAAAAAACATATAAGTAGGTACCGAAAGCCGAATGCGTCATACTTATCTCTGGTCGCTCCACGGGCTTATGCCCAAACGGGCCATTCTTTTTTCCTATTCGGGCCAAAACAAAATTTCGAATGGGTACCTAATCTTTTTTCCTCGACGCGAACGGTCCAATTTTTTTTTAAAGTATAAACTGCAAGAAAATACTGAGAATTTGATTTTAAGCTATTGCATAGCTTTTATCGCGGGCTTCGAGCGCGGCGACCGAATCAAGAAATTCCGTAACGAAAATATAACCTAACACCCCCCACTACGCCTACTATGTAGCCTAAGAAAAAAAATGCTATGCAATAGCTTTACCGCGGCAGTCCCCGAGTGCCACAAGTTTTTTTTATTTTTGGTAACCAGATTTTTATTTAAGGAAAAATACGCATTCCAAAATGTACCAAAATATCTGTCGTCTACTACGTGCTGTCAATTACAATAATAAATCATCTATGTGAGAGTGACGTTAATCATTTGCAGAACTTTGCAGAATATTAAAATTTGTGCATGCTAATGAAACTTTCGTAGAATCGTTAAAAAAATAATAATGTATGGAAGATGTCGCTATCTATTCAGAACTCTTATTTTTAAGGTTGTTTTTTAGTATGTAGGGCTTTAAAATATTTGTGTACGAAAGAATACAAAATTGGAATAGAGTATTATCATAATTTCTTTATTTTCCAAAAAAATATTATTTGTGATCATGTATTACATTAAGCTAACGAAAACTAAAATAAATTTATTTATACAAAAATGCAATTTTTAAATTGCACTAAGGTTAAATTGATTTTCGACATTAAAATCACACATCCTTGCCTCTTTTACCAATGATCAACAGATAAAACAATATTCATCGTTTACTTAGAGCTTTTAGCAGTCTCTTTCTAGAGACCGTTTATTTTTAAGGTCAGTAACAAACTTTACACACTTATTCAACTGTTAATCATCGACTACAAGTAAGAATTAGTTAAGCCGTGAGTAGTAGTGAGTACCTAGAGGTTATTTAAATGAATGGAAATACTAATTTTTTTTAAGTTGATCGCACATTTATCAGCACCGTACGCGCCGCATTTTAGAATTCATTGTATGTAATGATGTCAAACCTCGCGCGTTTCACCCGCACCGTACGTGCCGCATTTTAGAATTCATTGTATGTAATGATGTCAAACCTCGCACGTTTCACCTACGCCGTACGCGCCGCATTTCGTAAAGTGCGGTGGCGAGTACGGCGCGTGCGGCGCGTACGGTGCTGATAAATGTGCGATCACCTTTACTATCCATTGTTTACTTTTGTGTCTTCTAACATTACGGTGAGATTCAATATTGGTACATAATTAATTAATGAGTGAACAATTACTAAAACTTATGAATACCCCATCAATTAATATCATGCAACCTCAAATGGTCTTTCAGATTCTTTCTCCTCAAAAAAGCCATTCCACACACATGGCATTTATGATTCTTTTCTCCAGTATGGATAACCATATGTCTCTTCAAAGACTCCTTATTGCAAAACCTCTGGAGACACACGTCGCATTGTTGATTCCGCTCTTGCAAATGGACTGACCTGACGTGGCATATTAAATGGTATTTCAAGTTAAATCCACGTCCACAAGTTTTACACTTATGTACCCTTGTTGATTGGTTATGGATATCTTGCAAATGAATCGTTCTTTTATAGTTGGAGTTGAATCTTTCAGGGCACAACGGACATCTCCGCTGAAATTGCTTCAAATGCACGCCTCTGACGTGAAGTGATCTTTTATGAGTGGTACTGAATACCTTTTCGCATCTATCACAAGGAAAGTTTCCAGTTTCGTGAACTTCCAAATGCTTCTTTACGAGACGTAAAGTCATGAACCCAGATCCACATATTTCACAGCTGTAGTTACTAAAATGAGCGCTCATATGCAGGACTAAAACTCGTATTTTAATGAAACTCTGGTCGCAAACTACGCATTGGTAGCTTTCGTTTACTAGTCGTAAATTAAACGGTATTAAATTATCCTTTAAGTCTATATCTACTTCTTTATTATGCATTACGTTTAGGTGTTTTTTTAGCTCTGGTAAATCTTTAGCAGTCATAGTACAGATTTTACAAGCCAAATCACTAACATCTACCTTTAATACATTATCCTTTTTGTTATTTATTAATCTTTTTAAAGGTCCAAATTCATGTTCGGTCATGTGTAATTTTAACAATGTTAAGTCTAGATAAGGTTGCGAACAGACGAAGCATTTAAATTTGTTGTTTGAAAATATGAATGGGTAAGCGGTTGAGAATTCAAATACTGCCAGAATATTCTGTCTTATTAAGTCCATGTTTTTGTGAACAACTTTTGGCTTCATTAAGCATTCTGGTGGAGGATTTCTATCTTCATATTCTACGATAGGAGAAGGCGTTCTGGCGTAGTCGACAGGGGTCGGACTACGTGAAGTTATTAGTTCTTTATCAGCTTTTCTTCTTAATTTGCTGAAGTCAGATATTGTGCCCAGCGGTTTGCATAGTGTCCTGTCGTAATCCACTTGGAAAAGGGGGACTATTCTTGTTTTCTTCTTGTCCCGTATTGTTGTTCCTAGAAAATAAAAATTATAATGTATTTTGGATGGTGTGAAGTGCAGTACCGATCCCAGAGCTAGAGCAGTGTAAGCATTGTAAGCAGATTTTAATGACGTACTTATCATGATTGTGTATATAGATTATTTTTCTCTGCATTTCAATATTGAATATTCTCATTATACCAGAATATTCAATAGGTATTGAAACGATGACTGTAGTTGACGAAAAAAAAGGTAGAATAGAAATTTATTAATAAGAATAAAAACCAAAATATTCTTTACACAATTTATTCGTCGCAGATTAGTGTGGTTCGATCACATCAAAAGTCAAGAAGGTAGGATTCCTAAGATAGGTACTTATCCTAAAGAAGTAGATAACTTGGAAGTAAAAGGTCGCAGAGCGAGAGGGATCTCAACTACGAGATGGTAGGACTGTGTAATTTGAATGTATTAAAGAAGGAAAGGGCAGTGAACGAGAACCTGTCAGGGAATACATAGCAATAGAGAGGAATGACATATTGTGCCGACCCCACATAATGAGAAAAAGACAAATAGAAAAAGATTTTAATACTTACTAAGAAAGGAAATATTTTTGTTAAAAAATATTGCGGCAACACATTTTAAATAATACGCTACGTTAATAATACTATACTTAATAAGATTCGCTGGCTAAAGACATTCAAAGCTGAATACAGATCGGATCGATCAGATATTATGACACTCGGACACTAGTCTAAATTAATATTATTTAATACTTTAGCAATCTAAGACAATTTGTTTAATTATAATTTAAATACTGTATTTGTACTATATTTATCTCTATCACATTACTTATTATGAACTTTAAAATGTTGTACTAAATTGCGCTTCCAGAAAAAAGTTTTTCTACAAATGTGACATTTGAAATTTCTTTCTCCCGTATGAATGATCATGTGCCTTTTCAAAGACTGCTTGCTATAAAACGCTTGAGGGCATACATCGCATTGGAAATTCTTCTCTTGCATATGGACAGATCTCATATGAATCACCAGGTGGTATTTTAAATGGAAGGATATACCGCACGTCTCGCATTTATATACTCTCGTCACTTGGTTGTGAACATTTTGTAAGTGTATCATCCTCTTATACCCAGTGCCGAACCGTTCCGGACACATCGGACATTTCCTCGGTAACTGTTTTAGGTGTACTTGTTTGATATGTATAGATCTCTTTCTATCATTCGTATATGTTTTGTCACATTGATCGCAAGGGAAGTTACCAGTTTCATGAACGTCTTGCAAGTGCTTTCTTATAGCAGTCTGTGTCATAAATCCTGCGCCGCAAACTTCACAGCTGTAATTGCTGAAATGGTTGTTCATGTGAATTGCTAGAGCCCGCATCAGCATGAAATTTTCACCGCAAATAGCGCATTGATAACCCTCATTTGTCAAATTTAAGTTATACGGAACAATATTGTCTTGTACTTCAGTATCAATAACTTTCTTGTGAATCTCTTTCAAATGAACTTTCAAATCTGGTATATTTTTCATAGCAGTATTGCACACTTTACAAGTCAAATCGCTGACATCGACTTTATACATCTTTCCTCTTCTTTTCTTAACTAATTGTGTCATTTCTTGAAAATCGTGACTAGCCATATGTATTTTTAGAGTTGCCAGATCTTTGTGGTTCTTTCCGCAGATAATGCAATCGATGTCATTATTTTTACCCGTAAAAGGGTACGCGGTCGAAAATTCAAATACTGTTAGGACGTTCTGTCTGAGATCATACATATTCCGAAATTTAGACTTCGTTAACTGTTTATCTTTACGTTTGACGTCAAATTCTGCATCTGGGAGAACTATAGGTGTGAGCTTCATTCTGTTTACAGCTTTGTTGTTCATTTTATTTCCTCGTATTCTGCTGAGGTTTGTGAAAGATCCAAGTGGTTTACCGAGAGTCCAATCATAGTCCACTTGAAATAATGGCCTTAAGGTCTTTTCCTTCGTATCTGTTGTGCCTAGAAACAAAAATTTGAATTATTCTGTTATCTTGAGTCTAACGGGAAAAAATAATAACACTGTCTAAAACAACTTACATTTAAATGAAATATTAACTCAAATACCTAGATTGGGTAGCCTCAAATAATTAGAATAGATTATTATCTAGTAGCTCTTTTATTGTGAAAAAGTAGGTAGGTACATTTAAGTACAATACATGTTTAAGTACTTAATAATAATAATACAATACAGAGTAGGTTTAAAGCAACGGGGAAATTGAAGAATAACAGCGTACTTAATAAAAAAAACTAGAATAAAAGAAACAAAGTAACCGAACGGTCACGACTTCCAACGGTCTGTGAAGTAAAACATAGGAACTCTATAATATTCTAAAACATTATGACTAAACGTTTAAGTTTAGTCGATTCACGAAAACTTTGCTTTTGTTAATTTGTAGGTTGTATCGTTACTATATGTTTAGTACCTGCCTATACCTTTATAGGTAATTAATTAATTCTTAATTCTTATGAATTAGGTGCTTTAAGAACTTTCACCTAGTAGGTAATGCGCTCATGTTCTACACAAATGTGGGCCCAGTTCACCACTAACAAATTAGAGCATGGGTGAATGGGCCTTGGACCCAGTTTTGAAGGTGACCCCTAACCCTGCCCAGGCTCTGTAATATAGTGCAAAGACTTACGATTTTAAACCTACTTTGGTTGTTTTCACTACAAATTATAATTAAATTACGATGTATTTTACGCTCCGTAAAATACAAATGTGAACATGATCAATATCCCGTTATCTACATCTACACTAATATTATAAAGAGGAAAGATTTGTATTTTTGTGTGTGTGTGTGTGTGTGTGTCTGAATGTTTGTTATGAATAAACTCAAAAACTACTGTGCCGATTTCAAAAATTCTTTCCCCATTAGAAAGCTACATTCACCCTGAGTAACATAGGCTACCCTATATTACTCAGCATCCCGATATTCCCACGGGATCGAGACTTACGCGGGTGAAACCGCGAGACTCTGCTAGTTTAGTAATGTGTACAAAGGCTTATTTACATAGCTAAAGATTTCACTGAGTAGTGCCTCAATTCATTTCTTATTCTAATTCATCCTCACTCTTAATATCATCAGAATGATATCTTTCCAAATGAGTTTTAAGGTACACTCTCTGAGCGAAAGTTTTGGTACAATAACCACACTTGTACCTCAAGCTGGTAATGTGTACAAAGGCTTATTTACATAGCTAAAGATTTTACTGAGTAGTGCCTCAATTCATTTCTTATTCTAATTCATCCTCACTCTTAATATCATCAGAATGATATCTTTCCAAATGAGTTTTAAGGCACACTCTCTGAGCGAAAGTTTTGGTACAATAACCACACTTGTACCTCAAGCTGGTATCATGAAGTCTCATATGAGCGAAAGTTTTGGTACAATAACCACACTTGTACCTCAAGCTGGTATCATGAAGTCTCATATGCTGGCTTAAAGTGTTTCGTCTAGCAAACGTTTTCTTACACACTTGACAGGCATGATTTTTCTCGCCAGTATGAGTCAGCACGTGATTTTTCAACTCCGTAGTGTGATAGAATTCCTTGTCACAAAATTTGCATGAAAACCTTTTAATATTCAAATGGACAGAATTCGTATGTATGTTCCTTTTAGAGGAGAGAATGAAGACTTTTGGGCAATATTCACATTTATATTCTTTAGTTTTGACGCCGTGAACGGTTGACATGTGAGTTAGTTTTTGGGAGTAATCTTTAAAGGACGCTGGGCATTTTGGGCATTGATGTCCTTTACCCTCCGTATGGACGCGATAGTAATGTTCAGTCTTCGAGACTGAGGATTGGAATATCTTGCCGCATATATCACAGGGCACCGAGCTTATATCGTGTCGCAATTTGTGTTTTCTCAATCGGTACTCAGCCATGAAGCCCTGTCCACATATATCGCAAACATGATTAGTAAAATGTACATTCATATGAGTAGCCAGAGATTTGTAGTAATCAAAACTAACATTACATATCGCGCATTTATATCCGTTACCCATTAATTTAAAGGGTACGATACCGTTATCGCATTTTTGCTTAATTTTCTTGTCATGATATAGCTTAAGATGTATTTTCATTTGCTCTATGGTTTCGGCTGGAGAATCACACAGTTTACATTGAATATCAGTTATATCTGCTTTGATGGATTCGTCTCCGTACGCTCCGTAACATGCGATGGCGTCAGTAATATTTGCGCTAT
Source organism: Idaea biselata (assembly GCA_958496205.1). Taxonomy (NCBI): domain Eukaryota; kingdom Metazoa; phylum Arthropoda; class Insecta; order Lepidoptera; family Geometridae; genus Idaea; species Idaea biselata. Next base: position 9,776,107 of record OY292406.1, read on the forward strand.
CAAGATCTTTATGTGAAATGTGATGGTTTCTTAATTCTTGGACGCTATTATAACCGGTATCGCAGTAAAGGCATAAGAAAGAGTTTCTGACGCGTTTGAAAGGGCATATATTTGTATATTGAAATATCAAAGCTGCACGAGCTCGCTTCGCTTTACGCTCTTTTCTGAGCTCTGCGTTTTCTGTCTTCACTCTCTCTTCAACCGGTTTACCTAAAAAGAAAAAACATGTTGTCAAATGTCTTTTTAAAACCCGTATTTATCTTAAGAACTAAATAAGTGAGACAATTTTTTTTCTTCAGATCATGGTCCCCACGACACGGCTTTCTGCCGCTCTGCCATTTTGCAAATTGCTAATGTTGCCAGTATTCTTGTTAGGTTTTCATTTATGTGGAGTTCTTTTCATTTAGATGGAAAGTGATTTAATTTTATCACGTAATTTTATTACGTGGTATTACAGAGTGCCGCGAGGCGCACCAACTATTAAGTAAATTGTGTTTATTTTTTTGCCCTTAGTAAGAGAATGATTGCGTGTCTTTATTTTCAATATTGTTTTTTTTTTTAAACTTAAATGCTTATATTTGGTATCCATATCCCTAATTGTGCCTTTATAGATCAGTTATAATGGCATTTTTATCAAGTTTCTATACTACTTGCTACTGTCTACATACAGACAGACAGACACGTCATACTTATAACTATTAATATTATTATTTAAAACTAAAATTAAAATGCATATACAGTTGTGGTCATATAATTAAGAACGATTTGAATTTCTAGAAGTTTTTATATAAATCGTGCCACCCACAGAGATGTGTACCTTCTGAGAAGCATCTAGTTATGTTATAAAATAGCCACATTAATAGAGCAACGTGGCTTAGGAACATTATAATGAAATCGCTATCTATTTTTTTCACATTATATTGATTTTACCAAAGTAACACATTCAAACAGTACTGAAGCTGGACAAATAATTAAGAACGATTTATTAAACTGCTCGGGAAATGTTTTGTATGACACTTACATTTAAAAAATTACAATATAATATATGTACTTAGCGCAGAAAATTTAAAAATCAATTTAATACGTTTTTGACTAACATTTATAGTTAATAGCATATCCACAGCTTTTAATTACTGCTTTACACCGGCGAGGCATTAACTATATTAATTTTTGATATTTCGCAAGCGAAATAGAGTTCCATTCTTCTACGAAATCATTGGATCATTGTGATGCTGGAATGTTCAAATAACCGGTAGAACGTCTTCAGCGTAAGATAACTTTATTTCACCCAGTATATTTTTGTATTAGAACTGATCCATGTTACCTTCTATCAACTTTACAGGTCCAACACCATGTCCAAAAAACCATCCCCAAATTTTCACATTCCACCACCGCGCTTTAATGTAACTTTCGTGTACTTAGGTACGAATGCTGTATTCATGGGACGTCGAACATATCATTTTCCATCGAAACATACTCTGTTTATTTTCGTCTCGTCAGAAAAAAGTACATTTTACCAATGTCGCACAGTCCAGTTTTCATACTTTCTCGCTAACGTCAGCTGGACTTGCCTGTGGCAAAGTTTCAACATGGGTACCTTTCTTGCTATCCTTCCGTGCAATATTTCTTCTATCAAACGTCTTCTAATAGTGCGTGCTGAGATTGCTGAAGGGTTGTTTTCACCTAAATATTATTTTCTCAGCTCATTGGACCCTTTAGATGGATTTTGTTTTGCCATGCGAACGATGTTTCGGTCATCTCGAGGAGTTGTTTTTCACTGTTTAGGTACACGCGGAACCTTCGAAGTAGTTTGATACGTAGCAAAATGGTTTACATTGTGGAAAACCATCGTTTTTGCACATTGCAGATGGTCGGCTATCTTTTTGTTTGACCAAATTCTTCTGGCGAACTTTTATTATTACTTCCCTTGTAGATTTATCACAACTTTTATTTTTTCCATTGTCTTTTCATAAGAAACAATAACTTTTACCTTTTACAGCACTAAATGGCTCCAAAATTATACAAACAGTAACAAATCGACTGATTTTTCTCTAATTAAATTTGAATAAACGTATAAACTATTGAGCGTTCTTAATTACGTGGCCAGCCAGTAAATAGGAGTATTACTATGTTTAGAAGTAGTGTAAAAAGTTTGTGTATTTATTTTTAGCTAATCATGTGTATCAATGAGTACAGTGGTATTATGGAAAAGTTTTACGATACCGAGAACAATAAAAAATAATGCCTGCAATTAGTTTTGCGTCTTAGTTAAAAAAAATATTCCCTTTATATCAGCGTTCTTAATTATATGACCACCACTGTATATCGGAAACTATTGATCTCAGCTTGTTTCCTTGCAGAAATGATAGAACTTTTCGAGATCTTCAATTCGGATGACAGCTGTCATTTGCAGATCGATGATCTGAAATGAAGAACTCGAGGAGCTCTATCACTTTTGCAAAGAAACTAGTAGCCTAGGTTCAATACTTTCCGAGATATAAGCATTTTAATCCCCGACGGAAAAAGAGGGGTGTTATAAGTTTGACGTGTCTGTCTTTCTGTGTGTGTATGTCTGTGGCATCGTAGCTCACGAACGGATGAACCGATTTCAATGTAGTTTTAGGGTTGGTGTAGGTGTAGTTCCCGCGTCGGGGGACGCGGAAACGTGTCACAGAAGTTGATGGTAACCTACTCGTGCTTTAGTATCTAACGTTCCCACGTCCCCCGACGCGGGAACGTAATTTGTTTTCGGCTTATTAAGTAAGTACTTGTCTAATTTTTTTTACCTTTTTAAAGTTTAGTTTTGTTTTAACTTGGTAGATTTTTAAGTCGGTGGTTTTTTAAATTTTTAATTTAATTTTTATTTGACAGCTGTCACCCGAAATGAAGAACTCGATCGTCTTTTGTTTTAGTTTCGATCGTCTTTCGTTTCTACTTCGATCGTCTTTTGTTTTCGTTTCGATTGTCTTTTGTTTCTACTTTGATCGTCTTTTGTTTCTACACTGATCGTCTTTTGTTCTATTGAAAAAAAATAACAGGACTTGACCAGTTGACACTTTTTCACTGCTTTACGAATTAACACTAAAATTGTACAAACTAGGAATTGTACGAACTGATAACAAAGGAAATATAATTTGGGGTTTAGCGGACCCCGGGCTCCCGAGAGGGGTACAACCGGGAACATCGCTCGGCTGAGAAGAATCGGGTGCCTGCCTGAGCTAAGTAGGTACTTACATCGGTGAACATCGGAAACCCTCTTCCGTTTTTGGGAAATCGGTTAAAATGAAACGTGTTGAATAAAAATATTTAGGTATAGAACTTTAATTCGGAAGTAAGAGTACTTACATTACTTATTATAAATTTATAACAATAAAAGCTATCCCATTTATATAAAAAAACATTATTGCTGCACAACGCCAGAACGGTGCAACAATAAACTAACGTTTTATCAAGTGTAAACAGACCACTAATGTAATTTACATTTACACTAATGTAAATTTTATTAAATATTTCGATTTCCGACACAAAACATTAATAGCCTTATTCATAAACGCGGAGAAATGTCGGAGTAGTGAGAACATGCCTTGTCTTTTTTCGTGACAAGAACTTTTAAAGTTGACAGACAGAAACAAAAAGTGGTAAAATTACTCCGGCCTAACTCCACGTTAATTAATAAGACTATATTTGACTGATTTTCGAAACATGCATAATTATACAAAAAAGTTCGTTTTGTCTCGAATTATTTACACAAAATATTAAAAATAATTTCTTTCGCATTCGTGTTGGAATAGGTAACCTGCTTACTTACCTACCTACCAATAACAAAATATATAAGAAAGGTAGGTACAAAAAAATCAAAAAAATAATTGTAGTACCTAGTACTTATTATTTACAATTTACACAAGTATATTTTAAAATTAACCCATTTATTTATAATCTAAAAATCTAAAAATTAATGTTAATTTCAATTTACATATAATAAAATCGTAACTTAGCGGTGTCTGTTTTTGGAAGATATAAAAAAAAGATAAATTGTAGGGGTATCTATTAACGCAGTAGAACCTATTTTTAAATTTTTCTGGTTGTCTGTTTGTCTGTTTGTGTGTGCCTTTGTGCCCGCTAATCTCAGAAACGGCTTATCCGTTTTGGCCAAATTTGGTATGCAGATAGCTTTAGACCCCTATTAACATATAGGGTACTTTTTATCCGGATATTTTATCCGGTAATCCGGATAAAGTGTCTTTTCTGTTTTTACCTAATTAGTTTGAATGTTGTATTGAAGAAGTATGTTGTGTGGAATCAACACATGATTAACCGGATATCCGGTCGAAAATAAAAAAAAACGGATATCCAGTTTTTTTTTGCAGGAAATTCCTAAAATACCGTATACCTATGTCTCTCCACATATCCGGATCCTTCGGACATACGGAAATTCTTTATAATTGCTGGTTTTAACCGACTTCAAAAAAAAGAGGAGCTGCTCAATTCTACCCGCATATTGTTGGCTTTTTGTATGTGAATATGTTCACACCGTACTCCGGCAAATAAAGTCCGGTTTCGATCATTCTTTTTTTATTTGGAAAGTGAGAGTCCCGAGTTGGTCCCATAAATTGTTGGTGAAGATCTGATGAGAACCTTCGGAATGATAAGCAGAATAGCATCCCATAATGCTGTAAATTACAAATTTTTGGACTTCCATCAATAGAATCGGCTTATAAAGAACTACACACATCAACATCGTCTAGGGATATTTTATATAAAGTTCTTAAACTTAAAAAATACTGGCCGATTTAAAAATATTTTAATGGAACCTTTTTGTGTAGGCCTTATTGTATGATTCCAAATTTGAATTTTAAAAAATTAATTAAAAAAATAAGATTAGCGCGGCAATTATTGTAGCGAGTTCGAAGGTTTAAATTGACTTAACGCAGTTTTAAGCATTTTGTTTAAACAAATTGAAGTTTTAATATTTTTTTTTGATTAATTACAATTTAATACAACTGTATGCATCATGTAGCGGCGTCATTTAACAAGAAACGAAATGTTAAGGGCAGTAGGAATGCTCCAAGCTGGGGCTACTCAACGGAGTATTGCCGAGGAGATTGGAACAAGACAAAACGTGATATCAAGATTGTGGTCACGTTATCGTGCTACTGGTAGGGCATGCAATATCGGAAGGTTTTCAATCTCGGGGCGATATCGATATTAAGAGCTCAATCCCGGGATCCCGGGATTGATACTGGGATTTTAGATATCGTTAAAAAAGCGAATTTAATACAATAAAAATGTGTTAAATATAAAATATTTAATATATTTAAGATTCTAGTGGTTTCATTACGTAAATAAGTTACCCCGAGGGCCGTCCACCCCATCATTTTGGAAATATGGCGGACAAATAGCCTAAACCCGAAAGTGTCGGGCGCACCACTAAAATGATGTTAGCAGAAAGTTTTTGCATGCGAGCTTGTGTAAAAAATACTTGTCTTAAAAATTGCAATGAATCACGTTACTTTTATTGTTTTAAACATTTTACCAATTCCCTACGCTTCTAAATCTTTACAGATCTCTTCCTCAGGGGTAGACTAATTTGGGTTTAATTTTAATAATTCCATTCAATCATTCCATGAGGAAAAATATAGCTAATAACCTTAATTTATACCCAAATAGTAAATTGCTCAAATCTCGATATCGGATCACTCAATCCCGGGATTATAATATCGAACTTTTGCGTCCGAGATCCCGGGATTACGATATCCCGGGATCCCGGGATTCATGCCCTAGCTACTGGTGAAGTGGCTGAAAGGCATCCAGGCGGAAAGCGGATAACTACCCAAAGACAAGACCGATTTTTGCAAGTGGCCGCGAGAAGACAACCAAATGTTACGGCCATGCAGTTGGTTCAAACGCTCCAGTCAGACCACCAGGTGCTTGTCAGTGACCAAACTGTGAGGAGAAGACTGCACGAGGCTAACCTTCATTCTCGCAGGCCGCTTCGTACTCTAGCACTACGCAGAGGAAATCGTGGACGAAGATTACAGTGGGCTAGAGAACATTTGCCTTGGGAAGATATCGAGTGGTCGGTAGTGTTGTTTACCGATGAGTCCCGATTCGGATTTCATCCTGATTCACGTAGAGTACGCGTATGGCGAGCTTCTGGTCGTGACAACCGTCTGCAACACCCTCAGGAGGTCCATCCATACCATGGCGGAACAATTATGGTTTGGGCGGGAATTCGTATTGGTGGAAGAACAGACCTCGTTTGGATCAGAAACACTATGACTGCCGAAAAATACCGTAATCAGGTGCTAGCACCAATAATCTATCCCCATCGACTGCAAATGGGCCAAGTTTTCACGCTCATGCACGACAACGCCCGTCCGCACACTGCGCGAGTGGTGACCAGCTGGCTAGAGGAGCACGACGTGTCGGTCTTAGACTGGCCCGCGCAGTCACCAGACCTAAACCCCATAGAGCACGCGTGGGATATGCTTCAAAGAAGGGCTTTGAGGAATTTGCCTCCAAATGTTGCGACTGAAGAGCAACTTTTTTTGCATCTTAGCAGGACCTGGGACAATATTCCGCAGCAAGATATTGACAACCTGATTCAAAGCATGAAAAACCGTTGCAGGGCCGTGATTAACGTCATGGGTGGTTTCACTGACTACTAATTTTAACTTCAAATAAAAAAACCTAATAATTTAGTTTTACTTTATTTTTTTCCTTAGATAGACATTTTATCTTAAATTTAACATTATTTCACTTTTTGCGTTTTTTAAAATAAAAAAATATTTAAGCATAAAACAATATTTTGTTGTATTCTAAATCATAGTCTGAAAAGTAGGCTTTCCAAAAATATATACATGTTGTTTGTTAGTAAACACAATTTTTGAGTAAATTGAGAAATTCTGAATATCCCTAGACGGTGTTGATGTGTGTAGGTACAAATTGATGGACCCCCTGAAACCATCTCAAAACTTCTCAAAAATCCCTCAGTGATTAAAGTTACGGTTACAACAAGCTAAGAGGCGCACGACGTGGGAAACCGGGCTTGCCTGGCCTGGCTCCGTAATCCCGCGTCAGCGGGCTCGGTGGTCCTTTCCGCAAGAAAGGGGCCGCGTGGAAGACAACCACTATAAAAAATCACCTCAGCCTCTGGTGGTGAACTCGGTGGGGGGCTTTATCACCGGCTTTGGGGACATCGAGACGGTGGCGTGACCGTGCCGAGGGAGGGGAGATGGAGAGGGATTGTCTATCGGGCAGAGGCAGAGATGAGGCTTGGAAAGGCCGCCGTTGTCGGGATGTAGTCCATGAGGAATTCCCACTGGCCTCGACCCTTGTGGAGCGAGGGACACCATGGGGGTTAAGATTATAAACCTATGGTAGGGAGCCCAACGAGAGTGGCCTGACGGTGCATAAGGCGCATTACCCACGTACAAAAAAAGATATCATGTAGTTAAGCTGCCCGACTTTAGCTTACATAACAGATAAGTCGGTTGCACTGTATGTAGGAGAGCTTATTTTTATTGTTTTGTCCTTATTTTCGAAGTCGGGTTTTGATTTTTTTTATATTTTCGATAAAGGCTACTTCTTATAATAAGTAATGTGAATAAGCATGCAACACGTTACCTACCGCTGCGCTGTGAAAAATCTACACTTAAATAGACTCTGCCATGATTCTCTTCTGCTCAGCAACAGACTTCCCTGGTCGTCCGTTCAAGTGTAGACTTTTGCACAGCGACTTCGTCAGCGTTTTTCGGACTACCTACCCATGTAGGTAGTAGCTAGGTACTAAATAACGTTGTTAATTATTAATTTACGATAACAATTATTTAAATAAAGAGGTTAATTTTAAAATGTATCTATGTACATTACCTACTAATAATCAATTAGCTATAGTCACGAAATAATATGGGACTACTATATAAATATTCTAAATGTTAAAATTGTCGTTTATACCGAACAATACATACACTATAGGGTGTGAACATTGATGTGATTCAATACCAACGGGATATCGCCAACATGCTTAAGTTGTAGTAGATGGTAAAATACAGATGCAAAGATTCAGCGTGTGAGTCACCGATGCCGGTCGACTAATTGGGTAAGTCGTTACTCCCGGATTGAATACAGATGCCATGTTGGTTCGAATTCCGCTCCACGTCGACCATGCGTTGTGTTTTTGTAGATGTATTTTTATTGAAATATTTCAATACATACAAATGGAAAGACAAAACTAAAGTAATCGCAATCGCCCGTCGCAAATAGGGAATGTGGCACCACTGATTGTTGTAAAATTATTAAGCTATTGCATAGCTTTTATCGCGGGCTTTGAGCGCGACGACCGAAAATAAAACCTAACACCCCCCACACCGCCTACCATGGCAACATGGAACAAAATAAATGGATTATTATAATTGCATAAGTTGATAAAAAATGCTATGCAATAGCTTTACCGCGGCAGTCCCCGAGTGCCACACGTTTTTTTTAATTGAATTCACTTCAAATTTTGATTAGGATGATATTTATCAACATGATTTTTATGTGAGACCTTTTGAGCATAACTCTTCTCACAGAAGTCGCACTTGTATCTCATACTCTGAACGTGGAGCCTCATATGCTGAGTCAGTGTATTCTTGACGGCAAACGTCCTGTTACATACATTGCAAGCGAAGCTTTTTTCCCCAGTATGAGTTAGCATATGTCTACTCATATCTCGCTTGTAATAGAAACTCCAAGGGCATCTCTCACAGTAGAACCGTTTTGTTTGCAAATGCACTGTTTTCACATGCTTGGATAGTTTGAAAGAACGATTGAATACAGAGGGACAGTGTTGGCACTTCATCTGTTTCGGTTTCATACCGTGAATCTTTATCATATGATTCGTTCTCTGAATATAATCTTTAAACTGTTCCGAACATTCTGGGCATGAAAATTTCTTGAGATTTCTGTGAACTCTGTTATAGTGGTCTGTTTTCATGACTGAAGTTGTAAAAACTTTATCACATCCTTCACAAGGAAACGATCCAACTTCGTGCCTTTGCTTATGCATTCTCAACAAGTAACTATCCCTGAAACCTTTCCCACAGACGTCGCATATTTTAAGATTATCGTAATGAACGCTTAAATGAGTCGTCAAAGTTTTGTAATATTGAAACGAAGCATCGCAAATTCCACACTGAAAATCGTTTCCCATAATTTTAACTGGACTAACTCCGTCATTGTCATGGAAGCTTACTTTCTTGTCGTGTTTAAAAGAAAGGTGTTGTTTTATATCGTGTATAGATTCGGCTGTAGTGTTACAAATTTTGCAACGTATATCAGATATATCTACTCTTATAGATTTTAATATACGGTGCTTTTTAGCGGATATAGCTGCATCTATTTGTTTTTTTGTTATATTAAGATGTGACGTTTGATGATCTTTTAACTGTTGTTGTTTCGGATATTTCGAATCGCAATAGAAACATGCGAATAAATTTCTAACGTATTTATAAGGACAAATTGTAGTGTATTCCAATAGGATGGACGCTCGAGCCCTCTCTGCTTTTTTCTCTTCTCTGACTTCGTCCCTTTTTCGTTTTTCTGCGTCCGGACCTATAAAAGTGGAAAACGGACATTTAAAATGGTTTTCAGTGTATACAACTGAGTGTAGATTTTACCCGTAAAATAATGTAGGTACGCTGTAAAATAATGTGCATTTTAACGTTACTCTCGCAAAAATAAACAGTCCGTTGTTGCGCAGGAACGACAGAGAGAGGCAGAGAGGTAAGTCAATGACATTCTTCGTGTTCAACAAAGGTAGGTAGGTATAGAAAATAAACGTATGTACCTTAAACTAAATTCAGATTAGGATGATATCTATTGACATGATTTTTGTGGCAGACTCTTTGAGCAAAAGTCTTCTCACAGAAATCGCATTTATATCTCATGCTCTGAACATGGAGTCTCATATGCTGAGTCAGAGTCTTTTTCACCGCAAAACTTCTCTTGCATACATTACATGCGAAGCTTCTTTCGCCAGTATGAGTCAACATATGCCTACTTAGATCCAGCTTGTAATAGAAACTCCAAGGGCATCTGTCACAATGGAACCGTTTCGTTTGCAAATGCACTGTTTTTATATGCTTTGTTAATTTAAAAGAACGGTCAAACACAGAGGGACACTGTTGACACTTAATCTCTTTTGGTTTCGCACCATGAACTGTAATTAAATGATTCAACCTCTTAGTATAATCTTTGAATTGTTCGGAACATTCTGGGCACGAGAATTTTTTAATATTTCTATGAACTCTGTTGTAATGGTCTGTCTTCAGGATTGACGTTTTAAAAACTTTATCACAACCTTCACAAGGGAATGTTCCTATTTCATGCCTTCGTTTATGAATTCTCAACAAGCTAGTATCCATGAAACCTTTCCCGCAGACTTCGCATACATTATTATTAAAGTGAACGCTTAAATGAGTTGTCAAAGTTTTATAATATTGAAACGAAGCATCGCAAATACCACAACGAAAATCACTTCCCATAATTTTTACTGGCAGAACACCGTCTTCGTCATTGACATTTACTGTCTTATCATGTTCATTAAATAGATGCTGCTTTATATCACGTATAGATTCGGCTGTAGCATTACAAATTTTGCAACGAATATCAGAGATATCTACTCTTATAATTTTTGGACGGTACGCTCTACCGGTAATAGCTGCATCTATTTGTTCTTTTTTCAAATTAAGATGCAGCGATTGGTGATCTCGCAATTCTTGTTGTTTCGGATATTTCGAATCGCAATAGAAACATGCGAATAAATTTCTAATGAATTTGAAAGGGCAAATTGTAGTGAATTCGAAAAGGAAGGACGCTCGAGCCTTCTCTGCTTTTTTCTCTTCTCTGAGTTGAGCCGTTTTTCGTTTTTCTTTGTCCGGACCTATAAAAGTGAGAAAATCGGACATGTAAAATGGTTTTCATTGGATTAAAGCGGGAGTGAGTGAACATTATGTAGGTAGCAACCGCTAAACTAGAAGTCTTAAGAATATGAAGCTATAATAACTTAAGGTACTTTAACGGCGCCGGCGGGCTCTTAATTCTGACTATTTTCATGAGTTTTCATATGCTGTTTTAGCACATAACTTCTAGCATACGATTTCTTGCAAACAGTGCATTGGATCCGCAATTCCGGATTATGAGTTACCATATGTCGATTCAGCTTAGACTTCGAGTAGAACTTCAATTCGCATACGTCGCAGCTAAAGCGCTTAATATTAAGATGGACAGCGTTTACGTGATTAGTCCTTTTCGCAAAGTAATTAAAGACTTTCGGACAATAATCGCACTTATACTCTCTAATAATACCGTGAGCTGATTCAAGATGCCTCAGTCTAGAAACGTGGTACATAAAACATTCAGGACAATGTGGACATTGGTACCTCTTCTCTTTTTCGTGAACACGCCTCACATGATCAGTTTTTAGGAAAAGAGTCGAGAAAACTTTCCCACACTTTTCGCACGGAAACGAACCTAAATCTTTTCTTACTTGGTGCACTCTGATATGATGGACTTTTAATCTTATTTCATTCATAAAACCTTCTCCACAGACATCGCAAACGTGTTTAGTAAAATGAACATTCATATGTGTAGTTAGAGGTTTATACGCTTGAAAGATCACGTTGCAGACTCCGCAAATAAATTTATCTTCGTAAAGTTTGAATGGAATGAGATCGTCATCAAAATTTACTTTCTTATTATGGGTTTTAACCAGATGTTCTTTTATATCGTTTAGACTATTCGATGAAGTGTTACAAATTTTACATTGGATATCAGTGATTTCTGCTTTCACGAAACCATCGCCAGGTCTGCATCCAGCTATTACGGCACTGTGAATACGTGAGCGAGACAGATCTCTATGGATGGTATTATGCTCTCTCAATTCTCTCAAATCGTAGAAGCTAGTATCACAGTAAAGGCATGCGAATACATTTTTTCTGTATTTAAACGGACAAATCGTAGTATATTCTAATAGGTTCGCGGTGCGAGTCCATTTCGCGTTTCTCTCTTCTCTAATTTTTGCTCGTCTTCGCTTTTCTTTCTCCTCCTCTGTACCTAAAAATGAGAAAATATACATAATTCTTAACTTCTTCGTCACACGTTCTTTATAGATACGGTTTAGTTTGCTTATGCCTGCAATGGGACATATTATAGTACATTTTTTAAATGATTTGATAGAACAATCAAATAGTTATATGCTTATTTAAATTGTGCAGAAAGAAAAAGCGCAAGTTGATCTTTACGAGGCTAATGATGTTGTTATCGCTGTTGCAAGCTATTGTTCGAACAAGAATTGAACCTCTGACTCTGACACGATAATTTGCAATTATAGAGTACATTGTTTGATGAGGTAAACAAAATTCGTCAAGGAAACGACGAGGCGACTATATTTTTTGCTTATAAATTTCGGTGCTCTGTAATCTATAAACTATTATAAAAAAAACCTGACTTGATTGATGAATCAACGCACAGCCTTAACTACTGAGAGTAGATAACCTGAAATTTGTGAGTAGGTAAGTTTTTTAATGAAGTAGGTAGGCACCCTATAAGAAACGGTTTTTCGAAATTCCCTTGGGAATGGGACTTACGCCGGTGAAACAGCTAGACCAGCTAGTAAATAATAATAAGTAAAATATATATTTCATTACTTTGTAAAATTTGTGCTCTACTTTAATTTGACTGATCTTCCAGATTCATCATTCCGTGATGTGTCTTGCTATGACTCTTCAAAGTACATTTTTGTATGAAATCCTTTCCACAAACGTTACAAACGTATTGCTTATCGTTATTGTGAATCTTCATATGCAAGTCCAGTGTTCGTTTCCTAGCGTACGATTTCTTACAAACCGTACATTCGTATTTCTTATCAGCTGTATGTTTAACCATATGGTGTTTCAACTCATACTTGTCATAAAATTTCCACTCACATAATTCGCAGCTATATCGCTTGATTTTCAAATGTGTCGCGTTCTTATGAACAGTCAACTTTGCCTTGGAATTGTAGACTTTTGGACATAAATCACATTTGAACTCCTTAACGTTATTCGCAATATTGTGTACGGTTTCAATGTGCTTGGATTTTTGATAGTGATTGACGAATGATTTAGGACATTTTGGGCAATGATGTCTTTCTTTTTTCATATGAACATTCGAGTAGTGTTCCTTTCTTGCGAAAATTGAACGGAATACTTTACCGCATTCGTCGCAAGGGACGCAACCCGAATCGTGCCGCAAGCGATGGATGCGCAAGCGATCTGGAGACATAAATCCAGCTCCGCATTGATCGCAGATATACTTCTGATAGTGTATGTTCATATGACCACTAAGAGCTCTATAATTTTCGCATTTCTTATCACACAATGCGCAAATAAACTCATTTTTAGTCATTTTCAACGGTAATATCTCATTGTTTTCTGTTCTAACGTCTATTAATATCTTATGATCATCAACGAGGTGAAGCTTCATGTCTTGAACTGTCTCACTGATTTTATTACAAATTTTACACGAAATATCGCTGACATCAGCTTTCATTAATTCACTAAACGCTAGACTAAACACAGCCCTCTGTATTTGCGATCTTTTAAGGTGCCTATGGTTGGAATAGTGATCGCGCAATTCGTCGGGGTTTAGGAAACCAACATTTGCACAGTATATGCAATGAAATTTGTTTCTCGCCCATTTAAATGTAAATATAGTTGTGTATTCCAAGAGCAATGCTGCTCGGATCTTCTTTGCTCTCAATTCTTCATTCAACCTCCTGTCTAGCTTTTCTTGAGGCACGATACCTAAAAATGAGAAAAAATATCATGGTATCGTGTTTAACGTTGTGGTCTAGCATTTGTTTTTAACTACGTAACAACGATTCGCGGCTTGTTAAAAGTTTGTGTTGCCACACTTTAAGAATATTTATTTTGAGCCTACAATTTTGTGTTGGATAGAAGATATGGAAACGAACAAGACTTGCTGTTTATATTGAAGAAAAGAAAGATGTTTATAAGTCCCTATCATAACATTTAAATTATTGCAAAGTGCATTAACCTCTTTATACGTGCTATTGCCATATAAAGAGGCAATGCTGCAAGCATCCTCGGCTCCTTTGCGCCTGTTACGATCAGGGGCGGTTTATTTGATTGGCTATGAGTGATTGTTGTGTTAAGAGCAGTTAAAAAGTGAAAAATATAAATAACAAAGACAGGTAATTTTCCATTTTTAGGGTTCCGTACCTAAAGGTAAAAACGGGACCCTATTACTGAGACTTCGCTGTCTGTCCGTCCGTCCGTCCGTCCGTCCGTCCATCTGTCCGTCTGTCACCAGGCTGTATCTCATGAACCGTAATAGCTAGACGGTTGAAATTTTCACAGAAGATGTATTTCGGTTGCCGCTACAACAACAAATACTAAAAACAAATATTTAAGAGGGGCTCCCATATACAACAAACGTGTTTCAAAAACATCGAATCGAGTAGGTCATGAAATTCAAAATGGCTGCCCTATCTGTCAAATACCAGTCTGCCTTCACTTACCAAAGAGTTTCAGATTGTCTTTGTGCCAAAGTTTTTTTTTCATTTTTTTTAGTGGTGTGGTCGTATGATGGAAGGAAGAATCGAAGCTAAATATGTCACATTTTCCTATCAAATTTTAAAAGTGGTGAACGATTTTAGGGTTCGGTACCCAAATGTGATAGTGGTACGGAACCCTTCGTGCGCGAGTTTCACACTTGGCCGGGTTTTTATAATAGACATAACGACGATGATCGACATATTTAGGTTACAAAAGTAAATCAGAAATATAGTAACTTTTAAAATAAATCATAAATCAATTCGACATAATCGTAGGAGCATTATCGAGAATCTAATCTGCCTTAGCCTAAGCTGTGGAATTTTAGTATTATGTACTACGAGTGAAATGTGTTCAGTTTTAATTGATCTGGGTTAGAATGATGAGTTTTGTTATGACTCTTTAAACTACATTTTTGTACAAAAGCCTTTCCACAAAGATTACAAACAAATTGCCTATCATTATTGTGGATTTTCATATGCTCGCTTAGAGTAAATTTCCTTAGATACGACTTTTTACAAATTTTACATTCATAGTTTCTTTCTCCTGTGTGTTTAATCATGTGATGTTTTAACTCATATTTGTCATAGAATTTCCATTCGCATAGGTCACAACTATATCTTTTCACTTTAAAGTGTGTTGTGTTCTTATGAACGCCTAATTTACCACTACAAGTGAAAATTTTAGGACACAAATCGCATTTGAACTCTTTAATTTTCATATTGTGCACTTTAGTTATGTGTTTCGATTTCTGGTAGTAATTCACAAATGTCTCAGGGCATTTTGGACAGTGGTGCCTTTGCTTTTTCATGTGTACATTCGCGTAGTGTTCGTTTTTAGCGAAATTCGAACGGAATATTTTGCCGCAACCGTGACAGGGGACGGATCCTGTATCATGCCTAAGTCTATGGACACGGAGTCGGTCAGGAGACATAAAACCAGCACCGCATTGGTCACAAATAAAATGTTGATAATGAATGTTCATATGACCATTAAGACTCTTATAATCATCAAATTTATCACTACACAACGCGCAATTAAATTCATTTTTTGTTAACTTAAACGGTAAAATATCATCATCAGTTTTAACATCAATTACTATCTTATGTTCTTTGACAAGATGAAGCTTTATATCTTGTATAGTTTCAGTGGTCTTGTTACAAATCCTACAAGATATATCACTGATTTCAGCTTTCATAAAGTCGCGGATTCTTGTGCTAGATACAGCCTTATGTATGTGCGTTCTTTTAAGGTCTTTATGGTTTGAATTATGTTGGCGCAAATCGTCGGGGTTTAGGAAACCTTCTTCGCAGTAGATACAATGAAATTTGTTTCTTGCCCACTTAAAAGTAAATATAGTGGTATATTCCAGAAGCAATATAGCTCGTTCCTTCCGTGCTTTTAGAGCTTCATTTGACGTCTTCGAGTTTCTTGTGCTACTGTCTATTGTTTCTTGCAGCACGATACCTAAAAATGAGAAATATGTCATGATATTTTTTTGTTTATCATCCTTTTAATGTTTGCATGCATTTTAATGAAATTGATCTCACCTTAATTTGATTTTATAATCGAGAATGTTCAGAATGTAAAATCTTAATAAACCAAATAGTAAGTAAACCCCAGCCGTTAAGGTTGGTATAATACGTATACTTTAATTATTTGTTTTAAATTACATTTACAATAAATACTCATTAAAATGTACAAATAAAACAGACATTAAAAATGGCTATTGTCTGTGTAAATAAATATAGTTTCATTCAATACATGTCAAAATATAAATAAAATGGCAGTGCCTTAGTATTCTTATAGAAAAATGGCAGTGGAAGCGACTTGCAATCACCAATCTATAAATCGCCCATCTCCTTCGAAGACGTTGGCTGTTGTCTATGAATGTACCTACTACTAGTTGATCCAAGGGCGATCTGAATAGGCTATAGACAACGTCGTTGCCGAGTTTCTGGCCAAAGTTTTGTAAACAGATGTGTGGTGTCATATTTTATGTCGTATGTTTACCAATAAAATAAATAGTATACAGATATTTTTAATGCTGTAACATAGGTGCACTTGTAATATTATTGTATGATATTTAAACTATAGGTACTGTAGGTACGTTTTATAGATTCACTTCTACGACACTTAATACTATTGGACTATTGGCCTTCACTATATGAAGTTATTGCATCATCTAGTTGATTTTTTTATACTTTTACTGATACCAGTAAGCCAGCATCTGTATTCTATGATTGAAACACATCAGTCAAATGAGTCGGATGATGTACTCTAACATGTTGTTTCAAACTACAGTTCTGTATAAAAGATTGTCCACATATAGGGCATACAAATCTGCGATCGTTATTATGAATCCGCATATGTTCCCTTAACGTCTTTAATCTGGCGTAGGATTTCTTGCAAACATCACATTGGTATATTCTTTCACCTCCATGTTTGACATAATGTTCTTGAAGCTCAAACTTGGTGAAGAACTTCATTCCGCAAACGGAACAAATATGATTCCTTTCTTGTAAGTGCTGAAACTTTATATGAGCTGTTCGTCTACTGCACAAATCGAAGACCTTTGGGCAGGACGGACACGGAAATATAGCAGTTTTTTCATCATGAACTGTGTTCAAATGTTTTAACCTGTGTTTGTAGGAGGAAAATTTTTCGTCACATATAGGACATTTGTAGCGTTGGTTTAGTTTATGAACTTTGGCGATATGGGCATACACAGCTGCGTACGATGTGAAAATTTCACTACAGACTTTACAAGGGAATTCCCCTCTCTCATGCGTACGAGCATGATTCATCATTCTTTGCGAAGTCGCAAATCTTTTCCCGCATGTCTCGCAAATATAATGTTCGTAATGCTCGTTCATATGCTTATGTAGACTCAAGAACATTTCATATTTCTTTCCACAGACCACACAACAATACGAATCTTTATTCAACTTGTATGGAAGCACGCATTCTCCCCATGTACAATCAATAAACTTATCATGGACAGTCATTAAATGAGCTTTAAGTTCTCCATAATTTTCTATACCGTCCCCACAGATTTTGCAAGTGGTACCGGAGAAATCCATTTTGACAGGATCATATTTCCTCGGTTTAACTAAGTGTTTCGGTTCGGGGTGTTGGTTGGCGTTATGGTCACGTAACTTCTCCGGTTCTAAAAAGCAGGTTTTACAGAAGAAACAGAGGTATGTTCCCTTTCTATATTTGAAGGGGCAAGCGGTGCTGGATTCCAATATAGTTGTGATATTATTTCTGAAGGTAGCTCGTCTTAGTACGCCTTCTTTTGCACTGCTAATCTCTGAGTCCGATTCCACCTCCAGTTTAAGTTCATATGCTCGATTGTTTCTTCCTAAAAATAGAAAAATATCCGCTTTAGGGTGGTCTTCAGTGGCTGCTACAGTTAGAACGATGCATTCAGAGGCATATGGCTTGCTTACCTACTGATTTGTATTAGATAATTTATTAAGATAACCTACCTACTTCAAATATATATTCGTAGGCAATATAACTGTTTGAAATAAAACAACAATTTTACTAAAATATGTTTAATTGATGAATCAATAATTTTATATAAGTATTTTTTTTAATATTATTAATATATTTTATGAATATAGTTTAGTTACAGTTATCAAGTAGGTAATCTAAATTCTGCCAAAAAAATATACACAATAAAACATGATATGAAAGTGATTTTCTAATACAAAAATGCATGCATGACATCAGAGAGTAATGGACCCCGAATACGAGGTTAATGGGTCTTACTTATCCCACCGACCAAGCCAAAAAAAACTGCGGATTCGATATCTAAGTACTTAAATAGATACATATACAGCATATGGATATACCCCACAAGCCATTAAAGGCATACATATACCCTATGCAGATATGGCATAATTTAACAGGAATATCCGCCACACGCTCGACCAATGTAAATGAGCCATAAGTCCTACTACCACGAAAATATATACCTATAGGTACAATAAAATATATTTAAAAATCAATTTGTGATACAAAAATATTGCACGATATACCTACGAAAGCTAAGGGAAAGGCCAGACGAGCGTAAATATTTCTGTTGTGAGTTGCGTAATTTCAGTTTCATAGAAAATAGACGTAGTCGTCGCCGTGTAGCAAAACAGGGTTTTTGTATAAATAAATAAATTCTCTGAACAACACACAGCGCCATCTAGCCCCGTGGTAAGCGACTAAGCTTGTGTTACAGTGACTAGACAACAGATATAATATTTATATTTATTTTTCTTTTGTAAATACATACATATTTATACATAGGGAAACACCCAGACCAGGCACAAATATTTATTTTTTAAGCATAAATACCTGCACCCGGCGGGAATCGAACCCGCAACCTTCTGCATTGCAGTCGCGCTTTCGCACGATGCGCCACAGAGGTCGTCAAATGTATAAACGTGTATGAAACCGAATGTAGCAGAAATTACGCAACTCAATAATTATCTTTCGTCTGGACTTACCCAAACACTGCTTAGGTTAGATAGGTTAAAAAACACTGGTTAGCTACACAATTTACTAAAAGGAATGTTTGTATTTGTGTTTAAGGGAAAAATGCATTTCCAAAACATAGTAACTGGGACAAGATTGGAATGGAACTCGTGCCTTCTTCTTGCCGAGCACGCACACTTTCTCACTGTGCTACATTGTCATTTAGGCATATTTTGTGCGATGTAAATAAATAAATTAAAAAAAAAAACGTTTATTACTCCCACACTTTACAAATTTAACTTAAAGTAGGTAGTAGGTACATAATACATTGCGCTTATAAAGACTGATTTACCTAAGTCTAGTTTGCAAATGTGGGAAACTGGTGTCTGATGTAGGAATGAACCTGTGTCACAGATCACCAGGTTATACCCACCTCTGGAAAGGGTATACAAAAAATGTTATACAAAATTACCATGAGGGTACCTATAAATTAAAACGCTCACAAACACCCATCGAGTCGCATACGTAGTTAAGTAAACAAACAAGTACCAGTCACCGGGCTGTGCCGCCACTCGTTCGCCGGTTGGTAGGCAACAGAAACAGATGTGCATTTTTACCTACTAACTTAGATAAAAACTAAAGATACGGTCCCTAGTCTCGGAAAATGAGACGAAAAAACTGCGTCTAGCTGACGCACTAGCCTCAGTCGTATGTCGAACCGTTGCCGCTTGAGCACGTGCTGTCACATTGCGATATTTTTTTTGACATCCATAAGAATGCCGTTTTGCTTATTTACAAAGCCTGAATCATTCTTAAAGACAAATGTTTTTAAATTACAAGAATTTTATGAAAATGCATTTAGGTGTTTCTAGATCATTTTTCGAATACGAAATGTTAGAATATACCGTCTCTACTATTTTTGTTTTCATCTAAGCCTACTAAGATACGTTTGTCGACATCTATGTTACAAACCCTCTATAATGCACTCAAAAATAGCAAATTGCGAGCTGCAACACTTTGGCTGCTGAATCCGAGATTGCGAACTACTATTTCGCTTGTAAAATTAAATTACTAAAAAGTGATGAAAGATTTACCAATTGCACACACTGTGTAGATACACTATATTCATACCTATATTAAAATAAGAAGGGACAAATATTATGTACATAGAAACATACAAAAAGGAGTAGAGTAGAACATGAATAAGGTTAGGTATCTATATATAGGTGGTTCTAAAAACTCTTGAGCCCAAAGAGGAGTTTTTTGATCAAGTCGATCAAAGTCCAAGAAGCAGAAACCTATCAATCTTAAAATTGTCGTCGCATTTTACCGATCGCGCCGTCCGCCGATTATTATGACAATACTTGACACTTAACCCAGATAAATCTATTATCTACGTATATCTATTTTGCCATCGAGGTGTTTCGTAAATGCGGTATAAGTATATTTCTAACCTAGAAGACTTATCGAACGCCTATAAGGTTGGGGGTTGCAAATGGTCGTCCAATTTTTCAAAAGGTTTAAGATCCATCAAAGGTTCCATCGGTTCATGAGGATGATGTGTTTTCATATGACTTTTAAGACTACATTTTTGTACAAACGCACTATTGCAATACATGCAAGAGAATCTTCTATCGTTTTCGTGAATACGCATGTGTTCACGTAAGGTGTACCTGCGAGCGTAAGCCTTTTTACATACTTGGCATTGGTGCTTCTTTTCACCATTGTGTTTGATCATATGGGCTCTAAGTTGGGACGAAGTTACTGAAGCAAAAGGACAAAGCTCACACGAATAAGACTTTTCCACTTTATGAACTTGTGCAACGTGTTTAGTTCGAAAATTGCATGCTCCGAAAACTGCCGGACAAAAACTACAAGGGTAGTTAATCTTTTTGTCATGAAACTCTCTTAGGTGCTTCAGTTTGGCAGGATGGCTTTTAAATGACTCGTTGCAATATTGGCAGCGGTTTTTGTAAATGTTGTGTTTAGCAACGTGCTTCGCTCGCTCGTATCGTGTTGTGAAAGTGAGGTCGCATTTAGGGCACTTTAATTGTTCGGTTCCCGAGCCATCAACTTCGTGAGTTTTCATATGAGTTTGCATCCTATGTCTGTACACAAAAGACTTCCCACATAAAGGGCAGACAGTATTCGGGTAATGTATGTTAGCATGCTTATTCAAATGACTAAAAAACTTAAAAGTATCATCGCACTTAATGCAGCTATATTCCGAACCCGATATAATGAACGGCAAAACCCCAATGCCATATTCTTTCATAAGCGGTTTATTATGAATTTCAATAAGATGATCGAACAATTTCTCGACATCATCTATAGTTTCCGAACAGAGCTCACATTTTAAATCAGTGACTTCAACTTTGAGGTATATTTGTTTATTAAAGATTGATCTAGACTCGGATTGATGCTGGTTGTTAATCGTATGCTGTTTTATAGTATCGAACTCAGCCGATGCCAGCTCGCAGGACGCGCAATAGAAGAATCCGGTCTTCCATCGGAATGGAGTGGCGTTTGAGCAGTCGACAATGATGGCTGCATTGTCCCTATGATCGTAATGCCTGCGTACCAAACTCCATTTCATATCATCCTTGTTTTGCCCTAAAAACAAAAAAAAAATCAGTGTTAGCCGGAGATTATTTTTATTTGCTGACTTCAATAGTTACATGATTTTTTTGTTTTTGATGTTTCAAAAATTCTCAACCTTCAAATCGACGTTTTGAAAGAGATACGTTTGGGTAAAACTACGAAGAACAACGGATTTTACGCAAAAAATATGACTTAAAGGAAAATATACCTAACTATTTCATTATTAAGATCTTTGCCCTTGTTGTTGCCTATCATAAATTTATTGCAAATTACAAGAAATGCAGCCAGGGTTGTATTACAAAAGCATGTACTTACGAAAAAATCGAATTGGGTTTTCCAGCCCAAAAAGTGTTTTTAAATGTGTGCAGCAATATCTTTTAGTTACTCCTCTTATGTGAATAGAATCTTTTTCCATTTCTAACATTTTAATTAATTAATTTTTTACAATCATTGAACAAGGAAGTCCGGCCCCGACAAATGGTTATGATAATGGATAATCTCTCCCTTATAATAATCGATATTAATGCGGATTAAACTAACATCCATATATTTATTTTGCGCCAAGTGTTTCTTAAACGTTTATTATTTCCTCTACAACCTAGAAGACGTAGAACGCTTTGGAGTTAGGGTATTAATCATCTTTCGATTTCTCATAAGGTTTATGATTCAGCAAAGGTTCCAAAGGATGATGCGTTTTCATATGACTTTTCAGGCTACAATTTTGTACAAAAGCAATATTACAATACGTGCACACAAATCGTCTATCGTTATCGTGAATACGCATATGTTCGCGTAAAGTATGCTTTCGAGCATATGCCTTCTTACATATTTGACACTGGTATTTTCTTTCCCCTCCATGCCTAATCATATGAGTACGTAATTGATAACGAGACACAAAAGATGAAGGGCAGAGTTCGCAAGCAAACGTTTTCTCTTTTAAGTGGACTTGGCCTATATGTCTCGTTCTCTGATTGTACATTCCGAAGACTTCCGAACACAGGTTACATGGATAGTTTTTTACTGGGATCTCTTTTTCATGGACATTTTTTAAGTGAATCAATTTTGTAGAGTAACTCTTGAAAGCTTCTTTGCAGTATGGACACCGATGTCTGAGAGTATTGTGCTTAGCAACATGTTTGTTCCTTTCATTTCTCGTAGGGAAAATTGCGTCACATCTTGTACACTTAAACTGCTCGTTCGCCTCCGTCTCATGAATTAACATATGACTTTTCATTCTATTCGAATCAGCGAACGGTTTTCCACACATAGGACAGATAGAATTCGGATAATGTTTGTTGACGTGCCTATTCAAGTTGGTAAAGTCTTTAAAAATCTCATTACATTTTGTGCAATTGTATTTTGCCCCCGTTAGTAAATAGGGTATAACACCAATGCCGTATTCTTTAGTTAACCGCCTACCATGTTTTTCTATTAGGTGGTCGAACAATTCTTCGACGTCTGGTATACTTTCGGAACAGAGCTTGCATTTAAGATCAGTTACTTCAACTTTAAGAAATATTTTATTACTAGGATTTGTCACGATATGCGATTTATGCGGTTTGGTTGCCATATGTTCTTTTATGACATCAAAGTCTGCTGAGGATAAAGGGCAGAAAGCGCAAATGAAGCATCCGCTGTTCCATTTAAATGGAGTGACGTTTGAGCATTCGACAAGGATAGCGGCATTGTCCCTATGATCGTAACGCTTGCGAATCAATCTCCATTTCAAATCGAGGTTGGTGGGCCCTAAAAACAAAAAAAAATCGATATGAGAGTCATTAAAATCGCCTTGATTCAAGGCTCTTCCACATTAGATAATCTAAGTAGGTATGTCACTTATAAGAGCCAGCAACTTTGGCTCTGTAGGACATAATATGAAATGGAGTGGGTAGGCACGCACGACCAGAATCTACAGCTCTCTTAGCTTAACTAAAAGGACATTCCTAAACGTAGTTCAATTCGATAGAATCCAAATTATGTTTTGTTAATTTACTTAATTAACTTATCTTACTTTATCAGTTCAGTATTCAAAATAGTGTTTTTCTATGTATAGTGCAGGCAATGAGGTTAAAAACTAAAAGATCAAAACAGCCGGCGCTACTTTGGCATGATCCCAAGTTTCTGTCAACTTCATAGTTTTTTTTGTAAACAAACTATGTAAGTAAATTTATAAAATGACGCTTTGTATAGCTGTGGATTGCAAAAACATAACAAATTATGTATTAAATTTGTTATGTTTTTGCAATGCACAGCTAAAGCACAGCTAAGCAAAATTGTTATTGAAAAGGGCCTCTACGTGTTGGCTTCGGCTCCACGCACGCCTTCCAAAAGTCCGGGGCTCCATAGCCCCGTGATACTGGACTTATAACAGACAATAATAATAAAAAAATAAAAAAGTCAATTTAGAAATGAAAATAAAAGGGGAAAAAAACTATTCACTTGTTGGAATAGGGGAAATAATAGATAAGTTTTAATATTTTGTTATTTGTTTGTGTGCGTTTATAGATGTTTAGTTTATAGTTTAAGTTTAATTATAATAGGTTTAACCGCTAAAATCATCTGCCCTGAGAAAATGAAGCTGCACGTGAGAGGAGTCCGCAAGACAAGGAACGGAGGTGTTATAATAAGTACAGATACTAAAGATGATGCCGAGAAATTAAAAAAATCAGTGCAGTTGACAGACTCCGGCTTCACGATTGACGAAACTTATAAACGTAAACCTAGAATAGTAGTTATTGGAGTGCCCACATCAATGCCGGAAAAAGAAGTGTTCGCATGTTTGTACAATCAAAATTTAGCCGACAAAATTCAAGATTCATGTAGCCTCGTGTCGTTTTTAAATTTAGTTAAGTTGAGCCATAAATCTGGAAAAAGGAATGCCGAGACATGTAATTATGTCTTAGAAGTGTCTGCCGCTATACGCAAAGCCCTAATAACGAATGATAGAGTGTTTATTAATTGGTCATCTTGTCCTGTGAGAGACTTTACTCTGGTCACAAGATGTTATAAATGTCAGCAGTATGATCACGCAGCCAAGTCATGTCGAGAGGTGGCCTACACCTGCGGCCACTGTGGCAATATGGGTCACTCTACAAAGGAATGCCAGACTACAACAGCGGCGAGATGCGCTACCTGCTTGCGGTTCAAAAAGCCATGTGATCATAGCACAGGAGCTTTTGATTGTCCCGCGAAAATCATTGCAGAAAGAAGGTACATCAATTCGATCGATTATGATGGTACTTCAGAAGTGTCGTTAATAATTTAAAAAACCGTTGTTTTCTTTTTTTATGTAGGTATTTTATATAACAATATGAATCGACTGAATTATAATCTAGGTATTCTAGGTCAAAGTCAATTTTGCTGAGACTATTTTGTTGAGTTATGTTAGTGCGAATGTATTGGTTTAGGTATTTGGAATTTAAGGTTAGTAGGTCATGTTATGATCGGTTATTGTTAACTGAATAGTAATTGTTAATGGCCGACTAGTTTTATTTACTCTAATATTACTTTAATTTACATTTTTTCCCGTGTTTACCTTAACTTAGACATACCTATAGTATTTAATAAGCTTCAATTTGTTTCTAATTTTAAGTGATTAATTTAGTTTCTATTGATTGCCATTCTCGCCTGAGATACAGGATTTTCCTAGTTCAGGCATTTGTGTAATTTAGATTTAAATCAAAATTTGACTTTAAGTTATTATTGTACACATTAATTTGGAAATAAATTTATTATTATTATTTATTAGTTTGATCCATTCTGCGGTCGAAATGTAGCGCAGCGTCCTACATGGACGATTGGATGCGAACGCGATTGCGAAGCGATCCGATCCGGTGCGGTGCGGAAACAAGGAACAGTCGAGAATCGCGCCGCATCGCACTTTACGTGCATTTGGTCACGTAGGACACATAAATAGCTATCGACTGTTTGTTGTTTCCGCACCGCACCGGATCGGATCGCTTCGCAATCGCATTCGCATCCAATCGTCCACGTAGTACGCTGCGTAAGTATCGTAAATATATGGTTTACTTAAACCATATATTTACGATAAATCAGGCATTAGATAAGTCTTCTAGGTTCCTTTAGGCGCGGAACGGTAAAAGCGCAAAATGGTAAATTGGTCTCAAAATGGTAAAAGAGCAAAATGGTAAAAGAGCATAACGTCAAAAGCGCATATTGGTAAAAGATCACATTGGTAAAAGAGCAAAATGGTAAAAGCGCAAATCGTTATTATTTTTTTTCTTACTACTCTTTGTATATTTTATGCACAATACAACTCTGCTTTTTTCCTCAATTATAGGCTGGGAAATAAAAGGTTTTTTAAAAATGACGAATAAAAGGCATTTTTTTACAGAAAAAAAAAGTTTACTCATATAAATACATATTGTTTAAAAAAATATTTTTGTAATACCTACAAAATATTTTTAAATGCATGCAACTATTTTAAAAATCAGTTTTTTATCATTCTCTTACAATTTTTATTAATACATACAAATATGTATCTATACCTAACATTATTGTTATCATAATTGTACAAAATCATCACCCACTACCATATCCTTTTTATTTTGTTTTAATATTTGTTGTTATAGCGGCTACGGAAACACCTACATATTCTGTAAAAAAATCAATTGTCTAGCTATAACGGTTCAGCCTGGTGACAGACGGACAGATACACAGACCGCGAAGTCTCAGTAATAGGGTCCCGTTTTTACTCTTTGGGTATGGAACCCTAAAAAGGTTATTTACCGTTTTGCGCTTTTACCATTTTGCTCTTTTACCAATGTAATCTTTTACCAATATGCGCTTTTGACGTTATGCTCTTTTACCGTTTTGCTCTTTTACCATTTCGCTCTTTTACCATTTTAGATCGTTTACCGTTTTGCGCTTTTACCGTTCCGCGCCTAAAGGTTCTAGGTTAGACTGTATAAGTATACAGACTTACCTAGAAGACTTATGCCTTTGAAGACTTTTTCAGGCGTGGTCTTCCAATTTCTCAAAAAACTAAATACTAAAGGTTCGATCAGTTTATGAACGATGGTGTGTTTTCATGTGACTTTTCAAGCTACAATTTTGTACAAAAGCTTTACTACAATACGAGCAGACAAATCTTCTATCGTTTTCGTGAATGCGCATATGTTCGCGTAAAGTTTTCTTTCGAGCATATGCCTTCTTACATATTTGACACTGGTATATTCTTTCCCCTCCATGCTTAACCATATGATAGCGTAGTTGCGCCTTGTCCTCAAAAGTGGAAGGACAGAGTTCGCAAGCGACCGGCTTATCCTTCAATAAATGAACTCGGTCCATGTGTCTTGTTCTAAGATTGTACATTCCAAAAACAGCCGAACATAAGTGACAAGGGTACTTTTTTTCTGGCATCTTATCAGCATGAAAAGTTTTTAAGTGAATCAATTTTGTAGAGTAACTCTTGAAAGCTTCTTTGCAGTATGGACACCGATGTTTGAGAGTATTGTGCTTAGCAACGTGTTTGTTCCTTTCATTTCTCGTAGGGAAAATTTCGTCACATCTTGTACACTTAAACTGCTCGTTCGCCTCCGTCTCATGAATTAACATATGACTTTTCATTCTATTCGAATCAGCGAACGGTTTTCCACACATAGGACAGATAGAATTCGGATAATGTTTGTTGACGTGCCTATTCAAGTTGGTAAAGTCTTTAAAAATCTCATTACATTTTGTGCAATTGTATTTTGCACCCGTTAGTAAATAAGGTATAACGCCAATGCCGTATTCTTTAGTTAACCGCCTACCATGTTTTTCTATTAGGTGGTCGAACAATTCTTCGACGTCTGGTATACTTTCGGAACAGAGCTTGCATTTAAGATCAGTTACTTCAACTTTAAGAAATATTTTATTACTAGGATTTGTCACGATATGCGATTTATGCGGTTTGGTTGCCGTATGTTCTTTTATGACATCAAAGTCTGCTGAGGATAAAGGGCAGAAAGCGCAAATAAAGCATCCGCTGTTCCATTTAAATGGAGTGACGTTTGAGCATTCGACAAGGATAGCGGCATTGTCCCTATGATCGTAACGCTTGCGAATCAATCTCCATTTCAAATCGAGGTTGGTGGGCCCTAAAAACAAAAAAAAAATCGATATGAGAGTCATTAAAATCGCCTTGATTCAAGGCTCTCCCACATTAGATAATCTAAGTAGGTATATCACTTATAAGAGCCAGCAACTTTGGCTCTGTAGGACATAATATGAAATGGAGTGGATAGGCACGCACGACCAGAATCTACAGCTCTCTTAGCTTAACTAAAAGGACTTTCCTAAACGTAGTTCAGTTCGATAGAATCCAAATTATGTAATGTTAATTTACTTAATTAACTTATCTTACCTTATCAGTATTCAAAATAGTGTTTTTCTATGTATAGTGCAGTCAATGGGGTTAAAAACTAAAAGAACAAAACAGCCGGCGCTACTTTGGCATGATCCCAAGTTTCTGTCAACTTCATAGTTTTTTTGTAAACAAACTAAGTAATTTTAGGATAAATTTACAAAATGACGCTTTGTATAGCTGTGGATTGCAAAAACATAACAAATTAAGTATTCCATAAAGATGCTAAAAGAAAAAAACAGTGAATAAAAGCTGAGGAAAAAAAATGGCAAGTTTGGCAACCTAGCTAACTATTCGAGGTTATGTACTGCCCATTTTAAACCTGAATATTATTCTCAGAGAAATTCCTACACAGGTAAGACGTGTCCCTTCTTAAAGCTACTAGTAAACTACTAAACCTAAGAGAATATATCTATTCTATACAGGGTGTCCCAGAAACGAGTGTCAAGCGAAAGTCCAGAGGTAGAGGACCTTAAGGGGTACCCGAATCACCCCCATGTATGTTCCGCGATTTTTCGTAGTTTAGAAGTTATGGCCTTTTTTCTCATTTTTCCACTAAAATGCGACCACTGATACCTTTTTAGGGTTCCGTACCTTAAGGTAAAAACGGGACCCTATTACTGAGACTTCGCTGTCTGTCTGTCCGTCCGTCCGTCCGTCTGTCCGTCTGTCCGTCTGTCACCAGGCTGTATCTCATGAACCGTAATAGCTAGAAGGTTGAAATTTTCACAGAAGATGTATTTCGGTTGCCGCTACAACAACAAATACTAAAAACAAAATAAAACAATTATTTAAAAGGGGCTCCCATACAACAAACGTGTTTCAAATATAACAAGGAGTTTAGTTCAATGTGACGTCGCTTCTGATTGGTCAGGACAAATCGAGTTGGTCATGGAATTCAAAATGGCTGCCCTATCTGTCAAATATACCAGTCTGCCTTACTTACCAAAGAGTTTCTTATAAGTTTCAGATTTTCTTTGTGCCAAGGTTTTTTTTTTATTGAGTGATTCGGTCGTTTGATGGGAGTAGAATCGAAGATAAATATTTCATATTTTCCTATAAAATTTAAAAATTGGTTGTTGTAAACCATTTTAGGGTTCCGTATCCAATTGTGATAGTGGTACGGAACCCTTTGTGCGCGAGTGTCGCACTTGCCCCGTTTTTTGGTCATACTTACTGCAACAATTGAGGTAATTGGCTGATTTCTTTTCAAATGTGGAGCTGAATAATAGGGTCATGTTACCTGTTACAAAAAAAAGGCGTAACACTAACCAAACTGTTACAAATTAAAAAAGAATATCATAAAGTGAGCGTTGACAAAACGCTATAAACACTTTAAAGAGCAATTAAAAGAAAAACTCGTCTATTATTTTTTTTCCAACCCAACTTCAAAAACTTCCTCACTTCATTAGCTATCTACCCTATTAATTTTATTGGTCTATCATTAGAGGATCATATCAAAAAATTTATTTAAAAATTCTTTGGTCGAAAATTCTATCACTCATCCCTATTATGAAGACTTCGCTGTCTGACCGTCTGTCACCGGGCTGTATCTTATAAACCGTGATAGCTAGACACTTGAAATTTTTATATAGGATGTATTACTGTACCCGCAAATATTAAAGGGAGCTCCCATACAACAAACGTGATTTTTGACATAAAAACGCAACAATACCACGATGTATTTTACCACTAGCGCCATCTCGTGATGATTTTTGTCTTCCGCAAAAAAACTTCTGCACAAATCTTAATTAAGATTTGTACAAATAAATGTATTAAATAAAATGATAACAAATATGTTTTTTTTATGTTATTCGATTAGGCCGGGAGTTTCCCTTCAGGTTTAAGTAAGATGAGTGAGAGAATTTTCGACCAAAGAATTTTTATATAAAATTTTTGATATGATCCTCTAATGATAGACCAATAAAATTAATAGGGTAGATATCTAATGAAGTAAGGAAGTTTTTGAAGTTGGTTTGGAAAAAAATATTAGGCGAGTTTTTCTTTTAATTGCTCTTTAAAGTGTTTATAGCGTTTTGTCAACGCTCACTTTATGATATTCTTTTTTAATTTGTAACAGTTTGGTTAGTGTTACGCCTTTTTTTTGTAACAGGTAACATGACCCTATTATTCAGCTCCACATGTAAAAAGAAATCAGCCAATTATCTCAATTATTGAAGTTAGTATGAGTAAATAGGTCTCAGTGGTCGCAGTTTAGTGGAAAAATGAGAAAAAAGGCCATAACTCTTAAACTACGAAAAATCGCGGAACATACATGGGGGTGATTCGGGTACCCCTTAAGGTCCTCTACCTCTGGACTTTCGCTTGACACTCGTTTCTGGGACACCCTGTATATACTTACACAGATTATCAGTTTACAATGGTACACTATTAATTCCTTAGATCAAAAAGCAGGTACACTGTTTTTTTCATTTAACATCTTTGGGGAATCCACAATTTGTTATGTTTTGCAATCCACAGCTATACAAAGCTTCATTATGTAAAATTATCTCAAAATAACTTAAGTTTGTTTACGAAAAAACTATGAAGTTCGACAAATAGTAGGAATCGTGAAACAGTAGCGCCATCTGAAGTGAGCAAATGGCAGTATTCAACCTCATTGGTTGTGCAATTACGGTTAGCCTTTTTACCTAAACACGCGTTGTCAGATTTAATATAGTTACGCTCACTAGGAGTGCTTTTGTGGTCTAAAGTAAATTACTGTCGGACAGTTGTAATTGATATAAAATAACCTATACAGCCTATATAAACCTACAGTGTCACCCGACTTATCTGTTACCTATGTAATCTAAAGTCGGGCAGTAAAACTTCAAACTGCATCTGCCTACCCCATAAAAATGCCCGACTTCAGATTCTATGCAGGTTAGGGTATTTTACACTTTCTGAAGTCGGTTTTTTATATCTGTAATTTGATAGAGGCATAATATTGTAATATTATAATATTGTGCCTGTGTAATGTTTAACAACCAATTATTATTATTGGAAGTCGAGGACCCGAATTGAGATTTTTTACTATCACATCAGTGCAGACCAACGCTCACTACTGCTATTGAGAGTTCCGTGACACATGTCTGTGAGTTTGATCCATTCTGCGGTTACTTAAACCATTTATTTACGATAAATCAGGCATTAGATAAGTCTTCTAGGTTAGGCTGTATAAGTATACAGCTTTAACTAGAAGACTTATGCCTTTGAAGACTTTGTCTGGCATGGTCTTTTAAAAAAAATTAAGTACCTACTACTAAAGGTTCGATCAGTTCATGAACGATGGTGTGTTTTCATGTGACTTTTCAAGCTACATTTTTGAACAAAAGCTTTACTACAATACGAGCAGACAAATCTTCTATCGTTTTCGTGAATACGCATATGTTCGCGTAAAGTTTTCTTTCGAGCATATGCCTTCTTACATATTTGACACTGGTATATTCTTTCCCCTCCATGCTTAACCATATGATGGCGTAGTTGCGCCTTGTCCGCAAAAGTGGAAGGACAGAGTTCGCAAGCGAACGGCTTATCCTTCAATAAATGAGCTCGGTCCATGTGTCTTGTTCTAAGATTGTACCTTCCAAAAACAGCCGAACATAAGTGACAAGGGTACTTTTTTTCTGGGATCTTATCAGCATGAAAGGTTTTTAAGTGAATCAATTTTGTAGAGTAACTCTTGAAAGCTTCTCTGCAGTATGGACACCGATGTTTGAGAGCATTGTGCTTAGCTACATGTTTGTTCTTTTCATTTTTCGTAGGGAAAATTGCGTCACATTTTGTACACTTAAACTGCTCATTCGCCTCAGTCTCATGAATTAACATATGAGCTTTCATTCTATTCGAATCAGCAAACGGTTTTCCACATATAGGACAGATAGTATTCGGATAATGTATGTTGAGGTGTCTATTCAAGCTGGTAAATTCTTTAAAAGTCTCATTACATTTTGTGCAATTGTATTTTGCACCCGTTAGTAAATATGGTATAACGCCAATGCCGTATTCTTTAGTTAATCGCCTACCATGTTTTTCTATTAGGTGGTCGAACAATTCTTCGACGTCTGGTATACTTTCGGAACAGAGCTTGCATTTAAGATCAGTAACTTCAACTTTAAAAAACGTTTTATTACTAGGATTTGTCAAGATATGCGATTTATGCGGTTTGGTTGCCGTATGTTCTTTTATGTCATCAAAGTCTGCTGAGGATACTGAGCAGAAAGCGCAAATGAAGCATCCGCTCCTCCATTTGAAAGGAGTGACGTTTGAGCATTCGACAAGGATAGCGGCATTGTCCCTATGATCGTGACGCTTGCGAACTAATCTCCATTTCAAATCGAGGTTGGTGGGCCCTAAAAACAAAAAAATCTGTATGAGTCATTAATATCGACTTTATTCACGGTTCACCCTCATTAGAAAATAACATTTAATCTAAGTATATCATTTATAAAGAGCCAGCAACTTTGGCTTTGTAGGACATAATATGAAATGGAGTGGGTAGGCACGACCAGCATCTACAGCTCTCTTAGCTTAGTCGATTATGCCTAGGGGAAAGATCTAAAAGGACTTTCCTAAACGTAGTTCAATTCGATGGAATCCAAATTTTGTTATGTTTATGATTAACTTAACTAAAATATTTTCATCGGTATTCAATATAGTGTTTTTCTATGCATAATGCATTCAATTAGTTGTGCATTTACGGTTAGCCTTTAACCTATACATCCTATATACAGGGTGTCCAGAGACCAGTGGATGTCCCTGCACGGGCGGCTTGCGGGGAAGGGTTGGCTGCCCAGAATACTTTTTTTTTTCTATCTCAAACGGTTCGAGCTGTACGTCACTTTTTAGTAAAAATTGAAAAATGTCTACTTTTTTGCACATTTCGGGGCATCACGTCCACAGATTAAACGATAGCATTGTTTTTTTTTCGCCATGTGTTCACTAATATTGATGTTTGAAAATCATCTTATTTTTTTTTTAAATTTAGTTTTATAAACTTTTCTTTCTGCTAAGTTTGAGCATCTGTGGTTTAAAAAATATGTATGAAACCTGTCTGGGCGACTATTGAAAAAAATTGCCTATTTCATAAGGATTCTAAAACAGTATATACTAATAACTTAATATTGTGGCCTCCACGTTCGCCTGATCTGAATCCACTTGATTTTTTTTACTGGGGGTGTTTAAAAGAACAAGTATACAAAAAAAACATAACCACAATTGAAGACCTGCGTGTACGCGTCCACGAAGCGGCACAACAAATAGGAGAAAAAAATTATAATCGTGTCCTTAAGAGATCGTTTATAAAAAGGTTAAGGGCCTGTATAAGGGCAAGAGGAGGACAATTTGAGCATTTGCTGTAACATTATGACATATTAAATCTTAATAAGTGTCCTTTTTTGTACAATACTTGTTTCAACTTTTTCATGTAAGATAGTACCTTCGATGCATTCATAGCACTAGCTTAGTAACTTATGACAAAAAGTTATTAGTATAATACTGTTTTAGAATCCTTATGAAATAGGCATTTTTTTTCAATAGTCGGCCAGACAGGTTTCATACATTTTTTTACACCACAGATGCTCAAACTTAGCAGAAAGAAAAGTTTATAAAACTAAATCTATCTTTGGGGACATCCTGTAAGTTACTAACTATAGTATTAAAAAAAAAATTAAGGTGATTTTCAAACATCAATATTAGTGAACACATGGCGAAAAAAAAAACAATGCTATCGCTTAATCTGTGGACGTGATGCCCCGAAATGTGCAAAAAAGTAAACTTTTTCAATTTTTACTAAAAAGTGACGTACAGCTCGAACCGTTTGAAATAGAAAAAAAAAAAAGTATTCTGGGTAGCCAACCCTTCCCCGCCAGCTGCCCGTGCAGGGACATCCACTGGTCTCCGGACACCCTGTATACAGTGTCACAGACTTATATCTGTTACCTATGTAATCTGAAGTCGGGCAGTCAAACTCCAAACTGCATCTGCCTACCCCATAAAAATGCCCGACTTTAGATTCTATGTAGGTTAGGGTATTTTACCCTTTTTAAAGTCGGTTTTTTTCATATCTCTAATTTGATAGAGGCATAATATTATGCCTATGTTCTAATTTTGAACAACCAATTATTATTATTGGAAGTCGAGGTGCCGAATTGAGATATTTTTACTATCACATTATCACATCGGTGCACTAGGGCATGCAACCCGGTTATTTCGGCGTGATTTAATTAACTAGGCAACACCGCATGGTATGTCAAACTTTGCATTGGTTTTGATCCGTTATGATTTGAGGTTATCTTTTATTTTTCACAATATTAAAGTGAAATTCAGTGAACTTGTGGTGGTTTCGTCAGTTATTTTTGTTAGTACCAAGTGAAATTTTATTTGTTAGTATAGCTCAGTCCAATTTGCTATTTTGCGATGTTCAATCACTTCACGATTTCAATGCTAGCTTATCAGCTAATTTGTTTGCCTGTACAATTTGCTATGTTGCAATATTCAATCACGTCACGATTTCAATGCTAGCTTTTAAGCTTTATTTATTTGTTTATTTGTTTATTTATTACAGACAGTGAAGCGACCGCGACGACTAGACGATTGTTTCACATTGGTTTTTAAATAACTAAGTGTGGGTAATCTTTAAGCTAAACCGCATGTTAAGCCTCTGCAGTAGGCTAGAACTGCAAACTCCTGATTTTTCTTGGACGGTTAACTATAAGATATTATTTGAAACATCAGTTTTGAAAACAATGCTATAGTCCATTGAAATGTTACATTTTTTTGTGCTTAACGTGCATTTGTCAGAGGACGCAATTTTATATATCAAAGGGTTAACTTTAAATATAGTTTAAAGTTAAATCCTAGTTTGTGGGGTTGTGGCTCTTGTCCCACGGCCGCCATCTTGGAAAAAGGGGTCGAAATGGTTTTTATGGTTTATTTGAGGAGCTATAAGGTCTCATCTAAGCGAAAATCCATGAAAATTTGAGAAACAAATTCTATTGGTTATTTATAAATCGATTTTGATTATATTCTTTTATATCTTTTTTCTTTTCTATTTTTAATTCTCAATTACGATCTGACTTTCGGTGCCTTTCCTTATATATTTAACATTTTTTCTTCAGAAAATCAAGTCGTAGACAACAATAATTATAAAACGAAACGAACAATATAATGTTGTTCACCAAAGTTCAAGTGATATGCAGGTGTAATTTTGATTTTGCATTTTATAATACTTTTATTCATGCTTTTGATTGTTTGACAATTGTTTTATAATTAGGCAGTGTTTTGCCGATTTTTTTTGTTGATTACTTAAATTTGTAAATGTCCCTAAGGAAATTAAACTTTTTCCCATCATTTTTATGCTTTTTTAGTAAGCTTTTAAGGCTATTAAGTAGGCTAAGTAGTAAGGTTTTTTCATTAATTAAAATAAGGATAATATGTGAATGGTTTTTGCAGTTTGAAAATAGAGGCAAAAAAATCTTATTTAAAAACCGATTTCACCGAAAAACCCGGTTAACCGGTTATTTAAAAAAAATAACCGAAAAAATAACCGGGTTTTTTTTTCGTCCGGTTTTGCATTCCCTAAGTGCAGACCAACGCTCACTACTGCCACTGAGAGTTCAGTGACAGATGTCAGTGAATTTGATCCATTCTGCGGTCGAAATGTAGGTATCAGGCATTAGATAAGTCTTCTAGGTTAGGCTGTATAAGTAAACAGCCTTACCTAGAAGACTTTTATGCCTTTGAAAACTTTGTCTGGCGTGGTCTTCAAATTTCTCAAAAAAATTAAGTATTTATATTACTAAAGGTTCCATCGGTTCATAAACGATGGTGTGTTTTCATGTGACTTTTCAAGCTACAATTCTGTACAAAAGCTTTTTTTACGGTTCTCAGGATGTGGGCGCGTAATTAAAAGATAGGGATCGGACTATTACAAATATTTATTATAATGCTCCAATACAATGTGCGTCTCACAGTCAGCCGGACCGGGAAGTGTGTCAGCCCCCGGGTTGACACACTGTCTCGCTGGGTTAGACCCCTCTCCCGCAACCTCCGGACCGACGACTTGATTGGGCGAGCTAATTAAGACCCGCCCCCTGGCCATGCAAAGGCTCACAACTTAATAACCTAACCTACAATTAATATTATCGTCTATCTTTAACCTAATAAGCTTATAATTATAACATTCGGCCATCCTGTTAAAGACGCGTCCCCGCGTCGACGTCGCTGGCAGTTTCAGGTAGTGACATCTGCGCTCCTTGGCGACGCGAGTTCTGCTGAGGGAAAAAAAAAGGTCGGCAATAAACTGAGTTAACTACTGACACAAAATGTTTCAAGTGATCTTTTCTTTGGAGAATTTTTGCGGTTATAACGTTATCACCACGTGTTTTAAAAGTGTGTAAGCAAGGGCTTGTTTGTTTGTTGTTTTTTTTTTTTTGTTGCGAAGTGGTCATAAAGTTTTTGTGATGTAGTTGGCGCCACGTTTTGTTATCCTTTATGACAACTGTTGCATATGGCAAGGAGCGTTTGCCAAATTTCGATCGGGTAACACAGTATGGTCGGATTTTGTACATTATAATGTCTAAGGAGTTGCTCATCAGCATAGGAGTAGGTATTTAACACAGACACGACGTAGTCAGGTCTATACATGTCTATTTTCATGACCGTATCACCAAGCCTAGTCTGCAATCACAAAATCTGACGTAAGTAATTGATATTCAATTTGCGCGACCGTATCACCAAGCATAGTCGGCAAACACATAGTCTGATGTAAGTAATTGATATTCAATTTGCGCGACCGTATCACCAAGCATAGTCGGCAAACACATAGTCTGATGTAATTAATTGATATTCAATTTGCGCGACCGTATCACCAAGCATAGTCGGCAAACACATAGTCTGATGTAAGTAATTGATATTCAATTTGCGCGACCGTATCACCAAGCATAGTCGGCAAACACATTGTGTGATGTAAGTAATTGATATTCAATTTGCGCGACCGTATCACCAAGCATAGTCGGCAAACACATAGTCTGATGTAAGTAATTGATATTCAATTTGCGCGACCGTATCACCAAGCATAGTCGGCAAACACATAGTCTGATGTAAGTAATTGATATTCAATTTGCGCGACCGTATCACCAAGCATAGTCGGCACACACATAGTGTGATGTAAGTATCTGATATTCAATTTGCGCGACCGTATCACCAAGCATAGTCGGCAAACACATAGTGTGATGTAAGTAATTGATATTCAATTTGCGCGACCGTATCACCAAGCATAGTCGGCAAACACATAGTCTGATGTAAGTAATTGATATTCAATTTGCGCGACCGTATCACCAAGCATAGTCGGCAAACACATTGTGTGATGTAAGTAATTGATATTCAATTTGCGCGACCGTATCACCAAGCATAGTCGGCACACACATAGTGTGATGTAAGTAATTGATATTCAATTTGCGCGACCGTATCACCAAGCATAGTCGGCAAACACATAGTGTGATGTAAGTAATTGATATTCAATTTGCGCGACCGTATCACCAAGCATAGTCGGCAAACACATAGTGTGATGTAAGTAATTGATGAGTTTATTTATTTAATGTAATTATAAATTCTTATAAGCAGGGTAACAATAGTAGATAATCTCTTACATTTTATCACATTTATTTACCTATGTGGTAATAATCTTCGTAAATAACCGTTAACTATAATGACGACGATACGAATACCTACTGCAACTTACATGTTCAGGTACATTACATAATTAATAAGGTAGTAATAATTTTCTGTTAACTTAACTCTCTAACAAGTCTACGAGATCTTCGCGATCTACGTCATGATCTGAGTCGGTAGAACTTTCGTGTGTCGCTGGCGTATATGGTCGCAGTGAGTCACCTGCTACAACTGTATCGAATTTTTTTGTACCCTTTAAGTCCCCTGATGCTGGTAATGGTGTATCTATCTATATGGTGTTCGCTTTTAGAAACCCTATATGGCCCTGTAAATATTGGTCCAAGTTTTTTTCGTAACCCGTGCTGTCTGGTCGTCTGACTTTCCAAAGAACAAATCGCCTACTTTATACTTCCTGCAACTTTGTATTTCTTGTCATAACGCTCTTTCATTAGTCATCGAACGGTCTATTCTTAATTTTGCTTCCTCCCTTCGTTCACAAAGGTCTTTCGAGCTACTGGCATTTTAATCTCTATCTAACGCGGCGGGAAATAGTGAATTACTGTGGCCAAACATCAGTTGGAAGGGTGAATATTTAGTGGTTGCATGCGGTGTATTATTATTTATATATACCCCAAATAACATCAGTCAGTTTGGAGTCCCACGTACATTCGCTGTTCGCTGTAGTATTTATGCCGTTAATTATCGTACGGTTAACGCGCTCTACTTGCCCATTAGCTCATGGACAAGATACCGCCTTAAGCACATGTTTAAATTGCTGAGTGGAGAATTCTTTGAAATATCTACTCGTAAACGCGGTGCCCCGGTCAGTTATTATGCGTTCAGTTCCAAATTAAGAAACGATTTCTCCTAAATTTTTAATGATCTCGATGCTACTAACCCCTTTTACCGGTTTAGCAAAAACTAATTTAGTGAAGGCATCGATTGCGTCCAGAATATAACTATATCCACCACGTGTTCTTACAAAAGGACCCAGGGGATCTACATGTAACATATGCATAGGGATTGACGGCTTTTCTATCGGGTGTAGTTCTCCCTCTGTTTTCCTATAGTTACCTCTCGCGTAAGCGCATCGTAAGCAAGAGTTTATGTATTTCCTAATGGATTCCTAATAGTCTTTTCGCATTTATCGAAACCTACGTGACCTATCTGATCGTGGTAACGTTGCAATAAACCCCATTTTGAAGACTTTGTCAATACGAATCGACTACCGTTTACAGTTTTCCTAAACAACTTCTCATCGCGGAGTTCGTAATTATTGGTGATATCGGTATTATCCGTGCCTTCACGAAGCTGTCTTATGATACTTTGGATGTGGTCGTCCTGTAATTGTAACGTAACAAGACCAGTCGTCGTTGTCTAACATAAGGACGGAAACCGTGTGCACTGGGTTACGACTGAGTGCATCTACATGTTTCATACGGTGTCCCGCTCGATACTCTATTTCTAAGTCGAAATCTTGAATAAAAAGCCACCAGCGGGCTATACGAGGTATCAGATCTTTTTTACACAGTGTTGTTATAGGGGCAGCGCAATCTATTATTATCTTTACTGGCATTCCCGTTATATCCTAACCCGCTTGAGGGACTCTACAACGGCAAGGGTTTCAAGTTCGTAGCTATGATAAAATTGTTCCTCACGACTAGTGACGCGGCTAAAGTATGCAACGGGTCGCAAATCGCAAAGAACCATCTACCTGATATTGCATTAATATGCCCCCCAATCCAATGTTACTAGCATCTGTGTGCAATTCAGTTTTTGCTTTTGGGTCGTAAATAGCTAATAATGTTCTCTCGATTAGTTTTGTTTTCAGCGTCTCAAATGCCTGTATCGACCACTCGATCCCTTTTTTTGTCAAGTTAGTTATTGGCTTGGCTATTTCAGCGAAACATTTTATGAATTTCCTAAAAGAAGATGCCAATCCGATGAATTGTCTCAATTCATGGACGTTACTAGGATATTTAAAGTTAGACACACAGTCTATTTTCTCTTGGCCTGGCCTGACTGTACCTGCTGATATTTCATGCCCCAAATAATTAACGCTGGTCTTGAGAAAAGAACACTTCTTTAAGTTAAGTTTTAAGCCAGCTTCAGTAACTTTAAAACTTGCTTTAATAAGCTAATACCTTCTTTAATAGTTGAAGAGGGAATATTAATATCGTCAAGATATAAAGCCAGGTTTGATTGTAATTTACCAAGTACTAGATGAATGAGTCGTGAAAAGACGGCGGGCGGGCGCGTTAGCGAGGTCAAACGGCATTCTTAGAAATTCGTATTGTCCGCTCGGGGTAACAAAAGCAGTTTTATGAATGGACTCTTTTGACATCTTCACTTGATAGTAACTTTGAGTGAGGTCTAAAGAGGTGAAAAATAATTAACCAGTTAGTTTAGCAATTTGATCATCGATATGAGGTATGAGGTACCGTTATCGGTCCTTTATCGTGCGTGCATTGAGAGCACGGTAATCAATGCACAATCTAAAATTACCTTCTTTCTTTTTTTTTCTAAAATTACAGGGCTGGCGTATTCGGATGAAGATTCTCTAACGATTCCGGCCTCAATCTAAATGTTTTTATTGTGAAATCTTTCTCTACGTGCAATGAATGTACCTGAAGACCACTCGAAATCTTTTTTTTTTGATGTTTATAATTGTGAGAAATGGTTTTTCAGGCAATATAGCAGTTGGCGGTATATAATAAGAATACTGTTCTTGTACAACAAGTATCGGACGCGTTACTAATATGTTTTCCTTACTGACTTTATCGTTAATAGAGACGGAAATGGTCTCATCGGAACCCGCTGCGATTTTTATTGGCCCTTTCAAATATACTGGAATTTTCGTCATGAAGTTTCGCAAAATGGATCGATTATATCACAGGTATTCTTTAAATTTACTGAATTCGACGTAGTAAGCAAACTAATACCGGGTTGGTTTATTATGGGCTGACCGATAATCAAATCTATCTACATGCAATTTTAAATTGAATCTACCGTAGGAAGATGTTTTCATTCCGCCGAAACCCGTCATATAATGGTGTTAGACGGGGACAGCGGTATTCGCAATTCTCGAAACTTTTTAAGAGTCACAATGTTGATTTTACTGCCCGTATCGATGTACGCTAAGGCTGGAATACGCCCGATCATTACGGATTTTTTTTTATATAGACCCGTGAAAAGCTCGCTGGCTGTTAAATTTGCATTATTATATTGTACCTGTATAGGGTTTCTTGAAGTTCCCGGCGACAGCCAGCATGCTGCCTCGGGGTTCCCCAGACGCCTGCAGTTGCGGCACCTCTCTGTGCGGCAGTTCTGGACCGTGTGTCCTGGTCTACGACAGGTGAAGCAGGTCCTTGTAGTTGCCGTATTCGTCGACGTTACCGCTCCGCGCTGCCAGCAGTTTCATTGGCCCCTCACCTCCGGTTCACTTCACTTACTCGGGCCTGCCTCTCAATCTCAGTTGCATTATAAAATGCGGTCTTGATCGTCCCAGCCATACAGGTCATCTAACTGGTCTATTTTATGTAGCCAGTTGGTGGCGTTTATTTTCAAAGTCGGGTCAAATTTTGGGATGACCTCAGCGTCCTGGTGCGTAGCCCTGCGTTGCTGCTTGGTTTGGTGAACGGGTGCTTCTCCGATGGTATCCTCTCGACGGTCCACCTTCATTGGTACAGGGACGTATTCGTCACTGTCGTCGGCATTCCTCTTCCCTAACCCGTGGACAAAGGGGCCCAGCATTTTGGTTATTTCCCAAAAATAAATTTTATAATAAAAAAATATTGTTTTTTCTTGTTTTCTTCTTGCCGATCCCACTTCTGAGGTTTTACGGTTCTCAGGATGTGGGCGCGTAATTAAAAGATAGGGATCGGACTATTACAAATATTTATTATAATGCTCCAATACAATGTGCGTCTCACAGTCAGCCGGACCGGGAAGTGTGTCAGCCCCCGGGTTGACACACTGTCTCGCTGGGTTAGACCCCTCTCCCGCAACCTCCGGACCGACGACTTGATTGGGCGAGCTAATTAAGACCCGCCCCCTGGCCATGCAAAGGCTCACAACTTAATAACCTAACCTACAATTAATATTATCGTCTATCTTTAACCTAATAAGCTTATAATTATAACACTTTACTACAATACGTGCACACAAATCGTCTATCGTTTTCGTGAATACGCATATGTTCGCGTAACGTTTTCTTTCGAGCATATGCCTTCTTACATATTTGACACTGGTATATTCTTTCCCCTCCATGCTTAACCATATGATAGCGTAGTTGCGCCTTGTTCGCAAAAGTGAAAGGACAGAGTTCGCAAGCCACCGGCTTCTCTTTTAATAAATGAACTCGGTCTATGTGTCTCGTTCTATGATTGTACATTCCAAAAACAGCCGAGCATAAGTGACAAGGGTACTTTTTTTCTGGCATCTTATCAGCATGAAAAGTTTTTAAGTGAATCAATCTTGTAGAGTAACTCTTGAAGGCTTCGCCGCAGTATGGACATCGATTTCTGAAAGTAGTGTGCTTAGCAACATGTTGGTTCCTTTCTTTTTTCGTAGGGAAAGTGTCATTACATCTCGGACACTTAAACTGCTGGTTGGTCTCTGTTTCATGTATCAACATATGCGATTTTAATCTTTGAGAATCAGCGCACGGTTTTCCGCATAGGGAGCAGACAGTATTAGGATAGTGTATATTAACGTGCTTGTTCAAGGCGATGAAGTCTTTAAAAATATCATTACATTTTGTACAATTATACTTCGCCCCTGTCAGAAAATAGGGCATAACTCCTATACCATATTCTCGCATTAATGGCCTACCGTGTTTTTCTGTTAAGTGATCAAACAACTCTTCGATGTCCGGTTTATTTTCGGAACACAGCTCGCATTTAAGATCAGTTACATCTACTTTGAGAAAGATTTTGTTATAAGGACTTGTCACTGAATCCGTTTTATGCGGCTTGGTCAACATATGTTCTTTTATGACATCGAAGTTTGCTGAGGATAGAGAGCAGAAAGCGCACAAGAAGCATCCGCTCTTCCATTTGAATGGAGTGACGTTTGAGCAGTCTATGAGGATAGCGGCATTGTCCCTATGATCGAAACGCTTGGGAACCAATCTCCATTTCAAATCGAGGTTGGTGGGCCCTAAAAACAAAAAAATCAATATCAGAGTCGTTAAAATGGTCTAGCTTCAAGGCTCTCTTACATTGGGCCAGAATAATAATATCTAGGTACGTATAATGATTTGATTTTTTTGTCTATAGGCACACCTTACCTACTAATTAAGAAAGCTTAAAGATGATATTTTACTTACCTAAAATATTTGACCAGTATGTATTTAAAAAACTTTTATTCTGGTTTTTTACTTGATTTGAAGTCTTGGCGGTATTGCTTAATGGCTGGATTAGCTATTAAGTAAATCTAAGCGCGAGCGACCGTCGCTATAAATTAAGATAACTCGATAATATACTATACATCCACCTGGACTTGTCCTATTGTTCTGAAATAACGCGGCAAAATTCGGTAATGTGACAAAGCATTCTAACAAAATTTCACGTTTCAAATATTTGTTAGAAGATCTGTAGCGAAAAAAAAATCTGTATTTGAATTATATCCAGAAAAAATAAATGCAGGCCGTCTCAAAATCGGTAACTAAACA
Source organism: Idaea biselata (assembly GCA_958496205.1). Classification (NCBI taxonomy): domain Eukaryota; kingdom Metazoa; phylum Arthropoda; class Insecta; order Lepidoptera; family Geometridae; genus Idaea; species Idaea biselata. The sequence continues at coordinate 9,819,491 of OY292406.1, forward strand.
CGAATCAAATGTTTTTAAAGACTTTGTCTGTTTGTTTGTTTGTCTGTTTGTTTGTTTGTTCCCGCTAATCTCAGAAACGGAAAGCTTAAGACCCGGATTAACATATAGGATACTTTTTATCCGGATATAATGACCGGTTATCCGGCAATTTAAAAAAAACCGGGTATCTAGAAATTTGACTTAATTTTTTTTTTGTTGTATTGAAGAAGTGTGTTGTGTGGAATCAACACATAATGTCCGGATATCCGGCAATTTGAAAAAAAAACCGGATATCCGGTCATTTTTCTTAATTAGTTTGTTTGTTGTTTTGAAGAAGTGTATTGTGTGTAATTAATACATAATGACCGGATTATCCGGTAATTTGAAAAAAAAAACCGAATAGCTATCAGGTATTCTTGAAATACCGTATACTTATGTGTCTCCATATATCCGAGTCTGTCTGAACTCTAAAGGTACGGAAATTCTTTATAACGGCTGTTTTTAACCTACTTCAAAAAAGGAGGAGGTTCTCCATTCGACCCGTATGCTGTTTGTGTTTGTAGGTATGTATGTGAATATGTTCATGCCGTACTACGTATATGAAGTCCGATTTCGATCATTCTTTTTTTATGGTGAGAGGTGAGAGTTCAGGATTGGTCCCATAAAATCTCGGTGAAATTCTGATGAAAACTTTCGGAATGACGAGCAGAATAGCATCCAACAATGCAGTAAGTTACTATTGCTTACTCCTTATCTATATACATTACTTATATAGATAAGCAGCGCGCGTTACCTCCCACTGTGCAAAATTCCACACTTAATCGGTGGCCCATTGAAGTACGGACCGTGAAAGGCGCGGCAGCGCCTTGTACTACCTAACGTGTTGGAAGTTTGGAAGAGAGAGGCCAAAAGTTTAGAATGGATATTGATCGTCGTCTGAAAGTAGGCGATATACAGATAGGTAGGTATACACAGAATTGAGTTGGGTATGTTGTAGGTATATTATTAAATTTAAATTTCAGAACAGCTGAACCGAATATGATTACGATTACGAATATATATTATCAGATTACGAATATGTATTTAGATAGCTGAATCTTCTTCTTCCTTCCCTTTATCCCGCCGTTATTTAGGGTCGGGTCTCCTTACTTAACAGCTGCAAATTAATCAGTCTTGGGTTGTCGTTATTGCCAATTTGGCTTGCTTGAGGACTCTCGCATTATTTAAACACCAGGTCGAAAGCCTCTACTTCTCTATAAGAGCTATTTCAGCTATGTGATAGCTGAATAACTCACAGTAAGATATATTTAATAGCGATATTGAATTACAAAAGGACATTTTACTATTTAAAATAAGGTGTACTGGGGTAACTCTGAAAGTGGGGTAAATACAGAATGGGCCTTTAATCAGAGTGATATTAAATCCATTTTTAATAAATTAGGATTTACCCCATTTAATAAGTTATTTCAGATTTACCCGACACCTTAATTGAATTTAGTTCACCACGCAACCGAATGGAATCGGAACTAGCCGAAACCCAACGGGTTTCGAGCAACAGCTAGTTATAAATATAATAACAGGGTTGGTATTAAAGAAAAAACTACTTATCACAATTTCAAATGTATATTATTTCATATTTCAGTGAGAATGATGCGTCTTCATATGACTTTTCAAACTACACTTTTGTACAAAAGAATTATTACAATACGTGCACGCAAATCGTCTATCGTTATCGTGAATGCGCATATGTTCGCGTAAAGTGTACCTTCGAGCATATGCCTTCTTACATATTTGACACTGGTATTTTCTTTCCCCTCCATGCCTAATCATATGAGCTCGTAGCTGAGAATGCGTCACAAAAGCGTAAGGACAGAGTTCGCAAGCAAATGTCTTCTCTTTTATATGGACTTGGCGTATGTGTTTCGTTCTCTGATTACACATCCCGAAAACGGCCGAACAAAAGTTACATGGATACTTGATTTTCTTATCGTGAAAATCTTTTAAGTGAATCAATTTAGAAGAGTAGCTTTTAAATGCTTCACTGCAGTATGGACAACGATGTCTGAGAGTATTGTGCTTAGCGACATGTTTGTTCTTTTCGTATCTCGTAGGAAAAGTCTCATCACATCTCGGACATTTGAACTGCTCGTTCGCCTCTGTTTCATGTATCTTCATATGAGCTTCCATTCTATTCGAATCAGCGAACGGTTTCCCGCACAATGGGCAGATAGTATTTGGATAGTGTATGTTGACGTGCCTATTCAAGTTAGTAAAGTGTTTAAAAGTCTCGTCACATTTTATGCAACTATATTCTGAACCCGTTAGTAAGAAGGGCATAACGCCAACACCGTATTCTCTAATTAAGGGCCTATCGTGTTTTTCTATTAAGTGTTCGAACAGTTCCTCTATGTCTGGAATATTTTTGGAACAGAGCTCGCATCTTAGATCAGTTACTTCTACCTTTAGGAAAATTTTATTACGCGAACTTGTCACGCTATTTATTTTATGCGGTTTGGTTGCCATATGTTCTTTTATGACATCAAAGTCTGCTGAGGATAGAGGGCAGAAAGCGCAAATGAAGCATCCGCTCTTCCATTTGAATGGAGTTACGTTTGAGCATTCGACAAGCATAGCGGCATTGTCCCTATGATCGTAACGCTTGCGAATCGATCTCCATTTCATATCGAGGTTGTTGAGCCCTAAAAACAAAAGAAAATTCACTGTGAGAGTCGTTAATATAGCCTTGATTCAAGGCTCTCCCACACTAAAAACAGACAAATATTTAGATACATTTCCTCATGCATAGTGATCTGGGCTTTCTTCAGAGCTGTCAAAATTGTTTCATTAACATAGCTCAAATGTGGCTTAAATATGTTGATGACGGTTTACATTACCTAAAACAGTATGTAGGTATACAAAATAGGTTCGAACACCTAGAAGAGTACAGCGGAGAGTTTTGACCCGTCTTGCAAAGTATCTGCACTGGCTTACGGCCAGTGCTCCCATGGATCATGGGCTAAATCCTCAGAACGCAATGCTTTTTCGTAATGTCTCCTACATTAAGGCAGAGTATTTCCGCTAATAATTATGTTTAACTTACCTAAAATATTTTATAAGTACCTAAGTATTTGAAATTAGTTGCAGTCTGGTAGGTATCTATAATGCGGATTAAAATAAACAAAGAAATTAATTTGACGAAATTTAAAGTTTATTTCATAAAACAAAACATTATTTTTCTAAATTAAAACACTCTTTTTTTTACTTTTACGCTTCCTTAAATGGACACCTTGAATATGAGCATATTTCGACGTGCAACTGATGAACACTGCTGGACAATATCCACATTTATACTCAGTTTTCTCTCCGTGAATATTGTCTAAATGTTTCATGCGACTGTGGAAGGAATCAAAGTGCTCATCGCATATTGGACACCTGTACCTCTGTTTTGGACCATGAATGTCGTTTATATGCCTTCTCCTCGCAATGAGATTCGGTAAGACAGCATCACATAGGCTACAGATAAAATCACCTGTTTCATGCGTTGCCGTGTGAGCCCTCAACTTATGCTGGTTGGAGTAAGCCTTCCCGCATGTATCACAAACGTGACTCGGATAATGCTTATTCATATGAACAAATAGAGTCATGAATCTATTGAAATGAAGATCGCAAACGGCACATTTTAAGTCTTTGTCAGATAAAGAGAACGGTATGAGACCGTCAGTGTATGCACTATCGATAGCTATTTCATGAGCAGTCGTTAAATGTGATTTTAAGTCAATAATATTACTTATTTTGAGATCGCATATTGTACAAGCCAGATCGGATATATCGACTTTCAGTGGAAAGATTTGTCGCACTTGTGGGTTTTGAAATAAGTCAAGTTTGTTATGAGATTCAGTGTGTGATCTGGTCTCGTGGATACTGATACAAATTTTGGGACAGTATGCACACATGAATTTCCCGCGCTGCCACCGAAACGCGACCGCGTTTGAATACTCAATGATCAAAGCAGCGTTAGCTTTATCTTCTGCTATTCTGCGTTTTCTTTTCCATACCAATTTTGATCCGACCGTCTGGCTGGCACCATCATGCTGCCCTAAAAATAGAAAGACATATTTTCAATGGCTACTTTAAAGTTGTTCTTTTCCATGAGATTTCATGTGTCGAGCCAATTTTGATTTAGTGACGAAAGGAGCTGAGCATTCGGAACAAATGTAACTGGCCTTATCTCTCGAAGTGTGGACTAATCTGCGATGAGCTGATCTTTTAGATTGCGAATTAAAAGACTTTCCACATACTTCGCAAAGGAACTGCATTAAGCGTTCGGAGTGATAATGAAAAAGATGATTCGATCGAGCGCTGTAGGTAGTAAATCCTTCTGGGCATCTCGGACAGTTGTACCTTTTACCTTGATGATGGATTTTGTATCTGTGATTCGCTTTAAGCGTTCGAGTACTGAAAACTTCACCGCAGAGCTTGCACGGGAAACTACCTTTAACGTATAAATAGCTTAGGTGCCCATCGTGGGTGTGTGTCCTAAACCGAGTTTTAGATACAAATCCTTTCCCACAAGTGTCACATACGTAATTTCTATAGTGTTCATTCATATGTTCATTCAATTTAGGGAAGGAATTAAAGCGCAAAGAGCACAATTGGCACAAATATCCATCATCATTTAGCCTAAATGGCAATACCCCGTCACTATAGTCTTCATTCACAGACCTGCCATGACTAACTATGTGATCTTTCAACTCTTTAACGCTATTTAGCGCAACGTTACAGAACCTGCAGCAGACATCTTCTACGTCTATCTTCACCATGTTGTTCTCTTTAAGTTTCGAGAAGATTATTTCAGAAGGTGACTCGTTTAGGTGGTCTTTTTTAACGTGATCTCTTAATGGTTGCGTGTCTACGAACTTAGTATCACAATAGGAGCAGTAAAAAGCGCCGTGGTACCATCTAAAAGCCCAGGCCGTAGAACATTCGAGAAGCGTCATTGCATTTCTCCTCATCATTGTCTTGGTGATCCTCTTCGGAGATTCCTCCGGCAGATCGTACTCTGCTCGTCTACGTCTACGCATCTGACGTTCACTGACGTTTTCTTTTAATTTCCTACCCGTTTTAGATACGGCTACGTACAGCACATCGATATCTGTACCTAAAACAAAATACATCTAATTAATTACTAAAGGGAGTAGTAAGCGGGAAGTCGTCAGAGTAGCGCATGACGAGCTATTATGTAGACCGTAGAGGGAGATCTTTGTCCAGCAGTCTGCTGACTGAGATGATGAGGATGATTTAATGCTCGGTTTCTGAAGATTCTAACGACCTCTATAAACTTTCTTAAATTAAAAAATGTTTACTGCCGCAAGACGCTGTGGTAAGTAATAGTAATACCTGCTGTTACGTTATTTTACTTTTATTACAAACAGTTTTTTATTGAATAAGTTATGGCCTAACATTTGTCGACGACTCGAAATTGACCTAAAAAAATAACTGCCAAAATAGTATTTTTAGATTTGATGTTTTCTAACACCTGACCAGTTTCTCTGTATTTTCTATTGTTTTAGATATCGCCTTAATCGTCTTTGTTAAAAACTGTCTGTATTATAGATGTATAATATGTTTTGCTACAATAAAGGGTTTACTTCCTAAAGGCTATCCATTAATTAATAATTAGTAATAAAATGAGACAAAATTTTCTTAAAAAAATACGATTTATTGAGAAATTATAACGATTAAGTCATCGTGTTTTGCTTTCAAATGCATCATCAGTTGATTCCTATCTCTAAACGATACATCACACCATTCACACAGTACTTTGGGATGATGAGTATTGGCATGCGCCGTCAACGCTTTCTTCGTAAAGTAAGATTTACTGCAATGATCACATTGAAAGTCTTTCTCTCTGACGTCATGTTTTAAGATATGCCTCTTTAGATCGTGGTTCCTCCGGAACTTCATACCGCACTCCGTGCAGATAAACCTCGAAGGATCTGGGATATGGACATTACGGATATGGCGTGAACGTTGCGTGCTGGTATTGAAAGTCATATCGCAGTGTTTACAGATGTATAGTATCTCTTTCACGTTGTGCATTAGTTTCAAGTGGGACATTCGTTGATAAAACCCCGAGAAGCGTTCATGGCAATGAGGGCAGCCGTATCGGGTTAAATTTCTACTGCTGTATAGGATATTTTTGCACATTTTTACGTGTCGATCTCTAGTTTCTTGCGCTGTAAATTTCTTGCCACATTCCTCACAAGAATAAAGCCTTTCGGTATGCGTGTTTACATGTTTGTTTAGGCGTCTGGCCGTCATGAACCCTTTGCCGCACATAGAGCAGATGTGGTATTGGTAATGGACGTTCATATGTTCGTACAATTTGAGGAAGTTTCCGAAAGTCTCTTTACAGATAAAGCAGTCCCAAGAATCATCGTTCAGTGCGAAAGGCAGAACTCCATCAGAGAAAGTCTCATCAAAATTGAAGTTGTGATTTGTGAGGTGAACACGCATTTGATCAATATCATGAAAAGGTTCAGAGCAGATGCAAACTGCATCAGTAACATCTACGTTAATTAGCGGCATCGCCTTAAATTTCTTGTATATGTCTGAAATAGTGTGTAGAGTGGAGCAGATCCTGACGTGATCTCTTAGTGCGGAACACTCAACGAAGTCTTCGTCACAGTATGCGCAAACAAATTTACTTTGCTTCCATCTGAAGGGTGTCACAGTCCAACAGCGTAATACGGATTCAGCATTGTTCTTAGTGGCTATCTGCGCTAACGATTTGGGACTTCGCGTGTACTTACTAGACCTCTTCGTGTTTCCAACATTTTTCGTTAAAATTTCAGGTTCACCATTCCCTAAAAATAGAAAATTTTGTTCAATATCTTGGTATCGTTTTTTCTTGTTCAAATAGAACGCCGTCACCAGTTTCTTCGGTATTTTTCTAGGTTTTAGTAACAAAACAAATTATAGTTGAAGTCGATTGTAGGAATAGCTACGCAGCAACAGTAGGTAGGTATATAATTATATCAAAGGTCTCAAGTCCACAAACTACATATGTACTCAAAAGTACGAACGTATAGGATATGATTTTAATTCTTATATTCTTGCTTATCGCTAAAATAAGAAATCGAATTATGAGTATTCAATTTTATTCAAATAATTTAGCATTAGATATTACTACTAGATCACTACTATGTACATAACCAGGATGTATTAATAATTAAATTAAGTACATACACTAAGTACAAGTATTGTAATAAATAAATATTGGAATGTTTGTAAAGAACCAATAAAATTATGATTTTGTAAATTTGCAACAACACTACATAGCTCAGACCCGCCGAAAGGTGATTTTAAACTAGCTTTACGAAAAACGAAACTAAAAAATTTGATTGGTAGATTAGACATACATTAGAAAATTCTAAGGAGTTTCTGGAAAGATTTCAAGGCTTAAAAGGACAGTCTTCATTCTCTTTCTCCATACAAACGTAGTCGACGTTTTCCTCCCTGAATAAAGACATTAGAGCAAATATGTTTATGCCATAAAACCTATATCTGTCATGACTATGCATCTACCTTTTGATTTTTTTTTATTATCTTTTTTTAAATATTTTTTTTTTTATTCTAATTTGAAAATGAAAAAAATCAAAAGGTAGATGCATAGTCATGAGAGATATAGGTTTTATGGCATAAACTTATTTGCTCTAATGTCTTTATCCAGGGAGGAAAACGTCGACTACCGCGTTTGTATGGAGAAAGAGAATGGAGACTGTCCTCTTAAAAATCGAGGAAATAAACATTCTCTTCTCATCTACAAGTACAAAGCAATAAAAAATGCAAATAAATTAATTAAGTAGATAAGTAAGTCTACACAATGTAGATTTATAAGTACATTTTTAGGGTTCCGTACCTAAAGGTAAAAACGGGACCCTATTACTGAGACTTCGCTGTCTGTCTGTCTGTCTGTCTGTCCGTCCGTCCGTCTGTCCGTCTGTCACCAGGCTGTATCTCATGAACCGTAATAGCTAGAAGGTTGAAATTTTCACAGAAGATGTATTTCGGTTGCCGCTACAACAACAAATACTAAAAACAAAATAAAACAATTATTTAAAAGGGGCTCCCATACAACAAACGTGTTTCAAAAACTATACGATGTGAGGTCGCTTCTGATTGGTCAAGTCAAATCGAGTTGGTCATGGAATTCAAAATGGCTGCCCTATCTGTCAAATATACTAGTCTGCCTTCACTGTCCAAAGAGTTTTTTATAAGTTTCAGATTTTCTTTGAATCAAAGTCGTCGTAAACCATTTTAGGATTTCGTACCCAATTGTGATAGTGGTACGGAACCCTTCGTGCGCGAGTTTCGCACTTGGCCGGGTTTTTATATAAAATGTATCATTTACAATTTGAAAGATCAATATACTAAGCGTTACATAGCAACACTTGAAAGTAAAATCACAGTTTACCTAGTAGTTGGTGCCTCGGCGCTTCTTAGTAAAAGTGAAAATAATGTATTTAAATATGAAAATGCTTTTTCGCTACATGTTTATCCAAAGACATTTTCGAAGCAAACGTCCTAGCACAGTGGCCACATTGATGACTACAATCTAACTCTTTCTTCGTTCTATGAGCCTTAACATTATGGTGATATTTCTGAGATCTAGTCTTAAAAGTCATATGGCAAGTCGTGCATTCATACGTTTCCGCGCCGGGTTTGTAATTGTGAAACTCCATTAGATGTCTTTTCCGAAGCTCCCAAGTCGCAAATCTTGGTTTCTCTTTGCAATAAACGCACATGTATGGGAGATTAGTGTGTTGGGTTTTTATATGTATATTTCTTTCTTCAAGGGTAGAAAACGTTGCTACGCAACGACCGCAAGCGTATTTGTTGTCGTGAGGTATTTTCGTATGAGCGATCAACGCTGTGTCAGTAATGAAACCTTCCCCGCAAGTGTCACAGACGTAGTTCTGAAAATGTTCCGATGTGTGTTTCTTTAGAGATATGAAATCAGAAAATTGAATGGAGCAAATAGCACACTTCCAGCAGGATCCGTCGTTGAGTACAAACGGGATAACTCCAGGTTGGACATCCGTGCTGATCGGTTGTTTGTGATCATTTTTCAAATGGGCCAGTAGATTTTCTATGGATTCAATTCGCATGAAGCAAAGTTTGCATTGCAAATCCGTGATATCGACCTTTAGAAACTCCTTCCTTAGTTTCCGATTAAATACTTGTTCGATATTAAAATTCGAGTGACGAGATGCCATATGAGCCCTTAACCCACCCGGGTCATTAGATTGGACTCTACACAATATACAGTTAAAGTTTTGTCCCCATGTCCGGAATGGACAAGCGGTGGAACACTGCAGTATAATTTCCGTGTTTCTTCTGTGTTTTAAAGTCTTTCCAAATCGTGGTTTATAATTTAATTTATAGCATTTAAAACTTCGTTCATGTTGTCTCAAACCGTAAATAGTAAGAAAAGTAGCACTACATTTATCGCAAGTGTATATTTTAACATGATTCCTAAGATGTTCATTGATTTGTGAGAATTTCGTAAATGTTTTGTCACAGTAGAGACACATCCAAAGTCCTGTAGAATTCTGACGATAGGGCAATACGCCGAAAGAGGCTTCAAAATTTACTGATATTTCATGATCTTTTGACAGATGTGCCATCAGAGTATCGATGTCTGCAATGTTTTGGAAACATATTTTACATTTCATGTCTGTAATGTCAACTTTTAATCCGTCAACGACTTTGTAAAAGGCGCTATTAAAATCTGCGTTTACGTGAACCGCTTTCACGTGATCTCTTAGAGCAGACATGGGCTCAAATTCTTCTTGACAATAGGAACACAAAACTCTATTAAAACAAGTTTTAAATGGGATAGCATCGGAATGTTTAAGTACGAGCACAGCGTTTTTCCACTGCGGATTCTGGTTGACTTGTCTTTCGAATAGTCTCTTTTTGGGTTTTGGTTTTGTTTCGGGCTCAGACAATTCGTCAACTTTCTTTCGGCGCCCTAAAAAAGAAAAGAACTTCAGTCAGTATTACATATTTTAACATCGTTCATTCACATTGTTATTTCGCCGGTATTATTTCATCTACAAAAAGACACATGCGCTATCGCTTCAGGGTCGACCATGCCACGTCTAAAACATCTTTTATAGGTAGATGAATTTGGCATATAACATTTAAATTACATCAATGTTTCTTGGCCACATGCTTATCTAAGAAAAGCTGAGAAGTAAATGCTTTAGGGCAGTTCGAACAATGATAGTTTAATTCAGAATCTTTCTTCATTTTATGCGTTCGCGCCATATGATTGAATTTTCCTGATCTCGTTTTAAACGTCTTTTGACAAATCGTACATTCGTACTTGTCCTGGCCAGTCGAGTAGTTATGAACTTCGATTAGATGTTTTTTTCTGAGCTCCCAGTTAGGGAACCGTGGTTTGTCTGGGCAGTAGACACACATGTACGGAGTTTTCGTATGTTGTGTCTTCACGTGTAAATTTCTTTCGTCTAATGTGGAGAAAGTTGCTATACAACGACTGCAGTTGTATTTGTTTTCGTGTGGTATTTTAGTATGAGCCACCATCGCCGACTCTGTAATAAAGCCTTCGCCACAAGCATCGCAGACGTAGTTTTGGAAATGTTCTGCAGTGTGCTTTTTCAAGGAAATAAAATCTTTGAATTCGTTTGGGCAAATCGTGCATTTCCAAATAGAACCGTCGTTTAATCGAAATGGGAGTACGCCTAACTGTGCTTCCAAATTTAGAGGTAGCTGATGATCGTGTTTCAAATGAAAAGTCAAAGCATCGAAGGTTGGTATTGCCATCAAGCACAATTTGCACTGCAATTCTGTTATATCAACACTGAGGAAGTTTTTCCCTAATTTCTTATAAAAAGCCGTTTGCACGTCGTAATTACTGTGCCTGATTGCCATATGTATTCTTAGACTAGCTGGTTCTCTTGTTTGGAGACGACAGAATACGCAATTGAAGTTGCTCATCCAAGTTCTGAACGGGTATACAGTGGAGCATTGCAAGATAATTTCAGCGTTGTGTCGCGACAACATGACCTTCCCGTTCCGAGGGTTATACGCAGTTCGAAAGCATTTCACTTGTCGGTTGTGGTCTCTCAAGGCGTGATCAGACACAAAAGTTGTACCACATTTATCACAAACAAAGTTCATAAAATGGGTTAATATATGCCGTTTGGCTGACGCAAAATCTGTGAAGACCCTATGGCAACATACGCAAAGGTATTGGTTTTCCATATTTTGTTTAAATGGTAAAACTCCGAAACGGGCACTGAAATTCACGGGCTTTTGGTGACTCTCCGATAAATGTGTCATCAAAGTGTCCACATCGGGTATATCTTGGGAACAAACTTTACATTTTAAATCTGTAACATCGACGTTAATCAGATTATCATTCATTCTACAGAATATATTAAATTTACGATGCGTACGTAACTCAAGGTGCTCCGATTTCATATGTTCACGTAAAGCTGTTAAAGAATTATATTCTTCGTTACAGAAAAAACATAAAATTTGACTAAAACGTGTCTTAAAAGGGTAAGCAGTTGAAAATTTTAATATTAATCCGACATTATGCCGCTGTGGAGTTGTGGACCGTACAAGCAATATTTTCTTTGTTTTATCACCAATACACCCCCGCAAATCCATTATGGCTCCTAAAAACAAAAAGAAAATTGTCAATGTAACGTCCACAACGCGGCGCTAACTTAATAAGCTTCTCAATAAAACAACAATTAGGTATATCATGCCATTCTTATTTACCAACACAAAGTGATTGCTTCAAAGTTTTACATAGCAAGAAAAAACACTATTTTCTAACTTATCTAAACAATAGCTTAGGTACTCGAATCTATCTGACAGATATTCACTACCTATATATTTTTAATATACTTATAAATATCTTTCCTCGTTTTTTAGTACAAATAATATACCTTTTGTCGCGAAATAAAATCTTTCAAGGTAAGTAATTATAAGAAAAAGAGCGTGATACATAAAAATGTTTAATTAAATTCTTACATAATAGTTTAAGGTAAAGGTCACTTATAGGCATGAACTATTTGCAGATTAAACGAGACGAATCCGATTGACGATATAACTTATGCTGGTGGGTGCTGATGACAAGCATAGCCAGTGACAAAAATCCCTTATCTTGCTCTTTTTAGTTCCCATTTATCTTATGTTTAATTTTATAATGCATAGTTAAGGCTCTATTAGTAATAAAACCATCAGCGCATACATGACAAACATAATTCTGAAAATGCTCTGCTGTATGCTTCTTCAGAGTCATGAAGTCACCAAACTCATTCACCATACATACAGTACATTTCCACAGAGTCCCATCGTTTATATTAAAAGGGAGCAGACCACACTTAGAATCCATATCCAGGGGCTTGTCATGAACCGTTTTCAAATGGGACATCAATACCTCCAAATTCGATATCTGGTCAGTACAAATCTTACAATGCAAATCAGTTATGTCCACACTGAGAAAATCATAAAACAGCTTCTTATAAAACACTTTCTGCACTTGGTAATTTGGATGTTCAAAGGCGAAATGTACTCTTAAGGCCTGGGGCTCTCGCGTGTTAAAACTGCACAACAAACATATGAAGTTATTCTTCCAAACCCTAAAGGGTACGGCTGTTGAATTTTGAAGGAGTACTTGAGCGTTTATACGACATTTCATCTCTTTGCTGGTACCGGGATTTATCTGCTTAACTTCAAGGCAATTGCCTTTTTTATTGTGACTTTCAAGGGTTTGATTTGAAACGAACACAGCGCCACAAACAGTGCATTTAAAAGTGCTAAAGTGAGTCTCTATATGCTTTTTGGCCTTTATCAGGTCAGTAAAAACAATATGGCAACATGGACAGACGTAATGGTCTTCAGCATCAATAACTACGGGTAAAACTCCATACCTAGCATCGAATTTAACAGGTTTCTTATGATCTTTGGATAAATGTTTCATAAAGGCGTCAATGTCCGATATTTTTAGCGAACAAATTGTACATGTAAGATCTGTAATGTCGGCGTATATCAAATTATCTTTAAGGCCTTGGAATAAATTTTTCAAATCGTAATTTTTATGTTCTAAATTAATATGGTTTTTATATTCCCTTAACGTATTATACTCGTCGTAACAGAAAGGACATAAGATTTGTTTGAATCGGGTCTTAAAGGGGCAACAATTCGAAAATTTGAGGAAGAGTTCCGCATTTTCATGTTGTGGCAGCTCGCGAATTTCATGTTTTCTGTTTGCATTTTGATAATTTTCTATTATCTTGCACAATTCCAGTATGGAACCTAAAAACAAAAAAAAAGAAGATTGTCAGTGCAATATACCACAACAAGAAAGTCTAGAAAGACGTGATAAAGAGGACAGAAGACTTTAAGGTTAGAATTGTGACGAATCACATAAGATCATTAGTGATGTTAGCGCTTACATCCTCGACTAGGGAATAGAACCGGGAAATCCCGGTACGGAAAATCCCGGTATTTCCCGGTTCTTTTGCTGATCTAGAGAACCGGGAAATCCCGGGATTAAAAACCTAAGAACCGGGAATTTCGGGAGAAATATATATTGTGTGAACACAATTAGAAAGCTAAAATAATGTTATTTTTTACAGTGGCAGTTTTTTAAAAGAGCTCTTTTAAAAAACTGCCACTGTGCACCGATACTATAAGAAATATAGTTGTCAAAGAAGCTAATAAAATAAAGTGTCATTTAAGGGAAGAATTACGTAAAATGTTACATGAAGGCCACAAATTTTCCATCTCGTTTTACGAATGGACTTCAATTCGTAACAGGCGCTATTTGAGCCTCAATGGTATCAATAATTTTAAAAGTCTGGGACATGATGATAAATGCTAGTGCAGTCGTTCAAATCGAGTAGGCCGTGGTAATTGATACGGGGAACGCTCGAGTACTTGTACCAAATACTTAAATGTTCCATATTTTTATTCAAAAATAGCCATTTCTCTCGATTTACCATACTATGTTTGTTTCCAGGATTTGATCTTTATCAGCAACACTATCGATCGGTATAATAATATAGGATGTTCATTTTTTTGCAAAAAGACAAGGTTCGATTCCTGGCCGGGGTAATGCATTTTTCAAAAATCTGAATATGCCAATTTAGTTTTAGTCAAAATCGGGGACGCGACTCCTTTCAGCATTTTTCGCTATCTCTTATAGTTTAGGATATCCCCCTGAAGGCCCATTTAAATGGTTCATTCTGTATAGCATCTTAAGCAACTTTACAGAAAATCCTGAAAGAACCGAAAATCCCGGGAAATCCCGGTTCTTGATTAGCCTGGTACCGAAAATCCCGGTTCTTAAAAAAGTTCCCGGTTCTCGATACCCTATCCTCGACTGAATGGGTAACAATACCTTTTATTAACTTAAGATTAGCAGGTGTATTGAAAATGAAACAGTAATTAAAACTGTAAACTTATTTATTGAAAAAAGAAAAACTTTATTAGGAACTAGCTCTAAAGTGTACTTGAAGACATTGCTCAAGTGAACTATCGGTGCTTAATTTCAGTGGAGCAGTTGCTTTCACCACTATTAGACTGAAAAACATTGTATTTAAATGGTATTAATTTCAGGGTGATGTGTTTTTATATGCCCTACATAACAAACTTTCTGATTAAACTGCTTATTACAAACGAAGCAGGCAAAACGTTTGACTTCGCTATGGATCCACATGTGTTGGGCTAATGACTTCTTTCTGGTGAAGTTTTTGAGACACACTTCGCATTGGTACTGCTTTTCTCCGGAATGCTTAACCATATGCTCGTCCAGAAGACTTTTGTTGCCAAATATTTTATTGCAGCACGAGCACCTGTATCCCTGATTGGTGTGTTCAGTGGTATAATGTGAGTAAAGCATCTTTCTAGACTTGCAAACTTTATTACAATCAGGACATTGATAAGTGGCCTCAGATACATTATGCTCATCAACTAAATGTTTTTGCTTCAGCTCCCACGACAGAAACCTTTTCTCACAATAAATACATCCGAAAGGCCTACATTTCAAAGAAGAATGGAGATGAATCTTCTTCTCTTCTATAGTTTTAAACTCAGTTTTACATCTTCGACAAATAACCTTGTCGGAATGACTGAATTTGATGTGATATTTCAAGTTATCCATATTGAGGTATCTCCTACCACAGATGTCGCATGTGTAAGTTGTATAATGGGAGGACATATGGCGGGACAGCTTGGTCATTGTTGGGTATTTCATGTCGCAAAGTTGGCACATAAGTTTCCCGAGCTCGAGCCTGTAAGGGTGAACTCCAATCTCGAAATTCAAATCTAACTTCGCTATATCAGCGTTACTATGTTCATCTTTGAGATGTTGAGCGGCATCTTGAATAGACGATAAGGGCTGAGCGCACAGTCGACATTGGAGGTCGAAAATGTCGACTTTGAGGTATTCCCTGTTCTTGCCGACATGGGCAAAAGCAGTTTGGAGGTTTATAACTTTATAATGGATCTCGTCGCGATGGCGCCGCAATTGCTCTGGATCGTCGAATTCGTCACAGCAATAGACGCAAAGAAACGTCCTGCCACGGAATCTGAACGGATATATCGTGGTATATTGTAATAGAACTTCTGCGTTTCGTTTCGCCACATCGCGTACGTGGATTTCTAGAAAAGAAAAAACTGTTTGTGACTAAAATATCCTCAGTGTCATTTCTCAATTTCATACCGGTAGCTTGAGCCCAATTAGCGCAGTTGTGGGTCGTAGGTTAAACTCCCACCGGGGTTGGGTATTGTATTTTGGTAAATAATATTGTTTATTCCTTCTGTAATTTAACAACATAATGACGTCAGATGATATCTAAATTCGCTCTTGATTTGGCTGTATCACACATCCATTCTGAGAATTAAATTAATTAAAAACTAAATTTAAAAAAGGCGTAGTATGGGCTAACTCGAATTTGAATAGAATGAAATCCATCAACTTACGACATGATGCGTGTTATACCTACGTGAGAGGATAATCGGTGTCTTGGCGGCGTAGTATGGGCCAACTCGAATTTGAATAGAATGAAATCCATCAACTTACGACATGATGCGTGTTATACCTACGTGAGAGGATAATCGGTGTCTTGGCGGCGTAGTATGGGCCAACTCGAATTTGAATAGAATGAAATCCATCAACTTACGACATGATGCGTGTTATACCTACGTGAGAGGATAATCGGTGTCTTGGCCTTAACTAAACAAATGATTTCGAAACGAAACTTCTGTTAATTCAAAGTACCTACCTGAGCTGTTTAGATTAGATAGGTACCACAATCATGGTGTACGGCGTTTATCGGTAGTACATACTTAAAAAAAAGAATTATGAACTTTATGTGGTGCTAACGTCCGAATACAGAAACGCTATTTAAAATCTGAGTTCTACTTAAACAAATAAGCAGCTCTTATCAAAAAAATTCATACAAATTTTAAAGTGGCGTTTCTGTATTCCGCTATATGTGATGCTAATCACTGAGTAGCCAGAGCATAATATTGATATGCCAGTCAAAAATTACCTCACTTTTCAAAATAACACTTCATTAAATTTGTATCTCAATTCGTTGGCGTCATACGCGTGCGTAAGCGTAAATAAAAGCTAAAAATATAAACACAGATTTTTTTACATTCATTTATTTTAAAATCAAATTATAACTATATAACCCTTAGCCGAATCTAATGACAAAATAATTTAACATAAAAATAAGTAATGTCATTCAAATATTTTAATTTGCGAAATATTGCTAAGTTGACAGCAGAACTATGCAGTAGTTTAGGGTTAAATCATACTAGAGCTTAGTCGAAGCGTAAATATAAAAGTTAAAAGGACCTACCTACTCTCTCGCCATAGAAACGTAGTCGACTGTTTCCTCCCTAAATAAAGACGTAAGAGTAAATATATTTATGCCATAAATCTTATATCTGCCATGACTATGCCTCTACATTTTGGTTTTGTTTCAATTTCTAATTAGAATAGAAATAAAATTCAGAAAAACTTTATAATGAAAAAAAAATAAAACGTAGGCGCATGGTCATGGCTGATATAGGACTAATGGCGTAAACGTAAAATATTTTTTCTAATATCTTTATCCAGGGAGGAAACAGTCGACCACGTTCTTAAAGTTTGTATGGAGAAAAGAGTATGTAGACTGTCCCCTTAAGATGGAAAATACAACCGTATCTCAATAACATAATGTACATAATATTGGTTTAATATTTTTTTGATACAAAAGCACCCATTCGTGGAACAGCGCTTTATCGTCGCAGTCGGTAAACAGAGGTACTTATCATACAGCCCTTGTAAGGGTGAATTTGCTGTCAGTTTTAGACTGTCATTTCGACCCTGCGCTAGTACGATTTGACCTCTATAGGCAAACACACTGTTTAGCCGTTTAACATCGAAATATTGTACCTTAGAATTTACTAATAATAATAAAATATCTATTTTAATTATTATTTAAGCCAATCATGCTATTTAAACCCAATTTTGGACGAAACAAAAGACTTTAGACTGCATTATCGTCGTATATCATTTGGTCAGATAGCGGATGCACGCTTTCCTTTTCACGATAATTACAAATATGTATACTAAGGTCATAAACATAAAAATCTTTTAACTACTGTACAAAATAACACATATGCACGTTTGCACGTAATATATAATAAAATGTATATAGCAATAGACTATGTACTACTAACATATAGGATGAAAACATATAGATAATTATTTACTCAGCAGTATAAAAATAACATGAGGTTTTTTAGAAGGAAGTCCCTAGTTGTAGTAGGCGTCAAAAGCTCAGTTGAAAACGACACGTCAATGAGTCAATAACCGGGAAGAACAATAAAAAACTATTGGAAGCTTTTAAGAGGAAGTAGAGGAATCTCCCAGAAATTATTCAGGCATTTTCGTCATAAGCTTCAGGATGATGCGATTTCATATGAGTTTTCCAACAGACTTTCTGGTTAAATGGTTTCTCGCAAATCTTACAAACCCATTTCTTGACGGAACTATGAATCCACATGTGCTGATTCAAAGTCGACTGCCTGTTAAAAGCCTTAGAGCAAACCTCACACACAAAGGACTTTTCTCCAGTATGGATAATAAGATGCCTATTAAATTTATGTCTAGTATCAAATCTTATGCCACAGTGAGGGCAAGGGAAGAAATCGTCCGTATGTATCGTGATGAAGTGATTCCTGAGTCTGGTAGCGTTGGCAAAAACAAGTATGCATTCCGGACAAGGGTATTGCTTTCTGGAAATCGAATGCATTTCCTCCATGTGAGTCTGCTTCAATTTCCACGTAGCTAACCTTTCGCCGCAAGAGTTACATATATGCTGCTTACAAGTTTCAGACTCTTTGAAGTGTTCCTCCATAGATTTGACAACTTTTCTGCATTTCTTGCATCGTTTTTGGTTATCGATTAATTTTGAGCAACTGAACCTAACGTGATGTACCAGAGACGTGTTCGTGCAGAACTCTTTACCGCAATTCTCGCACATAAACTGCAAGTAATGCTTCTGAACGTGTCGGCTCAAAGCTCTCAAGTTGGGTGCTCTATGGTCGCAGACGCCGCACGACAATTTCGTACAATCCATATGAAAAGGGTAAACTCCTAAATCGACATTGAAGTCGAATTCTTTGTAATGCTCGCCGCTGAGATGGACAGCTGCATCATCGAGCCTTTCAAATTCTTCGTTGCAAATGCGACACTTGAGCTCTGTGACATCGACTTTTAGGTACGTTTCCCCAACGTGATGGAAGGCTAGTTTCGTGCTAAATTGGCGATGTTCCTCCTGCATGTGCAGCCTGAACTTGCTCGCTTCAGGGAACGTCTCGCAGCAGTAAACGCACATTACACTGCTCTCTGGGTTTCTAAAAGGGTACGCGGTGGTATGCTCGACTAGCATATACGCGTTCCTTCTGGCGACGACCATCGGTATATGTTCTAGAACAAAAAGAAATGCCCTTGAGGATCTGTTACTTGTAATTTGTCTGTTTCTTTGGAGCAGTTCTGTCTTTTAGATGCAGCCGACTAATAAGTGTTGGGCAAGCCGATTCTATTTTGTATCTGTACAAAGTCCTGTTTAACTTGGATTTAAAAATGTACTAAAGTTGTCTCCGTCAGAGTAATCTCTACATTGCAAAAAAATTTAATAGCGGCAAATCTACAAGAAACATATTTTAAAAATCTACTAGTTCAGGATGTCGGGACCTCATGTGCGCTTTCCAGCAAACTTTCTGATTGAACGCTTTATCGCAAAGCTCACAAGTGTGCTTTTTAACTTCGCTGTGAATCCACATGTGCTGTGACAAGCTCGACTTTCTCCCGAAAGCTTTAGAGCAGTAGCTGCAAACATAATTCTTTTCTCCCGTGTGGATCACAAGATGTTTAACGTATTTAGATTCCAAGCCGAAACACTTATCGCAATACTGGCACTTGAAGAATTTATTGGTATGAGCGACTGTAAAATGATCGCGAGCTCTAACTTTTGTAGTGAAAACTTCATCGCATTCAGGGCAAGGAAAAGTTTTGGCGGGCATCGCGTGTTCAGATTGCATATGAGCCTCTTTCAACGTCGCAGTAGGGTATCTTTCGCTGCATAAATGGCAGACATATTGGCAACATCTATTCGAGGTCAAGAAATGGTCCATTCGTTCCACAGTATTATTGAAGGTCTTCCTACACCGTCGGCAAAATGGTTTATCAGAATCTCTATTGCACTTTGTTCTAAGGTGCGCATTGAGGGAACCTAAAGTCGAATAACTCTTGCCGCAAGTCGCACACATGTGTTTAGCGAAATGAGTGTTCAGATGCGTACTCAGCAACTGAATCTGTCTGAATTTCGCGTCACAGAACGTACATTGAAGCTTGTCCTTGTAAATTTTAAAAGGTATCATTGCAAAGTCAGCGTTCAGGTCCATTTTTTTGCCATGTACGTGTACGAGATGGTTAGCAACGTCAATAACAGAATCAAGGGGCTCGTCGCACATTCGGCAAGCCATTTCTGTGCAGTCGACTTTGATAAGTCCGTCTTGGACGCTTTTAATATGAGAGAAGGCCAAAGAGACTTTATAGTCTGGGTGCTCCGTGACTTGGTGCTTCCTGAACTCAGCTGGGTCTGTGAAGCTCTCAGAGCAATAGACGCACATCATTGTAGAGTCCGGGAGCCTGAAGGGGTATGCTGTCGCATATTCCATAACCATTAAAGCGTTTCGCCGCACGACGCCCTTTTGTAGCTTTTGAACTAGAACAAAGAAATGCCTAATGTTATAACGCAGATTTCTATAAACTTCATTTATAATACGTTTTCTGTGTGCACAAGAATATAATTCAAAATAATCATCAGTTTGTCATTATGATAGTTTAAATAAACTTATAGTCCACTTAAGTCCAGTATTAGGCTGTTTATCTTATTTCTGTCACCAGTTGCTCCTCGGTAGTACAGCTCCGATCTTCATTGCTGAGATCCGTAACTTCCTATCGGCTGCTGAAAGCCTTGATGGCCTACGTATTGAGTAAACATAGTCCCAAAAGAAGGATGCGCTGGTGCTGGCGGTGACGCCAGTAATCTGTTTTGATCCCGTCTCTTTTTATGAATATTCTTTACATGCCTATTCAAAGAGGGTTTACGGGGGAAAGATTTACCACATTCATCGCAAAAATATTCTTTTTTCGAGATCCTTCTGTGGATCTTTTTAGCATGTTGGGCCAAAGCAACGTCGTTACTGAATATTTTACCACACTCATCACAAACTAACATATCTGTGAACAAATGTTTGGCAACATGGCTAGATAACGACTTCAGACTATGCCTGCGTAAACTACATATAGTACAGAACCAACTAGAGCCGTGGAGTACGAAAGGAACTAAGCTGAAACTGGTTCTCATTTCTAACTTAATGTCGTGGTTAAATATCAAATGGGTGGCTATGTCCTCTAAGGTAGTATAAGTTTCGCAACAGAGACGACATTTCATATTTGTGCAATCTACTTTCAGTAGTCCGTTGGGAAGTCCCGTAAGTATATCGGTAAGTGCATGATCTGTAGCAAAATGCTCTCTAAACTTTTCTGGTAAGTCAAATGACTGGTGGCAATAGAAGCAGGATATCTCGGCGACTCCTTTCATTTCGAACGGAATAGCCGTAGTAGATTTGAGTATCGTATCTCTGTTGATTTTGTTTATGGGAAAAGCCTCAGTTATTGGAGGCTGCTCGATCTCGACCGTAATTAGTTCTAGAACAAAAAAAAAATAGGTCGTTTAGTTTGATGACTTGGATATGGAGTCAGAAATTTGATTTTTGAATGGAATTCAACGTTAAGTAAAATATTATTAATAAAAATATATACGCCTATCGTAGTCCACAAACGCTTTGTTGGCGGAAGTTAGGAAACGAACTGTTGTAACTACAACGCAACACCTGATGTTTGCTCGAGAATTTTGCAACGATAAATTTGTCTATTGTGCATAAACGCATGAATGACATTAAAGGCATAAAAAGCAAGTGCAAACCTCTTAGTTCATAATTTCGTTATCACAAGACCGAAAACCTACTAAAATTCTACAGAATAACAGTATGAAATCGATCTTACAATAAAGTTCAAACCGTTGTTAGTATACATCGAAGTAACTAATCTGCTTTTCAATTGTCAATTAAAGTTTGATTGAATTTATAATCTCCCCCAGTCTCCATATACAAAGCAGGATGGTTTGTCTTCATGTGGCTCTTCCACGACACTCGTTGATTAAATTTCTTGTCACACATTTTGCATTCAAATCTCTTATACTCGCTATGTATCCACATGTGTTGGATCAAGTTCTTCTTCCGCGCAAACGATTTGTTGCAGGACGTACAGTGGAAATTTCGTTCTTTAGTGTGCGTAACTCTGTGCTCTTCTATAGCTTTCTTAGAGGCGAATTTCAGACCACAAACAGTGCAGACATAATTATCATCTGTGTGCTGCAATCTGAAATGTGTCTTCAAGATTTTTCTGGTGCCAAATTCAATTCCGCACTGAGGACATATAGTATTCTGAGCTTCACCGTGTACTTTTTCCAAATGCACTTGCTTTAGTTCCCAAGTCGAGAACCTTTCGCCGCAACGTCGACAAATATACGTCCAACATTTACTGGAGGTCACCAAGTGCTTGGATCTTTCGGAAGGTGTATCGAAGAACGTTTTGCATTTTCTACAGTAAGGTTTAGTTATTTCGTGTACGGATTTAGCGTGGACTGTCAAAGCGCTTTTGGTAGCGAAGGCTTTTCCACAAGTTTCACATGTGAAACGTAAGAAATGGCTTTGGGTGTGGCGGTTTAGTTGTCTGAGGTTATAAGACTTGTTACCGCAGATAGCGCATTCGAGCCTATCCGGTTTGAAAGGCTGAATGCCTATCGGTAACTCTAAATCTATTCCCTTCTTATGTACCCCGTGAAGGTGGAGGGAGATTTCCTCGAGAGTTTCGCATTGTGTCGAGCATATACGGCATTTGATGTCGGTGCAATCAGCCTTGAGGTATGACTCGTGGCAGTGAGCGAAGATGAGTCGTGGCACAGCCATGCCCTCGTGCTCTACCTCCATGTGCTGGCGGAACATCGCCGAGTTGTCACACCTCTCGAAACAGTAAACGCACACCAGGCAACTGTCGGGTAGCTTGAACGGGTACACGGTTGAGTATTTCACTATAATCAGGGCGTTTTGTTTCCAATGATTCCACGCATTGGCCGTTTTCATTTCTAGAACAAAAAGAAATGCCCGGTCACTATGTGTTGTTCACGTCCTTTTTCTTTTGTTTCATGGCGTTAAATTAATGTTTTGTTAATATTAAATTATGAGATGTGTGTGACGTACAATGGTAAGAACATCAAAACAGTAATGTAAATAAAAACGTACCTTATTTTAGTTTGATTGCAGACTTAAACGGATGGCGGGAATGTTGACTTACTCTTTTAAAATTCTTAAAAAATCTCAGAATAAGAAGTGAAGCCATAAATAGGTAGGTATCTAATTTGCGCAATAATCACTTAAAATAATAAAACAAAGGTTTTAGAATCGCATTCTAATATCTTATTTACGAACAGCTATCGAAACCGAACCGCGGGCGGTTCCCTGCGTTTCCAATGGTTAAACACTCGACGTTTCCAGTACCTCTTGGTCACGGGAAGAGGTAAGTGATATTAGTATTACATATTAAAACAATTTACTAAATCTACCGTCTAATTTTGAATATTAATCGAATCATCATAACGCTCTACGCACGCAGATTTTAACTGCAAAACTTTACCTTGCTACTTGAACTTTACTATCAATCACTTGTAGCATTTTAATTTACAATTAAACCGGCTAGTTACGTGGGGAACAAATGTCTCGCTATGGCGCCTCCACCCGGCCGCGGCAGATTGGGAAGACCCAAGAAGTGCTGGCTTGACGTCGTATGATCGGATATGCGTGCAAATAGCCTCACTACGTGGGATGCCGAATATCGTGCGAAGTGGAGACGTAATAGTAGGAAAGCGGACCCCGGGCTCTCGAGAGGGATGCAACCGGGAACATCGCTCGGGTGATGATGATGATGAACAATTACGTGTGGCTTCGGAACGCGCTCTTACATGATTAATGTATTTTAAAAAGTCTATTGTCGTGAGTTTCCGAAAAGGACCAATATCCACTATCCAAAAAGTCAAAGTAATCAACAAATATCGCAGCCATTCGCGTCTTTAAACCGAATAACAGAAACGCCTCCTAAAATTTGAGTGCTACATAAATAATTGAGCAGCTTCTAAATTCAAAATTGGTATGCGAATTTTTGAGTTGAGTAGCTGATTAATTGTTTAAGTAGCCCTCAAATTTTGAGTAGCGTTTCAAGTATTTCGCCGTTTGTTACGTACTTGATATTTTAATTTGCCTTTAAAGAAAGAGACCATTATCTTATCTCTTTTTTTATTTTAAGTATTTGTTTAGAACATTTAGAAGACTTATTTTGTTTAGGAGACTTATTTTTAAATTAAAATTAACCCATATTTAATTAAGTACGTATTTTATTGCAATAAACAGTAGATTAAACCAAATCTATAAATAACACATGTACTTACATAAAAATTGAAATGGTTTTTAATAAGTTTGTATACATTTTATACAAATAAATTTTCATCAAAAAAAACTAATTTAACGTGTCAATTTCTACATACAAAAATCTCGTGCCATCCCCTCCATCGTCGCCCCGACGAGATATTTGTATGTAGAAATTGACACGTCCCGTCCAGGAAACGTTACGTATGCAGAGACCTTAAAACCGAAAAAATAAGTTTAATTTCAATGCAACATACTATACTTTCCAATTTAAATTGATAAAATAATTTTATAGATAAGTCGATAGCAGTGTATAAGTCGATATGAGGTTATTTTTTCCTTTTTATTACAGTCTGGTAATTTATCAGAGTTTTAAAATTATTTATTTTTTTCATTTTGTATTAGAAAGCTTATTTAATATTTTATAATCCTAAAACCTAATCTATGCTATCCTTCCTAATATTTATTAATGTGATGTTACTCCTTCAAGCAAAATCGCGACTACTGAAACGATTTTCATGAAATTCAGTGAATGTACGCAGAAACTTGCGGATTCCAATGCCGCCTCCTAAATAATATCTATCTATATACACGGTGTTCCGATAAGGGGGTATTATGCCGAAAGGGGGTTGTTCTAGAGGTCTAGGCCAACAACTTTTGGAAATTCGAGGTAGTTTTCGAAATTTTTGAGTTCGGAATTCGGAAAGTGTGGCATTGAAGAATGTGGAAAGAAATTCTTTGTGGTGTGTAGATCCACTGAGAAAGTGTTTTTTGGAAAATCCAAAAAACACTTTCTTAGTGGATCTACACACGCGGGATCGGGACTTACGCGGGTGAAACCGCGGGACTGCTAGTGTACCTATCATAAATCATTTATTTGTATACGGTTTATTCGAGATAGCTGGAGACCTGAGGGGGTTTCCAGAGAGCTTCGGTACTGAAGATCGAAAACATATTTCCGTCTTGCTCAACGCTATTCAATATGACAGAGACAGGCACAGTCATTTCCATTATAAGTGCTGGATCGGGGGCTGTGAACAGCCCCAATGAATACAATACAAGGTAGAATCCGGTTATAGCGACGGTCAGGGGACCGGTGATATTACGTCGTACTAACCGAGCGCCGTACTAAACGAACAGACATTTTTGTTTTTTATTAATGACATATTTGAGACGACACACCCTCACGCATTTAGATCGTTACCCGCAAATTAAATGTAAAATTAACAGTCACATTCCAATCAGCGAAGTGCAGGTAAGGGGGTGCGCAGGGCGGAGACAGCTTCTTATCTACGCTTTATTTGCAAACACGTCAACGATCTTGTGGTTGTTACCGGACGATTGTTTAACCCTAGATCACTAACCATTCGTAAATATTACGACGCACATTTTGTGTTTCGGTAAGATCCCGACCCCCGCGGCCCCGCGCGCTTACAGTACCTTCCTAGTTCGTCCTAAACTATGCACGCTAGATAGTTTGCGAAATATCAGGTGATTCGTAAAAAATACGAAAGGTTAGTAATTACGTTCTACTTATTTTCGAAGTTCAAAAATATCGATAATTATTATGAGAACCTACTATTTTTTTGTTATTATAATACGTAATAATCAGGTACCTACTGTAGATTATTATATGATTAATAAAATTCTGTGTTTTTTATAACATTTGATGTTTTATAGTTTTCTATACATTATATCTCCGTATGACGACCACCGGTCTGCAAAAAAGCAATTTGCAGGAAGCATATTGTTGCCATGTGCAATTTTTGTTCTATTAAGCTATTTCCAAAAACAATATTGTTATTTTGATAACATGAAAAACAAGACTGCTAATTAAGATCATTTAATGTCATAAATAAGGTTGATTATTTAGATATTGAAGTTTTAATCCGTCGTAAAATTTACGAATGGTTAGTGATAACGTTACTTGAAATTAAGGTTAGTGAGCTAGGGTTAAAATTCCGTCGTTAAAAGCGGTCGGTCGTTGTAAGCGGAGTCGTAATAAACGGATGTACTTTCATGGTGGCTCATATTGAAACCAAACATATGCCTATACTTACGTCGCTAAAAACGGCTGATTGTTACATGCGAAGTCGTACTAAACGGACTACACTGTAAATCGCGATATTCCCAAAGGATCTGTACAGTGTACTAAACGCGGGTTAAGCTAGGTTTAATCTTATAACGTTAGCTATTTATATTTACTACTTAAAATTCAAAATTATGTACTTAATTTACACGACTGGACTATATAGAGTGAACTATTTAAACGGGCCTTCAGAGGGATATCCTAAACTATGTATATTTAAGCAATATTGACTGTAGACAAACCTTATTTAGAAAAATAAATTTCGAGTTAAAATTAGTTATTGCAGTTAAACAATAATTATTATTTAAGACCACATTAGAAACAAAATCACTTCACAAAGCGACTGTTTATATTTGTAGATACATCTTAAATCCCTATTTAATTTAAATGGTTGAAATATTATTTCGAGAACATACGTACATTTTATCTACGCTAATATTATTTGGAGGAAAGATTTTTATTTTTGTGTGTATTTGTGTATGTGCGTATGCGTGCGTGTGTCTGTATGTTTGTAATGAATAAACTCAAAAACTACTAGACCGATTTCAAAAATTCTTTCACCAATAGAAAGCTACATTCACCCTGAGTAACATAATTTTGATCCCGATATTCCCACAAGATCGGGACTTACGCGGGTGAAACCACAGGACGCAGCTTGCATCTATTACTAGCTACGTCCCGCATTTTCACCCGCATAAGTCTCGATCCCGTGGGAATATCGGGATCAGAAGCAGCCTATGTCACTAAGGGTGAATGGTGAAAGAATTTTTGAAATCGGTTCAGTAATTTTCGAGTTTATTCATAACAGACATACAGGCGCACACACATACACACAAAAATCCAAATCTTTCCTCTTTATTATAATATTAGTATAGATAAACAATAATCAGAAGACATCTGCTTGTGTTGCAGAAGATTACACGCAATGGCTTGATACCATTTGCCGTGTAACAAGTTTCTGAACGACCCACAGATATACATATTTCCTACTTTTTCCGGAAGCTTCGGTATTTATAAAATACAAAAGAAACGAATATGTATTAGATTCTATAAGTTGTCTAGTCCTCATATTACTAGCCTAGTAGCTTAGTTTGGGGTTAGATAGCGGTGTGCCGTACAATATTTTTAATAGTCCACTATTCACAAGAGTTCTTTCACTAACGTTTTTAGGGTGTTTAGTCACAAAAGGAGTCCAAAAGCTGACGCAGCGCTGTTGTCAGCAGTTCTCGAGCAGTATTCCTTAGAGTATTAAGGGCGATTGTAATTGGTAAAATGCTCGCTATATGTCCTTTCGAATTCGGAAACAGCACGATAGTACGGCCAATATAGATTGGTCATATTTTCATTTGTAGTATTCGTGTTCGTGCTAGTCACCGTGCTGTTGCACGTGTTTTCCGAACTGGGCCCAGGAACTGGCTCGTCAGTACTCCTTTTGTGAAACTGATCCTATCCAATGTTATGTTTGGCCAGATGCCGCTTTAGCTTCGACACGGAGACAAATTTCATTCCGCAATGCTTGCAAATCGCGCAGTTATCCGAATGGGTCAGTTTGAAATGGTTGTAGTAACTCTTATCGGTTGGGAATTCAATGTTGCAATCTCCGCAACGGAAAGTCCTTCTCTGCTGCCCATGGACGGATTCCAAATGCTTCTGCCTTATTTTGAAATCGGCAAATCTTTCCGGGCAATGCATGCAAGTATACGGCATGCAGGATTTCTCTTGACGTCTATGTTTCTCCTTTGCTTCGATCGTCGGGAACTTCTTTCCGCATTTCATACACCTCACTTCATACTGCTGGTGCTTGGTTCTCATGTGGCGTAACAGACCTGTTGAGGCAACATAACTGCAGCCACAGACATGGCAAACGTGGACCAGGAAATGTGTGATTGTATGCCGGTTGAGATGGAGCAAAGACGGTACTGCTTTATTACAAACGGTGCATACGAACTCGTCCCTCTTCAATCTGTAAGGCATGACGCCTAGCTTGTGGTTAACGTCTATGTTTTTACCATGGATGGTAGTCAGATGTGTCGCCGCAGCTTCTAGGTCAAACAACGCTTGATTGCATAGTCGGCATTGGAGGTCTGTTATGTCTGCCTTAATGAACTCCATCTTGGGCAGATTGAAGAAGGCAATCTTTGAGTAAATGTTGTCATGTTCTGTACGCATGTGTGCTCGATACGCGAATGGATCCTCGAAGAATTCGTGGCAATACACGCACACAATCGACTTATCGTTCACTCGGAAGGGGAAGGCCGTCGTGTGACGCAGTAGCACCTCTGCGTTAGTTCGCGTCGGGTCCTTATTGGCTAAAAAAGAAAACATTCTCCATTGTAGTTTCACTTCTTCGATCCCAGCGAAGCATCGAGCTTATATCGAATCAACTTATTACTAAAATATTGGACTAGTTCCTGACAGACTGTCAATCCATTTTATAATAGTAGAGGACTTTTGCTCTGCAGTGGACTTCACAGGCTCATAATAAACAAAAACACTCATTATATAGCCGTGGCTGTCTTTACTTATTATCTGTATCTTGTACTCATTCACAACTTAACCAAAATACTTTCTTATTTCTGTTCATAACCACGGTCGACGCGCTCCCTTGATTACTTTTGAATACATTCAAGATTTTCCTACCCATTTAACAATTCATATTAGTCAGGGATACGTTCATACATAAAACTCAAAAAGTGACTCAGTCACTGAATTAATGTTAAGTAGTCATGGCAAACTCAAGTAGTCAAACCCCTTTAGTCCATGAACGCCCCATAAAGACTCGACTCAATAAGTATCTACCTGTCTGCAGATTATGAAGATGTTCTGAAGTTCTGTGCTCTCAGAAATGACCTTTCTGGTGACACCCGACAAAGTTATGGACGATTTTCAACAAAATCGTCACTGGCCTATGGGTCAGGAAGAAGGCTATAGATAGGTTAAAAATCTGCGAATGAGTATTCCCGTTCCAAACTTCATCGGAAAGTTCGAAAAAAAATCGGGATCAAGGCTGACATATTTTGCAAGAAAACGATGGTGTAACCGAGGGAATAGGGGGTTATAAGAATTATGAGGGAGTAAACACTATTGACCATTTTCCATCATTCACAGATCGATAATCACTTATTGAGTATTTTGGCCTTTGTATCCCTGATTTGATTTGGTGTTAGTGACGATTTAGGATTTAAAACTACACTATTTAGAATAGTTCTAAAGTCTTATAATAAAAGTTTAGTTATTGAAAAATGTTGTCTACATGGCACACAATGCCAATTCTGAGTCAAATTTATGAAAACCTTTCGAATTTCACGAACTTCCCGTATGATATCCTCTTAATATCGTTTTAAATAGAGTAGAATTTTATCAGCTTAAAAATGTGTTGTTGAAATAATCAACATTTCAGATGTAGGTATTGGGTAACGTAGATTCATAGTTAATCTCATGTTGAGACAAAACTCGAGGTAAAAAACGAAGGGCATCTTAAAACGAAACATACTTATGTAATAAAATCCAGTTGCCAGAACCAATTTAAAATTAATTAAAAAATAAACCAAACGCAACTGAATTTTAAGTTTATCATCATACGCAAACATAATTTGGTGATCCGAGACTTTCATAAATGGAAACCAATAGGTTAGATGGCAACCATTTTGGATTTCAAAAATCAACCAATCATAAGACGCTATTTGATACCACGTGACGACGCAATCAACCAATCAGCGTCAGCGCTAAACGGTGATTGGTCCATTTCGTAATCACGTGATAAATCTGTCATCTTGACGAAAAAACGTGTATAGATTATATTTTTATTTCGTTCACCAAACGATTTGCGGTTCAGGCAAAAAGCCTTTCATATGGATACGTCTCTTGAGATAAATAACATATTTGAGTAACAGAGCATCTTAAAAACTAATAAATCACATTGGAATCAATTGTTGTCCTTAAAAAAATATAGAGAGATGCAATTAAGATTAATAAAATCCGAAATAAACGTCACAAAATAGATGTTACAGACATTTATTTCCAGTACTTGTTTCTGATGTGTTAACGGAACAAAATTCTGTTCTTCTTGACACCTCATATTACAAACTTAGCTGATTAATTCTGAACTAGACTAGATGGCGCTGTGTGGAATGCCGTACGATATTTATTTATAAGACAACATTTGATTTCTATATAAAAACAATTCACTTACCTTTACGAAGCACACGACGTGAAGTGAAGAATCGATAATACTCTTCCCACAAGTACCAAAAAATATTTCTTAAATCAGAAGTGTGATGGGCAATTTCTGTATTGACTGGGCAAGAATCGAACCTGCCTGTGTCTTCCACAGAGCTAACGGTGCCTAATAAAATTGAAAACTTCGAATTTACTACGCCAGGAATTGAACCGGCAACCGAGAGTTGACGAAATATAAAATTGGCTCCAAAACTACTGGACCGATTTTGGTGAAACTCTAGTCAAAGATGCCTTGGAGCATTGTTAATCGCGTATTGGCACTAAAAAATCATATCAAAATTGACACATCTTCATTTATGTAGGCTAAGTTTTTTAAGTAAATAAAAAAAATGCTTGTGGGAAGCTAGCGGGAATCGAACCCCCTAAATACAGCATTAATCAGTAGACCCCGACGACATAATTCATCCAGTTTCGATGATTTCCCAACATAAATATCCTGATTTAACCTAAATAATTATTGTTAAAAATTCTAACGAGATCTCAACCTAAGCTGGTGTAACGACGAACCTATATAGTTTCATTACAACAAGTTTTATTTTGTCCCGATAGATGTCAGCACTATCTTGGTCCAGCAAATAAGTCTCCTTCTAATAACCGATTTACAAAATTAGATTTGGAATATCAGTTTAAAAAAAAAGCAGTTAATAGAGTTAAGACATTTCTGCCAGCAAAAGCCTGCAAAGCCTGGGAGGCTACCGCGCTAGTTCCGTCGGCATCGGCATCGAATTCTTTTGACAGTTGACAGCCGAATTTCGCACCGGGAAAATTCCAAATCGACGCGTCGGTTACTCATGCCGATGCCGACGCCAAATTGAATGAATGAAAATGAGATTTGTGAAAGAAAATCTTCAAATCGACGGCTGACGGTCATGGGTGCGCGGTGTCAAAATTGAAAACCTCGCTGTCAAAGATGTCAAACTACCGCGTCGACATCGAGTTGATAACGGAAATAACGCGGTAGCCTTGCTGGTCTGGGTGTTTTCTATGTATCATATTTACGTATTTCAAAAAAAGGACAATATGTACCTACTTAGTATATTTGTTGTCTAGTACTCATAGTACAAGCCTAGTGCTTAGTTTGGGCTAGACTGCGCTGTGTGCAACGTCGTGCAATATTTATTTTATTTTATATTGCTGATAGAAAGCCCATAACTAAGAAATCGAATTACGTATCATGACTAAAAATAATCCTGCACTTAAGATGGTTCTGACATCTGTCGAACGATTCGGAAGTAGTCTAGTTAATAAGAAAATTATGTAGTCAATTCAGAAGTGGGATTTTCAATGTATCTATGTAAATAAAATAAACAAGGGCATGATGTCCTTTTACGTAACTTGATCTTGTTTTATTTTTTGTTTTAAAAATGTTAAGTTTAGGTTTTTTACAATGTTTTAAATAAATAAATGCAAAATCGGAGGTGTAATTATAATTAGTATTGCCCGTGAAAGGGTTATTGTAACTGACCAAAAAAAGGGAGAGTTATTAAAAAAAATATTTATTACAACCAATATTAAGCAAGGTACTCGCTAGCGAGCTATAACCGTAACCGTTGCATGTACTGTAACCAAAAAATATAGTGTTCGTGATTCGCGAGCCTGCAACGTGCGCTATACGAAAAGCTCACAGCGAGCGGTCGACGTTTTCGATTTTTGTCGTACACCAAAATGGCGCTTACGGACACGTGCTCTAGAATACACGATACACTAGAACCTAGAACCGAGTCTACCATTACGTTTTTATTGCAGGACTTAACTCGTGCAGTTCTTCATTTCTGTGTTTAGGCTATTTTGTCACTCTTCCCTGACTAGTTCTAATTGGACTCAGTCCCTATTGTCCAACATGGTTATTTTAAAATGAGTTTTAAGGCCAGACCTGGTTTAAACCATGATTTACTATATTGTACAAGAGTGAGCTCCTGCAATTTAGAACTGAAAGATGTGCTGAAATTAAGACCGCTCTGTACCACAGATACAGCAACGAGATTACGGTTGCAGCTCACTAGTGGGTACCCGGCTTTATACAAAATACGAATATGCCCAGTGGTAATATGTAATGAATACAATTTTACGAAAGCCTTCCGATCTGACTAAAAGACAACCTACAGATCTCGAAATCCTATTGCTATATCGCTTGCTACCTCTAGTTATTTTATTAACTGTAAACCTGTAAATAATATCTGGAAAAAAAACGAAGACAACAATACAATAACTACAAGAGAGGTTCCACGTTTGATAAAAAGATACATTATTGAGTGGGTTTTTTTTATATTTCTTTTCAGTTGTGGAACATTTCTAGTAATAAAAATGCATATTTATACCAGATAGCTAACATTTTTTAACAAATTATATGCCTATTTAAGTAAAACTACTTAGAAATATCTATGTAGTTTTCTGCTTTTTTGAAAAAATGCTTTCAAAACTTCAGTAGGTGCGGGCTTAAGTATGTAGGTTTTATCGTAAACACACACCATGCTATTATAAAATGAGTTTTAAGTGCCAGACCTGGTTTAAACCATGATTTACTATGCGTAAATCATGGCCCAGGCCTGAGCACCTGAGCAGAGGCTGATTTAGCCTGGTGGTCTGGCTTAATCTTTACCCAGGGAGGAAACAGTCGACTACGTTTGTATGGAGAAAGAGTAGGTAGACTGTCCCCTTAAAGAGGGCTTACGGTTTGTTAAATAATGTTATTGACTTCTAGTATAAAATAGCATAAAAAAACAACCTGTTTAGGAAAAAACACAAGAAAAATGGCAATTTCACAAACACAATTTGCTCTGCCAGTGTTACCACATTCTTCCAAAAAACTAAGTTTAATACAAAAACACATAAAAAAAAGACATTTCATTTGTGTTGGGAACACTGTATTTTGAGACGTATCCATATGAGATCTTATTCTAAACGACATGCACATTTTTAAATCTGGTAACATTTTTACTAGAGTTTCAAGTTTTAAATTATCTGTGGTAGGTACCTAGTGTGTGAAAACCTAAGCAAAGCTTGTCATATGGGTACTTGATAATTGCCTATTCATTATTAGATGAACGTTTGGTAACCGTGTAGCCCTGGCATAAAATAGGGTTACCCCATCTCTCTCCGTGTGTTGTCAAAAGTGACTAAGGGGTCTGGGGAAGACTAGCGAACCTGGAGTTCTTCCCGGGCGGTGGCGGGTAAACTATCTCCCGAGAAGGCTTGGAGTCAGGCCGTAAGAACATTGCCAAATCTATTTGCAGCGGGTATGGTCAATAGTTAAGTGGACCTCGGGCTCCCGAGAGGGATACTACCGGGAACATCGCTCGGATGAGGACCACTATCTCACCAGATGATAAATGACGAAGGGTCTAAAGTTTAGCACGCTCACATGGAAGATACCTCTGATTATTATAAGTGAACACGAAACTGCGGACGACTCTAGTTTTTACCCGATTGCGCGACGCAAAGGAGAGTTATGGGTTTATTAATCAGACTACGCTGACCTAAATTATATTATGGTCTCGCATTGGATTTTGTGCCTATTTGATCTGCGCCATGTTGCGCTGTTGTCGCGCGTTTTCTATTGAAAGTGATGGTGACGCGCGACAACAGCGTAACACGGCGCAGATCAAATCGGCACAAAGATCTAATGACATTTTGTATGGTATAGCAATTCCAGCGTACTTGTATAGTTTCATTTCAGTGTCAGACTATGTAACTCGTGGGTCGATTTTGATAATTCTTACCTCATCTTTGATGAAAGATAGGTATGTATTAAAAAAAACTGTCTCACATTGAAGACTAGATCATAATAGATTCAGTAGTTTTGAATGTATGACTAAAAGAAATAAAGACAGATAAACGATAATATCTCTAAATAATCAAAAAAAACCCTAGGAAATCTGTAGCGTGGTGTCAGACAGACAGACTTGCCTTTTTACTATTGTACATACTATGTTCGCACTAGCGTTTGCCGCGATTTTTCGCGTAAAAAGTAGTCCGAATTATTTCTGGAAAAAATAGAAAGCTGCATAGAAAATCTTTTACCGACTTCTATGACTCAGTGAGCAAATACTCGCCTGCGATGCCGATGGTAGCAGGTTCGAGTACCGGATCTAAAGTGTATCTGTATGTATATCGATAAGTATGTAATTTACAAAAGAAAAGCATATTTTAATATAAGTATTATATCCGTTGTCTGGTCACCGTAACACAAGCTTAGTCGCTTACCACGGGGCTAAATGGCGCTGTGTGTTGTTCAGAGAACTTATTTATTTATACAGGTATCCCTAAGTAATTGTGTGTAACAGTTACAGTGTGATAATACGTGTTCACGTGACAACGGTTCCACATACGACTGAGGCTAATGCGTTAAAAATTAAGACCAAAAGTTGTAACGACACTTTGTAAACATTTTTTTTTTGGAACTTTGTTCCATCCGGGTGTCCCTTGACACCTCTCAAGGTTTTTGTTTATATCTAAGTAATTGTTTTCGTTAGAACCCATATTACAAGCATATTTGCTTAGTTTTGAAGCTAGATGGCGCTGTGTACAATATGTGCAATATTCATAACTGAAATATGCGTAGTTTTTGTTAAGTCTAAAGTCTATGTTTTACTCTAGTAAAAATTCGTTACCAGTAAATAACGTTGATTAGCTGAATTGCAGTCAAAATCGTGTTTTTTTTTAAGAATTGATGAGCAGCTGACAAAAATCGCTTTAAGCGATAAGGCCACCTAATGCGCCACCTAGATTTAAGTTGTTTAAGTTTTTTATTTTTTATTTTATAGAATTTTTTATTTTGGTTTTATAAATAAAGAATTAAATATAGATGGCTGTTAAAAAGTCATAAGCTCCCTTTCACTGCTGAAAACACACATGTTGTGTTTGCCATTTTGATTCACCGACTTGCGATAATTAGGTTTTACGATTTCAAAGAGTTACTTTAAAAAAAAAAGAAAAGAAAATGTTTACTTTTTTGCAAGATTCAGAAAACACCGGAATCGGATAATGTTAAGGGTAGTAAAAGGATTTTATTTTAGTAAAGAGTAAATGTTTTCTTCTTCCGAAAGGTTGCCTGGAAGAGATCGCTTTTTAGCGATAAGGCCGCCTATAAATGTATTTGTTAGTTTTAAGTTCAATTTCTGACAAAAATGTGTCAAATCTGTATTTTTCGGTCTTATTTTTGTAATTTTTATTATTTAATTTTTCTGTTTCTATTCCTACTATTCCTACTTCTTAATAAAAAAAAATGTACAAACATTTTTTTTAATTAAGAAGTAGGAATGTTTGCTTGTTTGGCTAGCCCACTCGCCCGGCAAGCGGCAATGTACCAGCAAGGTACATTTTCGAGCCCCGTCACGGGAGAGATTTTTGACAATGCATTTCTTTTTTTAACCGACTTCAAAAAAAGGAGGAGGTTCTCAATTCGTCAGTATGTACCTATTTTTTTTATATGTATATTAGTAAAATATTTTATGTTTAAAAAAAAATAGAACGCGACCTTTTTAAGCCTAGCACTAAAGATCTTCACAGCAATTCAACGAACCAACAATTAAAGACTCAAATTCCAAGCCTACCTTTTTTCTTCTTCTCTCTCTCCGCGGCAGCTTGCTTGGCTTTGCTGGTGGTCGGCTTGACAACCACCTCCTTTTTCTTGACCTTCTTCGGTGGCTCCTTGGTTTTGGAGGAGCTCTTCCGTTTCACGGTGATCTGGGAGGTGTCCAGCATATCGAGGATCTCAACTGCCTCCTTTTTGGGTACTTTGACCTTTGCACTTGCTAGCTTTGTGAGGGGTTCGTCGTCAACTGTAAAGGGAGATGTTGGTTAAGTTTTGTGATTTTTAAATGTTTGTAGGCATTACTAGGCATGTTTGGATAACCTAGACCCAGAATTGCTATACCATACCAGTTAGTTAGTTTCGCTGAGCCTTTTCCGCACTTAGCCTCACAATTGGGCCATTGTACGTGACTTCTTAGAGGGCTTAAGACGCCACGGGAGCCTACCCCGCATTGGCGAATATCCCATGCCTTCGGACCGTGGTTTATCCTAGGACATGTCGGTTTCCTCACGATGTTTTCCTTCACCGTAAGAGCGATGTTAATAGCGCACTTCAATTTTTCTTAAAGAAAAAGACATTGGTGCGGTCGGCCTGGATTCGAAACCACGACCTTCGGAATGAAAGTCGCGGTATCTACCACTAGACCAACACCGCTCTCTATACCATACCAAATGACATTAAATCTTTGTGCCGATTTGATTTTACTATTAGTTCCATGGACGGTCACCATCACAATAAAAAGGCTATTATTATTATTGTTAGCTTAGAACCCTCGCCTACGGCGACTTTTTGTAGCGATACTAACGCGCTTCTGCATCGATACAGTCGCGAAGCGGTCGCAAGCTGTGTGCCCTCGCCCACGGGGCGCTCAGATTTAGGTAGCGATCGCCATTCGATTCAGTAGCGATGCAGTCGCGCGTATGCTAAACGCGCGACTGCATCGCTACAAAAAGTCGCCGTGGGCGAGGGGCCTTAGAGTGGGCTATTTAAGATACCGCATCGACTGTGGTGACTTGGTGAGTCCTAGGACACGGTTTCCTCACGATGTGTTTTCCTTCACCGTAATGGCGATACATATTTTTTTTCTTTAAGAAATAGGCGTTGGTGCGCGGTCGGCCTGGATTCGAAACCACGATCCTCGAAATGAAAGTCGAGGTATCTACCACTAGACCAACACCGCAACAAATTGCGATGTGACATGTTCACCTAAAAGATACGTAACCGTGACATGAATTCCGGAGAACAAATTTCTGACTGTTTTTGGCAGGGCGTGTCAAAAATACACTAGAGATTTATTGTTCAGACGCTGTTGGGAAAACTCAAGTGTATCTTTTGTGGTCAC
Source organism: Idaea biselata (assembly GCA_958496205.1). Classification (NCBI taxonomy): domain Eukaryota; kingdom Metazoa; phylum Arthropoda; class Insecta; order Lepidoptera; family Geometridae; genus Idaea; species Idaea biselata. The sequence continues at coordinate 9,856,829 of OY292406.1, forward strand.
ACAATGTGCTCGCAAACCAAAATAATGGTTTGTCGCAGTCAAACGTTGGGCTTGAGACAGCTTCACATCATTGTCATTGATTTACCCTAATATTATAAAGAGGAAATATTTGTAATTGTGTGTGTGTGTATGTTTGTGATGAATAAACTCAAAAACTACTGGACCGATTTCAAAAATTCTTTCACCATTAAAAAGCTACATTCACCCTGAGTAACATAGGCCACGTTATCCCAATATTCCCACGGGATCTTTGTCTTTTACTGAGACATGAAGTCTCAAAGTTATCAGACAGAGACAAACGTTACATAAACTTAGTCATTGTTAATAAGTAAGGGGGTTAGTTTTCAGTTTGGAGTTGAAAAGAAAAGGGTATACTAGAAAAACACTAGAAAAGAAAAGGCAATACTCACGGTCATCATCGTCATCGTCATCACCGAAGTCCGGTCCAGGCATGTAGTCATCATCATCATCACTCTCGTCCTTCTCCACCTTCACTCGCTCCATCTTCACATCCTCCAGAGACTCCACTTCCACTTGGACTGTTTAACAAAAATTTGTACTGTATTTGTAACTAGACTTCCAAAAAAGAAGGTTATTTATTCCACTGTACGTTTTTAAGGTTCCGTAGGAGTAGCTCATTGGCCTAGCTGTACCTGCCGATCTTAAACGGTCGTGCGGGTTAAGCAACGCTTGGCACGGTCATTACTTGGATGGGTGACCGATAATTTGTGTGGCAAAAAATCATTTTCTCAAGCTCCTTCTCGATGCTTATATACGATGCACTATACGAAAAGAAGGTTTCGTACCCAAGGGGCAAAAACGGGACCTTACTACTGAGACTCCACTGTCTGTCTGTCCGTCAGTCATTGGACTGTATCTCATGCACCGTAATAGCTAGAAAGTTGAAATTTTTACAGTTAATTATGGCCCCACCCGATATGTCAAACCAACCCTTCGGATATATTACATAGCTTACCGCTTGACTTGGACGTGGAAGGGTCGAGGTGATTCATGAATGTCTTCTCGCAGTCCTGGACTTGACGCTTGAAGTCCGAAGCATCTCGGAGACGAGCTATGCAAGGTTCGCATATTAGACGGCCTCCCGTTTGGGCGTACGATATCTGAGAACAAATATTAGGGATTACTTAGCAGCAGTAGGTAGCTTTCAAGGTGTGTATAAAAAAAATAAAAAAACGGCGGATGCAGAAGTCGATTTTCATAGAAGTTGCATGTAAAATTTACTTTCCCCTTCCACATCAAAATTTGTCAACTTGTTTGCCGGCCACTGTACTGTTTACACAGCCAAATCGCCAATTTAATGACGTTGATATTCTGAACCTTACAGGTGCCGGCATACATCTTGAAAAATACTAATGTGGAAGGGGTTATCCCCTATTTATTTCAAGATATTTACGGCACCTGTACACTATGTCATATGTGTGATTTGATTCCCACTGGGGACAATCTTTTTTCCTGATTCTTGGTGTTTTCTATAAATATCATATTATTATGTAATGTATTTACAAATAAAAAGTATAATGTGTAGTAGGTACATAAGTCATCATAGTATAAGCCTAGTAGTGTAGTCTAGCTAGATTGCGCTGTGTACAGGGTCCTGCATTATCTATAAGAGCCTATAGATAGAGCGATGCAGAAGCGCGTTAGTATCGCTACTCTATATTTGTAGCGATACTAACGCGCTTTTGCATCGATACAGTCGCGAAGCGGTCGCAAGCTGTGTGCCCTCGCCCACGGGGCGCTCAGATTTAGTAGCGATCGCCATTCGATTCAGTAGCGATGCTGTAGCGCGTTGCAAACGCGACTACCACGCGTTAGTAGCGATGCAGTCGCGCGTATGCTAAACGCGCGACTGCATCGCTACAAAAAGTCGCCGTGGGCGGGGGGTCTAATATCTATATCTATACTAATATTATAAAGCTGAAGTGTTTGTTTTTTGAACACACTAATCTCAGGAACCGCAAGTCTGATTTAAAAAAATCTTTCAAAAGGGATCAAAATTAGCCTATAGCCTTCCTCAATAAATGGACTATCCAACACCGAAAGAATTTTTCAAATCGGACCAGTGGTTCTTGAGATTAGCGCGTTCAAACAAACAAAAAAACACACAAACTGTTCCGCTTTATAACTTAACTAGCAGCTCCCCGCGGTTTCACCCGCATAAGTCCCGATCCCGTGGGAATATCGGGATCAAAAGTAGCCTATAGCCTTCCTCAATAAATGGACTATCCAACACCGAAAGAATTTTTCAAATCGGACCAGTGGTTCCTGAGATTAGCGCGTTCAAACAAACAAACAAAAAAACAAACTCTTCCGCTTTATAATATTAGTATAGATAGATAGATATAGATAATAGATAGATATTAGAGATGGGCCGACTAGTCGCCGACTAGTCGGGAAAGCCGACTAGTCGGGAAAGCCGACTAGTCGGCAAATTATGCCGACTAGTCGTCAACTAACAATTATGCAAAAAAACCAATATTTATTTAATTAGTACCACAGTTTAGAAGGTGGGTAGTCAGAAAAACATAAACAAAACACGTCATAGCTTACATACATCGTCTAAACATCAAAAATGTCATAACTATGCCTCAGTTCCATTTTTTTTTCCCTTCTTTTATTTTTTTTCCAACCATTTTTTGGAAGTTTCACTATAGCTTGCAGTGAAAATTTATCAAAAAATAGCAACAATCGCCGAGTGATCATGATTAACCCAAATATCTCGGAATTATAATGATCTCCATTGCCGACTAGTCGGCCGACTAGTCGGCAAATTTGGAACCGACTAGTCGGCTAGTCTGCTAGTCGGCAGAACCCCTAGTCGGCCCATCTCTAATAGATATAGATACTATGAATTCTGAAATACAATTCCAAGATAGTCTTTTTTTGTGATAAAGTGTCCCAGTACTCCTAAGTGCAATTTAAGGTAAGATTGTATGATACAGATTTGTCCATGCATAAACTCACAATAGTATTAGGTTAGGTTAAGAGGATTAACAACGCCAACGACCTTGAAACTGAAAATCCCTGTCGGGCTCATCGAAAATTGATTGAATTGTTGATTATTTCATGACGGAATGTCGTAGAACTTTTTTTTGTGTACAGATTGTAGGTGACATTGTTTCCTACATTTTGGTGTAGTTTTAAGACAAGAACCTCCTATTGGTGCAAAGCCTATCCAAATTTTAGACAAAAAATGTCTGATTTGGCTAAAATGTTGATAGGCTTCAATGCGTTTCGACATATTTGTATGGAAACTGCACTAAAATATCGGAAACAATGTGGCCTACAATCTGTACACAAAAAAAAGTTCTACGACATTCCGTCATGAAATAATCAACAATTTTCGATGCGCCCGACATGGATTTTCAGTTTCTCAGAATAGGGCCCTTAAACGCAAATGTAAGACTAATAGCCGAATACAGAAACGCCACTTAAAATTTGAGGCGTACCTAAATAATTGAGCAGCTTCTACATTTAAAAACAGTATGGGAATTTTTAAATTTGAGAGGTACTTACTCAATTAAGTAGACATTAAATTTTGAGTTGCGTTTCTGTATTCGGCCAGTACAGTAAGTAGCCGCTTCAGTAAAATGGAGGCTAAATTAGCCTAATCTTATAGCCGAAAAACCTACCTAGATTGAGATACATACGTCTCTAAAGATTACGCTGACAAGCCATTGAACTTATGTCGAAAAAATCCCAAATACTTAGTTGTAACAACACGAAGTGTATAAAGTTAAGGGCGACGCCACGCAACTCCTTTGTCTCGAAGGGTCAAACGACGGACATACACGCCCTAGTTTGTGTGGGGCCTAATATCATCAAAATACAAAAAATAAAAATTTGAAACGGTAAAATATGGAATAAATAAACACATTGGAAGCTGATTATGAAATAAAAAGCCGTTTCTTAACTAGAAATAAGGGTGCAAACAAGTAATTCGGAGGAATCGGTGTTATTGATTTTATAAACCGACTAATTGAAATGTGTCGAAGACGCAACGCGTTCTTTGCGAAGCTTCTAATCGATCAACTTGCCCGGGTTATACGAAGCCAAAATGGACGAAATTTATTAATATTTAACGATATAAAATACTTACAGAGACGCTGAGGGTGTCGGACAGCATCTCAGCATACACTTCCCGCTTGCCCATCCAGAAATATTCGGTTGAAATGTCTTTGTAGCAACCTTCAGTGAGACAGCATCGACACACCGTGGAGCCGGGCCTCCACTCCGAAGTTTTTCCAGCCATGGCTTATTTACACGTGTCTTTTTCAATTAAAACTATACGTAACTATAACTTATCACTAAAACTTAGTAATTCTAATGGAAACACCATAGTAATCAGACTATTTTAGCTTTTTAGGATTTCTTTCCAAAAAAGCGACGCCATCAAGTTGCGGTACTCTATTGAAAATGGCGGCCGCGGCCGGTCCTGTGCGGGGCGCAGCGCTGGTGGGGTGCGTGCGTACATGAAGATAAAAATGATGATTTTCAAAGAAATAATTGGTAACAACGCCATCTAGTATCCAGTAGAATGACATCGTGATTTTTTTACGTAGCGTCATCTACCGTTTAATAACAAAACTAAAAACCTTTTTAATTTTCTGGTAGCTCAAAAGACTTTTTATTTTACAAAATTGACATTTTTCTAAATAAAGAAGACCGTTCAAAATGGACCAGCTTTGTTCCACAAATATCATAACGACACTTCAAACAATTTGTTGTAACAAATTGTTTCAATCGCAAGTTATGAAATATGGATTATTCGATTGATTACGTAAACCTATAGCCATGGTGTTAGTATTTTCGTCCTATTCTTATTATGTTAAAAGATATGGGGTGTTAAAGTTTCACATTTTTGGGATTTTCACACAAAACACCACCAGATGTCGTTACTTGTCTCGAATGTCCATAAATCTGAATTTGTAAAACCATTAAATGACTACAGAATTCCACGTATCGGTCCAGAATTTATAAAGAAAAGAATTATTTTTAACTAATAAGATTTATTGACTAAAAGATGACTTGATTAACTGCCATATTGGTATACCAATTCAGATTTATGGATATTCAAGACAAATAACGACATCTAGTGGTGTTTTGTGTGAAACTCCCAAATGTGAAACTTTAACACCCAATATCTTTTAACTTAATCAGAATAGGACGAAAATACTAACACCATGGCTTTAGCTCGCATAAATCAATTGAATAATCCATGTCTCGTAATTTGCGATGGCACATAAAATAATATTAAGGTACCTCTAACCCCCAGGTAAAATCCTTGGAAAAACGCCGATCTTCTTTCTTTCGTTTATTATGAAGATCGGCGTTTTTCCTTAGCGATTTTGCCTGGGGGTTAGAGGTACCTTAATTTTATTTTATGTGCCATCGCAAATTACGAGACATGGATTATTCAATTGATTTATGCGAACTAAAGCTATGGTGTAAGTAATTTCGTCCTACTCTTGCTATGTTAAAAGATATTGGATGTTGAAGTTTTACATTTGGGAGTCAAGTGTTAACACAAAACACCACAAGATGTCGTTACTTGTCTCGAATATCCACAAATCCGAATTGGTATACCAATAATATGGCAGTTAGCGACTCAACCGCGCGAAGTAGCTCTAGTTTCTGAATTGAAACGAGTGACCTGCGCAAAGAAGCTAGAGCTACATGGTTTCGTACAATAATTAATTTTTGACAAAAGTCCGTGATCTTGCCCTATTTCAAATTTGGTTGAAAGTATTTCAAAATAAATGATTTTTGTCTACATTTTGCGGCCATCTTGGTTCCCATTCGTATAGTTTTGCTCTGTAAACGGCGGCCATTGTTCGCGTCATTTTTTTCGCCGCTCATTACGCTACTTTTTCTTTATCTTTTGATTTTTATAGGTAGGTATGGTCCTAAACAGTATATTTAAGTCATCTTGCGGTCAATAAATCTTATTAGTTAAAATAATTATTTTCTTTATAAATACGTGGAATTCTGTAGCCATTTATTGGTTTTACAAATTCAGATCTATGGATATTCGAGACAAGTAACGACATCTGGTGAAATAAGTTCGAGTAACAAATTGATTGAAGTGTCGAATATGATATCTGTGGAACATAGCTGGTCCATTTTGAACGGTCTTCTTTTAAGCTCAAAATACACGGGCGACACTGACAGCAACTTTGACATCGATCCACCATCAACATTTTTGTACAAGTGACGCACATGTAACTCGTATGTAACGTGCGTAACGTGCCTCACATGTAGAAAATGCAACGCACAGGTTACCTGTGCGTAATGGGCGGTTTTCATACCATCTACCATTATGCAAGACACTAGTTGTTAAATGCGTCAAATTGTATGACGGTTTGTTTATGAAAATGATCTCTAATTTTCTATTATGACATAGCTTAAGTTCTTTTATAACCTATAAACCACTTATTCCTAAAAAAAAGAAAAGAAAAATAAAGAGGTTTTAGGGGTTAAAAGGATTTTATGGGTTTTAGGGGTTTGGAGTTTTTAGGGGTTTAGGGATTCTAGGATTTTTGTTTTGGTTTTAGGGGTTTTTTGGTTTCGGTTTTAGGGGTTTTTAATTTTCGCAGACGGAGTCGCGGGAAACAGCTAGTAAATTTATAAGACGTTATCACGTCAATTACCCTTCCTTTTGGCTTCGCCGTAGTCGGGTAAAAATGGGCAGTCTAACAAAATAAGAAAACAATAACTTCACTTACATAATAAAGGTACTACATAATTTGAAGTCGGGCGGGCTGTTGTATAATGTAGTAGGATAGTAGACAGTGAATCAAGCGGATACAATGAGCCACCATGGGTATCTCACGAATGCGATGTTGCCAATCCATGCAACTCACACAAACAAGACTCGCTTAAGTCCCCTCTTCCCTCTCCCCAGTCGTCAGCGAGCTACCGTGCAGTACTTCCGCGCACGCCGAGTTTTAGTGATTTTAAACCAAAAAACTATACAAAATCATGTAAGTACTATTTCGTATTACTTTATTTAGTGTACGTTTTTACTATTTCTCATGTCGTACTTAGATTTGATGTTTTATTAGGCTTCTTTGTGAGATAATTTAGTTTAAATAGCACGCGTCATTCGTGAGCGACATAACCTAAAAGTTGATAAAAGAGGGTACGGAAACAATGAACCAATTTTAAGAAGGAAACAATGAACCATGGTTCATTGTGCACTGCCTATGTTTCATAGCTCCAGACATTTAGATTTTTTAATAATTGAACGTCGTTATTAAAAAATGTTTTAACCCACAAGTCGTACGAAATTGATTTTAATAGAATAATCTATTTACTTAGTTTGAAATCTATTTCATTTTAGAAAATGTTTTTATTTTTTATTAATACTACGTAAAACAAAATTTAAAGCCATAAGTTGTGTGGTCATTGACGACATTTTTATTTTATTTGAGTCATGATAACTTTCAAAATAAAAAAAAGATCCGTTTGTGTTTTTGATGTCGATGCGTTCCAAACCTTAATGTATTTTTTTTTAAATTTTTTGTTAATCTTTGGTGAACAAATATGTGTAAAAAATATGAAATATAATGAATTTAATTTAAATTTGAATAATGACGTCTAATTATTAGTTATATTATATATGATTGTTATTTCTACACAGATTTTTGTTATGTATTTTTAATTTTATGTTTTTTTCAGTATAGGACGCAAAGCAGTAGGCCGAGAGAAAAGAAAAAAAGGTAGCCATACAGCAGCGAAAACTTTATTTATGGTTTTATTGATCTCAAATGGAGCATTCAGCTTATGGACCGTGATTGTTTTGTGTAGTATTTTACCATAATAAAAATCAAAAACATTTTCAATTCTTTTATTTACCTTAATTAGCTTTATTTGTAATTAATCTCTCACAATCGTATACCATGGTTCATTGTATACTGCATGGTTCAATGTATCCAACCCCCCCTGTTCATTGTACCCGCACAGGTAGTGCACAGTGAACCAAAGCTCATTTATAAAAAAAAGGTTAATAACTTTATTTTGATTCATTTCTTAAGAGTTTGTTGTATCAAATTCAGTTAACTGATAAATTTCCTTCACAATACTATAAAAATCATAACCATAGATTGAATGGTTTCAAAGTTATGAGTGTCCAAACTTTTTGTGGTTCATTGTCTACTATCCTGCCCTATACAGTTGATAGTTTGACTACCCGACTTCAGAGCATATCCTCTTTCAAATAAAAAAGAAATACATAAATCGGTTCATAAACAAAGAAGTTATGACTGAACAGCTGGGAGCGAAGCGAATGTCATTTCTCTGGTGATCAGTCGAATTAGGAACCTCCTTTTTTTAAGTCGGTTCGTGAATAACGTACATGTGACTAACAATATCGGTATGAAATAGCCTTTACTTTGGCACGTAACGTTACTTTCATGCATCTGTTACGCACATGTAGGTAAGTAAATATTTCGACCTAACCTCTAAAATATCACATAGTGATTTAGAAAAACATTTGAAATAAGTAACTTATGGTAATTATTTAACATAATTGATTGATCTACAATATAAACTAAGTAAGGTGCATCGGGGGAAGTCCGTAGACGGGGTAAGAACATTTAAATCAAATTACTGCTAAAAATGATGACATTTTACATGCCTGGCAACATTGTCTACTTCGCCATTTTGTTTTGCCTATCCTGTCAGTTCGCGTCCAGTGCTGCGCCTAACCGGACGTGTGTAATCCAGTGAAAAGTGAAAGGTCATGTAATTGTGAAATTTTTGAAAATCCGGACTTACCCCCGCCTACTTACGACTGAGATATTGGTGAGTACTTCAGTGTTTTATTACTTACGAAGTTTTATCGTTAATAAAACGCAATTTATCTACAAATTGGTGTAATCAAAATGCATGTAAGACGCCTGTAAGCTAAGATCCGAACTTCCCCCACTCAAATTATTATTGGTTCAGATTGGATGACAATGATCCGGTCATTCCCGTAAACAAAAACACAGTGATTTTCAAACTTTCTCGTTAAGGTTCAACGTTTTACTCAGACCGCGAAATTAATTTTTTTATAGTTTTTCGTAATAATAACCCAGTTAGAAGACGAACTGTAACGTTATTGACGACCTCTGTAGGGTACTTGGGAGAACGCCCGCCTGCGAAACAGAAGGTTGCGGGTTCGATTCCCGTCGGGAGCAAATATTTATGCGATCTATAAATATTTGTTTCTGCGTCTCTTTCTAATATGTATTTATGTAATAGTGTGTATTTACAAAAAAAAGTAGCTTAGGTATGTATTATTTCCGTTTTCTAGCTCTCATATGACAAGCTATAGCTTAGTTTGAGGGTAGATAGCGCAATGTGCAAGACGAATTCATACTGCATTTTTTTAAATGGTCTAATTCATTTTTTTACAGATACAAAATGCCACGCAAATATATTAGGAAATCTCAAAGGGCAACTGCATACACGCAAAAAGATTTAAGAACAGCAGTAGAAAGAGTAAGAAATAACGAACTCACAAACTATGCTGCCTCAAAATTATACAATATACCAGCGTCTACTTTGAACGATAGAGTGCGTGGTAAAACTGGTCTGAAAAGTAGTACTCTTGGAAGAAGCATAGCAATACCACTAGAGCTAGAACAGAAATTGGCACATGGGCTGCGCATTATGGAAAAATGGGGTTGGGGGCCGAGTAAAACTGAAGTGCTCGATATTGTGGCAAACTTTTTAAGATCAAATAAAATAGTAACTAGATTCGAGAACGGCAGACCAGGTAATGACTGGTTTGTGTTGTTTCGAAAGCGGCACAATCTCTCTATTAAAAAACCTCAACCTGTGGAGTATCTTCGCAAAAGAATGACTGACCCCTTCGTAATAGCCGAGTATTTCGCACTTCTGAAGTCCACCTTAGAGAGACTGGACTTGCAAGACCCAAATGCTATATGGAATCTCGATGAGACCTCAGTGTGTCTCGATCCCACAAAAACTAAAGTAGTTGGTGCAACTGGAGCAGCATGTACTCGAACAACGGCAGGATCAGCTAAAGAAAATATCACAGTTTTAACGACGGTTAACGCAGCTGGTAAAAAACTAGACCCTCTTATTATATTTAAAGGTAAACACGTTTATGATCAATGGATGGCCAATAAAAAAGAGGAGTATAATTTTGAAATTGCATACGCTGCAAGCAAACGTGGGTGGATGGAAACGGAAATATTTTACAATTATTTTGCAAAAATTTTAATTCCAAATTTGGGCCCAAAGAGACCAGTACTATTAATTTATGATGGTCATAGCACACACGTTGATGATAGAGTAGTCTCTTTAGCAGTACAAAACGACATAACTATTCTAAAATTGCCACCACACACATCTCACCTTTTGCAACCATTAGACTTAGCAGTTTTCAAATCTTTTAAAAGTATTTGGGACCAAAAAATTGTTGAATGGCAACGTCAAAACATCGGAGCTAAGATTCGAAAGAACACGTTTGGCGAAATGTTTGCTACTGCATGGAACTTGGTACATCCAAACATAATTCAAAACGGATTTAAAAAGGCAGGTATTTACCCTTACAATCAGAATGTTATACCCATAGAGAAATATGACCCCGCAGCATATAGAAGATGGCTAAACTCCAAAAAGAAATTACATTGAAATTATAAACAAGACCATAAACCCCACACTGATAAATAACGATACCATAGATAGTATTTCATTTGAGGAACTGCTCTTAAAAAAAGTAAAACAGCAACCACTGGGACCTAAATTAAAGATGAAAAGGGTAGCTCAAGGAGCTGAAGTTATAACTTTAGCTAATCTGGATAAAAATGATAAAACTGAAAAAGAGCCAAAACCTGGAACCTCAGGAATAAAAAAGACTAAGAAGATAAATATAACTGAAAAAGAGCCAAAACCTGGAACCTCAGAAATAAAAAAGACTAAGAAGATAAATATAACTGAAAAAGAGCCAAAACCTGGAACCTCAGGAATAAAAAAGACTAAGAAGATAAATATTAAGAAGGAGATTATTAAGAAAATAACTAAGATTTCAACAGAAGAAGAGCAAAATAATTTATGCGATTTTACTGAACCCATTAAGACGAAGTTTAGTTCGAAAAGAGGTATTGCTACCAAAGCATCAGAAGAACATTCTTCTAAGAGAGCAACGAAAAAACTAAAACGATCTTCAAGTACGACTTCAGAAAGCTGTGAAATAAGTTTACATAGCGATTCAGATTTGATAGACTTAAGTGATCATTATTTTGAAATGGACAACCAATGGGGTTATAAACTAAAAGGTCGAGGCAGGTGGCGCTAGTGTGGCATGACCAGATGTCACCAAACTTCAACTGTGATTGCATGTGTATTTAGGAATTTTGTGAATTAAAATGTATTCAACGTGGAGTATAATCCAATTAAAAGGGGAGCTGAGAGAAAGGAATGCGTCTACTAGCGGAAAAAAAGCTGCTTTGATTGAAAGGTTAGTTAAAAAGTGCATTTTAGTGTTTGTTTGTTATTTTTTACAAAAAGGCTTTGTACTGATTTATATGTTGGAAATATGTAAAAACCCTTTTGTAAAAAGTACCTACATGTTGAGATAAGTATACGTGCTTATTTTCGGGGTCGTACGACTTGTAATTTTTATGATTTTATTAAAAATAAGTCTTTGTTTACAAATGGTTGACAAGGGTATTTTTTCATGAATTTTCTATGTTTTTGTTTTAGGCTAGAGGCGTACGATAGAAACAGTATTATTGGAGTCGAAGAGGAACTCGATGACGAAATTCCTGAGTTTCCTGATATAAGTCACTTTAGAGATGTTAACGTTAGCACCAATTTACCACCGCTGTCCCAAACACCACATCCAAGAGTTTGCGGAGAGGTTTTAAGTACCTACTACCCAAAAGTCGTCTGTTATTATGAAAGCAGAAGTTTGGTTACTCTTCGTGTTGCCTTTGAAGGAAACTATGCCTACTTTCATGTGCAATGCAAAGGACAAATGAAGAAACTACTTTACATAGTTTTATTGAAAATAGATTGAAATGGCACTATTATAGAAGTCAGTCATTGTGAATGTGCCGCTGGAAGTGGTTTGGAGGCACATTGTAAGCACATCTGTTTGTGTAAAGTTCGGTGTAAATCTGTTGCCCGGTCCGGCCTAGCTGACTGACACGCTTTATGCATAGTTAATAATAAATATTAGTCTAACTTTGCTATCTAGCTAGAGTCTGTGTACACAGGAACGTTTTGATACCTTTTTTAATTTTAGATTTTGATAAGACAGTAGTTTCACAGTAACTTTTTAACACATTAGAATGACAAATCACAAAAACATCTCAGTCAATCCTGAAGAAGAGACCTGTAAAGGTCTCAAAACGTTGAGCGTTGAAACAATGCCTAAAGTAATAAAATAAACACCATGTGATTATAACCAAAAAATGTCTTTAATTTATAAGTAAAATTTCCTTCATTTCATAATATTTTCTCTAAAGTTGCAGCATTTATTATTTTCGGTTTGTATTCTGCTAGGTCCAGGTGCTGTATCTAAGCACTGTCTCCTTCTGCTTCTTTCTAGACGTCTGTTTAACCGTTGTTGGTTTCCTGGCTTTATTTCGGTAATTACTTTGGTAAAAGAAAATATAGAAGGAACTGCTGTTTTCCTCCATACTTTTTATTTATTTTTATCACCTGAATGAATGAGAAAATGTGGATAAAGTAAGATAAGGACCCTAATTTACACAAAGCTTGGCATGAGAGAAACGTCTGTGATGATCACTGATCGATGATCATTGATGATAGGTGGAAAATACTGTAAAAACTAAGGAATGGTCTATTCCTAGAATAGGTATACATTCTCATACAGACTATCGTTACAATAGTACACTATTATAACCTTAGATCAATAGGTAGGTACCTACACTAGTAGTTTTAAGAAAGGAAACGTCTTACCTGTTTAGGAATTTCTCTCAAAAAAACCATTAGGTTTAAAATGGACAGCACATAACCTTAAATAGTTACTAGGTCGATTTTTTCTCCTCATAGCTTTTATCCACTGTTTTTTTCTTTTAGCATCTTTGGGGAATAAATGATTTGCTATGTTTTTGCAATCCACAGCTGAACAAAGCGTTATTTTGTAAAATTATCTCAAAATAACCATGTTTGTTTACGAAAAAACTATGAAGGTGTCAAGTAAAGTCAGACGTGCTACAGTAGCGCCGTCTGAAGTGAGCAAATGGCAGTTTTTAACCCAATTAGTAGTACATCAAGATCAAGAAACTTCACAGATGGTATATAAGAATATCAATAACGAAAGCAAAACTGAAACAACGGAAGCAGAAACGGAAAATATATATACTAATAACAAGTTAACTGATAATTATTTCAATGACTCTACAAAAGAAATGGTAGATGACAATAATGTACTTGCAGTATTATCTTCTGTTCAATTTAAAACCGAAAACCGTCCTTTTATAGGACTACAAACGTGTCCATCACTAGATAATAAGCCATCTGATATAGAATTTAAGAATAAAGATAAGACATCCATTATCTCTACAAGATCTACAGACAAGGAAAATGTGTTAAACGAATATCAAACTGGAGATACCGTTTTAACACGTTATTTTACAAAATTCTGGAAGTATTATGTAGGTGTGATTGTAAATACATACCCAAAGACAAATAAATATGTCATAAATTATTATAAAACCATCGGCCAAAAAGAAAACATTAAATTAATTGTACCAAAACGTAGAGACCAAGATTGTGTACCTGAAATTACAATTGTAAAAAAAATTGAACTGCTACAAATAAATGATGAACCCGAACAATACGTGTTAATGAATGATAGTGATGGCATTTATTTTTAGTTTTGTTCAAGTTTGAGTTTCATTATTTTTAATTTCTATTAACTGATGCTTAGTTTTTGATACATATTTTAAAAAATTAATAAGTATTGTGTTGAATTGCCAAAAATTCTATAATAAGATTATTTTTAACAGTTATTACTTATTTTAGATTTTTATTTCTTTTGTATGAATGTTTATTAGTACGTACTGATGTTTTGGATTGCCAAAAACTTATTATGAATACTTACTTAACATTTAACGACCTACTTTATTTATTGTAATTTAATTACTCTGATTTTTTAGTTATTATGATAGTTTTTTATACATTTGTTTTTAATAATAAGTATTGTGTTGAATAGCCAAAAAATCTATAATAATAGTATTTATTAACAGTTATTACTTATTTTAGATTTTTATTTCTTTTGTATGAATGTTTATTACGTAGGTACCTACTGATATTTTGGATTGCCAAAAACTTATTATGAATACTTAACTTTTAACGACCTCTTTTTTAAAATTGTAATTTAATTACTCTAATGACTTAGGTACATTAGAAGCACTGATTTTTTAGTTATTATGATTGACTGAAATTGATAAGTTTTCTACGTCAAATACTTATACACATAGATACACACATATAAACATATACACAAACACACACGCTCTTATACATTAACATACACTGTCTTACTCATAAACACACACAAACAGACACACACGTAAGCTCGCACACATGCACACACACACAAACACACACACACATTTTTGTTGTTGTTTTTTTCTAATTTAATTTCGCATTTATTTCACTAAGTAAGTACTTACGCTTTATTATATTTAGTTAAAAATAACTTTATATGGTAGCAATTACATTTGATTTTATTCAAAAAAGCTTTTTATTTGAATAGGTTACGTACCCTTTCATAACAATAATATATTACCTATAACATAATTTTATTTCAGTAAACGTCTTTTAATCCTATGGTGTTCAACGGCACCATAGGATTTAAAAACTAAATAGGTAGGTTACCTAGCTTACCTGATTAACTGAGTATAAATGTAGATCAAAAGGTATGTACCTTTTCTAGGGTGGTTAGTAAGTAACACAAATACGAAAGTTTGAGAAACAAAAATTTCTCAATTTTCGTATTCGGGGTAAGACCGGACTAAAAATAGTTAAAAAAAATAATATTGAACACAACTTTTTTAAATTAACGTATTTTCGATTGATTTTCTTTGGAGTTTTGTTAGGATGGGTAAGACCGGATATTTTCTATTGGTAGCGCTAGTTACTATTAACCTAGAGTGTGTTTTAGAATGTATATCGTGTAGCACATGCTCCGAACCCCGTCGTCACCCCTCCCGACCCTCCGGCTCTCGCGCCGCGGTCACCATCGGTGCCGCGCTCTCGCGCGCAATCTTGTCTTTCCCCGCGCCCTCAGCGCGCACGCCGCATCCCGGCTCGCTTGCTTGAGAGCGTTAGTCGCTAGCCCGCGGTCACCGTTCGCAGTCGCAACACGGACGCGCTTCCTCGCGTGCGACCCACGTTAACCGTGTTTTGTTTAAGCATAAGTTTGATTAGTAATTAGTTCAGTAAACGTCTTGATTTATGATGATAACGGAGTGTTTCATTTGGGTATCTACCTGCACCTCCGAATCGAGACCCCTAACCCGTGGGCCAGTGCGGCTATAATCGGTCTTACCCCCTTACCGGTCCGATCTTTCCCTTGAAAATAGATTTTTTATTTTATCTTTGAAAGCATTTAAAACGGATACCGTTAGCACTATCGGAGTTTTATTATTAGAAAAAGATTGCCCAACATTTTAACATTAATCTAGACACTAAATTAGTGTACGACTAGTAAATATGAGTGAGTAGAATTGGGTTTTGCCAAAACCGTATATAAAATTTCTAAAACAGCCCGATCTTCCCCCGATGCACCTTAAAGTAACAGTAAATACTTACATTTAGAAGCTAGACTCCCGTTTGTTACCGGTAAAATCGTTTTTTTTTCACTTTATCAACAAAAACATTCAACAGTCGCGTCTGTATGGCGCAATGGCGTCATATAGCTATCTCATTCTTTCAGTTATAGTGTTGCCGTAGCAAAATAAATAGTATTTTGGTAGAATATCGCTTGCAAATGGGTGAAAACTGCGTTACTACACATGTATGCGTTACGGTTCCAAAACGTGGGACACAACTTCAGAAGGTAAAATTACTACTTTAAAGTAACACAAACGAAAATAAATAAATACAAACTTGATCGCAGATTCAATTAACACTGTATAACATACATTAGAGTAAAAGAAAGGCTATAAAATCAAAAGCTGGGGTAGTTTTAATGAAACCGAAAAACATGGGACACCATTTTTTTTCTATGAAAAGAAAAAAAACAATTTCACGATTTATGTAAAATATATATACTTTGTGTACAAAACATCAATAAAAGTCTAAATTCCGATGGAAAATGAAATAAACTAATGATAAAAAATTAAATCATGTAATTATAGAGCCACTATTCTGAAATGTGAATTGCTAAAGTCGTAGGACATCCGGTTTTTTCCGCGATGTACAAAAATTTTGATCAATACCCTTATGTTATGAGTGACCGACAAAATCAAAAATGTTGTGGCTTGAGTGATTTTCAACCTCATTGCTTGATAAAACTTTTTAGTTTGACGTAGGGGTAAGACTGGTTCGTCAAATTCAAAATGAAAGAAAAAGAAACACATTTCTGTTAGAATGTCCTTCTCACAAAAGAAGTCGCGTGGTAACAAACGAAAAAAAACTTAGATCCTCAAAATATTGTTCCTTTTCTGCAATATTCACCTGTTGGGAAAACGGCATTCCCCATTATTAGGAAATATTGATATGTACTAATTCTGAGCAGATCAAAAAAGTGAATTAATAAATCGAGTTTTACAGAGCAATGTCCGGGGGACTTCTTAAGTAAAATGGACTATATCACTATTTATTTTGTTTTGAAATATCTAAGTGGCCAGTTCGTTTTTTTCGATTTTTCTTTTGGGATGACTATAAATTATTTCATATCGAAACTCTTTTGGAAGAGAATTTACAAAAATGGTTTTATCTTCTATCTATATGGCCCTGCGCAGACGACAGACTATCCGTGACGCACTTTTTAGTCTGTGAAAATAGAACCTATGCAATTATATGCAGTAACGCACACGACGCGCAAAAAGTCTTTTGCCTTTTTGTGCCTTTTTCGCAGACTTTTTGTGCGCCGCAGACTCGATCGCACAAAAAGTGTGCCGTCTGCGCAGAGCCTATAAAAGCGAAAATCACTGACTTACGCACTTAAAATAAAATAGAATATTTCCTATAATATCTTTATCCAGGGAGGAAACAGTCGACTACGTTTGTAAAGTTTGTCTGGAGAAAATAGTAGGGTGGACTTTAATAAAATGTAATGCATTTTATGTGGTATATTTATTAATTTATTACATTATAAATGGCAGTATGTAATGTATTTTATGTGATAGGTATATATTTTATTATAAATAATTTATTACATTAGAAATGAAAGCTTTAATATAATATTTATCCGTATTCTGGATGTTGACTCTTCATGTGACCTTTCAAGCTGCAGTTCTGTATGAAAGCCTGTCCGCAGATGTGACACCTGGAACATGGTAGAGTGCGTTTCATCTTTATTTACCTATGACGTCATGTTGGTAGCAAAACAAAAAAGTCTTGCCATAATATCCTGAATGTGCTATACCCTAAACCTTGAATACAGGAAGATTCGTTCATTCATTCTTTATATACAAATCCCCCTAAATTCAAGGTAGCACATTATTTTTTTTGTATTTTGCACTTTTTTGTTTTGCTACCAACATGACGGCATAGGTAAATAAAGATGAAACGCACTCTAATAATAACAGACGGTAAATAACGATACCTTTATCTTCTTCTATACTAATAATATTAAAAAGAGGAAAGATTTGTGTGTGTGTGTGTGTGTCTGTATGTTTGTTATGAATAAACTCAAAAACTAATGGACAGATTTAAAAAAATCTATTTATGCTATTTATGATATTACTAGCTGCATCCCGCGGTATCACCTGCGTAAGTCCCGATCCCGTAGGAATATCGGGATCAAAAGTAGCCTATGTTACTCAGGGTGAATGTAGCTTTCTAATGGTGAAAGAATTTTTAAAATTGGTTTAGTAGTTTTTAAGTTTATCCGATACAAACATACAGACGTACACACACACACACACACACACTAAAAATACAAATCTTTCCTCTTTATAAGCGAGGGATTCTTAAGTAGAATCCTAAGCGAATTGAGGGATTCAAAAAACACTCTCGCCGGAAAAATAGTCTTTTCTCCCTTGGTATACAATCTACTAATAAACCATGACTACGAGAAAAAGAAAAGAGTTCGTATGTCAAGTATTTATTGCGCAAGGAGTTTGTATACGCATTGATATACCTAGAGGTTGAAAAGGTCTTTTTTAGGGTTCCGTACCCAAAGGGTAAAAACGGGACCCTATTACTGAGACTTCGCTGTCTGTCCGTCCGTCCGTCTGTCACCAGGCTGTATCTCATGAACCGTAATAGCTAGAAGGTTGAAATTTTCACAGAAGATGTATTTCGGTTGCCGCTACAACAACAAATACTAAAAACAAAATAAAACAATTATTTAAAAGGGGCTCCCATACAACAAACGTGTTTCAAAAACTACAAGGGAATTCTAGTATGATGTGAGGTCGCTTCTGATTGGTCGAGTCAAATTGAGTTGGTCATGGAATTCAAAATGGCTGCCCTATCTGTCAAATATACTAGTCTGCCTTCACTGTCCAAAGAGTTTCTTATAAGTTTCAGATTTTCTTTGAATCAAAGTTGTTGTAAACCATTTTAGGGTTCCGTACCCAATTGTGATAGTGGTACGGAACCCTTCGTGCGCGAGTTTCGCACTTGGCCGGGATTTTTATATAGATAAATTTAAAATAAATTAAATAAAAATATTGCACGTCGTCTAGTACCTACCCATAGTACGCACCTAGTGCATAGTTTGGGGCGAGATTGCGCTGTGTGTAACGTCGTACAATATTTATTTATGCATGTGATCATTTGTATCAAAGTTTTCGAAACTTTATTCCTACAGAGTCTTGAGTCCGTCTGGAAGGGGGTACGTCTTGTGACACACTTTACACGAGAAGTTCCTCTCCCCCGTGTGTGTGTGTGTGTGTGTGTGTGTGTGTGTGTGTGTGTGTGTGTGTGTGTGTCGGTCGGCATGTGTGTACTGACCTATATCTCCTAGCGTTAGTATGTATCCGCATGTGTTCCTTCAGAGTCTTGAGTCGGGGGTATGTCTTGTGGCACACTAAACACGAGAAGTTCCTCTCCCCGGTGTGTGTGTGTGTGTCTGCATGTGTGTACTGACCTATATCTCCTATCGTTAGTATGTATCCGCATGTGTTCCTTCAGAGTCTTGAGTCGGGGGTATGTCTTGTGGCACACTTTACACGAGAAGTTCCTCTCCCCCGTGTGTGTGTGTGTGTGTGTGTGTGTGTCGGCATGTGTGTACTGACCTATATCTCCTATCGTTAGTATGTATCCACATGTGTTCCTTCAGAGTCTTGAGTCGGGGGTATGTCTTGTGGCACACTTTACACGAGAAGTTCCTCTCCCCCGTGTGTGTGTGTGGTTGTGTGTGTGTGTGTGTGTGTCGGCATGTGTGTACTGACCTATATCTCCTATCGTTAGTATGTATCCGCATGTGTTCCTTCAGAGTCTTGAGTCGGGGGTATGTCTTGTGGCACACTTTACACGAGAAGTTCCTCTCCCCGGTGTGTGTCGGCATGTGGTTCTTTAAAGCGAACGAAGTGAAGAATTTTTGGCCGCACGTGTGACATTCGTATCTGAAAAAAAATGGTCGGTGTAAGTATTTTATGTTATTTTTTTTAAACTAGTAAAAGTGTCTGTGACATACGGACGGACGGACAGACAGACATGATGAATCTATAAGGGATCCGTTTTTTTGCCATTTGGCTACGGAACCCTAAAAAGCGGGGACACGAAAATAAAAAATATTATAAATATTAAATATTTTCTTGGTTAGAAATGGTGGCAAAAAGTGTTTTCAGTGACATGGACATTGATTGAACTCACTTTGATATAAATTAACATGCAAAAGCTGTTATAAACAATCTAATATCGCAGTGTTCTATGGAGGAATATCATATTATGGTATAAGTACAACCACGTTTATAGTCATGAACTGAAGAATAGGTACTTTTCGAAGATTCGCTAAAAATGTGAAGTGCCTTTTGGAAACTTTGTTTTAGCATTGTTTTTAGAATTATGATTTTTTTTTGTTTTCTACCCCAATATCGGTATTATGGTCCCCCACCACAAGGTTTTCCAAAATATTCATTCGAAATGAAATAAAAAAAATAAAATCTTAATCCGAATAATATCGATATTAGGGTAGAAAACTATTTTTTTTTTAATTCTATTTTAGTATTATGTTTGTATGGAAATTGTAACAGTACTCACCTTCTTAAAGAATAAATGTGTCGTCTAGTATCAAACTCCGCTACATTTACAGAATCTCTGATTGGTCAATTTTGATGTGGCAGCGATTGATAATTAATTATTAGTTAAGGATTCATAAAATCACGATTTTAGCATCAAATAATTCAAGATGAAACTGAGTTCATACATAAATAGTTTGTTGAGTTGAATAATAAATAAATAAAAAATAAAATAAAAATAAAAAAGCCTTTTATTTCTTACAGCAAGTATAAATTTACATGAAAAGGTTAGAATTAGTTTATATTTAGAATTAGTTAGTAGTTTTACTTATTTTATATGTAAGTTTAAAATAAATCCATAGAGATCAAACCTATCATGAGTTTGATTCTAGGCGACACAAATATATTTGATTTTAACTTTGGTTTTCCTAAATCCGTACCCAATGTATTATTAAAATATCTCTTGCGGTATTTACCTATAATCCTTCAAATGTTCCTTCCGCCAATGTATTGTTAGCGTTCTCCTTGTCTCAAATACCTGCAATAAAACATAATCACCTTTTATAAGGATGTGGTTTCCAAAATGTATTGTACTTCCGCAGTGACGGAGACTACTTGATGTCCTAAGCAATCCACCCCTGTGGGTCCCCCCAATCCGTATGGAAAGTCCTACCGTTCTCCGACAGTCGTTTTGCTTTTGAACTGGGAGGCTACCGCGGATCTTTCAACTCGACAATCGACTCGCTGTCAAAATGATAGTTGACAGCAAACAGCTGGTCAAAAGCGTTCCGTCTTACACTTAGTTTCGAGACATTTACTAATATTTAATGAATAGAATGAAATATATTCTAAATCTAATATACTTATTACAATTTTATATATTAAAGGGTATAGAAAAGACAATTGTTATTTTAATTTGTTAAAAAATGTAAATTACTTCCATTTAAAAGTATTTAGAATATATTTCATTCTATTCATTAAATATCAGTAAATAAGTGTCTCGAAACGAAGTGTGAAACGGAACGCTTTTGACCAGCCGTTTGCTGTCAACTGTCATTTTGACAGCGCGTCGACTGTCAGTTGAAAGCGACGATACATCCGCGGTAGCCTCCTTGATCGCCGATACGACGTTACATTTCTGAGAGATTGGCTATTCGTATGTGACTGTTTCGACGACAGGACTTTTCAACGATGGACTATTCAGCAATAGATATTTTCGTTTACAATTTTTTCAACTATGTAAAGTAATGAGAAGTGATAGTTTAAATAAACTCTTTCTTTTTACCTCAATCAAAGCAGTTATTATCATAATATTTAAAAAAAAAAGCCGGCCAAGTGCGACACTCGCGCACGAAGGGTTCCGTACCACTATCACAATTGGGCACGGAACCCTAAAATGATTCACAACAACCAATTTTTAAATTTGATAGGAAATTTATTTAGCTTCGATTCTTACTCCCATCAAACGACCCCATCTCAAAAAAAAACCTAGGCACAAAGAAAATCTTACCTTCTGACAAGCGCTGCAAGGCAGTGATATGGGCTGTTCCCCGTGGGTCTCCACTAGATGCTTCATCTTGCGTCATCAACACTTGGGGCAGTATAACCTTACCTTCTGACAAGCGCTGCAAGGCAGTGATATGGGCTGTTCCCCGTGGGTCTCCACTAGATGCTTCATCTTGCGACATCAACACTTGGGGCAGTATAACCTTACCTTCTGAAAAGCGCTGCAAGGCAGTGATATGGGCTGTTCCCCGTGGGTCTCCACTAGATGCTTCATCTTGCGACATCAACACTTGGGGCAGTATAACCTTACCTTCTGACAAGCGCTGCAAGGCAGTGATATGGGCTGTTCCCCGTGGGTCTCCACTAGATGCTTCATCTTGCGACATCAACACTTGGGGCAGTATAACCTTACCTTCTGACAAGCGCTGCAAGGCAGTGATATGGGCTGTTCCCCGTGGGTCTCCACTAGATGCTTCATCTTGCGACATCAACACTTGGGGCAGTATAACCTTACCTTCTGACAAGCGCTGCAAGGCAGTGATATGGGCTGTTCCCCGTGGGTCTCCACTAGATGCTTCATCTTGCGTCATCAACACTTGGGGCAGTATAACCTTACCTTCTGACAAGCGCTGCAAGGCAGTGATATGGGCTGTTCCCCGTGGGTCTCCACTAGATGCTTCATCTTGCGACATCAACACTTGGGGCAGTATAACCTTACCTTCTGACAAGCGCTGCAAGGCAGTGATATGGGCTGTTCCCCGTGGGTCTCCACTAGATGCTTCATCTTCTGCGCGTGCGACATCAACACTGCGTCGCATTTGGGGCAGTACACGCGGCCCCTCCGCTTGTGGACTCTAGAGAGGTAAAAAAAACTTGGAAAACCTTTGTTTTGTTGTTTACTGCTCCTCCTAAAAATTACCTCTTTCATCATTTTATTTTTAACTCGCGATCCCGCGGGAATATCTGGATAAAAAGTAGTCTATTTGTTATTCTCGGTCTCCAGCTATCTACATACCGTTATTAGTTTTTAGTATAGTTTCATGGTAATCGGTTCAGCGGTTTTTACGTGATTGAGTAACAAACACACACACATACATACATGTGGGAATGATGAATACGGAACGTTAGGTAGTCTGAGTGAAATGGAACGCAAGGCGGAATCGTTCGGTTTTATAATAGTATATTATGCAACTAGTGAATAAAAGACGGATTTAGTGCGAGGGCCGTAGATGAATCACGAGCAAGTGAAGGATTCTAACGACTGAATCACGACCGTAGGGAGTGATTCATGATCATTGATTCATGAGGATTCAAGTGTTAGAATCCTGAGCGACGCCAGTGGTTCATGGCCCTCTATGTAAAGCCGTACTTTATTCAAGAGTTGCATACTATACTTTATACTATGACTACGAGAAAAAAAACCGGTCAAGTGCGAGTCGGACTCGCGTCGCGTACGAAGGTTTCCGTACCACTATCACAATCGGGTACAGAACCCTGAAATGAACACTGGACCGGCAACCAATCCGTAAACGCTACGCGTACGTTAAACTTTATTTTACCACTGGCGCCAATCTCAATTCATCACTAGATGGTAAAAAGTGCTAGTGGTAAAAATACATCGCGGTATCGTTGCGTTTTAATGTCAAAATCACGTTGTTGAATGGTCCTTAAATGTTTTTTTTATCCATTTGTTGTTATAGCGGCTAAAGAAATACATCTACTGTGAAAATTACAACTGTCTAGCTATCAAAGTTTATGAGATAAAGCCTGGTGAAAGACGGACAGACAGACGGCAAAGTATCAGTAAAAGTGTTCCGTTTGTATCCTTTGGGTACGGAACCCTAAAAAGAATTTGTATGTCGAGTATTCTTAGCGCAAGGAGTTTGTATCAAGTTTTTTTTCACGCAAGGAGGTTGTATATGCATTTAGTTAGGTGGACGACGAGTAAATTGTGTTCTAAATTCAAAATTCAAACAGCGTGAGTAAAAGTCGTTTTTATTCACTGTTTAGCGTGAATAAAATAAGCTTTTAAGAGTGGGAATGGTATAAATGTTATTTTGAGATGAGAAGCGTGAAAAGTTATGCTTTAAGTTGTGTTATTGATGAATCTTGAATCGTGCGAGGCCTTAAGAAAGACCGAGGCGTGAGCGAGATGACTATAGATGGGCAAGAGAGATAGAGGATAGGAAGAGCGTGAGTGAGAGAAAAGATAGTAGAAAGGTGCAATGCGAGAGGGAGAAAGAGTATGAATGGAGGGAAAGCAGTAGACATTATGGCGAAATTGATTGATGAAGACGATTGTAAAAAGACGAGTAATTAAAAGGCGAAATAAACGAACACCGAAGACGGTGGTGGAAAATATAGTGTTTTTCATTACTTTTCCCCACATACATACTCACAAACTTTCAGCTTTATAATATTAGTAGGATAAGTACATATAATACAGTAGAGATACAATAGTACCTGTCAATATGAAGTTCCCTGTTCGTAACAGATTTGAAGAGCTTCCCGCAAGTCTCGCACGGATAACTTCCCTCTTCATGTCTACTCTGATGAGTCAGGAAACGGTTGCTATCTACGAAACCTGAAATATATCGACATATAAACGTTATTTCTTAGCCTTATTAATAAACGTGGAGTAAGGTCGGAGTAGTGAGAACATGTTTTGTCTTTTTCCGTAGCAAGAACTTTTAAAGTTGACAGACAGAAACAAAAGGTGGTAAAATTATTCCGACATTACTCCACGTATTTTAATAAGGCTAATAAGTGTTTACCACACTAGGTAATAATTAGTGATGCGCCGAGTACTAGTTTTACCGAGTAACCGAGTACTACTCGGTTCAAAATTAACCGAGCCGAGTACTCTGCCGAGTTACTCGGTTCATTTAAATAAGCGCGAAAACAAGTTTCAGTTTGTCGCGCTCCAGACGATGCGCGACAGGTGAAGCGACTCGAATCAAGCAGGTTTTCTTCTTTACTAGCTGCGCCCGCGGTTCATCATCATCATCCGAGCGATGTTCCTGATGGGAACATCTCATCATCAACATTCTCGGGAGCCCGGAGTCCGCTATCCTACTTTACGTCTCTACTTCTCACAATCTTTGGCATCCCGTGTAGTGAAGCCATTTGCACGCAAATCTGCTCTCACGTCGTCAAGCCAGCCTTTCTTGAATCTTCCCAATATGCCGGGTCGGGCGGAGGTGCCATAGCAAAACATTTGTTCCCTACGTATCTAGCCGGTTTTCGTAAAACGTGACCGTACCATCGTAAACGCCATTCTTGCATGGTCATTGGCCATTCTTCTCGGGCATGAAGGCTGCCCCTAATGCCGGAGTTTCTGACGCGGTCTTCTCGCGTCACTCCACCCACACACCCAGCGCAGCATTTTCATCTCCGTGAAACGCAGCTCCTGCTTATGTAGCTCAAGCATTGGCCACGTCTCACTGTCATTCAAAAGGACAGGTCTAATGATCGTTTTATAGACTTGTCCCTTTAGTTCAACCGGTATTTTGGGGTCGCAGACGATACCAGTTACCTCTCGACACTTAGCCAAAGCTGCCAAAATGCAAGACTTGACGTAGCAACCGATGTCGCCGGACGCAGGAAGCACAAATCCCAAGTACTTAAACTGGTCTGTCCGTTTGACGCATATGACCGTCTACACAGGTGTGCTATCTACATGCACAAAGTGGCCATAGCCACTTTTGACGTGTAGATAGCGGGTCCTTTAAGAGGACCGAACTAGCATTAGAGGACACGATCTGTCTAAAACAGATCCCTGACGATTGCTCTTGGGAGTAACCTAAAGGTACAGCGGAGAAGTCCGCAGAAGTTGCAGAAGTCCTTGATTCGGAAGGAGTTCCGGTGTCTGCACCTCTTTATACTGCTTATTTAGCAGCTCGTGGGAATAAGAGCGCCATCTCTCCTTCACCGCGAGGTCCTCGCATAGCAGGTTACCATTGGGATCTTTTACACAGCGGCACTTGGATATATCCTGCGCCGCTTTGATCCCAGAACATGGCTACTTATAAATAAGCTTCTGCCCCTCAGACGTTTCCAACTTATCGTACAATACAATGGCTGTCAGTGGTGCTGTCTGTCTCTGGCTACTGCTCTTTTAGTGGCACGTTTGGCGGACCTGTACGCGTCGCGATCTTCAGGAGAGGAGTTAGACGCTTGCCACTTTACCAGCTTATGTGTAGTTATGAAGTTCTTCAGCTCTGTACCTGTGTTAATTTTCATCTAAATTGGTCGACCCGTTTGAGCGTGAAGGAGGAACAAACGAATACACAAACTTTCGCACTAAGTTACGAAGCCAAAGCTGTACACAGGTGAAATCCTACACACATATATATATTTATATACCCGAGTTACTCGGCTCATGAACCGAGGACCGAGGCAGAGTACGAGTAGTAAAAAACTGCCGAGTACCCGAGTAACGAGTACTCGGCAGAGTACTCGGCGCATCTCTAGTAATAATGCTTTTTGAAAAAATGCTTTCAAAAACTTTACTACCCGGCGAGCGCGAACCCGCGACTACTGGTATTTCTCATGTTCTTGCGAGTAAGGCCTCGTAGTGATATCTACCGGCGAACTTTGCAGTTCAACTCGTTTGTTCGCACGAGTTTTTGAAAGCATTTTTACAAAAAGCATTATATATCGATATTTTAAGCCGGTGCAGCCATTATGAATGGTCGTGAAGCGAAGTCAGTATACTGCTGGTGAACGTGCTACAATTTGGACCGCTTTGCCACTTTCCATCTATAAGCTCTAACAGAGTGGTGTTGGTGTAATGAAAGCCGGGGTTTTCATTCCGAGAGTCGTGGGTTCAAATCCAGACCGACCGCGCACCGATGTCTTTTTCTTTAAGAAAAAGTTATGTGTGCTAATAACATCGCTCTTACGGTGAAGGAAAAACATCGTGAGGAAACCAACATGTCCTAGGACTCACCACGGTCCGATCGAAGACATGGGATATTCGGTGTTTTCTCTGTATCATTATGTATGTATTTACAAAAAAAAAGTATAATATGTACTATATCCGTTGTCTAGTACCCATAGTACAAGCCCTGTGCTTAGTTTGGGCTGTGTGTAACGTCGTGCAATATTTATTTTATTTATTTTTATATTTTATTTAAATCACGCAGCGCCATTTAGGTAACACTGTTATGTCCCAAATAGGTACTAAATAATGAGCGTAGTTTGGTGCAAAGCTATTGCGTGGGCCGGCCAACCTGACGGGCACCGTCAAATAAAGGTGATCCCACATTTATCAGCACGCACACGCGCCGCACTCGCCGCATTTTAGAATTCATTGTATGTAACGAAATTACGTGAAACCTATCACGTTTCACCCGCACCGTACGCGCCGCATTTCGTAAAGTGCAGCGCGTGCGTTGCTGATAAATGTGCGATCACCTTAAATAGCAACAAAAAACTTACCCAATCCACAAGTCTCACAAATATAATTGCTATAATGTTCGTTCATGTGTTTATTCAAGGCGTGGAAATACGGAAACGCCATACAACAAAGCGCACATTTAAAATCATCAAAACCAAAGTTAAATGGCAGCACTGTATCTTTACACTCAAAATAAAACGTCTTCTCGTGTCTCTCTACCAAATGCGTCTTCAAATCTTGTAGATTATCAATGTTGGTGTCGCAAAGTCGACAGTCTATCTTTGCCAAGTCCAATTTAATCATGTTCCGGTGGTCGTATAGCTTGAACTTCTTAGAGTTGTGGTGCGAGTATGTGTGGGCCCGTAGAAGTTTGGGGTCTACGAAAATGATGCCGCAGTAGTAGCAGAGGAGATTGTTGTGGCGGCATTTGAAGGGTACCACGAAGGAATTTGATACTAATAGAAGGATGTTAGAGTCAATCATGTATGATTGGTCTTTCTCTCTGATCTGTTGCTGCATTTTTGATATTGGTGGTTCTGTAAATAAAATAAATATAGATTTTTCTTCTGTTTCCGCGATGTTGTATTGAAATTAAAGTTTTTCAGTTTGAATCGCGTGGAGTTTATTACTTTTAGCATTGTTTCAACGCTTAACGTTTCGAGACCTTTCCTTCCAGGTCCCTTCTTCAGGATTGACTAAGCTCGCTAAGCTTGTTTTATTAAGCTCTAGCTGCGTTCCGCGGTTTCACCCGTGTAAGTCTGATCCTATGTTGTTGTTATGTGTCTCGATAGTGTAGCTTTCTATTGAAAAAAGAGTCTTTGGAATCAGTCCAGTAGTTTCGGATTACAAACAAACAAAACATCCTGCTTTATGATATTAGTAATAGATACGACTATTTTTCGTTTTTCGACCAAAATGTGACGTTTTCGGTACGACACCACGAACGCGGTGTGGCGCCAATAGTTGTACGTTCGTGCCGTGATACCATACAGCACCGTGACCGGCGCCGTCCACTTGTCAGTAGATGTTGAAGTTGTTGCGTTCACAACGCACTGGGGTCGCACAGACAACGACCGAATCTCTCAAACCATGGCACAAAGAAAATCTGAAACTTATAAGAAACTCTTTGGTAAGTGAAGGCAGACTGTTATATTTGACAGACAGGGCAGCCATTTTGAATTCCACTCCATGACCTACTCGATTTGACTCCGACCAATCAGATGCGACCTCACATTTTAATAAAATCCCCTTGTTGTTTTTGAAACAAGTTTGTTGTATGGGAGCCTCTCTTAAATATTTATTTTTTGTTGTAGCGGCTACCGAAATACATCTTCCGTCTAGCTATTACGGTTCATGAGATACAGCCTGGTGACAGACGGACAGACGGACAGACAACGAAGTCTCAATAATAGGGTTCCGTTTTTACCCTTCGGGTACGGAACCCTAAAAAGCTCTAAAATCTTCTGTCCTAAAAAAGAGTTAGGTACTATTCCGTGAGAATATCGGGATTAAAAGTAGCCTATGTTACTCAGGGTGCATGTAACTTTCTAATGGTAAAAGAATTTTCATTGACTTTTGGGTAGGTACACAAAATTTTCTGATTGCCAGTCTAGTGGTTTCTATCCGTCTTATTTCGTTTTTTGTTGTATAGTCGTAAAAAAAGGTTATGAGAGCTTGGTAAACTATCCTTCTACGCATCTACGTTAACATTTTTGGAATAAATGAATCAAATATAGAAAAAAAATGATAATAGGTACCTAAAACTAGATGGAATGATAAGACCTTTCGATGAACCAAGTTTCAACAGTATAAGTTCTTATAGTTTACAGACAGACATGACGAATCCATAAGGGTTCCGGTTTTTCCCATTTGGCTACGGAACCCCAAAAAAATATAATTAAATTACCTAAAACTGGGTATGGGAATTTTAGAAATCGGTTCAGTAGTTTTTGAGTTTATTCATACATACAGACAGACACACACACACACACAAAAATACAAATCAAAGTGTAGATAATTGTAATTGCATTTTTCTCAAATAATACGCTAACTCGCTAATACTAGTGATGGGTGCAAACTTTTAGTTGGATTTATCGATAACTGTGTTAGGACCTTAGATGAAAACAAAAATAGTAGATACGGTATATTGTAACATTGCGTATTCGAAAAATGAGCTAGAAACACCTACATGCATTTTCATAAAATTATTGTATTTAAAAACATTTGTCTTTAAGGATTCAGGCATTTGTAAATAAGCAAAAAGGTATTATTATGGATTTCAAAAAGATAATCGCACTGTGACAGCACGTGCTCACGCGGCAAAACGGTTCGACATACGACTGAGGCCAGTGCGTCAGCTAGACGCAGTTTTATCGTCTCATTTTCCGAGACTAGGTAACGTATCTGCTGTTTTTCGTTTTTATCTAAGGTTAGGACATACTTTTCGATACTTTCGTGTAAATAATTATAATTAAAAACCATTATATCGTAAAATCTTGCTTTATTGGAGATAAAAATATAAAAAATAATCTGACAAATAGATGTAAATACTATTCAGAAAACAGTTTATGCATACATGTTTGTTATTCTTTTTAAAAACAGTATAGTAAAAAAAAAAAATTTTTTTTTATTTTTTTTTTATTTGCTTATTACAGAATCAACAGCACTTAAAAACTAACTTATGATACATTTACACAAAGCTTACTGCCAATTACAGATTCTCATTTTTTACTTAGGTACATTTAACGTCGCTTTAAAAAGAAAATTTTACATAAAATTACAAATAAAAATTACAGAAACACAACAAAATAAATAAATATTGAATTATTGAGATTGAGATATGTAAGCTCGGGTGTGTAAACATGATATGTGTGAGAGTGTGTTTGAGTGTGAAAATGTAGCGTGTATTTACGAATTGAGATGCAGGCCATCCCCCAGAAACCAGACTCTAAAGAGTTGGACAGGGGATGACCGCAAGCCCCATGCGTATTATGTGAGTGTGTGTGAGTGTGTGGGGAAGTGTAAAGTGTGTTGTAGTAAAATATAATTAAAAATTGAAATATCACGATAAAGAAGTAAAAATAATAATAAAAGAATTACCAACCCAAAAGATCTCCCACCAGTCTCCTAAACCTACTTCTGCCCTCATGAAAGATGTCGATCTCATGGAATTTATTGTTGAAAGTCGCAAGTGAACGGCCGACAATCGAATTCTGACCATATCTGCAGTGGGAGAATGGAACAGAAAAAAGTTTATACTGTGCGGTTAATAATATCTAAATATTATTAACTGGCTTAAAAAAAAATACATTTTTTTTATGTGTACGTAACCCAAAACTGACAAAAAGATGTAAATACTGTTTAGAAAACAGTTTATGCATACATGTTTATTATTATTTTTAAAAACAGTATAGTAAATAAAATATCTAAATATTATTAACCTACATTAAAAAAAAATACATTTTTTTAATGTGTACGTAACCCAAACTGACAAAAAGATGTAAATACTGTTTAGAAAACAGGTTATGCATAGGTACATGTTTGATATTCCTTTTAAAAACAGTAGTAAATAAAATATCTAAATATTATTAACCTACATTAAAAAAAATACATTTTTTTGAATGTGTATGTAACCAAAAACTGACAAAAAGATGTAAATACTATTCAGAAAACAGGTTATGCATAGGTACATGTTTGTTATTCCTTTTCAAAACAGTAGTAAATAAAATATCTAAATATTATTTACCGACTTTCAAAAAAAAAATACATTTTTTTTTAATGTGTACGTAACCCAAAACTGACAAAAAGATGTAAATACTGTTTAGAAAACAGGTTATGCATAGGTAGGTACATGTTTGTTATTCCTTTTAAAAACAGTAGTAAATAAAATCACTAAAGTAAGTATTATTAACCGACTTTAAAAAAAAATCATTTTTTTGAATGTGTACGTAACCCAAAACTGACAAAAAGATGTAAATACTATTCAGAAAACAGGTCCCTAATGCTGGGTATAGACCCCCACTGCTAGGCATAAACCCTCTACTGCTGGACATAGACCCAACCCTTATTGAAGACTGGTCTGTGTCAGTTGTTATTCATGGATAAAAGGCAGAAAATAGAACAGATTACAGAATAGATAAGTAAAATAGATATAGATAGAACAAAATAAACTGAGGTAGTATAGGTATTATGTTATAATATCTGAAAGAACTGATATAAAACATGATATACTAAAGGGTAGTATGATATGTTTTATAACAATTCTCCACACACAGAGGCACGTTACACGCATCGCATTTAAAAGATGACGAGCGTTTTATTTTCTGTTTTAAACAGACGACACACAGCGAGCGGCCATGACGATTTGTTGACGCTCTGGAAGCGGAAGCGGGTATACGACTAAGCCAGTGGGTGTGGTTCAGTTCTTGTAACGCTCGCGCTGATGGAAGCATATTCACCGCGAGGTTTAGGAGAATGAGAAAGATGATTGCATAGAATGGAGTCTACAAGTTCCAGGCGGAAACGAAGATGGTCTACTGTACGCCGCTGAGAAGACTGCAGAAGTATGCGCGCGTTCAGTATAGAACAGTTCAGGAGTCTTTTGAAAATAATTTTTTCTTTTTTTTTTCATATTATTTCGAGAGGTGCTGTCGAATCGAAGCTAAAATAATCTACTGATTTCACATTTTTCTATCAAATTTAAAAACGTTCGGGTTGCGTTCACAAATTGGTTGGTCCAGTGTTCATTTTAGGGTTCCGTACCCAATTTTAATTAGTGGTACGGAACCCTTCTTGGGCGAGTCTCGCACTTGGGCGGGTTTTTTTTTCCTTTAGCTGTTCTATTGTTTAACTATCGTTAGTTACATCTGATGTTATTGCTTCTATTTCGTTTTCAATATTATTATTTTTCGAATTCCCTAGGATTTTCGAGAACCTTACATTTTCAATTATTTTTCGTTTTCTGTAATTTTAGTTTCTCAAGCGACGTTAAATATTCATATTTTTATGTAAAAAGTGAAAAACAGGCATTAGCAGTAAATAAATAAATTTTTAAGTGCTATTTCTTCTGTAATTAACAAATAATTAAAATGTATTAGCAAGTATTTTTATATTTTATTCAACTTTTATCAAATCATATTTAATAAATTTTTAGCAGGCGCTATATGGTTTTTTTTCAATACCTTTTTATTAGAGCTTCCTAGGGTTGTGAAAAATATATATGCGTAGGTACGAAATAGGTTCAAAATCTTGACATATAGGTATAACGTGGAGAATGTATGGATGGCGAGAAATTGAAGCTGGTCCGGCTTAGACTATATTATATTTTCAAAAAATTAGGCGGAAGAAGTCAAAGGCACTGCTAGTCGCTAATATTACCACGAAACGAAACCACGTAGCCACTTAGGAACTAAATATATGAACAATGGTGCCAAATAGTGCTCAAAAAAATGAGTGTAGGTTGGTTGGTTGGTAACTGAAACTTTGTAACTATATTTTGGAAATAAAGAATTTGTATTTGTATTTGTGTAAATTAGTTCTGATAACATGGCGAGAAGGAACCGGTCTGGTATTTAGTGAGTATGCCTTGAGTATGTAGAAAGTGTGAGAGCCTTACTTACCTTATCGCTTCCTCCCGGAGACGGTAGGGATGCAATTTAATGGATTTACCAGACCACAAAAAAAAGAAAATGTTGGTGTAAATCTTAGATGAAAACAAAAAACAGCAGATAAGTTACCTAGTCTCGGAAAATGAGACGATAAAACTGCGTCTAGCTGACGCACTAGCCTCAGTCGTACATCGAACCGTTGCCGCGTGAGCACGTGCTGTCACACTGCGATTATTATTTTGAAATCCATCAGAATGCCTTTTTGCTCATTTTATACATGCCTGAATCATTCTTAAAGACAAGTGATTGGTGTTTCTAGCTCATTTTTCGAATACGCAATGTTAGAATATACCGAATCTACTGTTTTTGTTTTCATCTAAGGTGTAAATCTATTGCGTGGTCTGGCCAAGCTGACGGACACAAGCTTAAAATTTCTTGTCGACTACGAAACCCTAAAAATAAAAGTGACAAAATGGACTCACCGTCTGACTTGTTAGAGACATGTTGCTTCATCCAGAAGGAATGCATCGTGTGAACTTTGTAGCCAAGTTTGGGCCTCTTCGCTAGCGTCTGGAGAGGCATGTCATCGTCCACATCCGATGCCTTTCCTTCAGGCTTCTCTACAGGTTCCGGAGAGTCTAGCTCCGATGCCTTTCCTCCAGGCTTCTCTACAGGTTCTGGAGAGGATAGCTCCTGTCGCTCCTCTGCTTCCTCAGACTTTGACTGTTCAGCTGAAAAAGTATTAAATTTTTAAGTTTTAGTTTCTTTCCTAATCAATTTATAGGTTTTTCTTCAGTTATGACGATGTTGAATTGGGTTTAAACTCATTTTTCCGGTTTTCATTTAGTTTTTAGGGTTTCATAGTCAACAAGTCACATGTAAAATGGGGGATGCTTTTTCTCTTCTTGTTTACCTCAACGTGTGTCAACGGCGGTTTGCAACTGAACGTAGGTAAGACCGAATACTTGGCTAGCAATACCACAGATCCCACACCTGTCTGCGTAGACGGTCACATGGTCGAGCGGACAGACCAGTTTAAGTACTTGGGATCTGTACTTCACAAGTCTCGCATTTCGGAAGCTTGGGCCAAGTGGCGAGAGGTAACTGGTGTCATCTGTGACCCCAAAATGCCGGTTAAACTGAAGGGACAGGTCTATAAAACCATCATTAGACCTGTCAGGTCTGTCTGTCATTAGACATGCAGCAGGAGCTGCATGTTACGGAGATGAAGATGCTGCGCTGGATGTGTGGAGTGACACGAAAAGACCGCGTCAGAAACTCCCGCATCAGGAGCAGCCTTCATGTCCGAGACATTGCAGACAAATTGCAAGAATGCCGCTTACGGTGGTACGGCCACGTTCTACGAAAACCGGCTAGTTACGTGGGAAACAAATGTCTTGCTATGGCGCCTCCGCCATAGCAAGCCTGACGTTGTAAAATCGGATATGCGTGCAAATGACCTCACTACACGGGATGCCGAAGATCGTGCGAAGTGGAGACGTAAAAGTAGGAAAGCAGACCCCGGGCTCTCGAGAGGGATGCAACCGGGAACATCGCTTGGATGATGATGGTGACCTCAACGTGTGATATCGTTACGGAGTTCATTTAAAATCATTGTGGATTTTTAAAAACTATTTTTTATTTTAGGGTTCCATTTTCGAAATGTTGAGCTTTAAAGTGCTACTTTTTAGAGCTTCCAACAACAGCCAAATGGCTGTACATACTTGGATAGGTCAGTGGTACATGATGCAGTTTAAAGCAGTGGTTCCCTAAGTGGGGGGGCGCAGAGACCTTTCCGGGGGGGCGCGGCCACCTGTGTAGAAAAACCTGCGAACGCTGAGAGAATGCATTCCAGACTGCTCGATAAGACCAATAAAAATATTTGAAATTGACACCTGTCAAGAACCTCATTGAGGCCTCAGTAGGCGAATGCTAAGAACTTTATTAGCCTATAGCCTGGCCCCGCGCCAACCTCGGGGGGGCTATCAAAGGTATTTAGTACTACTTACCAAATTTTTATTCTGACCTGATAATCTGGACTGGAGGATGGGGGGGCGCGGATTTTTTTTATGGTCGAAAGGGGGCGCGTCTCAAATAAGTTAGGGAACCCCTGGTTTAAAGGAATATTACCACAGCTTTGCAATGGTCTGGGTCCGTGACTGTGCCTAGTAAGTGCAGTGCCTACTCACCTTCATGTTGACTAGTGAAGATGATGTCTCCGTCCATGGCAGGCTCATCATCATCACGGCCCGGAGGCTCTTTCTTGATTATATCAACATCGTAGTGGGTTGAGCAGTCTACATCTGGTAACTGAGGTGTGGGTGTATCTGAAATGTTGGTCTGGATTAGAAAATGCTACTTAGTAAAGTATTTGTTACTTAATTAAAACTAGCTAACCAGGCGCACTTAGTACCGCCTTCGGTCATATCAGAAAAAAAAAATGGTTGGCGTTTATACGTTTCGAGAGGTCGATCCCCAACCAGATGGTCTGATCATATTAAGGTCTCATCAGCCTTCAACTTCCAAAAAAATGTCTAAGATGCAATGAACAGAAGCCTAAGCCACATAAGGAAAGAGATCATCAAGGGCAAGTCCGGATCTCTATATGATTACCACAATCCTCAGTCATGAGGGCCCGACTACAGAGAGAGAGAGACAGAAATAGAGAGAGAGAGGGAAACGGACAGAGAGAGAGAGGGAGAGAATATTGAAACTTCCTACCTGAACAATCCATCATCTTCATCTCCAAGAATGCATGTTCACATTTCAGCACTTGCTTCTTGAACGTGAATGCTTCCCGCAACCGAGTTACGCAAGTCGCACACACTAGTCGCTCTGTCACCTTGTTGTCTAAGTGGGACAACTGGAACAGAATCAAATATTTAGACGGTAGAGATTTTCAAGCCATGCTGTTAGGTCAGCTCAGCAGCTCGATTCTCGTAAATAATTACCAGTTCGATGACAGACACAGTGCAGACCGATGATAGACGCAGTGCAGACGCAACACAATTACAAAGAAAACTCAAAATATAAATAATAAATAAATAATGAAAAAATATACTCTCTACTACCACACAAATACAATGAGAGTATAATTTTAGTTTTCTTTGTAATTGTGTTGTGTCTGCGTTGCCACTGTGTCTGTCATTGTTCTGCAATGTCTCTGTCCTCAAACTGGTATGTAATCATTTACGAAAATCGAGTGGCAGATCAGTGAATGCCAGTCATGCAAAATGGCTGCAAATCTGTCAGGAGTGGTATTTTTGAAACGCCAGAAAATGAATTCGAGTACGAAAGCCTATTGAATAGATGAGCGGTCTCGCTCATGCACATACACAACCCAACGAGCGAGAGCAATTATGAGGAATTCAATCTTTCACATACTAATTTATTTCCAATGGTTCAAAAATATGACTTGGGGTGGCTAGGCTTATCCATTTTCATTCGTATAAACTGATTTTTTGTGTTTTAGGGAGTCTATTTTTAGGGTTCCATAACTAAAGGGTAAAACGGGACCCTATTACTGAGACTCCACTGTCTGTCAGTCCATTTGCACACCAGGCTGTATCTCATAACTCGTGATTGACAGTTGAAATTTTCACAGATGATGTATTTCTGTAGCTACTATATAGATTTTCTTCTGTTTTCTCAATGTTGGATAGAATATAACTCATTTGTTACTTATAGCGTGTATTATGTTTAAAAAAACGCGGAGTTAACGTTAGACATTTATTGAGCTAGGGAGCACACACGAAAAGTGAAAGTTATAAATCTACCTTACATTTCTAAGAATTCTTACTTAACTACCCACTAGACCAGTGGTTCCCTTAAGTGGGGGGGGGGGAGGGGGGGCGCAGAGACCTTTCCAGGGGGGCGCGGGCCACACGGGATCGCTGAGAGAATGCTTACTTACTTACCAAATACCTTTTGTATGACTTTGTAAAACTTCAATAAGCAATAAGAATACTTATTTTGTTAATACACAACACACAAATAGAATAGGTAACAATATTAAAAGGTGAAAAACAAACAACACTAAAACTAAAACTTAAATCTAAAAAGAAAAAAACCCGTCGTCGATAACACCCTCCCGAGACATGGTCCCCAAGATGCTGGCGGCATTCCCCCTCTGAATAGCGAGACTAACTCGCTGAGACAGAAACTCATTATTTTGTTATTAATTTTTTTTTATTCAGACCTGATAATCTGGACTGGAGGACGGCGGGGGGGGCGGATTTTTTTTATGGTCGAAAGGGAACCCCTGCACTAAACATAATCTAATTCTAATCAACAAGAGTATCCAGTAGGCACCTCTGTAGGTACGTACCTACA
This sequence comes from Idaea biselata, assembly GCA_958496205.1. Classification (NCBI taxonomy): domain Eukaryota; kingdom Metazoa; phylum Arthropoda; class Insecta; order Lepidoptera; family Geometridae; genus Idaea; species Idaea biselata. Next base: position 9,894,043 of record OY292406.1, read on the forward strand.
TAACAGCGTGGTTTGTATTACTTTTAGCATTGTTTCAATACTCAATGTTTCGGAGATCTTTGCAGGTCTCATCTTTTAGGACTGACTGTTATAAACAAATATTTAGGGGTCCCATACAAAAACCTATTGTGCATAGTTGGCACAGAGTTGTAGATCAGCAGCTTGTTATCGACAGACAGTATTGAGTGTCTAGCCCTAAGCCACATAAGGTTTTTGTATTTAGCTACCAGTGCATTACACTTCTGCTGATTGTACGTCTTCTTTCCTTTACACATGACACTAGGCTATTCTTTACACTGATATACCCTGTACTACTACTTCTGAGTGTAGATAACGTACCACGCAATTTGTAGGACAATACTAAGTAAATATTAAAAATCTGCTGGTTAGTAATGATTTATGAGGACGGTTGCACTTTAGAATCCTACGTCACGATTTTGGGGGTAGGGAGGGGTGGGGGGGGAGGGGGAGATTGTTGTACAACCCCCCTAACATCTTCCCCCCTTGAGCAGATGCGTAATTTAAAAAATACCATAAATATAATAATAATTTGGAGGTTATAATTTTGCTTTTGAAAAAATGCTTTCAAAAACTTTAGTACCCGGCGGGATTCGAACCCGCGACTATTGGTAATCCGAACTAACGCGTTAAACCGCTTCGCCACGGGTAGCCTTCCAGCCGGGTCGAATTTAAGAAAGCACCTCTTCGTGTGTTCTAGCGAGTAAGCAAGAATTTATAATTATAGAGGTTATAATTTTGCTAAAATTTGAATATGTGTGGGCTCCAGCGCGACGCAAGGGCTGTAGCAGCAGCCCCTCAGCCCTTGCGTCACAAAACGCATCACCAGACACTCACCTTTGCAGCTTTGGCAGCAGTTTAGTCTTCGCAGCATAGTTTTATTTATAGATTGAATTAGGCGCTTTGGCGAGCGAGCGAAGCGAGCGTGCCGCGCCCTAATTCTATCTATAAATAAAACTATGCTGCGAAGACTAAACTGCTGCCAAAGCTGCAAAGGTGAGTGTCTGGTGCTGCGTTTTGTCACGCAAGGGCTGAGGGGCTGCTGCTACAGCCCTTGCGTCGCGCTGGAGCCCACACACATTCAAATTTTAGCAAAATTATAACCTCTAAATTATTATTATATTCATGGTATTTTTTAAATTATGCATCTGCTCGAGGGGGGAAGATGTTAGGGGGGGTTGTACAACAATCCCCCCCTCCCCCCCCACACCTCCCTACCCCCAAAATCGTGACGTAGGATTCTAAAGTGCAACCCCTGTTTCTCCTCTATCTCCTACAAGTCTTTTTTTATACAAATTCGTGACGTAGGATTCTAAAGTGCACCCATGAGGACTCTTTGATCAAACCATAGATTTTGTGGGACAAATATTTTTTCATAATAGGTAGTATTTATATAATGTCATATTGTCCTACAAATTGCGTGGTACGTTATACCGGTCCTACGCTCAAAAGACGTAGTACAGACCCTACCTCTGTTATCTTATCTACCACAATCAAGAGGAAATTGTTGGGCGTCTCATCAAAATGAAGCTACTCACGGAAACTAGCTTGATGGTAACCAATTTGCAAAAATGTACTACGGATCCTGGACTTTAAATACTAGTTTCTCTGAACTTTCGAAAACACTTACAAGCAGTCCAAAGCAATCCATCATTATATCAGAATATACTTCTTTCTGTCCTAGACTTTCATATTCAGCATTCAGAACCCGACACTTCTTCATGGTTCCACAACATCTGCAGAGCCCAGGGTCGAAGACTGGACCCTTTTTATTGACTGTACTCATTATGGTTGATAGTTATAAACGTAAATAGCATTCAAATCATTTCACCCAAGTAAACTTTTACTATAATTTGTAACAAAAATAAATTTTCCCATCAATACAGAAACACAACAAACCATAGAGTTAAACAAACTTTTATAACATGTTTTTTTAGATATTATAACCACAGAAGATATCTACATATTTAAAAAAAGTTGTCCTAGTCTTTTGAGCAACCCAAAAATTAAAAAGGTCCCACAGCCTAGGGGTAGGATCTTGAAAAATACTGACGCGTAGTACACAAACTTATAATGTGCGATTTCTGCTCAATCGCAATTTTTTTCAAGATATTTACCGGCACCTGTGCCTCTTTTCCTACAAATGAATATTTAATATTCTTGACTAAATTTTAAGAGTGCTGCTATCTTTTGTTGAGAAGCCAAAACTTAGACCAACAAAATCGAAGCTTCGTAGTCTTTTTTATTTTCATAATGGTGGTACCTAAAAAAAAATCGACGTTTCCGTTTCTGTTTGTCACACACACCATTCATTCAAAATTAAAATTATTTCATTCATTTATTTCCAGTCGTCAACGAGATTGCCGGTTCCAGCCGGCTTCGAGTTGTTACATTCCTCAGTATTTCTATTTGTATATATGAAACGTGTCTCTAACTAATTGCGTTATTAAACTGAAGTATTAAAAATTAACTTATTGCGATGACGGAAGTGCACGACGTACTGAAACCGCTTGCCTGGCTCGCTGGGAAATGGTCAACCAAAGATGGCAGGGGAGTCTATCCCAACATACCGGAATTTAAATACCACGAAGACTTGGAATTTCTCTGCATTGGTAAGTTATTATTTTTTAAAGTCGATAGTTTATTTGTACTGATCGTGAGTATATTTGAGGTTTTGTAACAATATTTTATTTATGCACCACCAGAAGTACCAGAACACAACATAAGTGCGTGTTTATCGCGGTAACAACGCATACGTTTTTGCACTTTTGTGGGTGCTTTATTGCGGCATTGCGTCTCGTCAATACCGCACCCACACGGGTGATATTACCAAAATACCGCGTGCGATATTAGCACAAGCATTTTTACGGTAAAAACGCACCTTTGTAGGGGTTGCTTAACTGAAAAGATTTCAAAGTTCTTACTCTGGATAATAATATATTCTCGTGAACAAGCCTGTTGCATTTACTGGCGAAATATCGAGCTCCGTAATAAAGAAAATAAACATGGTAACTAAGTATCCATTTTCTAAATAAATATTGTAGATCTACCATATTTTAGAGATAGGTTTTAAATAGATCCATCCCAAGTACATAAAGATAGGTACTGTTTTGTTAGCTATGGACATTTAATATTATAAGCAGGAACTAGGGCCCTGTGTGAGAAAAGAAGGAAAGAAGCTTGAAATGACTCGTCATAAAAATCACCGCATTCTGATTTCCAGGGCAGCCGATGTTCAACTACTCATCCATATCTCGCAACCCCGAGACCGGAGCCCCCATGCACCAAGAACGTGGCTTCTTGCGCATACAACCGGACACATCAACCATTGCCTTCGCTGTAAGCCACAACTTTGGCCTCACATCCCTCGAAGAAGGCACCTACGACGAACGAAACAAAGAAATAATCCTGGAAACGGTAAATTTGTCTCGCATGTCGTTCGCTAAGAAACCACATGTGAAAGCTTTTAAACGAGTGATGAGGCTGAAAGAACCCGACGTTTTAGTTGTGACTCTTTTTATGGAGACCGATTTAACTCCCATGACTGAACATCTGAAATCTATTTACAAGAAAGTTAATATGTAACTTGTGCTGTCTGAATTTAACGCCCCACGGTTTCACGCGTAAGTCCCACCTCTATTAGCCTTATTAATAAACATGCTTTGTCTTTATATTCTATTTTAAGTGCCTAAGCCTGCACTGGTCTTTCATAGAAATATTTTAAAGATACAATATTTCTGCCCAGCCCTGCGTCTATCATGCGTTGTGTTTTTGCAGAAGTATTTTTCTTTTAATATTTCTATGTCTTGTCTTTGTCTGTGACAAGAACTTTTCAAGTTGACAGACAGAAACAAAAAGTGGTAAACTACTCCGACCCTCCACGTTTATTAATAAGGCTATATGGGAATATCGGGTTAGAATAGCTATGTGTTTTTCCAGGTTTCCAGCTACCTAATCTACATACTGAGTTTTAACCCAGTTGATTTTTAGTAGCAACAAACACACAAACTTTCACAGTTATAATATTAGTAAGCTTCTAAATTCAAAAGCATAAAAAAGTAGTCTTTAAATCTTGAGTAGAATTCGAATATGCAATAATGTATCATGTAGTATTTCTATGATAGAGGCTTTTCTTATATTGAAGCCAGTAAGTATTAAGTAGCTATTCATTTTTTTTAAATATGATATTGGTAGATAGCTAGACTGTAAACTGCATTATCTTTTAAGGCATTTGCTATCGCACAATAGCAAATGCACCGTTGTACACCCGAAACAACGAGATTCATGAGTATCTTGACATGGCCACAATTCAAGAGATTAGCCGTTACAAGGTCCTGCACGCCCGGAAACTTGCAAATCACCCCAACCCTTTCGCCTTTGAGCTCCTAAGCTATGAGCGGAAACAGATTAAAACGAAAGCGAGTACTGTAATCGAGGAAGGCGAGACAGTAGTCACGTCCATCTCCAAGACACACGGCTACATAACACATCAGCTCATGGTCCAAAGACCGATCGCAGATCTGCTATCCCTCAGAAAAGTAGTGATAGTGATAGTTAACAATAGGATGTCTCCCAATTCCTTTAAAATACCAGCTGCTGATCCTGGGCTCCAAGACACACGGCTACATAACACATCAGCTCATGGTCCAAAGACCGATCGCAGATATAAGATTAAGTAACTATTCAATTTATTAAAAATATGATATTGATAGATAACTAGACTGTATGTACATTGCATTTATCAATTAAAACTGCGTCTTTACCGTGCGGTAATATCGCACGAGTTTTTGCACCTGTGTGGGTGCGGTATTGACAGGACGGGCAATGGCCATACGATATTGAACCTGTGTAACTTCTTTCTTTTCGTGTAGTGGTGTGGCTCACCTAGTGTTTCACAGGGTTCTTTTGAAAATTGACTATTGAATCCACTTTTCAGGATTGTTTCCCGCTTAGTCTCATCCCTCAGCATTTTTAATGCACTCCTGAATGTGGGGCCTTGGTCACAAACCAGTGCCAGTGGTATAAGGCCTGTTTGTGTCACCTTTGCTAACAACTCCTTTAATATTATTTTAAGTTCAATGACAGAAGTTGTGCCTTCACAACAATAATAAGCAATTGATTGTTTCCAGTTGAAGCATATATATACCTCTTATCATGAAGACCAAAGCGTAATCTGAAAACGTTCTGACTCTCTCTGTCAGCGTTGCAACGATGATCTTAAAAAACAGAAATAATTGTCTTGATATGATTCACGCATGTGTACATATCGATAGTCTTTGATTGTAATGCATTGGCAACCGGTTCCAATATACCTAAATATTTGGCTATTAATGCAACGCATATAATGAATACAGGTTTAGTAGTAGCACAATGTAACTGATAAGCGCTTTTTCTTGCAGCAGCATTCCCTTCTGTAGAATGTTAATTTTACTGCCCGTATCGATGTACGCTTAGGCTGGAATATGCTCGATCATTACGGATTTTTTATACAGGGTTACAGAAAAAGTCGTGCTAGATCCGTTGAGGGCGTGGAGTACCCATCATTTCTGACTTATTTCACTATGAAACACCCTACCCTAAACTTAACCCTTTTTGAGATATTCGACTTTTAATTTTTTCATTGAAAATTGCCGATATTTAAGCTACTAAATTTATTTTTGTTTATTTTGTGTGTCTTATTATTATTATTATTGCATTTTGACATGCGTAATAAGATGCTTAAAGACGTCAATCATTAAAATAGTACATTAGTTAATTGAATAGACCGTAGCAGACAAGTGAAAGTTAAGAAATAAAAAAATAAATTAGAAAGTTTATTTTTCTCTAAGGGATATCTAAAAAAAAACTATATGGCAATTGTTCGGCAGATGTTTTTTAAAATATCTACGTTTCATCAGCTATCTAACGAGGTATAATAATCAAGTGTTTTATTCAAATACATTATAAAAAAAATTAGTTTCATAGGCGACAGTGGAGAAGAAAATTTATACTTAGCCCTAAAAAATACGTTTGAGTCTACTAGAATCAAAAACAGCATTGTCCATTTGATAGTTCCAGTCGCAAATCATAATAATTAAGTGTATGAGTTATTCGAACGACATTGGTAATTATAGTTTTTGTAAAGGGTTGTACATTATTTTATAATGATAACATAATATTAAAAGTTAACGAGTTTTGTTTATAACTACATTAAAATTAAATAAACAGTTTGGACATTGCGGGTTTTGGAATATTCAAGTGGACTTTGCTGTTTCTGTTGCATGTAATTGTTGGACATTGTTTGTTTTGAAACATACCTTCTTTAATGTAACTCGCTAAACTAATTTTGATACTTGACCATATTTTTAGTTTGCATAGAAATATAGAAGTGTACACTGGAATTATGTAATTTACATGCGGTATGTACAAATTTTGCGACATAGAGGACTGTAAAAATTAACGGTGCTTCTATTTAAAAATAAAAAATGTTTAATAATAATAATAATGTTTAATTTGTTAAAAAAATATATTTAGGCATAATAGTGAGGGAATTAACTGGGTCTAATGTAGGTATGGGGACGACGAAAGTCGCCTGACGCATAACCAACGAAAAAAAAAGATTGCATGTAGTAACGTTTCCCGACTACATAACAGATAAGTCGCTTGGTATGTAGGAGAGCTTATTTTTATTATTTTGTCCATTTTTTCGAAATCGGGTTTGATTTTTTTTTAGATTCTCGACAAAGGGTTCTTCTTATAATGATGCGAATAAGCATGCAACAAGTTATCAAACAAGTTTTCAATTTTTGTGTTACAACAACAACAGCCTCCACTAAAGTTACTCAATTTTTATATTTTGAAACTACCTATTTTAAGACAAATTTAAATCTTTATCTATCTATTAATATTGGTATAGGGCGTTAATTCCCTAACTATAATTATCAAACTACACTATTAATAATGGCTGCTCCTCTTGGACTTGGCACATCGATTCTTCAGGGTTGTCATCTCCGTCGTCGTCAACATTATGATTCATAAGAATGTCGTGTGACAGTACTCGAGCAAAATATCCTAAGGTCTCTAAGCTGCGCCAATCATCACCATAATGAGTTTTTAGTAATTGACCGACGTCTCTCAGTTTTAACGGTTTTACTGACACTCCTTGTGTCACTATAGTCGGTGCAATCATTGCAGACGTTTTATTTTTTTTGCAAATATTTTTATACTGACCTAAGTCTTGTTTATAGTGAATTTCTCCCCGAAGACCCACCATGTCACTACATCTGCTGTTTCTTTTTAGATAGAATCTTTTGCATTTAGCAAAAGGTACATGCCATTTGCCAACATTTAAAAATATGTCTTTTACCGTGCTTTTCCAGTCGAAGATCTGACATGTTGTTGCTACGTTAACAAACGTAGCATGTTGACTTACTACGTCTATGTACTCACTAGGATTTATTATATTTTCCATTTTTCGCAGTTGCTTTTCAATATGGGCAAAGACTCGGTCAGCGGGAAGAAACGAGTGACCCACTACGGGGAACACTATTTCTATAATTTTAATTTGCGTTGGTGCATGATGGACTAACCATTTTGAAAGCATGGCTATTAATATGGAGTTTTTATTCTGTCCGGCGCATCCATCAGCCATAATCCGAAGTAAATTACATTCTGCTGTAAATTCAGTATTACAAAGTCGATTAAAAACTGCAGATGAAACTAGATTCGAATCTTTAGCATATTCATCTTCGGTCCAGCAATAACTGAATACATTTTGTCTCGTCAATGATGATTTTGAACTGCCTTCTACTACTGTGAAATTAAAAAAATAAAGTTGTCTAGAGTAATAGGTACTCTGATCTGGAATTTTAGGTAGCACCATATTTTTTTGGCAATCAAAAGATATTATTTTAATTGAAGGGTCTTCTGTTTTTAACATGTCAAAAAATGCTTTTGCACGTCTCTTGTGGACAGTTTTTTCAACCATCAACCGAATTTTATCAGTCTCATTGGCCACTTTAATTTTTTCCGTCAACTGCAAACAAGTTGAACATACATCGACACGTGGTGACCCAAATCCCAAATTGAAACATGTATTAAATATGTTTCGAAAATATAAGGCCTTTACTTTGAGATGTTCAGCTGTCTGGTCATTGTATATTTTGGACATTTTATTTATGCTCAATTCTGACGGCAAATAGATTCGCTTAGTATTGCTTCTGCAATAGTGAGCTTCAGTGCATTTAAATTTCTGTATGAATGAAATTACATTTTGTTTCTTGTCTTTGTATATATGTGACTTATGGTCACCACCACGGTTTTCCTTTGGGAATGTTCCTTTTAAATAATAGTTCTTTACCACATTTTCTACCCGATACCTTTTTATGTGCAATGTTTGTAAAAAAGATTTTTGGCAAACAAATATCATCTTTTTTTGAGATCTACAGTAAATTCTATACATCCTTTGCATAGCTCTGGCATTGTATTGCTTAGAATTCGACCGAGGACGACGGCGTTTTGTTTGCACAGCTATAACATGTTTTAATATGAACATATCTTGTTTTACTTTGTCCTTTACGGCATAAAAAGAATCATGAAAAGATTTTATGTCATTCATACTAATTGCAGAGCATTGCAGCTTTTTATCTTTATGTGAACATGTTGGCTTAACAGGTAAGTCTTTTGGTGCATATCTGGAACAACAAAATTTTAGGAATTGTAATCATTTAGTTTGTTTAATATTTTCACCTGCCATTATGTATGAGGCCTGCCGTTAGGTTGTGTGTGTGTTACGGGTGATAAAAATTATTATTGCTGAGAAATTTTTAGGGTCGCATACAAATATTTTTTCTGTTTCGTTATGCTTCGATGGTAAACTAAACTAAAAATAAACTTCATAGTAAAGGAATAATATAATACTCAGAATATAATAGAATATCTAGCTTAGTAACGCGTGACAGGCGATTTGAGTATGATATTTCGGTGTTGAAATAATGAACTTTAGCCAAAGAATATGAGTAGACTTTAATTTAATTAAGATAGTTAATCTTAAACAAAATACAAATAATCAAAAATAAACAGATAAAAAAAACTGGTGAAAATTTCAGATCTTAAAATTCAACCGCATAATTATATTATCTTTCATTTTCATGTTTTGTAAAAAAATGTACAGTAAAAGACGGCATAAAAACATTATGAACTGAGTTTGAAAATTTTAAAAACAAAGTATCAAAACAATCTAATTGTGTATACTCACCGGTCATTTTTGGTCTTGTTTTTTTTCCAGTTTGCACTATCAACTCGGCGTTTTCGTGCATCTTTACTGTCCACCACTTGAGGATAACATTCCATAGTTCATTAATGTTAAAAATTGTAGCTTACAGATCTAATTTAGCACCTCAAACACAAAAATAAACGAGAGCACTGCTAACAACAAATACCATAATCCGCCATATTGCTTACGCGGCCGTGATTGGTTGTCAAGGACAATGCTTGTTCGGATACATAAACAAGCGGACAATGCTGTTTTGGTTGCAAACATTGATTTTTAAATGTGAATTTCTATAAGACATTGCGGTTTTAGTACCATATTGAAAAAAGAAATATTTTACTGGAGATTCATACGCCATAGACAACACAATTTTAGTTTTTTACGGACATTGCTGTTTTTGATTCTAGTAGACTCGTTTGTTCCTAGTTCGTACAATTCCTAGTTTGTACAATCGGCAAATATTTCCCAATTCGTACAATATGTTATTGATTGTGTCATTGAGGTATGTTAAGGCGCCTGCAACAAACTTTAGGGACATTCTATGTATAATATGTATGTATTTACAAAAGAAAAATAAATATAAGTATTATATCCGTTGTCTAGTCACCGTAACACAAGCTTAGTCGCTTACCACGGGGCTAGATGGCGCTGTGTGTTGTTCACAGAATTTATTTATTTATTTATTTATTTATTTATTTATTTATTTATTTACATTTTGCCAAGGAAACTGAACAGAGACACAGTAAACAGATATTATAATTTATTATACGTACATATAAACAGACGGTAGCACCGACGTTCGTCAAATCCTTTATTCGTCAAATGCTTGTTTCGTCAAATCATTATTTAGGAAAAAAACAAAAGACGATCGAAAAAACAAAAGATCGAAAAAAAAGAAAAAAAAACAAAAGACGATCGAAAAAACAAAAGAAGATCTAAAAAAACCAAAAGAAGATCGAAAAAAAGACAAAAGACAAATGAAAAAAATATACAAAAGACGATCGAAATATAACAAAGACAATATAAAAAACAAAAGACTAATTTTTTTTATATTTTTTGGTTTACTTCTCGAAAGTAATAATCTCATTTCAAATGACACCTGTCAAACTTAAAACTGTCATAACTCTAAAAATATTGATTAATTAAATATTGGGAATTTTTAAAGGGGAAGTACTATACCTACTGTCTTGTACTGGGGACGGGAGGAACCGATTTTCAACCTATCCCCACCCATTTGTCTGTGGACAAAACAGACGACTACGGTTTGAACGTTATCGATACAATTTAGTTTATCGATAACTTTTTACGATATTACTTACAGAATTAAAATACACTTTAGTTAGTTACATATTTTTATTAAGTAATCAACAAGAAATAAGATAAGTGAAAGGGAGTAAAGTCCTAACATTCCTGAAAGCACACCTTTAATGTCACTCCGTTAAAATTTTAAACAATTCAGAATTTGACATCAAAGGTGTGCTTTCAGGAATGTCAGGACTTTCATACAGACTGTCGCTGTCACTGCTTGAGAACGCCACTGGACGGGAATTTTGAATATTATCATCATCAAAAGGTAGTTTTCTTAACAAATCTAAACAAGTTACTATATCAACAGATTTATCTTTGACTAGTTGTTTAACAATATCATCTCGTCGTTTTTTCAACATAATATCTTTTCTTCTTCTTTTATTATTAATTTTGGCAGTTAAAATTTGATCAATTTTAATTTCATTTCTCATTGCCTCTTTTCTCAATACAGATATAATAAAAAATAAAGAAAACTTATTTGGCCCAACTAAGCGATTTAGTTTATGATTCCAGCCTTCGACGGTATTGGTGGTGGCGTGCCTTTCCTTATAACAGCTAATTAATTGAATCATATCAGGTTTCAGCCACTGGTGTTCAAAATATGAATTGAAATTTTTAATCTTCTGGGTATCTGGCGCAATTTGTAACAAACTCAACCATGCTTCCGATATGTAGCTACTAGGTAAATGTGGTAAATTTGAAATCAAATAAATAAACTTTTTCTCTGATAGCGAATCAATCGAGAGCTTTTTTACTTTTCGCCAAATAGCTCTATTAAAATGATACAAACAACCCTTGACAGTTGTTTGCGGGAACACCTCATGTACAGCGTTAATAAAAGACACTTCATAGTCACAATGAAGAATCTCAGGGTTCCACTCGGGTACAGTGTCCAAAATAAGTATAAGTTATTTTGAATTTAAGCATTCTTGTATAAGTTTGTTGACTTTTGTCTGGTAAAAAAACATACATTAACGGCACCACATTCGCAATTTTTTCGGAGCTGTTTAAATCAACGTGAAAAGTATAAAGTTGGTAGAATGGTGGACTTACAGATTTAAATGTACCATCCGACAAATATATCTTTCTTGTTACCAGCAATTTTTTAGCTTCATTTGAAATAAAAATTAAAATTTTATCATCATCTCCATCATTTCTTACAAGAAATCCATCACTGAGTGATTGAGGAATCTGGACATCTTTTAAATGCTTGAATGTTATTCGATTTACTCCCAGACTTTTTTTTCTGTTGTTATATAATTTATTTTTAACATTCCCGAAAGTCGGAGTATCTTCAACAAAATTAACGTCTGGATTAGAAATCAACTCATCAAAACATTCATTAAAAATTTGAGGCATTGGTGTTATTTCTTCTCTTGCTCTTTTTATACACTTCAAAATAACTTTCTCAACTTCATTTTTAGATTTATTCTTGGCGCAGAAATGGGTACCTTCTCTAATAATTTTTTTATTACTAGAATCAGTAGTTAATGAACCGTTACATACATCACGTCTAGAACATCTCCAAATATTTGTGCCGCATTTGTTACGGCGTCCAAAGTAGTACCTATAACCACTCTTCAAAAGAATTAGTTTACCTTTCTCACTTTCTTTAAAAAATAATTCAGAGTCTTCACTTGAGCACTGCATCTTGCCAATCAATACTGTTATGAAATCATGTAGGTAAATAATAACACTACAGTAACTTTGATTAAAGAGGTGCTTAATTAACTGTTCAAGTACCTACTTACTCTTCTAAATACTTGATAATAATAATATTCAATCTAGTGTTTCTATTCAAAACACAAATCAATAATGAAAAATATTGACGTTGCGACATTATATTAGTTTTATTTTTAAACAAAATATTTTTTCGGCACCAAAAAGTTTTTATTTTCGATATTGAATCGATCAAGAAGATTTGTTTGAAATAAGTGTGCTAGGAGACCTCTTTGGTGAAGTTTGTCTTCGTTAGAACTCAATGGCTATTCACCTTTTTGCTGGTTGGTACAATCTATCTATACTCTATACTAATATTATAAAGAGGTAAAGTTGGTTTGTATGTATGTATGTATGTATATTGGCGGTAATCTCCGAAACTACTGGACGGATTTTTAAAATTCTTTCACCAATTCTTTTGTTTTTCTTCCTAAATAATGATTTGATGAAACAAGGATTACATAATTGGAAAATCAAGAATTGTACAAACTAGGAATTGTACAAACTAGGAATTGTACAAACTAGGAATTGTACGAACTAGGAATTGTACAAACTAGGAACAAACCAAAAAATAAAATAAAACAATAGGTAAGCATGAAATGTTATTTATTAAAGCTTTTCACACAACTTTTTCTTGTTTACAGTTCATGTTCAACATGGCCGCCTCTATTTCTGATACATTGTCGCATTCTTCTACGGAGACCAGTCTTCACTACTCCAGTGGTCAATGTGGTCCTCATTTTGTTAGCTGCATCCACAATCCTTTGTCTTAAGTCTTCCACAGACGAAACTGGATTCGGCTCGCTGTATACTAGACTTTTCATGCACCCCCACACATGAAAATCCATGGGGGTAATGTCCGGACTTCTTGCTGGCCATGGCAACGGCCCACCTCGTCCTATCCATTTGTTTGGATAATTTGTGTCCAGCCAGTCTCTGACACTTCTTCTGAAATGGGCAGGGCAGCCATCGTGTTGGAACCACATGTCCCTGATCAGGTTGAGTGGCAGATCATCCAGCAAATCACTCAAGTCTGCTCTCAGGAAATTTTCGTAGCTTTCCCCATTTAAATTATCCGGGAGAAAGTAAGGTCCAATCAAATGATTGGAGATAATGCCCATCCACACATTCACGCTGAATCTACGTTGGGACCCCTTCACTCTTTTCTTATTGGGATTCCTTAGTTCTTTTGGGGCCCAGTAATGGGCGTTGTGATAGTTAGTTATGCCATCTTTATCAAATTTGGACTCATCCGTCCACAAGATATTTCTTAGAAAATCTGGGTCTTCCACATCAGCATTTAGCATAAATCTGCAAAAGTCCATTCTCCTCGCGGGGTCTCCTTCTTCAATAACGTGTACCGGCGTATAATGGTATGGGTATAGGCCAGCAGTGTGCACGGTAAACCACACTCTCCATTGCGAAAGTCCCAGATCACGGGCAACAATATTAGTGGAAGTAGTCGGATCCGCTCGAAAGCGTTGCACTATCTCATTGTCCTGTTCTTCGTCGTCAATTCGTGGTCTTCCCATGTCTGTATTTCGTCTCAAAACAGAGCCAGTTTCACGAAGTCTTCGATAAACTCTGTCAAAAACGGCCACATCCGGCACTCGACGACCGGGGTAGCGAGTTATGTATTCGTTGCGAGCTTGCGCAGACACACAATTGCAGTATCCGTAACAAATAAGCATATCAGCATATTCTTCAGGTGTGTAGGACGTCATCTTCAACACTTCCGTATCGCAGGTACAAATCAGAGTCCGGTTAACAAGCACAGTAGTCACAAATCAGAAGAAACAGTCCAGAATCACAGCCAAGTCGAGAAAAAGAGCAATACAATGTCACATCTACTATGTACGAAGCACAAAAGCAGACTGACTGACAACCAAAACAATACCCCTTGTTGTATTCACAGCCCTAACCGGTCTCTACACATTTTTTCTTTCATTCGCACCTACATAAATCGTCACTTGTCTCGCTCGCACGGTGCGTCTTAACTTGAAGGACAATAGGCGCGGTACCGTTAGAACTACTACTACTACTGGAGCGTCCCTTTTTTCCACGAAATGTAATACAATCCCTAGATTGTTATACGTCGTTAGATAGCTGATGAAACGTAGATATTTTAAAAAACATCTGCCGAACAATTGCCATATAGTTTTTTTTAGATATCCCTTAGAGAAAAATAAACTTTCTAATTTATTTTTTTATTTCTTAACTTTCACTTGTCTGCTACGGTCTATTCAATTAACTAATGTACTATTTTAATGATTGACGTCTTTAAGCATCTTATTACGCATGTCAAAATGCAATAATAACAATAATAAGACACACAAAATAAACAAAAATAAATTTAGTAGCTTAAATATCGGCAATTTTCAATGAAAAAATTAAAAGTCGAATATCTCAAAAAGGGTTAAGTTTAGGGTAGGGTGTTTCATAGTGAAATAAGTCAGAAATGATGGGTACTCCACGCCCTCAACGGATCTAGCACGACTTTTTCTGTAACCCTGTATAGACCCGTAAAAAGCTCGCTGGCTGTTAAATTTATATTATTTATAAATTCATAATTTTGTTAGAATTGTCTTCTGGAAAGACTCAGTTTTGATTCGAAGTTAATTTCAATTTTTTTTTTCGTCGGAATAGCCCCGCTCGACCTTATAGGGTTTCTTGAAGTTCCCCGCGACAGCCAGCATGCTGCCTCGGAGTGCCCCAGACGCTAGACGCCTGCAGTGGCGGCACCTCTCTGTGCTTCAGTTTTGGGCCGTGTGTCCTGGTCTACGACAGGTGAAGCAGGTCCTTGTAGTTGCCGTATTCGGCGACGTTACCGTTCCACGCTGCCAGCCGTTTCGTTGGCCCCTCACCTCCGGTTCACTCCGCTTACTCGGAGTTCTCGAACGAACTTCTTGTAGTTCTCAAACCCCGACAGAAATCCGTAGTATAGTGCCTCGGAACTCCTTACGTTATACGCCTTGGCGTTAGCTCTTAACTCCTCGGGGAGCCCTCGAATGACGATAGGACTGCCTCGTCACCAATCTGGCACTTTTTGCCAGACTTATTTTTTCATGGTAGTACTGCGACATAGTTTCGATAACGTGTTTGACCCTAGACAGCATCTCCTGTTGGGTGTCCACGTAGTCGACCGAGCGCAGGAAAGCCTCGGTCACCCTTTTTCTCCAGCTGCTCTACGTCCCGCTGTCGACTACAGCCGAGGTCGTCGTACCACGTTCGGGACCTCTCGATCCACCTTCGTTGGTGCAGGGACGTATTCGTCACTGTCGTCGGCATTCCTCTTCCTTAACCCGTGGACAAAGGGGCTCAGCATTTTGGTGATTTACCAAAAAATATACTTTATAATCAAAAATATATTGTTTTTTCTTGTCGATCCCACTTCTGAGGTTTTACGATTCTCAGGATGTGGGCGCGTAATTAAAAGATAGGGATCGGGCTATTACAAATATTTATTATATTATAATGCTCTACAAAGCTAATACAAAGTGCGTCTCACAGTCAGTCGGACCGGGAAGTGTGTCAGCCCCCGCATTGACACACTGTCTCGATGGGTTAGACTTTTCTCCCACAAACTCCAGGCCGAAGACATGAAAGGCTCACAACTTAATAACCTAACCTACAATTAATATTATCGTCTATCTTAAACCTAATACGCTTATAAATTATAACACTTGTTTCGTTATCTACTGCCTTTTAGTTAAACCACTGAGCTGTGCATTGGTTGAAATAATGAAAGACAGCCACAATTGCCTTAAATTATCGCTCTTTGGCAGAAAAAACAGGCGATGAGTTTCGTTAGTAGACGGGCACTGCACTTTTGCACAACCATAGCGACGAATATAACACCGCGTCGATAGTCGAATTATTGGGGAAGGGTTTGGATTAATTTGTAACTCAACTCAAGCTTAAAAAGCGAGGAATACACAAAAAAACACAGGCACTTCCACTCAATAAAAACAACTGAACAACTTTGAAATAAACCGGAAATAGACAATGACATATTATTCAAAATGGCAACGGTTTACATGTTAGCTTCTCGCTTACACATATCTCACATTGCGACAATTTTTCATCATCTTTGATTGTTAAACCGCCGCCAAAGGAGAAGTGCATCTTTCATTCAACCACAGTTAAAAATTGCAATTCATTTATCATTTTTAACTGTAGACTGTAGTTGAATGAAAGAAGTGGGTAGGCAGGTACCTATGTCTGGAAATAGTTTGAGATGAATTTGGATAAATGTGAAAGAATATCCTGCGCGTGAAAGAATATCCTGCGCAATTTGTAATGATTGGAACGGACACACGGTTGTGCACTTCTCCTTTGGCGGCGACTTGTGCAATAATCTCCTTTGGCGGGGACTTGTCCACGTGTAGCTTCGTTCCGTGACCTTTACTCGACCTGTCGTTATTCCAGTAGTTTTCTTCGTCAACTGGGATCCGGCTCGAAACTGTTCAGTATCGAGCTAAGGGCTTGAATAGAAAGCCTCTTCTTGATTAATACATATATTTCGAAGACTTTCTTGTATCTTACAAATATCGAGCGCTGGAAGATAATCTTCAACATTCTATCGGTTTCTATACACTTTATATCTGTGTCGGTGATTGCCAATCTCATTGGTCGGACCGCATACAAACCGCATTTAATCTCACGGGAGAAATAAACGTCAATTCACTTTCAAAACTTGACACAAAAATGTCACGTCAGAAAAAAACTAATTCAGAAACACCAGAGCCCGCGGAAACCAGTAACAATGCTGGTTTCCGACAAGGAATTTTAAGAGAGCTTTAAAATTATTTGTTTGTGTTTTAATATTATTTGTAATTGTAACTGGGGAGAGATATAACTTAAAAATTAACGAAGACAAAATGAAAGCTAAAATTACAATTACAAATAATATCCCCTCCCTAGAGGGGAGAGATATTCCTCCCTATTCCTATTTCTATTCCTATTTCTCCCTAGAGGGGAGAGATATTCCCAGAAGATACCAGCGCCAGCGGCGAAACTGGATCCGGTAGATTCAAAATCGTACGAGTTTTTGATACTGCGACTTTACACGACTTTCTGACAATCTCTCAAGAACGCAAGAGGCGCATGAGGAGTTATTGGTTGAGAGAAGGATTCCTGATGCGAGCGCGCTTTGGGACTTGGGAGCGCGCTTTGGGACTCAGTTATAGCTGGACAGAAATACTTTTCCTTCTTGTCAGTTATGTACAGGAATACTTTTCTTTCTTGTTAGTTATAGCTGTACAGGAATACTTTTCCTTCTTGTCAGTTATAGCTGTACAGGAATCCTTTTCCTTCTTGTCAGTTATAGCTGTACAGGAACACTTTTCCTTTTTGTCAGTTATAGCTGTACAGGAATACTTTCCCTTCTTGTCAGTTATAGATGTACAGGAATACTTTTCTTTGTTGTCAGTTATAGCTGTACAGGAATACTTTTCCTTCTTGTCAGTTTAATGTACAGGAATACTTTTCTTTCTTGTCAGTTATAGCTTACAGGAACACTTTTCCTTCATGTCAGTTATAGCTGTACAGGAACACTTTTCCTTCTTGTCAGTTATAGCTGTACAGGAATACTTTTCCTTCTTGTCAGTTATGTACAGGAATACTTTTCCTTCTTGTCAGTTATAGCTGTACAGGAATACTTTTCCTTCTTGTCAGTTTAATATACAGGAATACTTTTCTTTCTTGTCAGTTATAGCTGTACGAGAATTTATTAATTCACTCTTTTATTTAAATTCTTACATTTAGGTTTTTATAAAAATAAACTAAATTCAAAATATATACATCACTACAAAACCTATAAATAAAATTCTACCTAAGTAATAAACTTATATAAAATTAAATCTACAGGTCCCATAAACAATGTATAAACTTTGCACAAAAACAGTATATTACTATAAAAACCTAAACCTAGAAGCCCGTCGGCAGCGGGTCAGGGCCCAGGCTACCGATGGTTAGGGTCGCAGAGACAGGAACCTCCTGACGATACGTGCCGTATCAAGGACGACTGCCTTCTGAATCTGACCCTTGACCCAACCGTCAAGCGAAAGCCTCTTAAGATGTTGGTTGAGGCTCTTCGCTATTAATCCATTTGCCGACACGACTATCGGAACAACACTTGTCGAATCAACGTGCCACATGGCGGTAATCTCGTGGGCCAAGTCCAAGTACTTAGTTTCCTTGCGAGAATTTATTTATTATTATTTTTTACTATTTCTTCTAATTGAGTTTTCACCATGGAGGTTTCATTAGGAATACTTTTTTTCCTCTTTTTCCCATAGATGAATGCGGTATCAATGGTCCGGTCCGGTACCCTATGTAAATGGCTGCTGTTATGATGGGTTTGATGAGATTGGGCTCCAGATTGTAGTCAGTGGATCAGAGTATTTTCATTACTAGCAGTTCACACACACCCACACACACACACGCGCACACACTTATTATTTATTTATTTATTTTATTTAACAAAATTTCGTACAAATGTCTTAGTCTAAAGTAGTTTAAGAAAGTGCCAATAAACCCAAATTGGGTTTGTCTTAGCACCCATATTTATCATCAATCACTATTTATCACTATTACAATCACAAAGAAAAAAGCTTGAAATGTTCCAAATAAAAAGTACTTATCACACACACAGACTTGTATACTTGCATTCGCAGCCCCAACAGCGATGACAGGCATTCTCAATCCGTTAGCGAGCTCCATAGTGGGTACCTCCATTACTCCATACCGAGTACCCAACTTAGGGTAACCAACCGTACTATACATTCGCAGCCCCAACAGCGATGGCTTAGTAACGTGAATTTCACATTTCATTTCACGGCTGTTCCAAGCATTCTTTTACTGTGATGGACTTCTATATAGGCGGTTTAATATTATTATAGTCAAATCTAGTATTTCATACATACCTGTTCCCATTACTTTTTTTTTACTTTTTTTCTTCCCTTTGTACTTCTTTGGTTAATTGGTCAAAACCACTCTTACATAGTTTTGGGTCTTGCCAGATAGGTGGCAACTGGCAACGTCTGAGGCAGTTTAGACAACGTTTTCCCAATCTTTGCCATTTACTTCAATGGCTTTTATTAATGCATTTCTCTGGGCAGGATGTAAAAACAAATTATTAAAGTTATTAAATATTTGTATTCTATAAATTTCTATTAATTTTTGTATGGAGCTCAAGGCTATTTTGTTTAGAAAAACCGACCCAAAGACCGTCTTTGGTACCGACCCAAAGACGCGAGTTCAAGCCTCGCCGCAAGTGAAAATTTTTGAATGCTATTTTTCCTTGTAAATAAATTTGTATTCTAGTTAAATTTATTACACAGCTAACAGAGCTAATAGACGTTAAGTTAAGACAATGACGATTAGGAATACTCATCAACGATTAACATTTTCGCGTCTGCATGGTGTTTTTAATTTTTGACTTGAGATATCTGTAGCAACTTATTAAAATATCTACACCCCGGGGCTGGCCCGTTGTTACAGTTAAAGATTTCTGCGATTTTACTCCACGCATTCTGTTTATCTATTTGTTTGACCGCGTCCGTAGTCTTGGCTTCGATGATATGGATGTATGTATGACTTTACAACATCACCCAACAATGCCTGTTCTTGAACCGTACAATTAGGAGCACGAGTTCTCGTTGACTTGGACATTTTTTCAAGATTATTTTACTACGCGAAAACAAACAAAATAATCACTTAACTTATTAGCGAAATAGTAAATAGTATACTTTTGGGGGTCGCGTAGCCCCATGTTATTTTGAAACGTGTCGAATGAAATGAAACACTGTAGTTCACTGTTGTTTGCTGGACGCAATTAATTTATGTCGAGATCAAGGCACATAAATGGTTACATTCTAGTAGGTAGAGTCTAAGTATTAGATATTGAAGTAATAATAACAGAGCGACATCAAAGAAGCCATATTTTTCTCTGTGGTAAGGGCCATAGCAATCTAAGCAGAATCCTAAATCGCAGTCAGGACAGTACATACCACTGTCCTTGCGTCTTTTATGTCGGTTCCAACATCTAGTGCATTTCCTCCATTTTATTTTATTTTATTTTATTATTAGTCTTCGTTTCTATAAAGTGCTGCGGGCATATGATCACCCATGCCCGCAGAACTTCCCGGAAGAATACAACTTTTTAAACTAACACGATTGGAACTCATAATTTTATATTTTCCCGGGTCTTAATCGCGTGATTTTTACTTTTTAATTCTCTTACCTCGACGTTTCGACCATGTTGCAATGGTCTTAGTCGCGAGGGGACTCCCGGAGGAATTGCACTAGATGTCGAAGGAGGTAATATCTCTGCAAACACCATTTTTCTAAATTTTTTGAGACATTTTACCTTCACCGTACCTTTTTTATACAAAAAAAATGCGTTTAAGAGGATCACTCGACGCGTACTTCTTCATACAAAAAGAAAAACCTGTTTTCCACCCCTTAACATTGTCCGATTTCGGTGTTTTTTTTTTAGTGTAATTAACTCATAATAAACTAGGTTCCTACGTTTTCCTTTTTTCATTTTTTTTAATCATTCCAACCTTTTAGATCTCTTCTGACTACTTTGAATTGATTCTGAAAAATCTAATTTTCGTTTCTTTCCGCGTTCTAATATACGTTTTCTTCTTTCCGAGTATGATTTAGTATACTGTCCCGGACTTTCATTGGCGATCTTTTTTTGTATTCGATTATGAGTTTGTACACTGGTATTCCATGACGTTACAGCAGCAAAACACCTTCCTTGGTAAGAACCACGCGATGTGAAATTCACTCGTTTGCCTCCTATGAACTTAGCGATTAATGCATTAAATTGTTCGGCACAATTGTTAGTCACATCCAGCAAAAGACTGTTCGCATTGTTAACTAGATATGACAAATGTTTATGAATGTCTACCCATATTCCAGCTTTTTCCAGTTCTGGCACTAAGTTTGGTTCATTTGGATTTTTACAAAAATATGATGCGCAGTCTTCATGTTTGCCAAAAACATGATTTGCGCTGTTCCGTATGTCTTTTTTTAAATTCATAACTTTTTCAGCTTGAGGTTTGTCTTCATCTTTTTTGTATTTGACAGCACTTACCACAGCTTTCCGAAGTCGCAAAACATTGCTCTCCACTTTTTTTCGAAGTGAAACTGCAACGTAGCCCTTGTGGTTATTTGTTTTTTTGCCTATTTGCTTGATTTTTGTGCAAAAATTTCGTAGCAAGTGGTTCTTGCATTCAACTTTTTTCACAACAAGATTAGGCCCATACGGCATTGTGACTAAAAGGCGATTTATAATGCCTGAATCCCCATCGCCTATAAGCATATTATATTTCAGACCATGCATCACAAGGCTTTTCTGGAACCCTTCGACAATAATGTCTTCTTCCATGGTTGTGGCGCTATGTGACCAGTTCTTGTAACATAAATGTTGAGGTACTGGTACACCCTTGTTCTCTGCTCTGCTGCATATACAACAATACCTATTGCGTATTCCTATAAAAAGTATCTTCTTAGTTCTATATCCGACTATACAAGCACAGCCCGACAAAAAACTGTATCCTGTCTTATAAGACCTTTTGGGCCAGGAACCATCTGCAACAACAGTACACATGGGAATACCGTCAGCGTCGACTTCATTATTCATTATGGCTAGCTTCTTTTCTTCTTCTCCAGCACTTATAAGTTCTTCCAGCGCACATTGTTCAAAAACCATCTGCAAGCTCCTTTCTATGTTGTAAAACGTACTACTTGCCATACATGGTATATTAGCTGCTCCACAGATTTCATCCAGTTGTGAAAAACCGTTTCCTGTGCAAACAACTCCCTCAACTAAAGCTGTATTTATGTTTATTTTATTAGATGGTCTTTCAGAAAATAAACTTTCTCTTTTCTTACACATCCGGCACTTAAATATAAATTCACTTTGAAGCCCTCGTCGTCGTTCTTTTTCGAATTCTAATTGAATAAAAGTGCAATCAAAGCCTTCGTGCTTAATTGTTTTGATTGCGTCAAACAAATACTTAATATCCACTATCCTGCGACCTTCTAAGACATCTGTTTCAATTTCTGCAGCCTGGCTTTCGACCGTTAGTTGGAAAGTTGACGATGGTGTAGTTTCATTTGATACGTTGTATTCTGGTTGGCTGACTAGCTGTTCGACTCCTGCCGAAGTATTTTGAAGTTCAGGTCCAGTTACAGATTTAGCTTTTGTATATTGAGTTATTGGACTCCTACAAATAAAAGAAAACTTACTATAAGCTTACGGTGATAGAAAATCAGAATGTTTAGCCTTATAATCCCAATCACTAGCATAAATACTGCAATGTATATTGCAGTATTTATGCTAGGGATTGGGAAATCAACTGTACTAGAAAAATCAAGAACAACAAAGCAATAAAGTTTTGTTAAATATCAATTAATAAATTAAGAGGATACTGTAGGGCCATACAAATGAAAAAAGCTGTTTTCTCAGTGAAAGAACAATGGCTCAAAAATATATTTTTTTCTTAGAGTTTAACTTTGATTTGCATGTCTCTTGTGTTTTACTTTTGTTTAAAAAGTAATTACTAAAGGAAAAAAAGTAAAATATAGAGATATGTGCACATCGAAGTGATGATGTATGAACTTAACAATTTTCCTCTCGAGTCAAAACCACTGAGAAAACAGCTTTCTTCATTTGTATGGAGAGAGACTTACTAGAGTAGTCTCTTAACAATTAGAACAATCAAACTATTATTGCAAAAAGGTCAAAAAATCTCTATGGCCTGGTGAGGTATCCTTAGGCCCGGCGCACATTATGAGCATCGGCAAGGAAAGTTCGTAATAGGGTCAAGTTTTTACCCTTTGGGTACGGAACCGTAAAAAGATAAGATTGAATGGTACCAACCAAAGCTTGGCCTTGCGTTTTAAATTAATTTTTTTTCGCTTGGCGTTTAGGTGTAAACGCTTTTTGTTGCCCCTTCTATAATCCATTGCCTAAGTGTGTAGAGTTAGTTACTTATCTGAAAGAAATAAAAAAGTTATATAATAAATGCATAACGGGCCATGCGCGATATTACCCGTAAATTGTAAAGTCTATCTAGCTGTGTCAGTTTTCTTTACACTTTTTAATATGTACTACCTATATGCAATGACAACCTATAGGTACCTGGGGGTAACCGTTTAGCAGATAGAAAGAGGGGGACACAGTTTTTGTTTAAAGCTAAATTGCGCAACTTCAATAACGAAATGTATGCACCATAATAAAATGTAAGTACGAAAAAAAAATATTTCCACTTTAGGCGAGGTAGACTAAAAATAAATTAAAACTTTCTAGTAAGCGTCAGACGTACGGACGGACAGAACATGAAGACACTATAAGGGTTTCATGTTGTCATGTTTGCATTTTTTGAGCATACTTTTTTTTAAAGTAAAGTCATTGAGCTAAGCCGAACACTGACGGACGGACATGGCGAAAGTATTACTATTGTTAAAACTATGGAACCCTAAAAAAACCGGGCAAGTGCGACACTCGCGCACAAAGGGTTCCGTACCACTATCACAATTGGATACAAATCAAAATCAAATTGATTTTGATTTTTTTTGATTTTGAAAGGGTTCCGTACCACTATCACAATTGGATACGGAACCCTAAAATGGTTTACAACCAATTTTTAAATTTTATAGGAAAATATGAAATATTTATCTTCGATTCTTACTCCCATCGAACGACCGAATCACTCAAAAAAAAAAACCTTGGCACAAAGAAAATCTGAAACTTATAAGAAACTCTTTGGTAAGTAAGGCAGACTGGTATATTAGACAGATAGGGCAGCCATTTTGAATTCCATGACCAACTCGATTTGTCCTGACCAATCAGAAGCGACCTCACATTGTACTAAACTCCTTGTTATTTTTAAAACAGGTTTGTTGTATGGGAGCCCCTCTTAAATATTTGTTGGTATTTGTTGTTGTAGCGGCTACCGAAACACATCTTCTGTGAAAATTTCAACCGTGTAGGTATTACGGTTCTTGAGATACAGCCTGGTGACAGACAGACGGACAGACGGACATACGGAAAGACAGACAGCGAAGTCTCAGTAATAGGGTCCCGTTTTTACCCTTTGGGTACGGAACCCTAAATCTTTTTATATTTTATCTTTTTAATCTTTTTATCTTTATATTTTATAAAATTACCCTCTTGGGTAATTTTATAAAATATATCATAGTAAGTAGTAGGTACATATTTACTTAAATTAATTCTAATAATACGAATGATATAAATAAAACTACGAATAGGTCGTAGGTAAGTCATTAAACGTAAACTACCTAGTTTGGAATATTATTTTTAGATTGTAATCATAATATTTATGAAACGGTTTTTCCTATAATGTCACCATCAACCTATACTTATTGCCTAATAGGTGGATAAGTAATTTACAAACCTAAGTAGGTAAGTACATAAAGAAATACCGAAGTAAGTAGGTTACTAACTAAACACAAACCAAACTGATATTTAGTTTATTCAAGTAGGGTAGGTAGTAGGTACTCACTTGTTATTACCACTTGGCACTAAACTATAATTCTTCGTAAAAAGTTTTGGTTATTGTAAATCACAATTTTTGTTGCAAGCCAAACAAGGTCAAACAAGGTACCTAACTCTCGTGGTTGTAGCGCGTCGACTGACGAACCCGAAGCGAGCGATCGCGGAAGTGTGCGGCGTGCGGGCGGTGAAGTAGCTTGTTTAGATGTGTGCGCGCATAGACACTCACGCATCGAAACTCGCAGCGAAGGCGGCAGGGAAGAGCGTTGAGATAGCAATAACTTTGCAAAATACCTAAAACTCGGAAACGTGTTTGCTGTGCACTCTTCTTAATAGCATTGAGTGGCATTTGTGAATTGGAATTCTTTTATACCATTTTTGTTTTGTGTTCGAATGGGTTATATGCCAACATTTGATCGTGTCGATCAACACCCTTCATAAATTTATTATATTCTAAAATCATTTTTGGTTTTTTAATTTCTCTACCGCGTCTATTGCCATTTCGGGTGTATGCTCTGTGGAATGACTTAAAACATCGCGTTTGTCTTTCCACTTCATTACGCATACACCCTTTCGATTGTTTCTTAAAACATGACCATCTCTTTCTTAACTATTTCATTCATTCATTTCATGCTGGTCACCACTTGTGGATTTCTTTTTGAAAGGAGTGTTCCCGTGCAAAATGTTTTTTGTCTTTTATTTTTTCCGCCAAATTTACACTATTATATAAGTTGTTCATATAGACGTGGTGACCACATTGAGGAAGTTATGTAATTTTTTGTGGACGACCTTATCGACATGACCTTTTCCCGCCACTTCGGCATCAGCTGACCCTTTATACATGTGTAGTGTATGTAAGCGATGAATAAGACCATTGGGGCCAATACATATAATTTTATGCCAAACTTATGCCTTTTATTTTTTATATATTGGCGTATTAAAAGTCGTCCTCGAAACAATACAAGTGACTCATTAATAGTTAATTCTTTGTCGGGGTAAATAATGTTTTGCATTTGATCATTAAAATAGGTAATCAACGAATCAACTTTCTGATACATAGTTACCCCTACGTTGTTCAAATTAAAATACAACATTCTTAATATTAACAATAATCTATTTCGTGACATGTATTTTTTTACATTAAAGTCGACCATATAATCTTTTGCCCAGTAACTACATAATTTGTTCGTTCTTATATTACCCATCTATTTCTATTACTTTTATAAAGCGGAAGAGTTTGTTTGTTTTTTTGTTAGTTTGTTTGTTTGTTTGTTTGAACGCGCTAATCTCAGGAGCCACTGGTCCGATTTGAAAAATTCTTTCGGGGTTGGATAGTCCATTTATTGAGGAAGGCTATAGGCTACTTTTGATCCCGATATTCCCACGGGATCGGGACTTATGCGGGTGAAACCGCGGGGAGCTGCTAGTAAAAAATATAATGCCAAAAAATGTTAGTAGTTCTTCGGCGTTGGTTTTTCGCCATCGCCACCTTTTCAAGTCTGCTTTGGGGTTTAAAACCCCTCCTCAAAATTTCTTGCGCGTGCTCGTTAGTAGCGCGAGCCATCTCCGTCAAAAATTGAACGTTAAAAAATAATTTGGCTTGCAGAATACCGAGTTAAGTTCACAAGTTTTAGAAAAGTTGACTGGAACTTCACAGGTTTCATTCTGGTTTCTATCTAGAATCGATATAGAATCGATCGCTGTTTTTAGTAGAATAGACACCCAGATGAATAATCTGATGTAGGTAGCTTGTTGTTTATCCGGCAAAAAGGCGAAGATGAGAGTGATGATCTTAGTGCAGTTACCATCGCTTCTGATATCCTCGTGGATGGTATATAATTGTGAAAATGGTTTGGAAACCGCTTTGAACGTCCCATCGCCGAAATAATGAGAAATGTTCGCCATAGAATGCCGTGCTTCCATTCTACAAAAAAAGCAAGATTTTTCCAGAATCCGAAGTAAAAAGACGCAGCTGAAGCGGCTTCTTTAAATTCCTTATTTTTAAATACAGAAGCGTTTTACGCAAATATGAAATACTTACGCTGTTTACAATATATACAATATTTTCTGATTTATGACAATCATGTAAACATCATTTCTTAGTGTTAATCCATACTAAGGAAACTTCCGTGATATATTTTCTTTATGCCGATTGTGTGGCTCTGAGTTTTTAATATTTCATTTGTTTTTTTGGCACAAGCTGCCACACTCTCGACAAATTTTTTAGATGAAATGATTTTTAAACATCACTATATTCTTTAAATGACACAAATTAATGTAATTTATCGTCAACTTTATTGCTTGTTAAATTATTAATGCAATTTTCACATGCCTTGTTGTTATTTTTTCGTAAAATAAAGCTACACACGTATGCACAGGCCTGCATTTCTGCAGAAGTCTTTTTAAACTTTCTTCGAATGATACGCTTATTGATGACATAAAATCACCAATAACCGGATCATCACATTTATTATTTTAAGTGATTTCCGAAAACAAAATTAGCTATGATTTTTTTTCTTTATGTCTGAGACCGATATGGCCAATTTGGAACAGCCAGGGTCAAGTTCTTCTATATGAGTCGTACAGTTTCAAAGGTGGCCATCTAACTTTTTGACAATTGTTGGAAAATGAACAAAAATGTATATTTCTCTTTAAATTGCACGCACGATTGTAAACCTAAAGTTTTTATTTATATAATTAGTTAATAAGCCTAAATTAAGTCTTATTTTATGTTTAAATACTAAAAAGTAGACATAAATTCCGATTAAATTTTCCAGATTTCTAACTTTGAAACTATCTTTTTAAGAACGCCGGTTTTGAAACTTACCATGCTGCAGATTGCCATTTTTGATGCCAAGCTTTTTGTACTTAAATCAGGGTTGTCACAAAGTTATTATTTATATTGTACCTACCTACTTAACAACTTAATACAGGATCCCATAGAAACTCGCATTTAAATAAAAAAGGTTAAAAATCAATAGTTTTATTAATATTATATATATTGTATGTCAAATTGTTATTATTTAGGTAAAAATACAAAAAAAATCTACTCAAAAACGTTTTAGCTTAAAACATATTTTTTTTATTATACCCAAGTTATACACGGAGGTCCTGGCTCTCGTCCATGATTTCCGCACAATTTTCTACCGGCACTTCAGGTGCAACAAGAGCCTCCTGCGCATTCAATACATTAACATAAAAAGATAATATGGGAATCTCTGTCCATTCGGAGCCAAAATGTTTTCTAAGCAATTTTTTCACATCGGCCAATTTGTTTTTATTGACTGGAATTATATTAGGTAGTTGTTGAGGCATTATATCATATATGTTTTTATTACGTAGACATACGTTTTGAGCCTTAGCTGTGTCGCTTTTGTAGAAAAGTTCACCTCTTATCAGAACATTGCCCGGTACTTTCGATCGCCTCAAAATGAATCGTTTACATTCTTTGAAAGCCATATTCCATGAAGTAGTGGGCTTCAAAACTGTTTTTACGGCGTCTCGCCAGTTAAAAACTGGACAGTCCTCTCCAAGTTTGACCAATGTAGACGTTTCTCCCAATACATCTTTTATTATATCAGGGTGTAAAATGACATCCATTTTCCTTAATTTTTTTTCGACTATGCCGAATTGTCTGTCTGCGGGCATAAAAGAATGACCAGTCACTGGGAACACTAACTCTATTGCTTTAATATTTTGATGTTCCAGTAGCCACTTAGAGCAAGTGCCAATCACGATGCTATTTTTATTCTGGCCGCCGCAACCATCTGCTACCAAACGAATGTTAGTAATGTTGGACAAATCTGTATTATTGAGCCTGTGTGTTACAGCAGAAGCCACCAAATTTGAATCTTTATTAAATTCATTCTCCATGCAATAGTAGGTAAACACACGTTCCTTGATTAGCGGAGCAGAAGAAGCACCCTCAACCACAGTAAAATTAAAAAAATAAAGTTGACGTGAATAATACGCAATTTGATCAGGAACCTTTGGCAAAGGGAGGTTTTTTTGGCAATCAAAGGACAAAATTTTAAGGCCATCCGAAACTTCATTTAGTTTTTCGTAGAATGCTTTTGCTCTTAAAGAGTGAACTCGTTTTTCTGTCATTAGCAAACTTTTCTTTTGCGGATCATTTTCAGAAGCGATTTTACTATTAAGCTCTAAGCACGTAGAACAAGCATCAGTTTTGGGAGTTCCAAAGCCCAAATTGTAACAGGTATTGAAAATCCGCCGAAAATAGCTCTTTTTAACAGCATCATTAGAATACTCACTTTCTTTGTAGATTTTGTAGAGTTTATTAATATTTAAATGCGATGGTAAATATTTTCTTTCTGCTGACTTTGTTTTTCTGCAATAGTGGGATTCTACGCAACTTAATTTTTGTATAAAATTATGAATTGATTGTTTTTGAGCGGCATATTTTTGTTCCTTGCGATTTCCACCTGAAAATAAATACGAATTACCTTAGATTTAAATTCAATTCAAAGTTTTTATTCATTAAAACCATTGAAAAAGTGGCTCTTTATGCCTTATTGAATTTTCTGAAAAGTTAAGATGTGTGACTTCGGAACGCGCTCTCCAATGAGAAGAAGTCACAAGAAACGGGGTTATATTTTGTGATCGATTAAGTTAATTAAAGTAAAAATAAGTTGATCTGTACAGTATATGCCCGTTTTAAGGAAAAATAAAAGCATAATATGGCTTACCTCGCCTTTCAGTAATCACAACATCTCCGACATGATAAAATCGGTTCATAACGTAAGATACTCTATGTTTCGTTATTCCAAATATACTTAAAAATAATTTCTGGCAAATCGGCACATTCTTGCCGCGTAAATAAACAGCATACTTTATTGTAGTTTGCTTTTTGCCTTTAAAACTTGACCTCTGCTGCACAGGTTTGATGGAGCAATATTTTAAAATATTTGAATCTTGGTCTTTTTTATTTCTAAATTTATAAAAATCATCATGCAACTTTTTTAAATCGGTCATGGTTAATGTAGCACATTTTAGTGCTTTAGTGTTGTGACTGCACACCTTCTTCGGCAAGGATTTCGGCGAGTACCTACAAATGATTGAATTAAAAATAAGCAAATAAGACAAAATATGAAATTCAGTAAAAAATTCGGGGTAAAAAACTATTTCCATAATTGATAGGTTTTTCAAAATTAATTCAATAGTTTTTAAGTGTATTCAATACAAACACACAAATGTTACCTTATTACAATATTAATTATAGATAAAATAAATAGGTAATGAAATGAATTACTTAAAATAACGGTAACAGTTGGGTAACATACTTTATGTAAGTACCTACACATAAATTGACAACCCTAAAGCAAAACTTACTTAGACACCTTTGCCTTGTTTCTTTTCCAATTTTCAACGTTTCTTTTGCGTTTTCGTGAAAACTTGTTGGTCACAACGCTGGGGTGAGCCTCCATAATTAGTATTTTACGCGATTTTGTAAGTTTTAGTCACTTATTAACGTAAAATGCAATAAAATACACAGCAACCGATGTTCCGACCGTTGTTGACCCACGCTATAGAATACTTGATTGTGATTGGTCAACGGCACAAGATGGCCAGTCTTGAATCTGAAGTTTGACAGATTGCCGGCTATGATTTTAAAGTCACTTTTCGAAACGTTTTTTCAATGTTATTTTGCCGTTTTTGATGTTCATTACCAAAAGTAAACGTTTTCGTTTAAAATTTTCTGTGTTGCCATAATAATAACTCAGTTTCTACCAAAACGACAGATTTCCGCCTTTGAATCTATACGACTCATATATTTTATCATTTCTTAGTTTTCCATTTTTATAGCGTTTCATATTTGGACTTGACTTTTTTATTATATTTTATATATGTACTTACTTACAAGATTATTTCATAGGGAAACTTAATATAAAAGAAATTACAAACAAAAAAAAAAGGATCAACGGAATTTGGAAGGTTCAGGATAGTAGTATAAGAAAAAGAGAGAGATTTGGAGAATATTTACAAAACATAAATACTTATATGGCCATGACATAGTGGGCGCTTTAAAAGTTTTTTGAAATTTTCCACTATTGCTCCATTTTCGTCTTCCTCACAATTTCCTTTAGTGGTATTATTTAATTATGAGAAAATTGCACTTCTTAGTGCAGCCACAGATTGGCGCGCCGTATGGTTTACGTTGGACCCACAGTTCGGTCTTATTGTTCCAAATAAGTTTTCTAAAGGGTCTTGTTGCAAAGCTCTCGTTGACATGGATTTAATTTCGACGTGCTTTTTTGTAATATTATGAAACAAATGCTTAATAGCATTCATAGTTCATATCCACCCATTTATAGACGGCGGCGGCGCTCTTTTGCATCCTATCAATTTTAATTCAGATGATTTCCGATAAAAAATTGGCCATGACATTGTGGGCGCTTTATTATTTTTTTTTAATTTTCCACTATTGCTCCATTTTCGTCTTCCTCACAATTTCCTTTAGTGGTATTATTTATTTTTGAGAAAATTGCACTTTTTAGTGCAGCCACAAATTGGCGCGCCCGCCGTATGGTTTACGTTGGACCCCCAGTTCGATCTAATTGTTCCAAATAAATTTTCTAAAGTGTCTTGTTGCAGAGCTCTCGTGCTCGTCAAACTTATAATATAGCACCCCTCTTTTTCCGTCGCGACGGAAAAGAGGGGTGCCCGGGGGGTATTTTAACCCCCGACGCGTCGGGGGTTAAAATAGATTCTTACTACCTACACTAAGTACTATCACTGAAGTAAATAAAAGAGATTCGAATATCCGAATGAACCAGTTTTCCGAACACACATGATGTCCCCTAATTAGTTTGGATAATCGGCGCTCTACTGTATTGTATGTAATGTTAATGTACGACGTAACGTGTACATTGAGTGATAATACCTATAGAGCCACAATCTGTAATTAATAACACTCAAAAAATGTCCGAGCGCCGCGGCGCTCGGACATTTTTTCTACATACCTTTTAAAATGGCATTGCTCGAATTTAGACTTTATCCTACTTGCTTAACTTGCCAAAGTCGCTCGAACGAAGTAAACAAAAACTCTGCGCACGTGACAGCGTGCGCCGAGTTTTTTTTTTTCAGTTTATGACTATAGGTATTGTAACTCAATCAACGTGTAGCAATATTTATGTAAGACTGTATTTACAATGTAGATCTATCTGGCCTTTGTTTGTGATTAGCTTTAATTAAAAATGTACACTGTGCGTGCAGGGCTCCCCACGACAGTCGTTCGACGGTAGATATCTGTAATGTTAAGGAGAAAGAATACCTACTGTTTTTTTCCATGCCTACTTTACAAACGTAGTCAACTGTTTCCTCCCTGGATAAAGACAAAACAACATGGTAGATAGGTACCTATTGGTTTTATGGCATAAACTTATTTGCTCTAATGTCTTTATCCAGGGAGGAAACTGTCGACTATGTTTGTGTGGAGAACCAGTAGGTACCTATCCTTGGTTCTTATTGCGTGGGCTGCTGGCCTCTTGATATTCTGTGATTAATATTTTTAAGTTGTATTCGAAGTAGTAAAATGCTGGTGTTTATACTTACATGAAGTTTTATTTCAAAACAAGCGAAACCCGCTAAACCTCTAACGGTGGGATACTGAAACTCGACTACGTTTGTATCGAGAAATGAGAAATAGGAGTATTTTTCCCTCATATGAAGTACGTCGCCCGTCAAATAGACCCCTTAAGGCGACAGTCTACCTACTCTTTTATCCATAAAAACTTTACAAACGTAGTAGACTGTTTCCTCCTGCTCCATTGAAATGTTACATTTTTTTTGGGCTCCGCGTGCATTTGTCAGAGGACGCAATTTTATTTTTTAGATATCAAGGGGGGGGTTAGTTTAAAGTTAAATAATAGTTTGTGGGGTTGTGGCTCTTGTCCCACGGCCGCCATCTTGGAAAAACGGGCTCAAATGGTTTTTATGGTTTATTTCACGAACTATAGGTCTCACAAAAATAATAATTAGGATTTTGTATGGTTAATAAGATTATCTACAACTTTCGTAAAGTAACTTTTAGTTGTAGAACTAAAAATAAAAAGTTATAAACGAAAATCCATGACAATTTGAGAAACAAATACTATTGGTTATTTATGAACCGATTTTGATGATCATTTTTTTATTCGGAAGGTAGAAGTCCCAAGGTGGCTCCATAAAAAAATGATATGGATCGGACGAGAATCTTCGGAGTGATGAGCAGAATAGTTCGTCAGAAAGTATAGTAAATTACTTACTTTTGGACTTTTACCAGTAGAATCAGACTGTGTGCTACTGGTTAGGGATTGATGAAGCACCTGTAACCACCTTCTCATCAGAGAACTCCTCAATGACTGTATGTAGGTGAGGTTATTTTAAAGTCGGTGTTTTATTTCATTCTTTTTTGTGTGCCTACTTTCATCTACCACTAAAAATCATTAAAATTTTAACCATAGCTTTAATCATTGAGGAGTTCTGTGATAAGAAGGTGGTTACAGGTGCTTCATCAATTCCTTACCAGTAAGCACAAGGTCTGATTCTACTGATAAAAGTCCAAAAGTAAGTAATTTACTACTTTCTGAGGAACTATTCTGCTGATCACTCCGAAGATCCTCGTCCGATCCATATCATTATTTTATGGAGCCACCTTGGGACTTCTACCTTCCGAATAAAAAAATAATCATCAAAATCGGTTTATAAATGACCAATATAATTTGTTTCAAATTTCCATGGATTTTCGCTTATAACTTTTTATTTTTAGTTCTACAACTAAAAGTTAATTTACAAAAGTTGTAGATAATCTTATTTGCAATACAAAATGTTAATTATTTTTTTTGTGAGACCTATAGTTCGTCAAATAAACCATAAAAAAACACCATTTGAATCCCTTTTTCCAAGATGGCGGCCGTGGGACAAGAGCCACAAACCCCACAAACTATTATTTAACTTTAAACTAACCTCCCCTTGATATCTAAAAAATAAAATTGCGTCCTCTGACAAATGCACACCCAAATGTAACATTTCAATGGATCATCCCTGGATAAAGAGATTAGAGAAAATATGTCTATGCCATAAGTTCTCTAACAGCCATGACCATTATTGACCATGCATGCACTTAATTTTTTTATTTTTATTATTTAAACGTATTTACTGTACTGTCCTTATCCAGAGAGGAAACAGTCGACTACGTTTGTATGGAAAGGTAAGTGAAACAAAACATGAAACTTACGAAAATTTAATTAATTTAACTTAACAGCTAACTAGATCAATTATATCTATTCATATAATTAGTAATAATTAAACCGAAAACAATATAAAAATTATCTAAATAACTTAACTTTAAAGCATATAGATTTTTCTTCTGTTTTGCGATGTTGAATTGAAATTAAAGGTCATAGCTCATTAGAGCCACCCGACACCAACTCCGCACCGCCTCACCTCGTGGGGTTAGTATTCTTTATATAAACTTGTATGGGTATGCGCTCACTACATCAACTCCGTAGCATCACCGCATCGCCTCAGTCGCATGCCCTCCATGTGCGGACGGCGGGTGGACCACTCGGTGAAAACATGCTGCTCGCACGCTTGCCTTGCGTTGAATGCGCGCTGCCCGCGAGTGGTTCACGTGAGGCCGGTACGTTGTAAAATTCGACATTATGAAGCACATGTGTAGACGTAGTGCCAATTGTTAACAGACTACACGAAAATTCCTGGACAGTCGTAGACCACGCGGCGTCCACCAGCGGCCAGCGCGGGGTCCACTGGTTGACGATGCGAGGTCCACTGGTTGACCGCGCGACGTTTATTAGTGATAACACGGTGTCCACCCGTGGACCACCTGTCGACAACGAGTGGACGCCGTGCAACGAGGCGGTGCCGGGTGGGTGCCGGGTGGCTCTAATGAGCTATGACCTAACTCATTTTTCGGTTTAATCGCGTAATTTTATTACTTTTATCATTGTTTCAATGCTCAACGTTTCGAGACTATTACAGGTCTCTTTCAGGATTGAAAACCCTGATGGAGAGATAATAAACCCTTCTTTTCGCACATTACGCATAAAAGCTTTTGGCATAAATATTTTAGGCATAACCAACATTTGGCATCTTAATCATTTTAGCCAAAATTACGCATAAAAATTTTTGTCATAAACATTTTAGCCATAATTATTAATTTATTACGCATAAAAATGTTAGGCATAATAAATACTTTATGCATTACCTACCGAAATTTGGCATTTGAGAATTAAGAAAAATTGGTTGAACTAGTTTTGAAAATTGGTTAGAACTAGTTTTTATCAATTTCTTTTTTGACTGATACATTAGAGCAAATAGATGACTTTATAATTTTAGAATGGAAATAAAGTTTAGAAAAATTTGAACATGAAGAAACAATATAAAAATGTATGGCCATCGTCATGCATGGCAGATAGTTTTATAGCACATATTTTGTCTATTATCCAGAGAGGAAACAGTTGACTCTGACTGTATGGAGAAAAGAGGGTGCCCTTTCGGTCTCATAATCTTTTCTTTATAATGTAGTTTGGCATAACAGTTTTAGCATAAAGTTTTTTCGCATAAATAATGATAAGCAGAGTGTTATAATCGCAGAATGGTTTCATTGGCATAATGTTAACTTACTCTAATTTTCTTTATTATAATTTTTAACAGTATAAATGTAAAGGATATAATTAGTACACGTCTAAAGATAATTTATCATAAAATACAAAACGCATAATGGAGGTATTCATTAAGCGTAAACTATGAGTATGCAGAAAACTATACAGAGCACCCCGACTAGGTTAGGTTAGGTTTATGTTAGAACATAATTACATGCAGCGCCTTGGCGAGCGAGCGAAGCGAGCGTGCCGCGGCAGCGATCGCCAAAGCGCCTAAAATTATAAATAAAAAAGGTATGACTTGTAATTTTTATGCCATAGGGTGAGATGCCAATAAATGTTATGATTATTCATTGTTTTTCTAAAAATATTTATACATGAACATTTTATGCTAATATATCATTATTATAAAAGAAGTTATGGGGAATAAAGTATGCCTTATGATTTATTCTGTATGAACGTTATGCGAAACGAAGAGAATGCCAAAAAACGTGATGCAGCCCTAAATTATGCCTCTTAAATTTATGCAACCCAATATAGACTCAGAAAAGAGCTAATAGACTTTGCCTTAAGATGCTGAGGTAGGGACAGACCCAGAGATGTGAGTTGGGTCCTCTCCACAAGTGAATTTTTGAAGATGCATTTTTCAGTCAATACTGGAGAAGGGTCTCAAAGATCTCAAAATGTTGAATGTTGACACAATGCTAATGGAAAATGAGTTAAATTTAATGTAAGTATGTTTTGCTTAAAAATATTTCTGAAAGTATTTTTAATTTGAATTTGATTACCTCCAACAAACATTCACCCAAACTTTTTCTCTTAACTGTATAGTTATCCTTCGTTTTTAATTTCAGACTATGATCTGACATTTGTTCTTTGTATTTGACGTTTTTTCTTCGGGATGATGTGTCAAATCATAGTCTACAACACTGTGTGCTGTTATCACGGGTGTGTGTCGTAATTTCATGAACACGACACACCCGTGATAACAGCACACGAAGTGTTAACAAATAAAGTGTAGATTAAATGGTGACTTCAAACAAAATAGTGTGGTTTCCTAGCTGTAATCCCGTACTCTTGAAGTGCCGGTGCAAGGTCCTCCATCGTCATGACATATTTCTTCTCTTTAGGTCCCTTTGGATTTTTGGAGCTCTGCGTTATTTGGCTGGAGGTGCGCATCTTGCAGTGTTGTAACGCATCGTTGGCTATGTCCGAGAGGAACTTCTGTGATGCCAGTGCGATCAGCCGTATCAATCTGAAAGTTTATAGTATTGTATGCAGAAGACAATTTTAGCAAACTTAAAATTTAAGCCAAAACATAATTAGGGTTTTTTGGGTGGAAGTAACAAAACTACTGAATAAAAACAACCCTAGCTTCACTTTTGAAGGTCACTTCGCGGCCTCCAGCCTCAGCCACTATGACTTGTGCCCGATGCTGTGCTTCATCACAGCCGGCAGGGGATGCCTGATAGTAACCTAATCTACAATATTCAGGGCTTTCTGATTCAATAATGGTTCGTTCCACATCAGGTTGTATGAAATTTCGTTGTGTTTCATTTAATTATAATAAATAAATTGCTCATCATAAAACTGGTTATAATGGTTAGCCCTGTTTCTTCTCTATCTCCTAAAAGTCATTTTTATACAAATTCGTGGCGTAGGAATGTTAAGTGCACCCAAATACTGTTCCAGACTGAATAAACTTGGAAATCGTTAGTCGTAGTGTCTTACAAAGGGACAATCTAATATATAAAACATCAGTACATTTTTCGAATAATATCCTCAAAATACAAGGTAGGTAGGTACATACGTTTAATTAAATAGTAAACAGCATTGTTCTAAATGTAATTTTATTAATTTAGGTGCAGTATTTACCTCGGATCTTGAGACTCGAAGCCAGACATGTTCAGATAGTGAGCGACAACGGAATCTGGGATGGAAGGATTGTAGTTGTCCAGCTGCAGTAAGAAGTCGCTAAGCGCGTGACCTACACCCGAATCCTCTTCCATGCCGACAGAGGGAGATCCCATACGACTCATTTGCATTATATTATTGAAACATTAAAATATAACACGCTTTTCCTTCAAAACTAACTAGTACAAGAAAAATAAAGCTCTGACTTTTTTTTTACCTTTTTTTTTTTCCTTCTTTTTTGGCCCCGGACTCTCGAGATGCCATTTGTCGAGTTTCTTCTCAGTGTTGTCAGTTTCCTAATTTTCGGTTTTATTTGTCCGGTTTTTATGCGTATTGTATTTTTTTTTACTTATTTACAAAATTATGAAAGCAAATTATTTACAAATATGTACAAGGACACGGAATTTGGAAAAGGAAAGGGTCAGGACAGCAATTGATTTGACTATTACAATTGCAAATGTATTCTATATTCTTTTCAATGTTTTTACAAAATTTTCTCTTCCGTTAGTGGCATTTTTTACAATTTTTTTTGTGCGGTTTTGTTATCTGCCGTTTTAGTGCTTTTTTGAGATAAAGCGACCCAGTAGAAACATCAGAGTCCATACCAGATTCATTAGTTGACGATACAGTTACATTATATCCCACGGCTGGAGGACTACAGCCACTAGGGCCAGGGTCCTCCGAACCATTCCCGCCGCCGGGATCCGGGGGTCTCATCATATTTACAATTATATAGCAATATTTATAGAAACTTACCTACTCGATGATATATATACAACAATACACTAGAATTATATACAAAATCTACTGTTCTGACCACTTTTTAAGCAAAAAATTAAATTTAAAATAAATTAACGAAAAAATACCGCCTTTTCGAACCGGAGTCTTCCCGCCTTTTTTCAGATATCATCTTTTTACCTTTGAGTTATTTTCACCTATGTGAGGGCAGGCAGAAATGTTTTATTGGGCCATACAGCTTCACCTGACGTACAGTACAACATACACCCACACATATTTTGTAGTGTTTCCTTCCTGTACACTACCAGCTTTGTCTAAAAAAGATTATAGAGTTTTGGCGGGAACGTGGAGACAACATGTCGCGCGCCAATTTTGTTTACGTGAAATTATGTTGTAAAACGGGTTAATTTGTGTAATTTTGGGTGGGATCTTATTTAATTTAGTGCCTTGAATGTGTACAAGTGTAGTGAAAACAAAATTGAGTGTTAAACATGGACTTTCTTCGTCTCTCCTGTCAAAGCTCCGTGAAGGCTAGGGTAAAATTGCCACCGCTTTGCCATAGCTCCCAACTTTGAGGTCGATCGGGCTAATACTTGATAATGGCAAGATGTACAAGATGTACGACGCCAAAGCTAAAAGAAGAAGAAGGATACTATATAAACTCGACGCTGGCAGATGTGAACACTTCGTGGATCGACGCCATGATAAAAAAAAAAACTTTATTTTTTTAACATATAACAAAGACGACGGATTAGCCATAACTTACACACAACTCAATAGAACATTGACAGTAACATTAGTCAACCAGTGACATTTTATTTTACGGCTATTTTCTCCGATTTGGTTGGTAGCATTGAGTAAGTGAACTCGAAAGCGTTTAGTTTTTGCTAGATATTTCTACACCGTGAAATTGAAAATAATAATTGTTAAATTAGATAGATATTGAACTAGACTTGGTAGAAGTCAAATTAACCCTATGTTATGTTAAATGTATCGGCTTTTAATAAAATGTGTGTAGTTTTTATTCAGAAATTCCTTTGGACCATGGAAATTTAACAGCCATGGAAATGGAAGTATTGATTTTATGAAGCCGGAACAGAACGCAAAACATGAACGTCATTCCTGTGTTGCTAGTTTAATATGACTTCCCTGTAATGGTTCGAAAAGTAACTTGCTGAGCCTTTTAACATAGTGATAGATAAAATAATATTATAGAAATTATTTTTTAATTTTTTAATATTTAGGCCGGTAGCATAGTGACAAAATTTTCCTGAACCTACAACTGAGATTTTTCTTTTCTTTTTTGGTATCTAGTTGTGGTGTAGCTCATCTAATGTACCTCTCTACCTAACGACAGCTATTTTATGAGATAATAAATAACCGGGACGAACTTTACAGCTTAACGTGCCTTTCGAAGCACCTTAAGAAAATAGTTCGACACACACAGAGAGAGAAAGAGAGAGAGAGAGCGCACATATTGAAAGGAAATGTCGAAGTGTGCACGAATTTTTATTCGAAGTGTGCAGCTCTCTGCTGTGTGGATTCCGATTCGATTTCTTTCGTCAATATATGAAGTGTTCGCCAGGAAAGTCAAAATCTGTGCATGTCGAAATGGAAACTAACTACTGACATGTTAAAGTTAGCAACATAATCTAAGCCAGAGACGTCACCAGTCGCAGGCAGACTTTTTTGGCGTGCACTCTAATAATCGAACCGACAGTGAATAATACAGTTCAACCTACCTGATTGATTGATCCACGACGATTAATTTCATAATATCTCAAATGTATACCTAATATTTGGAAAGGTGATAATCATCAATAAAAAAATAAAAAAAAATCAATGTTAATGCCTTTGTTAAAATAACAATAATAATGATAGCCACAACCTAATTGAGAACCTCCTCCTTTTTTGAAGTCGGGTAAAAATAAATTATGATAATAGCATTTAAATTCATTTCTTAGCTAACTATAATCTAAGAATAGTTCCCAGTGTTATCTATCCAGCGTAAGAGGTTCACAATAAAACAAGAAATCGGTGCATAATATTTAATTTAACTAAGAAAATAATTTACTAGGTTTATTTTAGCTTCTTTTTATATAGATAATAGATATAGCTTGTATAGATTAGCGCTTAGTTGACCACGCCAACCCATACACAATAGTAATAGTTAGTTGGTTAAGGATAGTTTGCGAAGTGTCAAAGGAAAGTTCCGATAACTTGATATTAAGTAGATATATTCAAAGTAGTTGTTAGTAATACAGTTGGATCGACACTTAAGAAATAATGTTAGTACAAATCTATATAAATTGGAATGAGCGAGGTTGCGTAATTAATGTAGGTAAAACAAAGTACATTGAACTGAATGATGAATGTGCGCGGTGTAACCCGTACATCTTCCCAACCCGCTAAAGAAATAAAGTAATTCAATAACTACAGTAAAGTTTTAAAATAATAATTATGAAGTTACAATAAAAACTTAAAGTATTACTTGAATTAATAAAAGAAACATAATTATTATAGCAATTAGTTTTACAACTTGAAGATTGGGTTCTCGGATGCTGTTCCTTTCCCTTTGTCCTTGCGTGAGGGGGACGAGGTCGACGGCGTCGCTCTCGGTGTCCCTGTAGCTATAGTCCTCTTCTTCGCCTTCGAAGGTTTTCCGTATATATTCTTGACCTCTTTAAGTTCTATGTCTTCGTAGTGCGGATCAGAGACATCTACGGTAAGTTTGGGTGAGCCGCACCGAGATTGGCATCGTGTCCTCCATAGCCAAAATAAAATAGCTGCTACTACTACAGCCACCAAAATGTAGCACACGATGTACTGATGTAGATCATCTTGAGTGATAGATTTGAGCGATTGTCTTTCATGTTCCATCATAGTTTTTATCCTGCGGTCGACTTCTGCAGTATCTGAATGGTCTGTCAGAAATATGTTGTCCGACCTTTTCAGTGTCAAGTTGACGAATTTATTAACAGATGATCTCAATTCTGGAATTTGTATGTCTGGTTCTATTTCCAAATTGCTTTTGTAAATGTTATGTGCATATATCGTCAGTTCCTTTGATTGCATAATACAGCCTTGACCGAGTGTAATAAGGTTGGATCCCGTTACAATGTGTACATTAACTTCCTTATCGCAAATGATACGAGTTGTACATTCAGCGGAACAGCACGTCATCAACCAGCTGTTTGTTGTATGTAGTTTGATCCATGCGTCCTTGCAAGGTGCGCTGTATGTGTGACAGTTTGTTATAGGTCGTTGGCTTATTAAATTTGCTTCGCACAGCGCATTGGTGTCGAGTAAATTAAATACCGGTAAGGCCGCGTTGCATAACAAGCTATTGCTATCTTGTAAACATAGCTTTAAGTCTTCATTGTTGAGAGTTATATATGTATTCTTCCTGAGGTTGACGGCAATATGCGAAGATGTTAGTTGTAACCATTTAGTGCTGCTGTTGTATGTTATTGGTAATGGAATAATCTTGTAAAGCGTAAAATCTTCTTCAGATAAAAGAGGCACACGCAGTTCGTATAGTACGTAGCTTTCAGTGGTCAGTGCCTTTGCTGTGACCAATTTATAGATTTGTTTCAAGTCCGTTAAGCTATCCGTT
The DNA here is from genome assembly GCA_958496205.1 of Idaea biselata. Classification (NCBI taxonomy): domain Eukaryota; kingdom Metazoa; phylum Arthropoda; class Insecta; order Lepidoptera; family Geometridae; genus Idaea; species Idaea biselata. Next base: position 9,935,760 of record OY292406.1, read on the forward strand.
GGTAGAGATAATCCTTTAGGAAGCTTCCCGGCGATCTTGATTAGCTGTTTTTCGAGGATACTTGGCGTCAAAAGATGAACGTCGATGTGTCCTTGATAGATTTGCGTCATCGAGTTGAAAATTATTTCTTGTATACTCTTCAAGTTGTTCATCAGCAAATAGACAGTTAGTGAAGATGAGCTAAAATAGTTTACTGCCATTAACGCTTGCATTTCATTTTCTATTGTTAACAAGCTGGCGTTGGTTTGATTTATGTAGTTGTTGAGTATTTGGAATTGTTTATTCAGATTGTCTTCATTTTTCTTGAGTGACTCATTCTCTACTTCGATGATTGATGTTTGATTTTTTATAAGTTCGTGTAGGTAATTTTCGTTGTATTGTATGTTCATGATGTCTTTTTGATATTTTTCAGCGAAGCGTTGATCTAATACACCGAACATGGTATTGGCTAAATAACCTACTCCGTTTATCCATCCTCGTTTTTTACGGAGAGACAGGTGCTTGCTAGGTGTCAGTAGGAGTTGATTGTAGTGATTAAGTACATCTCTTTCATGGGTCAATTGAGTAAGAGTACTTCGGCAGTATCGAGGTTCAAGTTGGTCGCATACTTCTTCCATATTACGGAGATACATTTCGATTTGTTGAGTCGCTTGCCAATATGATGTTAAATTGTAGTACATCACTAGTATCCATTCATCATGCATCAAATGTAATCTTCCGATTTCGTTGTAGTACACTGGGCGATCGGTTTCTAATTTCGTTATTTGAGTACAAGTAGGTATTGTGCAGTTAATTCCATTTACCATACATGTAAACATCAATGATAATATAGTTAAGAATGAAAGCAATGCCCCTTTCGAGTTTCTTTTCGTGGGTGGTTCAGTTATTTGTTCGGAACGTGGCATTTTGGTTGTGGTTTTTTCGTCATTTTCTTCCAGTGGTAGTGGTGAAAGTTTGATGACGGGGCGTTTGAGTATTCCCGTTTTCGTTTTCAGGGTTACGACTCTGACCAGTCCATCGTTACCTGGATGAACCTGGATCACTCGTCCCATAGCCCATTTCCCAGGCGGCATGTTATTTTCCTTTATTAGAACGATGTCATCAGGTTTTAAGTTTTCTGTTTTCCTTTGCCATTTGCAGCGAGATTGAAGTGTTGTTAGATAATCGTTGGCCCATGACTTCCAAAATTGTTCCAGCATGTGCTCAGTTAATTGCCACCGTTTTCTGTAATCCATTTGTCGGTCATCTGGGTGCGGTTGAGGCAATTGCAGTGTAGGCCCCCCAGTTAGGAAATGTCCAGGCGTGAGATAATTATAGAATTCTTCAGGATCTTCCGTGAGGGGGCATAGTGGTCGTGAGTTTAGACACGCCTCTATTTTCGCGAGGAGAGTTGTAAATTCTTCCCACGTCAGTTTTTGTTCCCCCAGGACACGACGTAGGTGGTGCTTCATAGACTTCACAGCTGCTTCAAACAGTCCACCAGCGCTTGGCCACGAAGGTGCGTTGAAGTGCCACTGTACTTCCAATTTCTCGATTTCATTGAAAAAGTCAATTGAAAAAAGTTGTTCAAATATTTTGAATTCGGACTTCAATGCTTTCGCGGCACCCACAAAGTTAGTGCCGTTGTCCGAGTAGACATGTTCGGGTGTTCCCCGTCTGGCACACATTCTTTGGAACGCTGCAATGAAAGCTTCGGTGCTTAGTTCGGACACCAACTCGATATGTACCGCTTTAGTTGCCATACAGACGAAAATGGCGATATAAGCTTTGGTTGTTTTCACTCCTCTTCCTTTATTTAATTTAATGTCAACGCTCCCGGTGAAATCTACCCCGGTATGCGTGAATGGTCGACTCGGAGTTACTCTTGCTGCAGGGAGGTCGGCCATCAGTTGAGAGTTGGTGTTCGCTTTGAATCGGTGACACGTGACGCAGCGACGTAATCTGGCCTTTACCGTGCGATTCCCGGCAATTATCCAATAGCGTTGTCGTAAGTAAGCTAATGTTAGCCGGGCTCCACCATGAAGTGTAGTTGAATGGGCGTGGTCTATTATTAGTTCGGTGTAGCGACCGTTGCTGGGTAGTATTGCTGGATTCTTCATGTTAGTTGGTAAGGTAGAATTTTTCAGTCGTCCACCGACGCGAACGATACCCTTGTTGTCTATGTAAGGGTTCAGTTTGTAAATGTTGCTTTTAAGTGAAATCATTTTATTTTGTTGTAGTTGCTTGTAATCTTGCGTAAACTCTATTTGCTGAACGTGTTTTAATACCTGGTAAGCAGAATTATTGAGTTCCGATGTTGTTAGGTACATGTTATTATTGCAGCGTTGTGTTTTATGTTGTAGACATGAAGTGAATCGTATGACCCAAGCTACAATTCTGTGTATGTGAGTCAATGAACTCTTGTCATTTAATAATTTTGTTAAAAAGTGATTGTTTTTATGCTTCAGTAGGTTATGATCGATATTCTCTGTGTCTTTTAGGTGAGCTTCAGTTGTAGTGAACAAACAATTCGAATTTTTCTGGACGTCTTGTTCCTTGAATGTCTTAAGGAATGCCGGTCCGTCAAACCATAAACTGTAATCTATCGTTTTGCTTGGTAGTAAGCCTCTTGAGGCACAGTCTGCCGGATTTGATTCCGATTTTACGTAAAACCAAAGTTCAGGTTTTATGATTGTTGTAATTTTTTCCACTCTGTTGGCGACGTAGCGTTCCCACCTTTTTGTTCCTCCTTGTAACCACGCTAGTACCACCTTAGAGTCAGTCCACGCAAAAGTTGTGACGTCATGTTCTGGTAGGGACTTCTTAACTTTATCCATCAGTTGAGATAAAAGTAGCGCCCCGCACAATTCTAATCTGGGTAGCGATGTTTTTTGCGATAAAGGTACGACTTTAGTTCTAGCCGCTAGTAACGTCACTCTTGTTACGTCATATTCATCAGTGGCGCGACTGTATATGACGCATGCGTATGCTTTTTCGCTTGCGTCGCAGAATCCGAGTAGTTGTATGGTTTTGTTTATACTTCCGAGCCATCGATTTATTTTAATATCCTTTATAAGTTGTAGTTCATTATTTAATTTAGCCCATTTATGTTTTATTTCATGTGGTAAATCTTCATCCCAGCCAGTCTTGCTTAACCACACAGTTTGAAAAAGTAGTTTGGCTAATATAGTTATTGGAGAGAGCCATCCCAGTGGGTCGTACAATTTTGAAATTTGAGACAATAGACTTCGTTTAGTAATTTTATCCTTGATCGTTTCTAACTCCCAGTTAAATGTGAAGACGTCGTCTCTTGGATTCCATCTCAATCCTAAAGTTTTCATAGTTTCTTCGCTTTTGAAGTCAAATGTGTTTTGTGATATTTGATCTTTAGTTAGATTGCGCAATAGTTCCGAGTTATTGCTACACCATTTTCTAAGGTTCATGCCCCCTTTTCTCAGTAGAGTGATAAGTGATTCTTGTAGTTGTTTGGCCGATTCTATAGAGTTTTCTCCAGTTATGACGTCATCGACGTAACATTGTTTTCTCAGTACCTCAGCAGCCTTTGGGTACCTATAACTTTCATCGGTTGCTAATTGTTGAATTGTTCGCATTGCCAGCCACGGTGCACTCTTAGTTCCGTACGTTACTGTGCAGAGTTGAAATTCTTGTAGTCTTTGATCTGGGTGGAATCTCCATATTATCTTTAACAATGGTTGTTGGTCTTCGTGTAGTTTTATACATCGATACATCTTTTCTACATCAGCTGTAAAAACATACTTGTACGACCGCCACTGCAACACCAGTGACTGTATGTCCTTTTGTAGGTTAGGTCCTTTTTCCATGACGTCATTTAGGCTACAGCCGCCGAGTGTTTTTTGAGATGCGTTGAATACAGTTCTCAACTTCGTTGTGGTAGAATGCTCTCTCAGAACACCATGATGTGGAACATAGTTCTGCATATTACGATAGTTATCCATGGTTGCTGGTTTCATATGTCCCATACTAATGTACTCTTGTATGAATTCCTTGTACATAGATGCTAGTTTAGGCTTTCGTTCAAACTTGCGTTCCAACTGTAAAAATTGCGACACCGCAATCGATCTGGAATGCCCTAATTGTTCCGCATAGTCAGGAAGTAATGGCATTTTGACTATGTAACTTCCATCGGAATCTCTTTCTGTGTTTTCTTGATAGTGATTTTCACACCAGTTGTCCTTGGAGATGTCATTATTTTGATTGATTATGTCTTCAGTTTCCCAAAACTTAGATAATTCTTGTATGTTCACTAATGTCACGTGACAGTTGAATGTTCGCAGCTTTCCACATAGTATCCAGCCTAGATGAGTTTGTTGAGCTACAGGTGCTTCAACATCCCCTCTTAAAACTCCATCCAATAATACTTGAGAATAGACGTCGGCTCCTAGCAATAGGTCGACGCTTCTTGATAGGTTATAATGTGGGTCGGCTAGAGTTAGCCCTTCCATATGGGTCCAGGCATTTTTCTCGAAAGTAGTACTAGGTAGTTTGTTAGTGATTTGTTTAATGATCATGACGTCAGTTTTAAACATAAAATTTGTGCAGTGAGATTTGCATTCTATTTCGAGGAGTCCTTTGCAATTTCCAGAGGCTGATCCTACTCCAGAGATGGTGGCGTTGAGCTTCTTTCTAGTTAGTTTTAATTGTTGGGCCGCATTTTCTGTTATTAAGTTCACTTGCGAGCCTTGGTCAAGTAGTGCTCGCAATGTAACGAAACTTCCAGATGAATTCTTAATCTGAAGTTCGACGGTAGTTAGTAGTACTTCACTGTCATTGTTAGATAGATGATTGGAACTTTGAATGATACCATGTGATGAAGTTGATGGTCGTGTATCTGTACTGAAAGGACGTTGACCTGAATTCTGTACATTCCACTTTGTTTCGTTATTTACTCGATGTAATAACGTGTGGTGCGGTTCATTGCACTCTTTACATTTTTTGCTTGAAGTGCATGATATTTTATTGCCGTGATTGTAGAGACAATTTTTGCAGACTTGTAGTTTTGCTACTATGTTGTTTCTAGCTTTTATATTCATGTCAATGAACTTATGGCATTGCATCAGTACATGATTTCCATTACATAGAGGGCAGTTACTATATGTAGTAAAGTATGTTTTTGCTTGATCATTCTTGAGCTCAGTGTGAGGTTTCGTAAATCTTGGAAATTGTTTCATCATTGGTCTGGGATTCTTGAAAAACTTAAAGTTGTCATGTTTTCTTTCATTCATAGTTATAGTTCCTTCCTGGGTAATAAAAGAGTTTTCCAAAAATTGAACAAATTCTCCAATATCCGGTACCGCTCGAGGATTCTGCATCTCCTTTATGAATCTGTTGTATGTGTCACCATCCAATTTTTTAGCCATAAAGTACACGATTATAGGTCCGCTGGCTGTAGTGTCTATACCTACACCAGATAGGCCATTCAAACATTCTACCATGACGTCATGCATGGCTTTCATGTTGTGTTTGTTTGGATGTTGGATTGTAGGCAGTTGGATCATGGATTCGACATATGACGAAAATATGAGACGATCGTTATCGTACCGATGTGTAAGTATGGCCCAGCATCTGTCGTAGTTTTCATTCGTAATCTTGAGATGTTGAACGATTCGCCCAGCTTCACCACGCAGTTTTCCTTTTAGGTGCTGTAACTTTTGGGCTTTCGTAAGTGTTGGATTCTTATCGATGACATCCAAGAAAAGATCTTTGAATGTGACCCAGTGATTGTAATCTCCTGAAAATTCCGGTACGTTTATGACAGGAGCTGACTTTTCGTAATGTATGTTCGTATTTAGTCGGTTATTAATTTCCTTTATCAAAGTATCATATTTCAGTTCGATCGCCGTGTAGTATTTAATGTATTCTTGATTTGATTCTTTTAGTTGCTTCTGTAGTTTCCAGTGAAGGTTATCAATTTTTTCCCATTTTCTTTTTAACGAAGTTAGATGTTCTTGCAGTTCCCAATTTTCCTGAACGGTGTCAAAATCTATTTTTGACATCGCATGCTTGATAGCGCTGAAATGGCACTCTTGCTCTTCTAATAATTCTTTGTTTTTAATGTTGGATTCGTCTTCACTAAGTTCACGTTCCGGAATCGCTTCCTGTGTCGTTGTATCCAGCATCAGCCGCAAGATGTCCGTTTTCATGTAGTTGTACATTTCTCTTGTTTTTTCGTATATTTTGTCAGTAAAGTAATGGTGACTCTTGTCATCTTGTACCGACAAAATATTATGGTTTTCTTCAAATTCTCTCCATTGGTCTTCTAATGAGATCAGTTTCTTAGTTAGGTAGTCTTGAGTTTTTCTAGTTTTGCTGTCCTTTTTATAGTTGCTGTGTAGCTTCTTGATAGCTTCGAAGATTACTGCTTGAGAGTTGAGTTCTTCCATGTTTATTGTTCTTAAAAGTCTCTTTGTTGAGTTAAGTTAAGTTTATGTTGTTAAGTTAGGTTCCGTGGTTTCCACAGTGTTGGTTCAGCGGACGCGAAGAATGGAGTTTCCAATCTTCTACTTCAATGTGTCTTCGTCGTATTCCGTTGTAAGCGGTGACTATGAACACTCGAAGGGTCCTTACACCAAGTATACCTGTGGTCGCTACTGCGAAATACGCAACTTCTCAATCGACCTGGGGGATCCCGCTTGTGGGAAGCCAAGCCAACCGATCTGCTATCACAGTTTAAACACACCAGATACACTTAGTGCTATTGTCGAAGGACCATATTATGTATAGATTAGCGCTTAGTTGACCACGCCAACCCATACACAATAGTAATAGTTAGTTGGTTAAGGATAGTTTGCGAAGTGTCAAAGGAAAGTTCCGATAACTTGATATTAAGTAGATATATTCAAAGTAGTTGTTAGTAATACAGTTGGATCGACACTTAAGAAATAATGTTAGTACAAATCTATATAAATTGGAATGAGCGAGGTTGCGTAATTAATGTAGGTAAAACAAAGTACATTGAACTGAATGATGAATGTGCGCGGTGTAACCCGTACAGTAATATTACGTGACTTAGGGGAGTATCTTTCTGTGCCTTTTATGTTTGACATTAGAGGAGGAGCTTAGAGAATTTTCTTGATCTCATCATATAAAACGAGTACGAAGGCACCGCCAGTCCCTCTGAGTACGTTGGAGAAGGCGCCTCTAAAGAAAGCTGCGCCACCCTCGTTTTTAGCAATACTAGACCAGCAGTGGACAGTGTTCTTGTATAGAATATCACCCTTGGCACGACCAGACTGCATCATCATGCGTCTGCGAACCATGTCAAATGGATACGAAATGATACCGGCCACGGTGGTGACAGACTGCGCGATCGCCCAGCTGATCAATAGCGGCGTGTTCTGTGGGTCAGGTAGCATGCCGCGCGCTGTGTCGTAGAAACCGAAATACGACGCACGGTAAATGATGATACCTTGCACTGATACGCCGAATCCTCTGTAGAGACCTACAAGTCCGTCATGCTTAAAGATCTTGGATAAACAGTCACCTAAGCCGGCGAACTCTCGGTTCCCCTTGCCTTTTCCGACGTCAGCAGCGAGACGCGTACGCGCGAAGTCAAGAGGGTACACGAAGCAGAGGGAAGTGGCTCCGGCAGCACCACCCGACGTGAGATTACCGGCGAAGTAGCGCCAGAATTGGGTGTTCTTGTCGACTCCACCGAGAAACACCTGCTTGTACTTGTCTTTGAATGCGAAGTTGAGTGCTTGGGTCGGAAAGTATCTGATGACGTTAGCGAGGTTACCGCGCCAGAAGGAAACGAATCCCTGCTCCTTGGGAATGCGGACGAACGCGTCGATGATGCCCTTATAGCGATCTGCTTCGGCAATCTGTTTGCTGACATGTTGGACCTGCAACAGTAGCTTCACGCGTTCGATGGGTGCAACAGCGGTCTTTGAGACGGCTGCCGATATACCACCAGCCAGGAAGTCCTTTGTGAACGCGACTGGATCAACGATGTTTGACATAGTGATCGATTAAATAAAATATATAGGATCACTTCGCTAAATCAAATAAATCACGAAATACGAACCCCCGATTATTTATCAGGAGATTAACAAGTAATTTCGTGATCACAGGAGCACAAAGGTAGGTAGATGGTTTCCTTTTTTTAATTCGTTCGTTTATGTTCTCACGCAGCTGTCGCTTAACTAGCACTAGACCAATTTTGGAATGTTTCCGTTCTGGCTATAATCTAACTAAATTACAAAGCCTTAAAATAGTATAATGTCTTATCAAAGATTACGCTTTTAAAACTTAGTAGTCTTAGATACTATGTACTGCTACTATGTAACAAACAGATTCCATGACTTGCTTGTCCATCATCCATTATCCAAAAAGATTTAAATTCAAATAGGATAGAGAAAACATGTGAATCCAGAAATTTTGATGGGCATCACTCTGAAGAGAATGGGATTGATTACAATGTTTGAAAATGATGACCATTAGCCAGTGTCAAGTACTATGATGTATTTAGAATATTTATCAAAAAAGCCAGTCACAGTCAGTCGCTGCAATTCAAGTCAAGTGGAAAGTTATAGCAAAATGGCGGCTAGGAAATTTACCATAACTTAGGAGATTTGGAAGCAACGATTAAGGTACACGTTGACAAAACTAATTTTATTAATATACCACCAAAATTCAACAATTGATAGGTATTTTAAATAAGTTACACAGGAAATAAATAATCACCAATACGTTCTTGTTAATGCGTTCTTGCCACAAGTCATCGATGACAAGGATGAGATGTCCTCTTTATTTCTCTAATATTAAATGTCTTTGGATGATTGATGGATGATAGACAAACAATGATACCAAAATTAAATTTGTAAGTAGTAGGCGGGTACGTAGATATCATGAAACTGAAATTAAGTGTTTTTTGACTGATTGTTTTTTTTTTCAAATACCATTTCCAGTACATTTTTAAAATATGTTTTTCATTAAATATTTTAGGAAACTATTCTTGCGTAATGGCCACACTGACCTCGTGGTACTTTGCCGTTAAGTTGGCAGCATCTGCCCTTCCTTCTTTCTTTTGCGCCGCTCCTCTGTACAGAACTGCGAGAGAACGTGATCGATCGAATTTCAAAAAAGGCACACACCTACCCCTGTGCTCCCGTGATCACGAAATTACTCGTAAATCTCCTGACAAATAATCAGGGGTTCGTGTTTCGTGATTAAATTCCATTCCGTGTGTGTTCTTTTACATTTCCTAACCCAGCGAGCACCCACCTAATCGATCAAAATGTCGAACCTCGCCGATCCCGTCGCGTTCGCGAAGGATTTCATCGCCGGCGGTGTGTCCGCCGCCGTCTCGAAGACGGCCGTCGCGCCCATCGAGCGTGTGAAGCTGCTGCTGCAGGTCCAGCACGTCAGCAAACAGATCGCCGAAGCAGACCGCTACAAGGGCATCGTCGACGCGTTCGTCCGCATTCCCAAGGAGCAGGGATTCGTTTCCTTCTGGCGCGGTAACCTCGCCAACGTCATCAGGTACTTCCCGACCCAGGCGCTCAACTTCGCCTTCAAAGACAAGTACAAGCAGGTGTTCCTCGGAGGAGTCGACAAGAAAACCCAGTTCTGGCGCTACTTCGCCGGTAATCTCGCGTCTGGTGGTGCCGCCGGAGCTACCTCCCTCTGCTTCGTGTACCCGCTCGACTTCGCCCGTACCCGCCTCGCCGCCGACGTCGGAAAGGGCGAGGGCCAGCGCGAGTTTAACGGTCTCGCTAACTGCCTCTCAAAGATCTTCAAGAGTGATGGCCTCACCGGACTGTACAGAGGTTTCGGCGTGTCGGTGCAGGGTATCATCATCTACCGTGCGGCGTACTTCGGTTTCTACGACACCGCCCGCGGCATGTTGCCCGACCCCAAGAACACGCCGCTCGTGATCAGCTGGGCCATTGCTCAGACTGTGACCACTGTTGCCGGTATCATCTCGTATCCATTCGACACAGTCCGTAGGCGCATGATGATGCAGTCTGGACGTGCCAAGGCCGATATCATGTACAAGGGCACAATCCACTGCTGGGCCACCATCGCTAAGACTGAAGGCACAGGCGCGTTCTTCAAGGGTGCCTTCTCCAACGTACTCCGAGGAACCGGTGGTGCCTTCGTACTTGTCTTATACGATGAGATCAAGAAGGTCCTCTAAGCCTAATGTAAGAATTGTTACCATAATTTCAATTGTGATCAGAATCAATTAAGCCACTCCCTCAAATCATGTATTATTAGAGCGAAATCAAACCTAGTAACTTATTTTTAGTTAAATAAATGTTATACATTGATTCCATTTCAATTGTTTTATTAACTAAAAAGTGTTACATAATCACCCGAGTCAGTGAAAAAGTGTTAAAGTGACATTTGAAAATGGAACATGATGTTAAAACCATATTCCTCATAATTTTTCATGTGTGCCAGTGTTAAGTTATATAACAATCTCTTTTCATTGAACGCATGAGGCCAAGGCTGAATGGTTTATAAATAAATTAGAACATCCAGAGTGTACTGTTATACAAAGTGAAAATTGTCTAAGGTGGTTATGTAATGCTAGGGAGTGAGTAACCTTGTACTTTGTATCTTTCGTTTTGTCATAGTGCTGTCTGGAAAATCATGTGGTAAATCTGTTATGTAACAATGCAGAGACTTTTGGTGCAGTGTGAGTGAGTTTAAGTAGGATAATTCACTTGAAAAGTGCATTGCTATGTAGTGCCCACTTTGTTTAGTAGGTCCTGTAATTAATCCATAGGGTGGGTGTCCTGTGCGAATTTAAAATACCTACCTAATTGTTTCCTCGGGCGTGAATTTTTCACGGGAAAATTCACGTGTGACGAGTGATTATATTATAGTAATAAACTTTGAAAAATTATCTTTGTATTTTTTTTAATTGTGTAATAGGTAGGTACCTACCTATTTTGTATTCTGTGCTGTTGTGGTAATAGTTATCTTCAATACACATGGATGCTTATTCAGAATCTCTTAAAATGTCACTATAATCAATTCATAGAACCATGGTGAGGTCAAGGTTATGTAATTTTAACGTGCAATGTTATATAACTACTAGAAGTGTACTATATCTACCTACCTACTTCGTTTTTTTAATTCTAGACTATGATTTGACACATCTTCCTGAAGAAAAAATGTCAAATTACGAAGAACCAAAACGTCAGATCGTAGTCTGAAATTAAAAAACAGGCTTATCATTCTGACAAGGCTAGGCGCATTAGGAAGACCGTTCAAACTGGACCAGCTATGTTCCATAGATATCATATTCGGCACTTCAAACAATTTGCGATGGCACATAAAATAAAATTAAGGTACCTCTAACTCCCAGGTAAAATCCTAAGGAAAAACGCCGATCTTCTTACAGAGGAAGCTAGGGGCCCTATGACATTGACTTACTGCCGCACTCAGAGACGCTAAATTGTTTTAAATTATCAATAAGTAAAGATTGTCTTTTTGAAATCGTGCGGCTTGCTTAGAGGACCATTTAAAAATAAAGTTAGCTTAATCAATTAAAATATATTATACTAGCAGATTCCCGCGGTTTCACCCGCGTAAGTCCCAATCCCGTGGGAATATCGGGATCAAAAGTATGCCTATGCCTAAAGCCTATGTTACTCAGGGTGAATGTAGCATTCTAATGGTGAAAGAATTTTTGAAATCGGTCCAGTAGTTTCGGAGATTACCCCCAAATACATACCTACATACATACATGTTACCAACGTTACCTCTTTTACCTCTTTAAAATATTAAATTATTAAAGATAGATTTTTACAAAAATCAAACATTGGGCTCTATTTCCATCGCTATTAAGTTGTTACACTGACAGTTTTTGACAATTTGAAGTTTAAAAGAGCATAAACAATATACCTACATGTTTAGGAATCGTTATGCAAGCCGGCCTTAGATAGTATATGTAGGTAACCATTAATCTCTGAGTGCAGCGGATAGTAACAGTTTTTTTTGTAAGGCTACTTCATAGCGGCCGGGCGCACAACTACCTACTGGGTAAATTGATTGATTAAATCCCAGTAGGTAGGAACATCGGTCTCTTAACGACAACTTTGTTTCCGTGGACATGTTATTGTCGATGGTAGAGTAAAGGTGCATTTAGACCAAACGAACACAGCTAGAGCTAGAACACGAGCATTCTATCGTGAATGTTTAGTGAAATAGACATAGACAGAACAACGAAAGAATGCTCTACGTCCGTTTACATTAAAAGAATATGATGTAGTGCGGCTAGAATGAGCATTCTTTCGTTTGATCTAAATGCACTTTAACGCTACATCGACGAAAGCACCCGTATATAATTTAGACCCGCCTTTCTTAAAAACGATGACTAAGTTTATGTAACGTTTGTCTTTAATAAGCCAAGCAGTTTCAAGGTTAACAGACAGTGCCCAAGTTACATAGACTTAGGTAGTCATCGTTTATTTTATAAGTATGAGTAAGATTATTAAATCAGTTTCATAAGCACTTTGAAGTACAACATTGCTGCATTCACGTGACGGGATAGTTAGATAATTTTAATTACATACCTTACAAGCTGCAAAGTTCTGCATAGTGCCTAGGAAACTGGGTTATCTATTAGCTGATAATACGGTTTAGTTTAGGAATGACCGATTCTCGAAATGACTACATAGTCTATAATTGACCAATTCTTGGAATGTACAATTCTATAATTGACTGTTTTTTTTGTTAAAAATATTTAAGTAGGTAGGTACCTATAGAATTTAATAGCTAATAGATGCTATGGGTGGATGGACGGTCATTTGTAGAATCAGTCATTTCTGGAATTGTACATTTTAAGAATTGGTCAATTATAGACTATGTAACCTAGTCATTTCGAGAATCGGTCATTCCTAGACTAAACCGATGAGTGCAGCAAATCATAATATCTACGATGGTTTTACGAGACGACCTATGTATGGTGCTGCATCGACAATTCACTAGGCTAGGTAGATAGGTATATCGACGGTACTATGATGGCCATCTCTTCTCGTGAGTGTCGTAAATGGCGACTTAGGGATGTGAGGGAAACAAACCGCGGTAGAGGACAAACTTCTTGATCCCTAGGAGGGTTGATGTCAGGCAGGCAGCCGGTTGAAAAATATTGTAAAATCTAGAAGGTAAATTATTTTATTAACAACTACAGAACCGTTTCCGAGAGAAAATTCTGAGATTCTGAAGTGATATTGAGACGATTTAGATCTTACAGTATTATAAAGCTGAAGAGTTTGTTTGTTTGATCGCGCTGATCTCAGGAACCGTTTGTCCGATTTAAAAAATTCTTTGCTCAAAATGTATCGACTGTGTCGCTCGAAACGTGTCATGTAGTCTCACCGTGTAAAGTGCTTGTACACGGTGAGATTGTGTGGCTTGTTTCAGTCCTGCCGTCCTTCTATCTTAACGGTGATCGGGTCTATAATGTAGCATGATTACCTTGAAGAAATAAAAATAAAAAAATACCCGTTTATGCCAACGGAATATGTCGACAAAAATATTGCTATCGACCTAGCCTACTCAGTAGGTCGATCGATAGCAATATTTTTCGGAAACTTGCTTGAAGCAATCTGTGCTGTTTGTGTCAGTGTCGTCCGTGTATTTTGAGCATTAAAAAAGTAGGTAGGTAACGCACTGCTACACGCGGCAATAAATTCGCACGTGAATAAAACCTCACTTGACAAAAAAAATGGGAACTAAATAAAAAAGATATAATCAACTTCCGGTATCAAACCGGAAGTGGTGATTTCTTTTCTTTGGAAAATATTTTTGATAAATTGATAAATAGATTCTCGACAGTGACGATTTTTTTAAATCAAAGTTTCATTGAAAAACGGTTTTAATGACCGCTGTGGCGCGTCGTGCGAAAGCGCTACTGCAATGCAGGAGGTTGCGGGTTCGATTCCCGCCAGGTGCAAGTATTTATGCTTGTAAAATAAATATTTGTGTCTGGTCTGGGTGTCCCTCTATGTAAAAAATTGACTGACTATCGACTGACCCGCTTGGTAGCAAAAGCACTTATCTACCTAAGAGAGTATAACCCATCAGAACGATCGAGGTTACATAAGTAAAACTTTATTGATCGAATGCAGCGGACGTTACGTAAGGTCTATTGTCGCAGACGCTCACTGAGACAAATCTATACTAATATCTATTATCTATCTATCTATTATTACTATTACTATTTACTATTTATATTATAAAGCGGAAGAGTTTGTTTGTTTGTTTTTTTGTTTGTTTGAACGCGCTAATCTCAGGAATCACTGGTCCAATTTGAAAAATTCTTTCGGTGTTGGATAGTCCATTTATTAAGGAAGGCTATAGGCTATTTTTGATCCCGATATTCCAACGGGATCGGGACTTATGCGGGTGAAACCGCGGGGAGCTGCTAGTTATTACTATTATAAAGCGGAAGAGTTTGTTTGTTTGAACGCGCTAATCTCAGGAACCACTGGTCCGATTTGAAAAATTCTTTCGGTGTTGGATAGTCCATTTATTAAGGAAGGTTATAGGCTATTTTTGATCCCGATATTCCCACGGGGTCGGGACTAATAAACATGCAAAGTTATAAACTCCTGACGATCTCAAATCGTAGACTTCACTGACTGCGCTCATTTGGCCAATGAGGTACTTGTATTATTGGGCTCACTTATTTATTACGGACCATCAGTAAATAGCCCTTATTTGTAGGTATAGTTTCGATCGTCTTTTAGTTTCCGTTTCGATAGTCTTTTGTTTTCGTTTGTTTCAGTTCCGATGTGGGCCCAGTTGACCATTAACTAAGTTTAAAATTAACCTCATTTTTCGGTTTAAATCGAGAGCTTTACAGGTCTCTTCTTCCGGAAGAAGAGACAGAATAATAAGCTCTTCAGAAAGAAGAGACCTGTAAGGTCTCGAAACGTTGAGCATTGAAACAATGCTAAAAGCTGAGGCTAAAAGTAATAAATACCAAGCGAATAAAACAGAAAAATGATTTTATTTCAATCCAACATCGCGAAAACAGAAGGAAAATCTAACTTAGCTGAATCCGATAGAAGGCAGCTCGATGTTCTAGAGTTACGTAAGAGAATGCCGCAGAGGCGAATCAATAGTTTCGTGGTCGTCCAGGTACAAATAGGGTTGCCAGATGTCCGGCTTTAGCCGGACATGTCCGGCTTTTTACAGTCGTGTCCGGCCAAAAATATACAAGTCCGGCCTGTCCGGCTTTTGTTAGGCTTTTGGTCAGTCCCGTCAGTCACGCGGATACGCATAAAGTTTCGTACAAACTGAGGCGAATTCACTCGCGTATTCAAAAAATCTAAATTAAAAATTGATTTTTTAAAAGCTATTATTTTTTAATTCATTTGGTTATAGGTACCTACACTTTTATAATTCATTAAAGTACGTAGGTACCTAGGTGTACCTACCTATTTTTTTATATCAAATAAGCCGCATCGTGGCACGCGTTGCGTGTGGCATATTTGCCACAGACCGATGAAAAACCCAATGTGTCAGGCTTTTGGGGCAAAATGTCCGGCTAAATATGAATCTGTGTCAGGCTTTTTAATTTTTGGGCCTGGCAACCCTAGGTACAAAGGCAGATAGGTACGGAAGTACCTAGGTATTTAGTGTTTATTATATAACCTACTTCTGTATCTACCGTGTCACAATTAAAACCGGCCCAGCGCGAATCGGCCTTGCGTACGAAGGGTTCTGTACCACTATCACAATTGGGTATTGAATACTAGATCAACCAATCTGTGAACGCAACGCGAACGTTAAAATTTATTGTAGCGCCAGCACAAGACGTTCCTTCATCGCTAAATGGCGCCAGTGGTAAATATACATCGCGATATCGTTGCGTTTATATTTTAAAAAACAGGTTTGTTGTATGGCAGCCCCCTTAAATATTTGTTTTATTTTGTTTTTAGTTGTTGTTATAGCGGCTACAGTTATATACATCATCTGTAAAAAAATCAATTGTCTAGCTATTTTAAGATTCATGAGATACAGCCTAGTGACAGACAGACGGACTGACAGCGAAATCTCAGTCCCTATGACTGAGACTGCCGTTTTTACCCTTTGGGCATGGAACGCTAAAAACTGACAAGCCTGCTAAGTTGAACACGGATTGCCCATTTACTTAGATAATAGGATTTTAATGCTGTCAATGGATAGGTAGGATAGGATAGGTATAAAGATAGGTGTAGAAATACCTACTTTGTAGCCACTTGGACAGGTGACAGGAGGTCTCGCACTGAATTTTGTGGCAATTTGACCTATTGAAAGTGATAGTGACCGTTCACGGAACTATTAGTTCCATGGACGTCACCATCCCTTTCAAAAGAAAACGCGCGACAACAGCACAACATGGCGTAAATCAAATTGGCACAAAGATCTAATGTCATTTTGTATGGTAATTGTACCTATGTATAGATTGTATAAATAGAGTTCAGTGCAGTGTACTAACTTACTAAGTAGGCAGGGCTCGGCGACACTACTAACTAACGAACGAACGGTTGAACGTCAGTTCTAATTAGGGTTGCCAACCGTACTATAATATATAGTGTTGTACTATATTTCAGCTCAGCGTACTAAATACTTTTGAAAGCACATATAGTACGCAAAAATACTATATTTCTGGCATAATTTGTAAAAAATAGTTTGTTTTATAAATTTCACCCTCCTCTGCATTTACAGAGGAGTGCTTTCTATGTAGAGGGAAAAAAGAAAAGCCATAAAAACGGTGCTCATAATTTAGAGATTGAATGTCGGGAAACATTTTTTTAATTCAAGTAAGAAAGAGTGGTTGAAAGTGTGAGAAATGCGTAAAAAAGCGTTTGCGGTTTTGCAAAAAAAAAAGGTTAAGTGCAAAAAATACGTGTTTTTTTCGAAATATTCTACAAAACACCGTTCAAATGTTTGTACTATATTTTTTTGGGTCGTACTATGTGTTTTATCCACAAATACTATATTTTTCGAAAAAACTGTTGGCAACCCTAGTTCTAATGCGTCATCTCCTATTCTATGAACTAAGATCGCTACTGGGGTGGGGACGCCCCGTCCGCTCCTAGTTTATCATACCTACTGTTAGATTGAGATGCAATCGTCGGTAACCCTATCTCATCTAGTACCAAGTTGAGACTACTAATAAATAAATAGTGATGACCGACTTATTGCAAAAACTCGGTCAGCCGCGACACAGCCTGGGACGCCTTGGGAGTCGCGACTGACTTTAGTATTTAGGGTTTCGTAGGAAACAAGAAATCCTCAGTTTTATCATGTCCGTCTGTCTGTCCGCGGCTTAGCTCAGACACGCTTAGTACTGATATTAGATTGGGAGGGGGCAGTCGGTCATCTTACCTCATTAGTACCAAGTTGGGACTAATATGGTGGAAAGAGTAGTAAAAGTTATGATTGATCCGATTGATCCCCTAAAAGCGGGCTGAGCTCGGACGGGCCCAGGCCGAATCGCGGCTGACCGACATTTTTAGCATAACTTTTACTACTATTTCCACCATATTAGTCCCAACTTGGTACTAATGAGGTAAGTTTCCAGGCCCGATTGCTCCCCTAAAAACGGGCTGAGCTCGGACGGGCCCAGGCCGAATCGCGGCTGACCGAGTTTTTTAGGCATAACTTTTACCACTCTTTCCACCATATAAGTCTCCAGTTGGTACTAATGAGGTAGGATGACCGACTGCCCCCTCCCAATCTACTAGAAACACCCACGTGCATTTTCATAAAATTATTGTAATTTAAATACATTTGTTTTTAAGAATGATTCATTCATTTGTAAATAAGCAAAAAGGCATTCTGATGGATTTCAATAAGATTATCGCAGTGTGACAGCACGTGCTCACGCAGCAACTGTTCGCCATACGACTGAGGCTAGTGCGTCAGCTAGACGCAGTTTTATCGTCTCATTTTCCGAGATAACGTATATGCTGTTTTTTATTTTCATCTAAGATACCACCACGATTACCAACCAACTTCCAGTCAACAAGAACCTAGCTCCGAACGAGTGCCGGCCGAGGTAACGGGCAGATGTAACCGGACCGATCCAGCCATCATTTGGTTACAACGCGACGATGTGAGTCATTTGATCAGGATCAGTATTTGGTAACTCGAGCTAGTTACACGAGGTTTACACGAGACGTTAGGTAGGTGATCCTATAGTAGGAAGGTAGGTACTAGATACAGTCGAGCTAACATACAGTTGTGTTCCTACCTACTCGTTCGTAGTTCGTAGGTAGAGATTCAAATACACGAAGACACTAAGAGCTAGAGCACAGAATAAATAATAGGCTAGAGCTAGAGCACACATATTATAAAGAAATTGTCGATGTGTGCTATAAATCTATAAGTACTAATATTATAAAGCTGAAGAGTTTGTTTGTTTGAACGCGCTAAGCTCGGGAACCGCTCGCGCTGGTTCCTGAGATTAGCGTGTCTTAGACCTGTGACCTCCCCAATAAACCCCTTTTGTTCGTTTTTAGGGTTCCGTACCCAAAGGGTAAAAACGGGACCCTATTACTGAGACTTCGCTGTCTGTCCGTCTGTCCGTCTGTCACCAGGCTGTATCTCATGAACCGTAATAGCTAGACGATTGAAATTTTCACAGAAGATGTATTTCGGTTGCCGCTACAACAACAAATTAAAACAAAAACAAAATAAAACAAATATTTAAGAGGGGCTCCCATACAACAAACGTGTTTCAAAAACATCGAATCGAGTAGGTCATGAAATTCAAAATGGCGCCCTATCTGTCAAATCAGTCTGCCTTCACTTACCAAAGAGTTTCTTAATTATAAGTTTCAGATTCTCTTTGTGCAAAGTTTTTTTTTTTTTCATTTTTTTTTAGTGGTGTGGTCGTATGATGGAAGTAAGAATCGAAGCTAAATAGGTATGTCACATTTTCCTATCAAATTTTAAAATTGGTAAACGATTTGAGCGGTGTTGGTCTAGTGGTAGATACCCCGGCTTTCATTCCGAGAGTCGTGGGTTCGAATCCAGGCCGACCGCGCACCAATGTCTTTTTCTTTAAGAAAAAGTTATGTGCGCTAATAACATCGCTCTTACGGTGAAGGAAAACATCGTGAGGAAACCGACATGTCCGGTCCGAAGGCATGGGATATTCAGTGTTTTCTATGTATCATATGTATGTACTTACAAAAAAAAAAAAAGTATAATATGTAGTAAGTATATCCGTTGTCTAGTACCCATAGTACAAGCTTAGTGCTTAGTTTGGGGCTAGATTGCGCTGTGTGGAACGTCGTGCAATATTATTTATTATTATTATTTTAGGGTTCGGTACCCAATTGTGATAGTGGTACGGAACCCTTCGTGCGCGAGTTTCGCACTTGCCGGGTTTTTTACGACGCTCTGCCCGTCATAAAAGGCGACCAAAAGGGGTCTTAGGTACCGTAACCGTAGCTATATTATTAAAGACCCGGGGCAACAGGGCCCAATGTAGTTCTAGTAAATTACAATTGTCTTCTGTTAAATAATTAAAATATGTAGGTAGGTAGGTACTTCAGGTACGTACTAAGTTTGAATTTAAAAAGTTTACAGATACCTACTATTACTATTTACTGAAATAAACAGAAACAAATGTCAAATAAAGAAATAAAAACGTGTGGCACTCGGGCACTGCTGCAGTCAAGCTATTGGCTTAGCGGAGTGGGGGGTGTTAGGTTTTTTTCGTTACGAAATTTCTTCATTCAAAGCTCGAAGCCCGCGATAAAAGCTATGCAATAGTTTAATAAAGTCAATTAAATAAACCGCCCTTTATCGTACCCGGCGCAAAGGACCCGATGATGCTAGTAAAATGGTACGTAAGTTCGTTATACGGAGGGAGAGGTCCCTCCGTCACCTAGATTCAGGCCGTGAACTGTGTACGGATCGATTGACGATGATGACCTTCGACATTTGCTCAGGACAGATTATGGTATTTAACTGTATTTAACCAATATTTAACTGTAATCTGTAATATAGTCGTTAAGTATCGTTAGGTTCCTATTTACCTGCGGGCTGCGGGGTAAAAAACCGGCCAGGTGCGAGTCGGACTCACGCATGAAGGGTAACGTACCATATTAGGTACAAAAATATCACATTTGTTGTATGGGATCCCAACTTTTCCAATCGTTTTTTTTTGTTTTTATTATTTGTTACTAGGTAAAACAATAGCGCATAATGGCAACTGAAATAAGTAGGTACATCATAAATGTATGTTTAATTTGAATGTTTAGCTATCACGGTTCATTAGGTAGATACAGCCTGGTGACAGACAGACAGACGGTCGGACTATGAAGTTTTAGTAAATTTTTACCCTTTGGGTATGGAAAAGGTAGTAATTAAGGAGATCACATTATCAAACCTTGGTGCTAGGCTTGGTGCACAGTTATTGTGACCGTGTCAAAAAGCGAAATTATTACCCACAGAATCTCCTAAACTACCTACTTAAGAGGTCAGCTTACCTACTCTTTCTCCATACAAACGTAGGCGACTGTTTCCTCCCTGGATAAAGACATTAGAGCAAATATGTTTATGCCGTAAAACCTATATCTGCCATGACCATGCCTCCACTTTTGATTTTTTTCATTTTCTAATTAGAATAAAAATAAAATTCAGAAAAATCAGAAAATGAAAAAAAACAAAATGAAGTGGCATGGTCATAGTCATGACTCATGGCTGATATAGGACTTTTAGCAAAAACATTTTTTTCTAATATCTTTATTCAGGAAGGAAACAGACCAATACGATGCAGTCCAGTTTGTAAAGTTTGTATGGAGAAAAGAGTAGGTAGACTGTCCTTTTAAAGAAGGGATCATGAAGAAAATAAACCAGACTAGGTACCTTCTTCAGGTTATCCAAAGAAATTATGAGGGTAAAACCGCAGGCAGCGGTGCGTTTAGTTATTAATTCTTTATAATAATTAGTAATGTAGGTTACCTACTCAGTTACCTACTTAATGGACTAAAAAGTAAATGATGTGTTATTCCAGTCCACGACTATCTACGTTCCAAGTTTCATCGCAATCGGAACAGTAGTTTTTGCGTGAAAGAGTTTGTCCTGCTTGTGTGATACTATAATGCATGCCACTAGAATCGCAAGTTCAGTCTTCATATTATAACTTTATATTTTCCCGTTTTTTTAGGGTTCCGTACATAAAGGTAAAAACGGGACCCTATTACTGAGACTTCGCTGTCTGTCTGTCTGTCTGTCTGTCCGTCCGTCCGTCCGTCCGTCCGTCTGTCCGTCTGTCCGTCTGTCACCAGGCTGTATCTCATGAACCGTAATAGCTAGAAGGTTGAAATTTTCACAGAAGATGTATTTCGGTTGCCGCTACAACAACAAATACTAAAAACAAAATAAAACAATTATTTAAAAGGGGCTCCCATACAACAAACGTGTTTCAAAATAACAAGGAGTCAGAACAGGAACAAGGACAGGAGGACTTGGTCAGGACAAATCGAGTTGGTCATGAAATTCAAAATGGCTGCCCTATCTGTCAAATATACCAGTCTGCCTTACTTACCAAGGAGTTTCTTTTATGTTTCAGATTTTCTTTGTGCCAAGGTTTTTTTTTTTTGAGTGATTCGGTCGTTTGATGGGAGTAAGAATCGAAGATAAATATTTCATATTTTCCTATAAAATTTAAAAATTGGTTGTTGTAAACCATTTTAGGGTTCCGTATCCAATTGTGATTGTGGTACGGAACCCTTTATGCGCGAGTGTCGCACTTGCCCCGTTTTTTTCTTTTTAACATGATTACTTTTTTTTCTTACCTCGACGTTTCAACCATGCATGGTCTTGGTCGCGAAATATAAAATTCTGAGTTCCAATCGTGTAGTTTATAAATACGTTTATAACGTTGGTAACATTTATGTATGTATGTATGTATGTAGTTTCCGGGTAATCTCTGAAACCACTGAACCGATTCCAAAAATTCTTTCACCAATAGAAAGCTAACATTATCGAGGAGTGACTTGGGCTTCGTTTGATCCTGATATCCCCACGGAATCGGGACTTACGCGGGTGAAACTGTGGGACTCTGCTTGTTATTATTAGTCTTCATAATTAACAGGATACCTACATAATTTGTAATTACCTACTTAGTTAACAATGCATGTTATCAGCTGCTATTTAGATATGATAGCAGGTATACATAGTTCGCTAGCGTCTCGAAGGATGCCAGACTGATACGATGATAATTGAGTAACATGATGAAATAGGCCATTTTCAGTACTTATATCTGTATCTATCTACATATAGGTATATTATATATTTGACGACTATGTGGCGCCTCGGTCGAGACCCCGACTACAGCGCAGAATTATATTCTAGGTCTCCAGCTATCTATTATTCTTTATTAATATTATAAAGAGGAAAGATTTGTATTTTTGTGTGTGTGTTTGTCTGTATGTTTGTTATGAATAAACTCAAAAACTACTGGACCGATTTCAAAAATTCTTTCACCATTAGAAAGCCACATTCAGTTCAGTAACATAGGCTACTTTGATCCCGATATTCCCACGGGATCGGGCCTTACGCAGGTCCCGCGGTTTCACCCGATATAGTTAATAATAATATAGCTAATTATTAGCCCGCAGGGCACCTTGAGGCGAGGTGTCGGGGAGTAGCGACCCCGCGGCTACCCGAGTGCTCCAGGGGGAAATCACCGTTCCTCACCTCCGGCTTGCCTTAGTTGGCTGGTCGGAGTGAACACTGACGAGGCAGCGGTCCCCCGCCTCTGGCTTGCCTTCACCGGCCGGTCGGAGTGGAGTCGCGAGAGCAGAGCTCCCACTCTGCTCGTAGGATGGATGCCAATCGTAAGTAGTGAGTGGGCCAGGTAGGCTAGACATTGTGACTGAAACGGGCCTCTACGTGTTGGCTTCGGCCCCACGCACGCCTTCCAAATGTCCGGGGCTCCATAGCTCCGTGAAACGGAGACGTTTATTTATTTATTTATTTATTTATTTATTTGGAACAAAACACAGCTTATAAAACACGATTTATGTAACCTAACTTAACATATTGTTAGCCAATTAAGTTTGTCCACATATTCTTTATAACAGGTGAAGATGAGAGATGGATTTAAAAAAAAAAATAGTTTCACTTACAAAAGGTGAACCAATATACCACTCCTCCACAGAAGTCACACTTTCCCGAGCGTATTTAAAATGTAGGTAATATAATATAATATACATAGTACATATTTAAATAAAATAATAATACTCATAAGAATAGAATAGATGAAGCTATAAATATTGAATATGATTACTAAACATAAATACTAGTATACAAACACATTGAATAAAATATTAGGTGGGTATATAAAAGTAGGTAAAACACCATCAAGGTGTTTGAGGCGATAGTTTTATATGACATGATAGGCAGGTTTACTCATTAGTTTTAAGTAGGTAGGGTACGTAAGTGCATGGATAGACAGACAGGCGGTAGGCGCCACGCCGCACCGAGTCCGCGCTCGCGCCGACAACAATAGGCAGGGTCTCCGCAGCTGGGCCGCTCGCGCGCGCAGCGCGATCAGGCGGCGACGACTCGACGTGATGGAAGCAGGCAACGACCGGCGCGCCGGTCGGTGTAATCTCGATCAGCACTGAGTATAGATCCGATCTGGTGAACAAATCACTCACTCTAAGCAGCGTACCAGTACGATGGACAAAGAGAGCGACTCGAGTTCGAGTACCAGTCGTGGGCAGCAAACAAACAGCATTCTGGAACTCACGACCGGCCCCCACCGGACGACCGTACTACAGTAGGCACAAATGACGATCCAACTCTCAGTTTAAATGATTTTTTTGAGTATTGGAATATATCTATATCAGAGAATTTATTATTATATAAATAAGCAAGTCGTGTAAGAACAGAGTTTTGCCCGTACATTGTTTTATGAAAAGGGGGTTGGAGAAGGGTGGTGTGTCTAGTGCGAGTACCGGGCGCGCGGTATGAGATCTTGGCTACTAGCTCGGGGCAGTCAAGACCGGCGCGCACCAGGTCCCACAAAAGGCACATATCGATCAATTCTCGACGCTCCTCGAGTGACAGTAGATTGTGTGCGTGACAGTTAGTACGATAATCGTCGATATTAGGTTTCCTAGTCACATAATTTAAATGTTTGATAAATTTTCTCTGAATTTTCTCCACCTGAGTCGAATAACAATTATACATGGGCGACCATATTGCACAAGCATATTCTAAAACACTCCGCACGAATGAAGAGTAAACGACTTTAAGGCTGGTTACATTTATTTAATAACGTTTATTGTTATTTAGGATAATGAGGAACCATAACTCTTTTGCTTATAGGAATAAGCAAAAAAGGCATTCTTATGGATGTCAAAAAGATAATCGCAGTGTGCCAGCACGTGCTCACGCGGCAACGGTTCGACATACGACTGAGGCTAGTGCGTCAGCTAGACGCAGTTTTATCGTCTCATTTTCCGAGACTAGGTACCGTATCTTTAGTTTTTTGTTTTAATCTAAAATGGTACCTATGTAGATAGTTGGAGTGTGTCTTACCTAGTGTTAAAGTTGTCAGGTCGTCCTAAGGCCTCTAACGTTGACCTAACGACTGCTATCAGAGTTAACAACTGGGACCAACTGCTTAAGAGGACAATCTCAATGCTCTTTCGCCATACAAACGTAGTCGACTGTTTCCGCCCTTGATAAAGACAATTTTTTTTTTTTTTTTAACGTGGAGAATCGCCTTAAGACCTTCAGGCCGCTCCCGGGGGAGAGCGGCCCGGTGTGTGGGGGTCCCCCTGGCCGAAGATGGTAGATGGCCAGGGTATACCCACTAAACTCCACGGTGTCCAGCACTCCGGCATTGCCAGAGCTCGCCGGAAAGACCTTTCGGATGAACATCGACGAGCTCTAGCGGCGGTCGGCCCCGTCGGGCCCCTTCTCCGAAAAAAACCCCTAACGAGGAAAACCCTCTCGAGAAGCGGCGCGGACACGCCGCCACCATCTCGGGGCTCAGTGTTTGGCGACGGACTCCCCCGAGTCCGCCGCCAAGAGCCGTTAAGACCGACGGGTGAGGTCTGTGGCCCCGTCGCCGACCACTTTTCGGCTGCAGGGATAGGGCGAGCGGCAACGACACACCGACACTCCTCTTCCCCTGCAGCCCCACCGCGTCCGCCATCAACGGTGGCGGCCCCGCCGAGGCCGCGGCAGATAGGGAGAGCGGCAACGCAACACCGACACTCCTCTCCTGCCGCGGCCCCGAAACCTCCAGCCGCGAGCCGAAGCTCGAGCGGCCCCTCCTCGGGTGGGTTCCTCTTGGTTCACCGTGGGTGACCAGGCCACGACTACTAAGCCCCCCCGCCACGACAAGGCGGGAACCCTTCGGGGGGGGATAAAGACATTAGAGTAAATATGTTTATGCCACAAAACCTATATCTGTCATGACTATGCCCCTACCTTTTGATTTTTTTCATTTTCTATTTTTTTATTACTATTCTAGTAGGGGTATGGGCATAGTCATGACACTCATGACAGATATAGGTTCTAAGGCATAAACATATTTGCTCTAATGTCTTTATCCAGGGAGGAAACAGTCGACTACGTTTGTATGAAAACTGTCCTCTACGCGTGCCTTCCAAACTTCCAAAGGACGAAGGAGCTCGAAATACTTAATGTTTTTTTGCCACACACATTATCGGTCACCCATCAACGTAATGACTGCGCGCCCGCACGACCGTTCAAGATCGGCAGGTCAGCTAGGCCAATGGGCTCCTCAATGAGTTCTGGATAACGTAGGTTACTTTTTATCTCAATATTCCTGCGGAATCGGGACTTACACGGGTATAACCGCGGGACGCAGCTAGTACAGTAGGTATATTATTATGTAATAATTAAGAACTCGAAACATTCATTGGATTGCACGGTTTTTTTACTGTTATAGGTAGATAGTAATTTGTTAAAACCTACGTACCTACCTAGCATAAATTATAATCTATCTACCTATCTATTGTTGTATTAAGTTCCGCAGTCATTCATCATTTGGCAATGTCATGAGCTCTTAGATAACGGGGCATTACGCAATTTTTCCACAGAATTGTACCAAATCTATTTTAGAGTAGATAAGTATTTAGCAGTTAAAGACCGCACGTACGATAGTAAGATTAATTCTAATTGTAGAAGTGTACACTTAAAAACTGTATTAGGAAGGGACTAACATAGGAACAAACATACATACATACATAGACTGACAAACACATAACCCTTCTTTGCGTCGCGCAGTCGGGTAAAAATGCACAACGTTACACACAGCCCAAACTAAGCACTAGGCTTGTACTATGGGTACTAGGCAACCGATATGCTACATATTCTACTTTTTTACCCGACTGCGCGACGCAAAGAAGGGTTATGTGTTTATCAGTCTATGTATGTATGTTTGTTCCTATGTGGCGCTCCAGAGGCCAAACGGATGGACCGATTTTGATGATTCGCACGTCAATCGATTCGTCTTAATCCTGGGAGTGTCCCTGAAGACATGACAGTTATCAAAATTCAAAATGGCGACCACCAGCCGCCATATTGTAAAAAAGAAAAATTGACTGACTATATCGAGTGGGGTATCGTCGAATAGGTATTTCAAAATCACTCTTAGGTTTCCTTGACCATTTTTCATTTAGTTTAATTTATAGTTATAGAAAACGTCCCTGGGCCAAGTTTGAAATCTTCAAAGACAGCTGATAGCCGGTTAAAAATAACCTCAATCTGACGATTACACAATGTAACGAGGAAGTTGAAAACCATTCCAAATACCAACCAACCCATGCACTTGCAACATGACATTACAAGTACAAAATCACGAGACTTACATAAGAAAGGGCAGCCATTGTGTCGCTCTCGAGCCGCGCTGGATTCGCGCCAAATATCTGCGTCTACGCACAAGGGAACTAAACTGGTGCAAGGTTGCGCGCGCGCAGGTCACAATGTTTCAGTGAATTATGTAACGCTGGATTTGTGAAGAAAGAAACATAGTATTCCTAATTACAAGTCTTACACTGGATACAGCGACATCTACACGTTAAATTTTAAGTTTATAGTGAACTAGCTGACCCGGCAAACGTTGTTTTGCCTTATAAATTATAGATAATTAAATTTTTCCTGAGTTTTCTTTGCTATAAACCTCACGGAGCCCGAGACCTTTCCAACGAATGCAAAACCGTGGAAATCGGTTCGTGCGTTCTGGAGTTATAGCGTCAGGAAGGAAAACCCGACTTATTTTTATATAGTAAAAAAAAGAAAAAATAGGTTTCTTCTAGGAAAGCATGTTACATCGTCATCATGTGAGAAAAAAACCGACCAAGTGCGAGTCGGACTCACGCACGAAGGGCTCCGTCGTCGTAGTGACAGACGGACTGACTGTGTAGCCTCAGTAATTAAGTAATTCCGTTTTTACGCTTTACGCACGGAACCGTAAAAACTAAGCTAGACTTATTCCAAGATATTAAGTACCGGTAGTTTTAGAAAAAATACTCTTTAGAAAAATACTTACCTACTGCAAGTAAAGTACTTTTCTCAGAGTATCTATAATTCAAATGATATATCTATATGAGGCGGAGTTTTTAGTAGGTAAGAAGTAGAAATAAAAGTACGAATTTATTTTTCCTTTTCAATATCTAATATATAAAATTTCCATGTCACAGTGTTAGTTACCGTACTCCTCCGAAACGGCTTGACCGATTTTTATGAAATTTTGTATACGTATTCAGTAGGTCTGAGAATCGGCTACTATCTATAATTTATAAGGCAAAACAACGTTTGCCGGGTCAGCTAGTCTAATATATAAAATTTCCATGTCACAGTGTTAGTTACCGTACTCCTCCGAAACGGATGAACCGATTTTTATGAAATTTTGTATACGTATTCAGTAGGTCTGTGAATCGGCTACTATCTATAATTTATAAGGCAAAACAACGTTTGCCGGGTCAGCTAGTATTATTATAAAACCGTCTTAACATCGCCTCAGCATTGTTTGATTCATCTCGAAAACGGTTTAATTTTTATTAAGAAATTTTGCAGTTTCGCTAAAGCTTTTGAAGTTAGTATAGTGAGTAATTTCTTGCATAATTAATTACTAACAATGTTAAACCGATTTGGGGAAAATCAGTCAATGCTGAAGCAAGGTTGAGACGATTTAGAAGAATACGTGCCTAGGTCGAATCCCTCATCCGTTGCTTTCCTATAAGGTCATTAAGTCATCATCATTCATCATTATCATTTCATTTAAGGTCTATCTATCCGGTCTTTCTACCGGTTCTCCATACAAACGTAGGCGACTGTTTCCTCCCTGGATAAAGACATTAGAGCCATGTTTATGCCATAAAACCTATATCTGTCATGCCATGACCGACCATGCCCCTACGAGTAACAAATATTCTGAGTTCGTTGCTATGCCCCTACATGGCAGATATAGGTTTTAAGGCTAAACATATTTGCTCTAATATCTTAATCCAGGGAGGAAACAGTCGACTACGTTAGTAAGTTTGTATGGAGAACAGTCGACTACGTTAGTAAGTTTGTATGGAGAACAGTCGACTACGTTAGTAAGTTTGTATGGAGAACAGTCGACTACGTTAGTAAGTTTGTATGGAGAACAGTCGACTACGTTAGTAAGTTTGTATGGAGAACAGTCGACTACGTTAGTAAGTTTGTATGGAGAAAAGAGTAGATAGACTGTCCCCTTAAGTTTCGTCGAATGCAACGCTACTCAAATAAAAAATATTTGTTCAATAATTTACATAATTTTATTGAATTAAAATAATTATATTACTCTACAATACAGCAAGCTTCCACAGATAAAATACGTAGGTAACACGGAATGATTCGACGACTATTCTTTAATATTATAACCGATGGCGATACGTCGTGCGCCGGGTCATCTAGTAGTAAATACATAACAGCTTTCCTTATTATAATATTTTGAATGTTTCTAAGGACTTACCATAGTTTAAACGTTCTGTAGACATTTGATATTTTTATTTATACAAAAAAAAAAGATATTTTTAGTGACAACTTCTTTGATTTTTTTTGAAAATTAGACTGGAAGTAAAGGGTTGCCAGTTTTTCTTTAACAGTATTTTTTTTTGAATACAACAACATTGAATAAATCTTAAATATGTACTGAAGTTTCTAATAACAAGTTAGGTCTTAAACTAGGATCCATTTAGACTTTAGTCTGGTTGATGGGGTTGCCCTGAAACAAAAATAAATAAGTGTTACCAGAATTATAAAAACACAATCACTTTAGGATCTGGGATTCTAAATCTGGCTAATAAATAATATATATCAGTTGCTAACAAATCTTAATTGAAACAATTAAAATTAAATATGTTTTAGGCCGCGTACAGACGGACAAACGGACATAACGCAACTATAAGAATTTCTTGTAAACTTCGTTGTTTGAATTATTTTAACAGTGATATTCTGTACTCGGTAATCCTAATCTATACAGGGGCGTCTCTAGCGGGTGTGCAGGGTGTGCACAGCACACGGGCCCAGCGGTCTCAGGGGCGCCGCGGCGCCCACACCCAGCCCCCGTATCAGAATCGCATTTCGGAAACTATGGGGTTTATTTTATTTCATATTTATTGGTGCACCTGCTGATAAACGGACGAGTCTCTGGCGCAGACTTTCCCTTCGGGGTTGGGAGGTCAGACGGCAGTCGCTCCCTTAAAAGTCGAAATTCGCCAAATCTTTTATGGGAGTTCAAAAAATGATTGCCACACTGGTGACTCGTGAACATGCCGTCGCTTTAATAACCTTTTATTTTGTACCTTGGTATTAATTAATGGTAAAATAAATTACTTCATATTCAAGACGAATTCAATACCTTTTTAGGACCTTTTGAATTATTCAATTCGGACATTTCATTCAAAAGATATCGGTGTATGTAGGTACCTATTTTTTCAACTTCACTGTAAAATAATATTAGGGGTACCTACGTCAAGTTAGTACTGTTGTTTGTACCTTTAATATTCCATATTGGAATCACTCTTAACTCTTACTAGAGGGCGCCAAGGAGATATTTGCACACGGGCGCTACATGAGCTAGAGACGCCCCTGAATCTATACATATCGTCCTGCCTGACTGATATAACTATTATCAACGCAGAGCCCAAACCGCTGGTCCTAGAGACATGAAAGGATAGTGTGTTTTTTGTGCTGTGTAGAGGTTTTCCGCGAGATCGGGACAATGGGCCGGTGAAACCGCGGGAAGTCCTGCCTGGACCGGTATTACACTAAATGACACAAGATGACAATACTATTACGATTATATCGGCACACTATTGCCATTATATCGAGACTGTGACTTTGGTAGACTTCAATAGTATCGTAATGGTGTCTCAGTGAAGTTGCAATAGTAACCATGGTAACCAACCTTCTCTGTCTGTCTGTCTGTCAAGTCTGTTAAAAATCCATCCTGTCATTAGAGTTTTGACAACTATCGAGACTCCATCAGTGGCATCTCAGTGGTGTCGCAGTGGTGTGTCGATAGAATAGTTAACATAGGGAACTGCCAAATGTGTCAAATACACGTCAAATATGACGATTAATATTCTATCGACACACTATTGAAACACGATTGCGGAGCGTAATACCGACCCTGATTGACTGAACTATATTATAATCTATGGAGCTTAGGCTCGGCGTTGATTATAATATACTAGGTTTAGTAGAAACTTGAAATGTGGATGGTGTGTTCATTGTGATGTGATGTTATAAGAATTCCCACGGGATCGAGAATTACACGAGTGAAACGGCGAGATTTATGCGAGTAAAACCGCGTTACACAACCAATCGAGGTATCTATTATCTATTACTATTATAAAGCGGAAGAGTTTGTTTGTTTTTTTTTGTTTGAACGCGCTAATCTCAGGAACCACTGGTTCGATTTGAAAAATTCTTTCGGTGTTGGATACTCCAATTATTGAGGAAGCCTATAGGCTAGTTTTGATCCTGATATCCTCACGGGATCGGGACTTACGCGGGTGAAACCGCGGGACGCAACTAGTAAGATATAACCCTATTAAGAAATAAAGGTAAGTACAGTAAAATCGTCCTAGTTCGGCCTTGATCTCTCTAAATATAGTCAGTCAGTAATGTCAGCTGCGCACGCGCACGCGACCGCGACTGCCCGGTACCCACGGTCGCCGTATTATTAGAACTTTGGGCGTTTATAGACAGACTTTAACCTCTTTATTTACACAACATTGATCTCTATCTGTTTTTCTGAAACAGCCGTATTCATAAACGTCCTATGAGATTCCTTAGCTAATAGCCCATTTACATTATTCCATTAGATCAGGGGTTCCCAAAGTGGGCAATAACGCCCCCTCGTGAGCGCTGCAGGCCTAAAGGGGTAGGGGGCGATTTGTAATTTTATCTAGCTATTAGGACTGTTAGACACCACTAATATCTCGACTCTCGACTACAACATGTGAACAACAAAGGGGGGCGCTAAAAATGGGCGGTAGACAATATAAGTTTGGGAACCCCTGACCTAGATGGTGGGTATTGTGACAGCGACCGACGTTCGTATTTTGATCTATCGTTGTTAAAGATGTGCGAGTAATTTCCCGAACAGTTTGATGTATGGAACTGGCTAGTCTCGTCCGCCAGAGACGAGTTTGAAATGGATCACTATCAGGCGACCTTTCTCCTTCTAGTCACTTATGCACAAGCTGAGACCTTACTCTTAACTCTTAGTTTGTAAAGCAATTTACTTGTTTTTTTAATTGCTTTAATTTTAATAAATGAAAAATAGACAGACGGACAAGAAAGTGATCTTATAAGGGTTCCTTCTTAACCTTTTGAATCTATGCTAATAAATTATAAAGAGGAAAAAATTGTATTTGTGTGTGTCTCTACATTTGTGTCTGTATGTTTGTAATGAAAAACTCAAAAACTACTGGACTAATTTCAAAAATTCTTTAACGAAAAGGAAGCTACATTATCGAGGAGTAACATAGGCTACGCAGCTAATGCCGCTAGTATTGAATAATTTAAAAAAAATCTCTAACATAATATTAATATCCATTTATTATCACGTATCACACATCAGGCTGCGTGCGCGTGTGACGTCACACACTCGTGCGCAGACCTCTTGTGTGAAGTAATGAATACTGACACAATGGCCCAGTTCACGGAGTTCATGTTATCGCAATGAACTAACGACTGTTGTCGGCTGTTATAATAGGGCACGTGCTTAGGGTACTTAAAATAAATTGTATTACTTATTATTACATTTGTGACCAGAAATAACTATATACAGGAGAGCTGTGTCCCGCTGTTTCACCCGCGTAAGTCCCGTTCGGTCCAGTAGTTTTTGAGTTTATTCATTACAAACATACACACAAAAATACAAATCTTTCCTCTTTATAATATTAGTGTGCGAGAGCGCGAGCGCAGCGCGAGCGTATGACGTCACACACTCGTGCGCAGACCTCTCGTGTGAAGTATTGAATACTGACACAATGGCCCAGTTCACGGAGTTAAGAGGATAGTCTCCATTCTCTTTCTCCTAATTAAAATAAATAATAAAAAATAATAAAATGAAAAAATAAAAAGGTAGATGCATTGTCATGGCAGATATAAGTTTTATGGCATAAACATATTTGCTCTAATGTCTTTATCCAGGGAGGAAAATTTAAACTACGTTTGTATGGAGAAAGAGAATGGAGACTATCCTCTTAATGTTATCGCAATGACCTAACGACTGTTGTCGACTGTTATAATAGGGCACGTGATGAGGGTAAAGAATAATTATTAGATTCTTTTGTGATATATTTTTCTTCTGTTTTCACGATGTTGAAATGGAATGGAATGGTTTTGGAAGAAAATAAAGTTAATTTATCCTCGTTTTTAGGGTTCCGTACCCAAAGGGTAAAAATGAGACCCTATTACTGAGACTTCGCTGTCTGTCTGTCTGTCACCAGGGTGTATCTCATGAAACGTAATAGCTAGAGGGTTGAAATTTTCACAGCAGATGTATTTCGGTAGCCGCTACAACAACAATATAAAACAAATATTTAAGAGGGGGCTCCCATACAACAAACGTAATTCAGGGACAGAAAAACGCAACGATACCGCGATGTATTTTGACTACTAGCGCCATCTAGTGAAATTGGAGAAAGACTGGCGTTAAGGGTAAATAAATTATACGTTGGCTTTGCGTTCACACCTAAGTTCATCTTAGGGTTCCGTATCCAATTGTGATAGTGGTACGGAATCCTTCGTGCGCGAGTCTCGCACTTGGCCGGGTTTTTTTTAGTGTTTTTGATGCTACGACTTTAGTGTTTAGTGTTAAACCAGATGCCCAGCTATCTGCATACCAAGTTTCATCGCAATCGGCTTAGGACTGTTTGCGTGAAGAAGTAACAAACATACTCGTTTCCTCACTTCATCATCATCGTCTTAGCCCTGGTCCGTCCACTGCCTCATCCATCACAAGCCTCTCACATACGACAAGTATTTACTCACTAATTTTCACATTTTATCCCCCTTACTTATAAACAATCACGGCCTCTGTGGTGCGGCGGCCTAAGGCCCGACTGCAATGCAGAAGGTCTGCGGGTTCGATTCTGGGTGTTTTCTATGTATAGAATAGAAATCGTTTATTGTTCATAACTATGTTCATCAGCAGATAATAGTGCTATAAGTTAGTCTCAATAGTTACCACACAGGGCATACAATAATATTATTATTAAACAGTTAAAATAACTTAATTACAAGTATTGCAAAAAAAAAAAACAACATCATTAGATACATTATCATCACTACAAATTATTAAATGTCAAACCATATGAAAATTGAAAATAGTTTATGAATGTCAAATGATGATAATTTTATTATAACAAAAAATAGCAAGAAAAAAAAACCTGTATCATATGTTTTTACAAAAAAGCAATATTATGTAGTTTATCCGTTGTGTAGTACCCATAGTACGTAGTGCTTAGGTTAGGGGCCAGATTGCGTTGTGTGTAACGTCGTGAAATATTTTTATCTTTTTTTATTTATTTATTTACTAAGTTTATGTAACGTTTGTCCCTGTTAACTTTGAAACTTCATGTCACAGTAAAAGACAAACGATACATAGTTTATGCAGCTGTTTATAGGTAAGGGGGTGTTGACCGAGCGAGTCAAGTGTCTCTGCTACAAGTCTGGCAAAATTAATTTAGTCTGTCAGTATGTTTGTATGTATGTAACATTCTCCTTTACATTTTGATGTATCTTGGTAATTGGTATACAGGGAAACAAGTTCTATGCGCATAATTATAATTAGAGATGGGCCGACTAGTCGCCGACTAGTCGGGAAAGCCGACTAGTTGGCAGTTTAACCGACTAGTCGGCAGGTGACGACTAGTCGGCAAATTATGCCGACTAGTCGTCAACTAACAATTATGCGATAAAACCAATATTTATTTAATTAGTAGTACAGTTTAAAAGGTGGGTAGTCAGAAAAACGTAATCAAAACACATCATAGCTTACATACATCATCTTAACATCTATAATGTCATAACTATGCCTCAGCTCCATTTTTTTTCCAATATTTATTTTTATTTCAACCATTTTTCGGAAGTTCCTTTATAGCTTTCGAAGTGCAAATTTATCCAAAAATAGCAACAATCGCAAAGCGATCATGATTAACCCAAATATCTTGGAATTTTAATGATCTGCATTGCCGACTAGTCGGCTAGTCTGCTAGTCGGCAGAACCCCTAGTCGGCCCATCTCTAATTATAATATTTTTTGTCGGGAGGATTTTTGATTGATATCGTCGCATTAGGAGAGCTGTTTTCAATGGATTCTACAAGAAACCCTTATAGTTTCGTCATGTCCGTCTGTCTGTCCGTCCGTCCGTGGCTTAGCTCAGAGACTCGTTGTATTACGAAGCTGTAACTTTGCATGAGTACCTATTATACGTATTGATCACGCCGACAAAGTACTAACAAAAATCAAAACTATATTTTAGGTTACAAGGTAGTAGAAAAAGCTTTAAGAGGATAGTCTCAATTCTCTTTCTCCATACAAACGTAGTTTAAATTTTCCTCCCTGGATAAAGACATTAAGGCAAATATGTTTATGCCATAAAACCTATATCTGTCATGACAATGCATCTACCTTTTTTTTTAATTTTCTAATTAAAATAATAACAAAAAATAATAAAACAAAAAAAATAAAAAGATAGATGCATAGTCATGAGTCATGGACATGACTCATGCATGACAGATATAAGTTTTATGGCACAAACATATTTGCTCTAATGTCTTTATCCAGGGAGGAAAATTTAAACTACGTTTGTATGGAGAAAGAGAAAAGAGAATCGTCTTAAACTAGTCTCATAAAAATTGGTGAAGATCAGACAAGGTTCTTCGAAGTGATGAGCAGAATACCTCTTCTGAATACAGTAAATTGCTACTTTTTAACTTTGACCTATAGAATAGGTACTTTATCCATAAAGTACTACATTGACGGCGTTTCAAGAACTAACTTTTCATCACTCCTCACTTGAAAATCTCCTGTGTTTTTTAAGAGCTACTAAATTCACAATCCATGTCGGGTTTATCGAAAATTGTTGATTATTTTACTACGGCATGTTGTTGATTTTGTTTTGTGTATGGATTGTAGGCGACATTGTTGCAGATATTTTAGTGCGGTTTTGAGACAAATAAAACAACAACAATTTCAGACTGAATAAATATTCAGAATATTTATAATTGAAGGGTGTTGAAGCCTATCCACATTTTAGACAAAAAAGGGCTATTATGGCTAAAATGTATGAATAGGATTCAAGCCGCCTACAATCCAGACCCAAAAAAAATTCAACAACATTCAGTCATGAAATAATGAAAAAATTTTGATGAACCTTATAGGGATTTTGAGTTTAGCGCCTATAATATACTTTTTATGGGAAAATATCTATGTGGGTCTTTAAAATAAAGTGCTCACGAGGTTTACTGTTCGAAAAACTACTAGTAAGTAATATTAGTAGGATATGACGGCCTTTGTGGCACGTCGGGTGAAACCCCAACTGCAATGCAGAAGGCTGCAGGTTCGTTCGGGAATAATATTTATTTAGGTGTTTTCTATGTAAAGTATAATAATATGTAGTATATCCGTTGTCTAGTACCCATAGTATGCACCTAGTGCTTAAGTTGGGGCTAGATTGCGCTGTGTGTAACGTCGTGCAGTATTAAGCTATTGCATAGCTTTTATCGTGGGCTTTGAGCTTTGAATGAAGAAATTTCGTTACGAAAAAAAACCTAACACCCCCCCACTCCGCCTACCATGTTGCCATGGTAACATGGCTCGGCCGAGCTACATGGTAACCATGGCAACATGGTACAAAATAAAAAAATAATTATAATTGCATAAGTTGATAAAAAATGCTATGCAATAGCTTTACCGTGGCAGTCCCCGAGTGCCACACGTTTTTTATTTATTGATGACTAGCAGATTCCCGCGGTTTCACCCGCGTAAGTCCCGATCCCGTGGGAATATCGGGATCAAAAGTAGCCTATGTTACTCAGGGTGAATGTAGCTTTCTAATGGTGAAAGAATTTTTGAAATCGGTCCAGTAGTTTCGGAGATTACCCCCAATGTACATACATACATGTTACCAACGTTACCTCTTCATAATATTAGTATAGATAGTTACCCAAGTGCGCTGTATCCAGATGAGAGTCTCGTTGCTGAGTCTGGGCCCGATGAGGGGGTTCATTTGTGCCATGTACGCGCAGAGCCAGCTGGAACGTACAACAAACTGGGTTAAGTACCGTGCCAATGTCATATATCTTTTGTAATATTGAACAACTGGTGACTTGATGGCCTATTTATGAAGTAAAATTTTCCAACATTTAAATTTGAAACTTTTTGATAAATTTTGTTTGAAGAAAATAATTTTCCATATCTATACTTAATATTATAAAGCGCAAGAGTTTGTTTGTTTTTTTGTTTGAACGCGCTAATCTCAGGAACCACTGGTCCGATTTCAAAAATTACAGTACATTTATTGAGGATGGCTATGGGCTATATTATTCACTAGCAGCTCCCCGCGGTTTCACCCGCATAAGTCCCGATCCTGTGGGAATATAGGGATCAAAAGTAGCCTATAGCCTTCCTAAATAAATGGACTATCCAACACTGAAAGAATTTTTCAAATGGGATCAGCGTTTCCTGAGATTAGCGCGTTCAAACAAACAAACAAACTCTTCCGCTTTATAATAATAGACAGAAGATGTATCATATTATTTGCAACAAAAAAAAAGTATAATATGTGGTATATCCATTGTCTAGTACCCATAGTACAAGCCTAGTGCTGAGTTTAGGGCTAGATTGCGCTGTGTGTAACGTCTTGCAATATTTATTTATTTATTTTATTTTATATTTGAGTCAATTGATTGCAGTTCAGTTATTTAGTTAGAGTGTATTGTTTGCAATTGCAATGATGGTAATTATATTTTGAACAATTCTATTACAGGAATAACCCCCCAGGTTTATTTTGATTAGAGATGGGACGACTATGGTTTTGCCGACTAGCCGGTTTTAAAATTTCCAACTAGTCGTTATAATTCGGGGATATTAAAGTTAACCAAAAACTTCCAAAATATTGTTGAACCAATATTTTGAGGAAAAAATAAATAATCATAACTAATAATTAACAAATATGAACAAACTAGCTGCGCCCCGCGGTTTCACTCGCGTAAGTTCCGATCCCGCGGGAATTACGGGATAAAAAGTAGCCTATGTGTTATTCTAGTTGTCCAGCTATCTATATATCAAGGTTCATCGCAATCGGTTCAGTAGTTTTTGCGTGAAAGAGTAACAAACATCCATAGAAACTTTCACATTTATTATATTAGTAGGATACTTTTGAAGAGCAGTTACTAGACCATAAGGTTATTCAACACATGTAATAATATATTTCTATGGTAGATAAACCAAAATTCTGCTGGAATTGGGATCAATTTCATACAAGCGATGTTCCAGGTTGCATCCCACTCGGGAGCTCGGGATTCACAAGACAGTAGGCAAGTCTTATTGACCATACCTACTGTAATATTATTTGGCAATGGTTTTAGGGCCGGTTGCCTGCCAGACACTAA
Organism: Idaea biselata; assembly: GCA_958496205.1. Classification (NCBI taxonomy): domain Eukaryota; kingdom Metazoa; phylum Arthropoda; class Insecta; order Lepidoptera; family Geometridae; genus Idaea; species Idaea biselata. The sequence goes on from OY292406.1 coordinate 9,973,895, forward strand.
CTCTCCTTATGAGCAAGCAGTTTCCCGCCACCGGACGGGAAGAAGGCAGTGGTAGCATTTGGACACACACGGCAAACAGGTTCTCGATTAAGAAAATGTTCTCATCTTCTTCATAGGCTTGTATGTTATCACTGCAAGTTCGTTAGTCTCGCCTAGATCCCATGGTGGCCTTTGACGAACCCAAGGTAAGAGATAGGGCTGCCCTATTCTCCGTGACTCACACAAAATCACAAGATTTACAGGGTCATTGCATGATGAAGGCTTACCAGAAAAGTAATACAAGATTATGGACTAAAATAATTAAAATACTTACAATAGCCAGCACGTAGCTGCAGTAAGCATCAAGATGACCTGGATTATACTGAAATATACCAAATAATTGGGTCAATAGGGGATAAATTCATCGAAATAAAATTAGATCTAACGAAACTCTACTTACCCTCTGTTAGGTCCTTTAGGAGCGAAGAAAGGGCACACAATGCCGACCACTCCCCACAGAACAGTGAAAATCGCAATTGGAAGAACAGACGCACCCATTTTGAGATTTTATTTAGTTATTATTCTAAATTATTAAAATCTCAAGTAAAAACATCAGCTGAACCAAGATGGAGGATATTTTCGTAATGTTGGTGGAACTGGGACAGATCATATGACATTACCGTTCCGTCACACTCAGAATTTTATAAGTATGTAAATAGTTACATGAAACGAAACGTTAAAATATTGCTTTGGAGCGGTGTTGGTCTAGTGGTAGATACCCCGTCTTTCATTCTGAGAGTCGTGGGTTCGAATCCAGACCGACCGCGCACTAATGTCTTTTTCTGTAAGAAAAAGGTATGTGCGCTAATAACATCGCTCATAAGGTGAAGGAAAAACATCGTGAGGAAACCAACATGTCCTAGGACTCACCACGGTCCGAAGACATGGGATATTCAGTGTTTTCTATGTATCATATGTATGTATTTACAAAAAAAAAGTATAATAATGTAGTATATCCGTTGTCTAGTACCCATAGTACAAGCCTAGTGCTTAGTTTGGGGCTAGATTGCGCTGTGTGTAACGTCGTGAAATATTTACTTATTTACTTACTTATTTTGTAAGTAATAGAGTTTTTAAGTAGTGTATAGTTATCTTAGGTAAAAAATGTATGTAATTTTATGTACCTACAAGTTGACAAATTGTGTCAAATAAAGAAGGCGTCGTCACCGCGTCGTCCCTGTGTTTCAGACGCCAACACATTGGTTTTTGAACTAGAGTCTTAGAATGACGCGAGGGGGTCGAAGTCCCAAGAAAGGGAGCTAGCCAAGACAGCGACCGACCTACTTGTAAGTACCTAAACTAAGGAAATATTGTTATATATAATTTATTTATGATTTTAGTTTTTTTTTTTCTTTTTTTTAAAAGATGTCACAAAAATACATTACATTATCATATCACACAATTATTACATTACATTATTACATGATAAAATTAATAATCTAAATATTAAATAATATTGATTTTAGTTATTTTATTTAATTTATTTTAGCAGTTAGGTATCGATTGTAAGTTCATGAGAGTAATAATCGTTAACCGAATCGTTTTGGTTCCGATTAAACACTAGCATCCCTTTGTTTACATGTTTGGCACCTGCCAAAAGACATAAAGACAAAGTTATACTTACTTGTCAAATATAGCCATAAAAATTATAAACAATTATTTTCGTAATACCTACTACAAATGGTTTGAGATAAAAAATGAAAACACGTGGCAACAAAATTACGGTAAAAAAATCAATACAGCCGACAATTTACAAGAAAAAAATTAATGCAACTAGCACAGCTCTGCGCCGACACGTAACGGTTGAAAACATTGAAAATGTAAACGAAACTATTCAAGTGCAAGTAAGTAATTTGTCCAGTACCTACTAAAACTTTTTATTCATTACCAGTGGGGGTACGAATGGGGTTTTTCTCCCCTATCATTCCTACCCAGAATACTGGCAATAAGTGGTTAGGTTTTAGTATTCTCTACTACTGTGGCTATATTAACAACATTATCATCAAATAAATTTATTGGCTACTGACAGTAAGATAGTCAACAAATTACCTAAAATACAAATAACGGTACCACTTTATTAAACTACGCCACTATTTTGGGAAAGGGAGGGGAGGGGAGAAGGGGGGGGGGTGTAAAAGCCCCATAAATACCTCTCCAATCCCCGCGGACGCCTAATACCATCTCCAGTATGTGTGCCAATTTTCATGTAGAATATCAAAATTAACTGAAATTAACTAATAGCTTAAAAGGTTTTAAACAAAATTGTAAGTAACCCCCTTAGGAGTGGAATTACGAAGAAACCTGACTTAGTGGATACTAAGATGACCACGGAGACGAAGCGTTTGGGTTGAGAAGTGTGTCTGTGTGTCTGTCTGTCGCAACTCTTCATTTTTAATTTTTTTCAATTTTTGGAAGTTTTGCAAGAAATTTTATAGCTTTTATCGCGAAACTGTGCAAACTTCTAAAGAACCGTTTTCTATCGTTTTACAGAATTTTCAACAAGCCGCTGGAGCAAGCCGATCATGGAGGCTTATTCCAAAAGACTCGTGTGAAGTTCATAGGGAGAGACGGAGAAGGAAGATGGAAAAGGAGAGACGTTTTGAAGAGAATTCGGCTGTGAGTAGCGAGAGGCGACGTCTGTGCCGCCATTGTGGCTTGCCGTGCAGAAGAAATACTAGAAGGAAATATACTAGGCGATCTAATCGTAAATATGTGTAAGCTTGTGATAAATACACGTTAGGAGTGTCAAACGAACCCCCGCGCCCCGGCTGCAACGCAGAAGGTTGTGGGTTAGGTAATCAGTGGTTATTTAGAGTGTGGTTATTTATATTATGGTCACTGTTGAGAAATCTAATCTTGCTTAGATCTACCTACAGAATGATTGTTTCTTTAATTTCTAGCTCGTCAAGTGAGTCTTCGTCGATGGCTTCCAGTGATTGTGATTACAGTTCCTGCAACAGTCGCTACGACACTTCGGAAACCTCTATGGAAAGTTATTTAAGTTCGGATTCTAATTAAACTCATTATTCCAGTTTCGCAATGTTTTTACTATTTTAAGCATTTTGTCAATGCTTTTTTTATTTTAGGCATTTTATCAATGTCCTACGTTTCGATATCTTTCTAATTCCTCAGGGGTAGAGTTTGATTTCAATCCAACATTGCAAAATCAATTAAAAAAATCTAAGTTAGGGTTTTTATGCATCGTCTAGGAAAAATTAGGGTTCTAATGTATTACTAGCAGTATCCCGAAGTTTCACCTTCTCGTAGTGGGCACTGGATGAATTTGAATGAATTTGAATTATACATCACAAACAACGCACTCTCTATAGAATCAGCGCGAGCGGTGAAGGTAATGCATTGATAACCAAAAATATTGTGTAATAAAATTGTAAATGTAATATTTGTTCAGGTCAGTCAGTGAATCAAACAAGATATTGAATTGTATATGTACCTATGTAGATGCGTTTATGTGGGCGTTGTACTTTTTAATTTTATATTATTTAAACTCCCCGTGTTTTGTTGTTAATTTATATTTTTGATTAAACGTTGTTCTTTAATACATTGTTGGTTTATTTCGTGTTGGTGTTACTAGTGATGTGAAATTGTAATGCACACTCGACCTCGACCACGATCGACCTTGGCTCTTAGGTACCTAGGAAGTAAAAGGCATTTATTTTACAGTAATTTTCACAAAATATTTGCGTAGATACCAACAACGGAATACCATCTACCGATTTGATAAAGTAGTTTTTAAATAATAAATAAGAGACTCGCTTGTAATAATGGCATAGATAAAATAGTTGTACCAGGGCCAGCGCCGAGGCGCACCTACTATTAGGTACACTGTGGTTGTAAGCAAACTGCACCACCCGTCTATTGATAAAGTTACGGAACACTTTACTTCGTGCGCGAGTCACATTCGCACTTGGCTTTTTTTATTTTAAAATTAAATATACCCACTCATTCTCTTATTTATTTTCTCATAAAAGGGAATGAAAAGTAGAGTACCTACCTATACGACTCAAGACCAAATTTTATTTTGCCCTCGGGAGATGTACCTTGAATCCCTCGCTACGCTCGAGGTTCTAATCTTGGATTCTTCGCTTCGCTCGTGGTTCAAAATCCTCCCTCGCCATAAAAATATTATTATTTACTCCCTTGTCATACAATCTACTATTACAAAATTATAATAAAACCTCTTGGCTGTTGTAATAAGTATTTTCTACCACTACCTACTTCTTCTATGCTTCTTCTTTCTCTGTGCTGTCATCTGCGTCAAAAATATTCCAATAGTTTTGTTATGTAAAAAAAATTTCTGTTTACAAAATTAAATTATTTAAAATGATCATGAAAAAATCCTAGAAACCATTACTTAGTTTATATTTGCAATGTAGCTGTATGCATTTGCAGTTCGATGTCTTTAATCGTAAGGGTACGGGTGGAAGATTATCCTGCTCTGTTATTTTGGCTCGCTGTGTGTTCAGTTTACACCACTTTGCTGACTATTACTGCTCTCGCTGTCGTGTTTATAATGTAAGTTGCAATTCACTCTTCATGGCTGCATTTATAATAGGTGGTTAGGTACCTCTACATTATTTAATACCTCAGAATATATTCTGAGTTTCATACCTAGCGAGAAATAAATACATTTACAAATTGAAAAATCTACCAGGATCAGACTAAGGATCAGAAATGATTTGTAACATTTCCCGACTGCGCGACCCAAAGAAAGGTAAGAATAATTTGTATAGCTGCGGTAAGTACTATTGGTCCTAAATGTATCATAATAGTATACAGTTCGTTTCGAACAATACAATAATGTAATAGGCAGTGATCCTGTTAAAACAATAGTTTAGATACGTCATCGAGCATATTTCGTGGCTACGCAAGGCGGAGGTAACTACCACCACGTCTTTCATTCACATATCAACCTCAGTACCGATCGCCCGCTTGACAGAAACGTCATAAAATCCGTTTAAACATTACACAAAATGCTTTCGTGCATTTTTCAGCTCTGTAAAAATTATAATAGCAATAACAAAAGATAAAAACATCGTTTCACCAGGAAGTAAGACAGTAATGAATTGTTTAAATATTTTGTGTTTTTACGAAAGCGAAAGGGATAACAATAGTTGTGACAGTATAGTCTGTAAAGGAAAGCTACGGCGAGGAAAGAGCGAGACGTACATATATAATTTTAGGTGATATCGAAAGAGATAACAATAGTTGTAACAGTATTCTGTAATTAAAACTCGTTGTTTGATCTGTCACCAGTCATCAGTTGTCAGTCTTATTTTGTGCCGTTTTTATTGGAAGCGATGTATGAAGATGCCGATTCCATTTATATTTCATTTCTCTGTGTAATAGGTATAAAATTAAATTAACACTTATGTTAAATCTAAGCAATATTTATAGCTAGAAACATACGCGTTAAAAGCGTTATAAAGCGCTTTATAGCGTCAAACACAAGGATTTCATACAAATGCATAGCGCATAAAGTGCGTGTCGAATAAATAAGTTTCTAGCCTGAATGAATACATGAATAGTAAAAGGTGTTGAGGAAACGTGTTACTGAATATTCAATTTCGTGAAACTATCTTTATTTCGATGGCAATTTAGTTTCGTAAAAGTGTGTGTAGTAAAAATAAACACCAGTGATAAACGTGGTCTATCCTTTTGCTTCCAAATCTCTTTAGGAATTGTTGCTTTTTGAAAAAAAAACTTTTAGTACCCGGCGGGATTCGAACCCGCGACTATTGGTAATCCGAACCTATGCGTTTGACCGCTTCGCCACGGGTAGCCCGAATAAAGAATTGGAATGAGGAAGAACACTAACTTTTTATCCCGGCAGAGGTCGGATGATCTTTACTGTCAAACGTTTGTCAAACGTCAGATGTTTTTTACAACTCTCGGCGCCAAATTGGCCATATCGGTCTGAGACCGAAAGAATAAAAAAAAAACTCAGCGTTTCCATTGGTGGAGGACCATCATCGAAAAAAAAAAAAAGATCATCCGATGCCAGCGCCTCTGCAAACAGCTTTGCGCGTGGCACCCCATTGGGTATTGGGCCCGGGTAAAGAATAGTTGATAAATTGTTAGCCACACAGCCGCACAGTTAGCCGCCATTTTAACCTTCGACGACGACTTTCTGCAAAATACTAAACATCAAAACCAAAAGTACCAACTTGACATTGGCGAATTTCTCCATGGCCAATAATTGGCATAAAGGAGCAAGAAAAAACCAACAGCAGAAGTACCAACCTAATAACAAAAACTAGTATTTCACGAAATGTCATGTCAATTTACTGTCAAACTATTTGAAAATCGGAGCCGTTGTGTTTTTCGATTTGTTTGTTTGGTTTCGTTATTAAAAAGTACGATGAATAAATACACTGAATAATATTGTAAAAATCTAGAAGAACACGTTTCTTTGTTAATGTTTATGTGATATTGTTTAAAATGGACGATACGACGCAGAGTCGTGTATCTGATGCTGCTGCGACGTAAGTGAAAATAGCGTCAAGTATTTCCATTTTTTTAGTTTTGCTAAATAAAATGTCCAACAAAAGCCTCCTGACAGATTGGCAATCTATCGTCTAAGATCGCGAACAATCGAAGGTGGAAAGGAAGTGAAGAAGGCTTTGACCCGCAGTGGGGCATTAATAGGCATTTAATTATCTACCTGATTATGGAACCGGTGGGTCCAAATCACAGTCCTACAGCATCGACAAAATGTTTGTTGTGCTTGCATGCTACCGCTGCGGGGTCCTTGGGAGGAGAGGGGAGGCTTATCATAAGTTATTCCACTAGTCTAGAATAATTATACAGTCTTCTTCTTCTCATCTGAGCAATGTTCCCCGTTGCGTCCCTTTTGGGAGCCCGGGGTCTTAGCAAACCTCCCTAGGGGGTCTTAGCAGAATAATAATGTACAGTTTACTTCATTATTTCAATCTTATGTCATATGGAAAAATAAACACAAGTGGTTCCCAATCTCCTACAATAATCAAACACTTGTGTCGTCTCCGCTACATCCAGAATCAGATTGTCTGATTGGTCAATTTTGATGTGGCTGCAATTGATATTCATTAGAAAAAGATTAATAAAAAAATACGATTTTAGCATCAAATAATTCAAGATGGAACTGAGTTTATTGCGGAACTGAGTTCATACATAAATAGTTTATTGATTTGGATATAAGTTAAAAATAAATCCAGAGAGATCTTTTATCTTTTAAATCCTCTCTTTTCATGAATTGTGGATGTAGCGGAGTTTGATTCTAGATGACACATAGCAGCATGATAAAAAAAGTTCTGCCCTGAAAGACAGAAGTGACAGAAGTGGGTTGAACTGAAATTTAAATGAATCTAAGTATAATAATAAGTATCTACATATGTACAATTTTTTTTAAAAGTATTATATCCATTGTTTAGTCACTGTAACACAAGCTGAGTAGCTTACAACACGGCTGGATGGAGCGGTGTGTTGTTCACAGAATTTATTAAATGAATTAAAATGTCAACTGCATTTCAGTCGTAAACGCCGGTCGTCTATATTGAAGAGTCAACGTCCAGCCAGGACACCCTTCTCAGAGCTGGAGTTCCATGTTACTACTCCGACGGACACAACCAAGAGTCGCCGCGTCAGCTTCTCAAGGAGGACAGGCGTCGCGTGAGTCTCTTAGATACAACTTCTCTTCTGAATGATGTTCAAATTTGGTTGGTTGGAGATGGTTCAAATTAAATTGGCAAATAATTTGCTCTTAACTCTGGAATGCCACATAAGAACAAACACACATAAATATGTCAACACTAATATTATAAAGAGGAAAGATTTGTATTTGTGTGTGTTTGTATGTTTGTTATAATGAATAAACTCAAAAACTAATGTGCCGATTTCAAAAGTTCTTTCACCATTAGAAAGCTACATTCACCCTGAGTAACATAGGCTACTTTTGATCCCGATATTCTCACGGGATCGGGACTTACGCGGGTAAAACCGCGGGATGCAGCTACCTCAAAATCCAAAAAGCTGGCCAAGTGCAAGTTGAACTCACACACAGGTCCTTTATATCACCAAAAAATCACGTTTGTTGAGTGGGAGCCGTGGGATCTCCCACTCAACAACGTGATTTTTTGTTGTTGCTATAACAGGTACCTTCAACAGAGATTCCAACTTTCTAGCTATTATAGTTAATGAGGTACAGCCTTGTGACAGATAGACGTTAGGGAACCCTAAAATGGAACCCTTACTTCTTTGTTCGTCTTGTCTGTCCGTTTTGTTTAAAAAGCAGTAGCTACATTTAGTTGCATCATCAAATCAAATATATTTATTCTTTAAGAATGATGTATGAGTTACATGAATGTTTAGAAATGTCGAGATTTTACTGTGGTTTCGGTATGTCTGTCTCGTCATGTCTGTCTGTTACTAGTCTTCTAATTTCTGAGCAAAATTATAGCTCCACATGCAGTGAAGCGCTCCGTATCAGAAGGTCTATCAAGGAAAATGACGTAGTTTGCAGAACGACGGCATATTAAAACGTCTATATGGTGGCAATGTCTTAAGTGGCAAAACGATTTACTAGTAAAACGTCTAAAATGTGAAATTGTCAACGATATAAAACGTCAAGGATACTCCATGACAAAAACAGAAAATAATTTTAAATATTTATTAACAAAAAAACATTTTTGTCAATAACATAGAATTTCGATTCCTATATCATTACATTATATAGGATTTTTTTAAACAAATTAGTCTCCACAAAATAATCAGTTTTATATGAGAGACACACAAGCGTTATATAGAAGAAATCTTCAATAATTATGGTGTTGACGCAGTTGCCATTAATATGTCATAGTATAACAACATTTCGTTCATACTTCATCTTCATACTGTAAAATTTGAAGTGGCCAGCCAGTATAACAAAGGAGTATTAATCTCAAGTAGTACTTAAAACCTCAAACGTATAAAATATTATTGCCGCCCCATATTAAATACTTTTCGGAAAAGAGCTAATACATAATGTTGATACCTGTACTTCATAATCGCGACAATTTACATTTTGGACGTTTTACTAGTAAGTAATTTTGCCACTCAAGACATTGCCACCATATAGACGTTTTAATATGCCGTCGTTCCGCAAACTACGTCATTTTCCTTGATAGACCTTCTGATACGGAGCGCAGTGAAGAGCTCACGTGTGGGTTCCACAGCTTCCTCTTTAATACCAGTTCCATCAAACCATCTTCTCATCACAAAACTTTGCAACTTCAACTTCACTTTACAGGTTGCAATTTGAACAATTTTGGACGTACTAAGTACCACTAATCACATTTATAATTTGATTGAGAGCAATTTGTGAGAGTCAGAATGCTCTAACATCTTATTTCATCAAAAAGGTATAACGAATTTTACTTATGAGTTTTGACTCTAATTATAATGATGAGTAAAAACTCGTAAGTAAAAGTCAATAATCGTATAAAAATGTATGATAACAAATCGCAAATTAAGTTTTTTTAAACTTTGCTTTGGCGCAAATCGCAATACGGCCTGGTACGGTTAAATAAAACAAAAAAAATAAAGCTGTTTTGTTTACTTATATAAAAAGGAATTGTAGGTAGCTCACGGAATATTCGTGAATTTCCCGTTTGCCCCAACTGTTAAAACGGTAATCCTTTAAAGAGACGGGACAAACTGTCTTGCTCGTAGATCATATTATTCATTGTTTTATAGTGGGCTAGGTGTTGTTCAAATATATCTGACGACCTCTGTGGCGCGTCGTGCGAAATCGCGACTGCAATGCAGAAGGTTGCGGGTTCGATTCCCACCAGGTGCAAGTATTTATGCTTATAGAATAAATACTTGTGTCTGGTCTGGGTGTCCCTCTATGTATAATCTATCTATTACTATTATAAAGCGGAAGAGTTTGTTTATTTGTTTGTTTGTTTGTTTGAACGCGCTAATCTCAGGAACCACTGGTCCGATTTGAAAAATTCTTTCGGTGTTGGATAGTCCATTTATTGAGGAAGGCTTTAGGCTACTTTTGATCCCGATATTCCCACGGGATCGGGACTTATGCGGGTGAAACCGCGGGGAGCTGCTAGTGTATAATATGTATGTATTTACAAAAGAAAAATAAATATAAGTATTATATCCGTTGTCTAGTCACTGTAACACAAGCTTAGTCGCTTACCACGGGGCTAGATGGCGCTGCGTGTCGTTCAGATAATTCATTTATTTATTTATCTAAACTAAAAAGTAACCTCTCTTTTTTTAGGGAGTTTGCAACAAACGAAGCAACCACCACCTGGAAAAACTTTTATGAAGAGCACAATAAGTCATTAGAGTCGTCTGGTAACGATAACAGTGCTAATGCCTCTAAACAACAACTGGGACACATCGGTAAAAGAATATTTGACCAACAGTTTGAAGAAGTAGATGTTGCAGATTTCATGGGAAGCCTAAACCCAGGGTATAACATCAACTCATCAATAAGCAACATAAACATAGCTCAACTAACATCTATAGAACCAACTGAAGATATTAAATTAAAAACTTCACAAAGCAATTTTGAGTTAAGCGCATTTACAAATAATCATAGTAAATTATTCACCGATGATATTACTGTACATGGCACTGGTGAGCAGTCCGGACTTATTGATATAAACTTTTCTGCCGTCCAAAATATTGGAGAGAAAGATGATCTAGATGAGATACAGAAGGATCTACAAAATCAAGGAAATGTCATTTGTCATGGCCCATTTAGAGATAGGCAAAATCTTTCAGAGTACATTGAAATAGATCTAAATAGTACCCATGCCGTGCTTCGTGAATCAGATATGTCCATAACAGATACTATTCACAGCCCTAAAGTTCAAGAAGTATCAAAGAGTGTTTCTATTGAAAAGATTGTTAATAAAGACTGGGAGACGGATAAAGAAAACATCGCTGTAAATCCATACGTTACGCCGAAAGAATCTCTTAATTTTGCTATTAATGAAGAACCAGATAAAGTTTTAGTGTTTGACGGGAAGAGACTTACTATACAAGGTGAAACTGTTTCTAGTAAACCTAGTCGACAAACAATCACTCCAGGTCAAACAGAACCGCCTAAAACAGCTCAAAGGAAAACGATAGTACTAAATGTCAATGATGATTTACCAAACTTTATAAATGATCCAATAAACGCGTCAGGGTACGTAAGCATCGCCGATTTAAAGAAACACACTGAATTCGATAACAGTATGTCTATTACTAACCCTATAGTAAACGTAAATCAAGCACAAATGCACAAAACTGTCGTTTATGATGATGATGTTGGAGACATTTCCCTGACACAAGCGGTATCGTCAAATATAGTCCAAGAAAAACGAAGGACAATCGTTTTCGAAGATGGTACTTCTAACATATCAATCACGCAAGCCGTGCCAACAAATATAATGGATAAGAGTGAAAAAAGACGTACAATTTTATATGAAAATGATACTGGAAACATTTCTATAACACAGGCATTGCCTACTAATGTAGTAGTAAATGAAAGACGAAAAACTGTCGTCTATGAGAACGAAGACTGCAACATATCTATGACACAAGCTTTACCAGCCAATATAATAACTGAAAATGTTCCTAATAAAAGAAAGACTATTGTGTACGAAGATGATGCGTGTAATTTATCTATAACTCAAGCTGTACCTAACATTGCGATATCAGTTAAATCACCTAAAAAATCACCTTGTACGTCTGAAAATGAATTAGGAAACATGTCTGTAACGCAAGCCATACCATCAAACATTATAATGCAAGAAAAGCTAAATGAAAGGAGGATAACAGTTGTTTTTGAAAGTGATACTGGTAATATATCTGTAACCCAAGCGGTGCCAGCTAATCTCATATTCACTAGCGATCCAAATTCTCATATATCTTTAGTTGATTCAAAACCTTCTTACGTTATATCAAATCTAAAACAGGAAAATCAAAGAAAAACCATTGTTTTTGAAAATGAGGACGCCGATATATCGATGACCCAAGTAGTACCAATGAATAAACTTATTTCTTTTACTAACAAAGAAGAAAATAAAGAATTTGATGACACAAAGAAAGCAGACAGGATTTTGAATAACTATGAAGATGCAGACATGTCAGTCACTCAAGCCATCGATCAAATTATATCTGGATTTGAAAACACAATTTCTAAAGACATTCCTAAAAGTGAATCATCAGAGAAAAGGCATACAATAGTTTTTGATGATGAGAATGCAGATATATCTATGACACAAGTTGTCGATGTAAAACAAGGCATTGCGGAAGCTTTAAGCTTAATTGAAGATGCTGCTTCAGATACCAATGTAGTTAAAGATACCGTATGTGACGAAGCAAATATCTCAATGACTGAAGTTATCCCACCTTCACAAGAAAATGAAAAGTTTATGATTATTGAAGCTGGCACCTCCTTAGTAAACGAAGACTCAAAGCCTAATGTGGCTCCTAAAAAATCCAATATAAACGAAATATTAGACATTTCATTGGACATAGATGTAAAAAAAGCATTTAACAAAACAGATTATGAACAGGTTGCAAAAGTAATAGATATATCAGAAGAGAGTTCGTCTGTTAGTAAACCTATACCGTACATTCTATCACAAATTCAACAAGATGCCGATGTTCTTGAGAAATCGATGAAACAATGTTATAAAACTGCTGAAACTGAACTATTAGATAATACTCCAAATGTTAGCCAAATTCAAGTTTATCAAATGTCACAAAGCGGTAAAATAGTACAACAAGATATCGAGAACCAGGATTCGGAAATGCAACCTCCTATGGCCGTACTTTCTGACGTTGGAAATGCGTCAGTTGATACGAAACTTGAAGATCGAACAGAAAGCGAAGTTGGTATTGAAACAGTACCGTTATCTTCCAAAGTAAACGAAGATGTTGTAGATTTAACTGTAGACGATGAAAACTATTCCCCCGTTAAAAAAATAGAGTCCGATATATCATCTCAGATGATTATTGAACAATCGGAGAGTTTTTCAAAGTCTCCTGTACAAGTTGTTCTGATGACTAATTTGCAATCTAAATCCGAAGTAAAAGAGAAAGAAGCTACACTTAACGACTTGCTAGATATGTCTAGTGTGTGTTCATTAGAAGAAAATCCTGCCCATCATATTAAAATGGTATCCTTTATCGATCGAAAAGATTCACAAGTATCTGAGCAAAAGCCTGAAGAATCTGAGGAAAGTTTGAAAGAGAAATCTAGCGGCAATACGTTCTCCATGACAAATAAATCCTTCGTTGATCAAAAAGGTTCAATAGAATCTGAGACAAAGGCTAAAGAATCTGAAGGGGGATTGAAAGATACATCTACGGACAATATGTTCTACATAACAAATGAACTCCCTGTTGATCTTAAAGATTCAATAGTATCTGAAGCAAACGCTAAAGAGTCTGAAGAAAGTTTGAAAGATATATCTAGAGACAAAATGTTCTATATTACAAATGAACCCCCAGTCGATCAAAAAGATTCAGTAGTATCTGAAGGAAAGGCTCAAGAATCTGAAGAAAATTTGAAAGATACATCTAGGGACAAAATGTTCTATATTACAAATGATGAAAACGAAGAAGTTAGTACAAAAGTACCACAAATAGAACAAGTAGCACCGCTACCCCTAGAATTTAAAGAAGAAACTCACATTAGTGGATTGCAGAAAAAAATAAATCTTCTCAAAAAAGTGTTTCATGGAAAAAAAGGAAAACACCGCCAAAGTACTGCAGACGAAGACACTCTACTCAATGCTAACGAAAGCAATATTTCTAAAAACGTATCCAAATACAATAAAAGTTTCAAACAAGCCAATGATACGAATGAACTTTTGGATATGTTATCTGATTTGACTGATAGACCCATGTCACGGACACTAGACCCACATTTAGAAATGGACGAGGAAAAATCTGAATCTGTGGCTGAACCTGAACCGGTAATAATTAAAGGACATCTCGCATTGGAAAATAAAAGTGAACTGGCAACAGCGCCGAGGAGAATGAGCTTTGCACCACTCAGTCGCGAAGATCTCTTGAATAATATATCGATGGCTGGAGCCGCATTACAGAAAACGAGATTAGAGCTCGACGAAACCGAAAGCATGAATGAGACGACAGATGAAAGTCCGGACCTTGATATTTCTAGTAAAAAGACCGCTCGCTTAAGCAAAGAAGTCGTTAAAACTTTGCAATTTGACGAGGATTCAATCAGTGAAATGAGCGAAACCAACAATCAAACAACGCCGCTCAAAAAGACCGCCTTCGGTGAAACCTCTTACATGCCAGATAACAAAACTAAAGTTATACCTAACTACCTGGATGACGTAGCTGACGGATTAAAGGAATTGATGTTTGATCTCGTCAAACCGATGTCAGATAATACACCTTTCCATTCTTCGAGTCCTTCCGAAAGAATGCACGGAATGGGTGCCTCAACTTGTAGTATGGAAGTACAGGCAAATCTCATAACATCCAGCCAGATAGACATCAATACCGAGTTATATTCCAACTCCGATTCGACGAATGATTTACCAGAAACTAGTTCTGCGGAGATAATCAAAGATGCCGTTCGAAGGTCTATGATGCAGTCTCTTAAAAGTCCAATAAAATCAGTATCGTATTTGACGCCTCCATCCGCTAAATCTATGGACGTAATGGTTGCTCCGAGGACTGCAACTTCAGCGGGTAGAGTAATAGTCTTTGATCATCACAATCCTCTGAACAACATACTCCTGCCCCCACTTCAAAGTGGAAACGTCCACAAATATAACCCAGACAAGACAGAATTCATGACATGTGTAACGGAAGAAACCGACGACTCTGCTCCCAAATCCCCAAATCAAGTATTATCGACACAGATGCACGTCGAAAATATAATTAATTATCCGAAAGACTTGAAGACTGAAAGCACAATGTCTTACGTTAGCAAAGAGTTGTCTGCAGATCGCTCCGAGAATACTCGTAACGATTTAAAAGATAAAAAAGTCAATACAGTAATAGCAATGAAAGGTAATAGAGAACTGCTTGAAGCAAGTTCATCGCTAACACTTGTAGATGACACTATGATCTGTATGTCAGACGACGCTGAAAAGAAAGTCTCTGCAGTGCAATTACTAAACAAAGTTGATGAAGATGAACCAGAAAAAGACTCTGATTTAACATCAAACGAGGACTACTTACGAAATCACACAAAAGCAAAGAAACGTATATACAGTCCTGCTAAAGTTGACAAAAACGACAAGCACAAACACTGCACTGCTATCTTAGATATAACTCCGAAACCGTTATCGAAGATGCAAAAAGTCTCCGAAAAATCTTTTAAACAGGACAAAATAGAAAAACCTTTCAAAGTAAAAGCTGATAAAGATAAAATGGAAACGGACATTATAGAGAAACACTCGCCAACCAAACCTGCGAAACGATCATCTCCCACAAGACAACAGAAGAGAAAAGGCCACAAAGTAACTATTCAGCAAGTTATGACAGAGTTTAAAATGAATGATATAAAACAGGAGGTAACAGACCCTAAAAGCTCTGATATTTCTTCTGCTGAATCCAAATCTGTATCCATTTCCAATAGTGGTAGTATAGATATGGTCAGTTCTTTTACCAGTAGCAAGAACCTGATGCGAGATGAACAGAGTACTGTGACATCACCTGGGGAATATCGCTTGACTGACCGGATAGGATCTGATGAATGTATGGAGTGGAGGGACGAAAATATAAGAAACTGCACAATGGACTGCAATTCTAGTGCTAATATTGTAGCGAAGATCGATATGCTGCCATTTATGGGGTAAGTTTCATTCTACTCACTATTGCAAATGTTGAAGTGATATATTAACTATTCCCCGGCATATGTTGGCTTATTAGTTATTGATATCTGTACCAGCGAACAGCGAAGGAAGTAAGTACGTGCACGGGTTAACGTGCAAATAAATAATCAAATGTGTAACATTTTTTTGGTTAAAATTCATCGATAGAAATTGTTCCGAGATTCACACTTGCTCCTTTTGCTGCTTGCGAT